>CM076582.1:481644413-482286533 GCA_034641835.2 Pinus albicaulis
GCAATTCTCAGTTGTTCTTGAACTTGTTGATGTGTAATCTGAATTTTCTCAATGAACTTTCGAGCCTTGTCAATATAACTTTGGCCATCTATTGCAACACCCTTCCCAAAGATGAAGTCTAATGGTGATTTTGGAAAATAACCAAAGCATACTTCAAAAGATGGTTTCTGAGTAGAAGAGTGCTTTACTCGGTTGTAAGTGCGTTGAATGTAATGCAGTTGCTCATCCCACAACTTAGGATGTTTGCTGCAATATCCTCTCAATAGATGCACAACGATATTTTTCACCACCTCGGTTTGGCCATCAGTTTTTGGATGAAAAGCAGTACTCTTTTTCAACTTTGTGTCCGTCATACTCCAATGATTGGACCAAAAATTCCCAATGAACTTGGAATCCCTGTCACTAACAATAGAAGTTGGAAATCCATAATGAACCCATACATGTTGAAAATAAAGTTCTTGCAGTTTTTTCAGCAATAATGGTTTTCTTACATGGCATAAGTATACACATTTTACTGAATCTATCCACAACTACATAAAGATAGTCATGTTATTTTCTTGTCATAGGTAGACCTCCAAAAAATTCCATGGAGACACTCTCCCATGGCCTTGATGGTACCAATAGTGGCGTATAAAACCCAAGCTTCCTATTACTAGGCTTGCTTGTTGCACACATAGAACATCCTCTAATAAAACACGACACACTATCTATCATGCGAGGCCAATAGCAATACCTCTATAGATGTGCCACGGTTTTGCTTACCCCAAAGTGTCCAGCAATAAGAGATGAATGAGCTTCTCTCATGACACTTAGCCTCTCTCCTTGTGGTATACACAGCTTGCCCAAATGAAACAGAAAATTGTTATGCATGTGATAATATTTTTCTTCAACTTGATTCCCTTCACTCAAACTAGCATACACATCTTGAAAATCAACATCATCTACATATTGTTCTATGTAACTCTTATGTATAATAGAATAATTTTTTAGTAAAGTAAATGCACTAATGATTGTTCTTGAAATCATATCAGCAACTTTATTCAAAATACCGTTCTTGTACGTTATAACCAAGTGAAACTGTCGAAGAAATCCCATCCACCTGAAATGTCTGGATTGCTACAATTTTGTTTGCGACTACAAGTACTATAATGGTTGGTGATCGGTATGAAAAATTGTCTATTTACCCATCAAGTACTGTTTCCACTTCTTGAAGCTTTGTACCAATGCATATAGTTCTTTGTCATATGTAGGATAGTTATTTACAACACCATTGAATGTTTCAGAATGAAAAAGCGATAGGCATACCATGCTGCAAAAGAATGACGCCCATGGCATAATCACCAGCATTGGTTTGAATCTCGAATGGTTGTCTCAAATTTGGTAATGCAAGGACTAAAGCTGAACTTGTCTTGTATTTTAAAGCTTTGAAATCTTGTTGTTGTTTTCCTCCCCATTGGAAGCCTTTCTTCACACTTGTCACTGCATGCATAGGAGTTGCGATGGCAGAAAAGTTAGCAATAAACTTTCTCCAATAGTGAGCTGCACCTAAGAAACTTCTTACCTCAATTAATTTTTTGGGTGTGGGTGAATTCACAATGGCTTCCACTTTAGAAGGATCAATTCTCAACTCTCCTCCTCCTACAATGTGTCCCAAATAAACCAAAGAGGTCTTTCCAAACTCACACTTTGACATCTTAAGAAACAATTTCTCTTTCTTCAAAACATCAAGCACTCTATTCACATGCAAGACATGTTCTTCTCTTGTTTTTCTGAAAATCAATATGTCATATAAGTACACAATCACAAATTCATCAAGGAA
Source organism: Pinus albicaulis (assembly GCA_034641835.2). Taxonomy (NCBI): domain Eukaryota; kingdom Viridiplantae; phylum Streptophyta; class Pinopsida; order Pinales; family Pinaceae; genus Pinus; species Pinus albicaulis. The sequence continues at coordinate 481,646,233 of CM076582.1, forward strand.
TGGATGAAAAACACTATCCATAACACGCATGAAATTTGTCGGTGCATTACACAAACCAAATGGCATAACTAACCACTCAAAGATTCCTTGTTTGGTTTTGAATGCAGTTTTCCATATGTCACTTTCTGCAATTCTTACTTGATGATATCCACTTCGTAAATCTAACTTAGTGAAAAACATTTCTTCTTTCAAATGATCAAGCAAATCATCTATCCTTGGGAGTGGGTAACGATTCTTTACTGTAATATTGTTCAATGCTCTGAAGTCTACACACATGCGCCAAGTTCCATCTTTCTTTGGTATCAAGACTATGGGTGAACCGCATGGCGAAGTGCTTGGCCTTATGATTCCTTTGTCCAACATCTCCTTGATTTGCCTCTTTATTTCAGAATTCTCCATTATCAACATGTGATACACACCGATGTTTGGAAGAGTACAATCTTGCTGCAACTGAATCTCATGTTGAATCTCTCTTTTTGGAGGCAATCATGTTGGCTCCTGAAACATCTCATGATGTGCATTAACTACATCTTATAGATCTGATTTAAACTTAGGATCACATCCCTCAAATGATTCATGATTAACATCATATTTAGGCTTAATCATAAGAAGAACAAAATTCTTACTCGAATTCACCAGCATCTTTACCTGTCCAGCATTTACCATAGCAATGCTTGTCTTCTTGCGATGTGCTCTAACAATGTACTCCTTGCCATCTTTGAATAAATGGTATTTGTTCTCATGGAAATGGAATATCACTTTCCTATCATACAAGTAAGGACTCCCCAACGCAATACCTATTATGTCAAGCGGAACCACATCTAATTCAACTGTGTCACTTCTTTGAAACCTATAAATTTGCATCCTTACAAATCCAACCAAGTGGATGTGGTTTTGGATGTGGTATGGTCTCAAGGTTAAGTTTCTTGACCAAGTCTTCATATATTAATTTTTCTTGTTACCCATTGTCAAACAATGCGTCTATCTTGGTATGTTTGGATATGACCCTCACATGAAACAGCTCAATTCTTTCTTCTTCATTTGGAGCATGTATGTGACAGTTTGATGTAATAGTACTGGGTTCAGTTCCAATTTATTTCCCCTTCATGTTCTTCAATCCCATGGTTGTAATCTTAGATTCATCACCTGAATCCTCTCCTAAATCATGTTGACTTGTAGCTGCAGTTTTTTGTTTCCCTTTGTTGTTGTATTTCTTGGGCCTCTTTTTAGGATGTAAATTCCAACAATGATTTTCATCATGGCCTTCTTTTGAAAAAAATTTACAAACCAATTTTTCTCCCTCTTTCTTAACAGATGCATTCTTTTTGCTTTTACCTTTTGAGGTCTTCTATTTATTTTTACCCTTACAACGTTTCTTCCTACCCTCTTCAGAAATGTTCTTCCCTCTAGCTTCTAGATGTGTGGCCTAAACACATACTTCATCTAGACTTGTGGGGTTAAACATGAGAATAATATGTTTTAGGTAGCTATGTAAGCCTCATATGTACTTGAGCAATGTATCTTGTGTTGTGTAACCAGCTCCAAAAATAGAAGAAGAGAGATATCAACGCCTTAGAAATGAGCCACTTCGAGGGGGCAAGCTCCAATACATTACATAAATGAAAAATTCTTGGATGATACAATTTACAAAACCTCCTTTCTATATATAGGAGTCCATGGGCCCATAATGTAATCCTAGTGGGCCACAATGTAATCCTAGCTGACCTAACAATAATAATTTAAGGCCACAATAATAAGGGGGTTACACTAACAACAATAAGGGACTATACTAGTCATATAGGGACCTAACATGCCCCTTTCCTTCAAAAAAGTGTTGTCCTCAACGCTTGAGTAGCTCTGGGTGCTTCTGTATAAAATTATCATCCTCCCATGTAGAATCTTCAGTGGGTAAGTTCTTCTACTTGATGAGATACTCTTAAATTGATCGATTCCGTAGTTGTCGAGTTCTTGTTTCCGTGACCGCTTCAGGTTCCAATATGATTTTTCCTTCCTCATCAAGTTTTGGCAATATTGTTTGAACTGGAAGATTTTCACCTATAACTTTCTTTAAGCATGAAACATGGAAAACTGGATGTACTCGCGAAGAAGCAGGAAGCTCCAATTTGTATGCCATAGTACCAATCTTTTGCAACACCTTGTAAGGACCATAGTACTTTGGCGATAATTTATTCTCCTTCTTAGCTTGCTTGAGGGACATTTGTTTATATGGTTGTAGCCGTAAAAATACCCAATCTCCTACATCAAAACTTCTCTCGCTGCGATGTTGATCTGCTGTTGTTTCATTCGATTTTGTGCCAAATTCAGGTTATCCTTTAAGAGTTGGAGAACTTCTTGCTGATGCTCGATGTGATCTTCCACTGCTTGAACCTTCAAATTTTCCCTTAAAGATGATGTGATTGATGGTGGACGATATCCATAAAGTGCCATAAATGGGGTCATTTTTGCTGCAGTATGGAAGGAAGTGTTATACCACCATTCAGCGAGAGGTAACCACTTGACCCATTGTGTTTGTTTATCAAATACAAAACAACGAAGATATCCTTCAAACATTTATTTACTATCTCAGTTTGACCATCAGATTGAGGATGATAAGATGAGCTATGAGCTAATTGAGTACCCAAACAAGAAAATAACTCCGTCCAAAAATTTCCAGTAAAAATGGGATCTCTGTCGCTCACAATAACCTTTGGGCTTCCATGTAGCTTTTGAATTTTGTCCATAAATGTAGTAGCAACTGTACTTGCTTTAAATGGATGAGATAATGCACAAACGTGTGCATACTTGGTAAGTCTATCAACTACCACCATGATGACATTATTTCCTTCGGACTTAGGTAAACCTATGATAAAATCCATTGAAATCTCCTCCCAACGTTGACTTGGAATGGATAAAGGTTGTAGAAGTCCCGGGGTCTTAATTGTTTCCACTTTATTCTGCTGGCAAACCAAACATTCTGCCACAAACTTTTGAATATCGGATTTAAGGCCATCCCAAAAAAATTCTTTCTTCACCCTGTGGTAAGTTTTTAAAAATCCTGAGTGTCCTCCTAAAGGAGAAGTGTGCAATTCAAGAAGAATCTTTTGTTTTAGTTGGGAATTCTTACAAAGATATAAGCGATCTTTGTACCATAAGGAATCATTTTTTCAACTAAATGTATCAGATGTACTAGGATCTTGCTGCAACTTTTGAATGAGTGTCCATACATCTTTGTCCTTCTTCCATTCATCTCTTGCTTCGGTTATCCAATCTGGTTGGATAATAGAAATGGCACAAAACAATGCTTCCACCTCTTCATTCTTTCTTGAGAGTGCATCTACAACAACATTAAGCTTTCCTTTTTTGTAGATTATTTCAAAGTCATAACCCAACATCTTTGTGACCAATTTTTGCTGCTCTTCTGAAGATAGTCGTTGTTCCAAAAAGTGTTTAAGACTATCATGATCAGTTTTTACCTTGAAGTGTCTTCCCATTAGGTAGGTTCGCCATTTCTTTAGTGCATGCAGTATTGCTAACATTTCCTTCTCATAAATAGGTTTCTGTAAATACTTTCCTTTGATTGGACGACTTTCAAAAGCAATGGGTCTTCCTTCCTGCATTAAAACTGCACCAATTCCATTTCCTGAGGCATCACATTCCACAATAAAGGTTTTTGTGAAGTCTGGTGTAGCTAAGAACGGAGCTAGGCACATTGCCTCTTTAAGACGTTCAAAGGCCTTAGTTGCTTCAGGAGTCCATGAAAATGCATCTTTCTTCAATAATGTTGTTAGAGGTGCTGCTATTCTCCCATAATTCTTAACAAACTTGCGATAATACCCTGTTAACCCGAGAAATCCTCGCAACTTCTTTATGGTCGTGGGGACTTTCCATTCCTTAATGGCTTTAATTTTGTTAGGGTCTACTTTAACACCCTCGTGAGATATAATATGACCCAAATATTCCACCTCTTGTACTCCAAAGAAACATTTGGATGTTTTTACATATAATTGTTTCTTCTGCAATAGTTTGAGCACCCTGTCAACATGTTCAACATGATCCTTCCAAGACCTGTTGTAGATTAGCATATCATCAAAAAATACTAGCACAAATTTTCTAAGGAAGCGTTTGAAAATGGAATTCATCAACCCTTGAAATGTAGAAGGTGCATTGGTAAGGCCAAAAGGCATGACCAAAAATTCATAATGACCCTCATGAGTTCGAAATGCTGTTTTTGGAATATCTTGAGTCTTCATTCTAATTTGATGATATCCTGAACGAAAATCCAAATTGGTAAAATAAATTGCTCCATGTAATTCATCCAATAATTCATCAATCACAGGAATGGGAAATTTATCTTTAATGGTGAGCTTATTGAGCTCCCTATAATCCGGACACATGCGCCATGATCCATCCTTCTTGTGTACCGATACTACAGGAGCAGAGAAATAACTTTGACTAGGTTGAATTATACCCGCCTCTAACATTTTTGTAATCATACGTTCAATTTCGCTCTTTTGGACATAAGGATATCTATAAGGCCTGATGTTTGGAGGAACACTTCCTGGAATCAAATGAATAGCATGATCATGATCACGAATAGGTGGGAGTCCTTTGGGAGTTTCAAACACCTTGGAATGATTGTCAAAGACTTGTTGGAGATCTGCAGAAATAGATGATTTTGATGTTGGAACTTCTAGTGAGCATAATTGTGCAATTACGCCTCGCTGTTCTTTCTTTAGAAGCTTTTCATGACATTAGAGCTTATTATCCTTCCTGGCTTCCCCGCAATACCCCGTAATTCAACTTCCTTTCCTTCTGAAAAAAATTTCAAGAAAAGTTCTTGAAAATTAAAAGCTACCGTCCCCAAAGATTGCAACCATTGTACTCCTAGTACAACATCAGCACCTCCCATAGGAATGGAAAGCATTGGACTAGTCAATACATATTCCCCCATGGTTAGCTTGATATTATGGCATTTTCCAGGAGCAATTTATAGTTCCTCCATTTGCAACCATCACTTGACATTCTGGTGCTGGGTATAGGAAACAATTTAATTCCTTGGCTACCTTACAATGAATAAAATTATGGGTGCTACCTGAATCAATCAACACTATTACCTTTTTCTTCTTGATCTGTCCTTCTATCTTGAGAGTTTGAGAAGTGGTAATTCCTGCCAGTGCATTACATGATATGGTCGAATTCATTTCTTCCTCTTCTAGGGCCAGTTCCTGGTGTATATCCTCTTCTTATTCATTTTCTTCTTCTTCTTCACAATCTATGTAAAATAATTTCTTTTCATCACACTTATGACCTTTAGTGTATTTTCTATCACAACTGTAGAAAAGCCCTTTTTCTCTTTTTTCTTCCAATTGTTGTGGTGTCAACCTTGTAGGTTGTGGAAATCTAGGCGTAGCAACACTTCCTTCTTTATAGAATTGAGTGGTAGGCTTCCTTGTCATCATTATTTTACATTCAACTTTTCTTGCCAACCTGAATGCCTTCTCCAATGAATCCGGTTCCAGAACACGAACTTCATGTTGGATGTTATCCTTTAAAGTGCCTATGAAGAGATCGATCTTGTGTTCCTCTGGAATATCAGTTACCCTTATATTCAATTTTTTGAAGTCCTCAATGTGCTGCCCCACTAAACCCTTTTGTTTGAGATTTATCAATTGGCTAAAGAAGGTGTTGCTCTTTGTATCCTCATAATGTGCTATCATTTCCTCCGTAAAAATTGACCAAGTAACAATTTTTTACGGGAGCAAAGCCATCGATACCATACAAATGTATTTTGTTCTAAATGTAAAGTTGCAATGCGTACCTTTTGTGTGTTTTGCACGTTATGGAGATCAAAATATTGCTCCATCTGTAGTATCCATGTTACAGGATCCTTTCCATCAAACTTCCTCATATCCATTTTTGGAATATGGTGTTTCTTCCCGCCAACATTAGAGTTTATGAAATCATGATTAACATTGATTTTGTTTTCAGCATGAGGTTCTTCTACTATCTTTTCACCATTAGGAAACATTTCTTGTATCAAATTTGTCAAACCTTCGATGTCTGTTTTTAGATTATTCTTCATGTTTTCCATGTTGTATTTCATGTCATCCATCTTAGCTTCCATGCCATCCATCTTAGCTTCCACGCCAGCTTCCATGCCATCCATCTTAGCTTCCACGCCATCCATCTTAGCTTGCATGCCATCCATCTTAGCTTCCACGCCTTTCTTCAAAACTTCCATTTCATTTTTTTGTTGCTCTTTGCGAGAGTGAAATTTGTTGCACTTTCTCTTGTAATTTTGATAGATCATGTTGCAATTCTTCATCTTCATGATTCATAGTAGAGCCTTCTGAAGGCTTAATGGGTGTTGAATTATTTTTAGGAGGCATTTCAGAACCCAATACTGAAATATATGCTCAATAGGCCCTTGGAATCACTTCAAACTGATTTTTCAAACAAGATTTATGCAATTCGGAAAACAAAATACACACCTTTTTCTTTCTTTTAAGGAGCTCAATATTGAAATTGGATTATCTCTGTGATTGCAGCACTTCAATATCTGAATTTCGGTACCAAAGTATCCCTCTAAATTATATTTCGAATGCCACAAGTCTGACCTGATTTGGATTCTCCAAGACAAAGTTGTGTCCAATCTCCCACAATGACCTAATTATGGACTAGTTCAATAGAGCGAACTTGTACGACTTGCCACGTGTCAATGTTTTGTCCTTTGTCTCTGAAATTGATAGCCAAGAAATTAAAGTCCGTGTAATTGTGACCACTTTTTACGGCACTCAAATTTGATGCCCAGAGAGAGAGTTATTGAACTTTTCCCACGACCACCTCTTTGTGATGAAATTTAGGAGCCTGAAAAAGCACTACCTTCCACAGATCATATCTCCAACAATGTTTTGAACCAAGCTCTGAAATTTTTTGACACATTTCCTCAGGATTTCAGCTTCGTACCATATTAATTTCAGATTCTGAACCTTCGTACAAAAAATTTTATAGCCAAAATTCCACGATGACCTATTTAGGAGCCTGAAAAAAAGACCTAACTTCCACAGATGATATCTCCACAAATATTGCGAACCAAGCTCTGAAATTTTTAGACAAGCTTCCTCAGGATCTCAGCTTTGCACCCTAAAAATTTCAGCTTCTAAAACTTCGTAGAAAAAAAGTTATAGCGAAAATTCCATGATGACCTGTTTGGAGCAGAGAAACCCTAGAATCCAAAGCTCTAATACCAAATGTTGTGTAACCAGCTCCAAAAATAGAAGAAGAGAGATATCAACGCCTTAGAAATGAGTCACTTCAAGGGGTAAACCTCCAATACATTACATAAATGAACAATTCTTGGATGATACAATTTACAAAACCTCCTTTCTATATATAGGAGTCCATGGGGCCATAATGTAATCCTAGTGGGCCACAATGTAATCCTAGCTGACCTAACAATAATAATTTAAGGGCACAATAATAACAAAATGGGGGTTACAAGGGTATAATAATAGTAATAAGGGGGTTACACTAACAACAATAAGGGACTATACTAGTCATATAGGGACCTAACATCTTGGCTTTGCAAATCTACCCCTAATAAGAGAGCTCTTCTCCTAAATTCTTGGGTGTATTCTTGCACATTTTGTCCCTTCAATTGCCTAAAGTTTTCCTAGTTCATTATGGCTTTCTACATATGAGCTAATGGATAAAATTGTTGTTTTATTGCAACAATGAAATCAGTCCATGATAGAATAATCTTACCATGCTTATTGATCTCCTCCTTTATCTCGGCTTCCCACCAAACAAGTGCTACACCTTCCATTCTCAATGAAGCTAATTGGATTTTGGTATCGTCATCTTGAAGGTTCTGGATTCTCAAATAGACCTCCAATTACCTAATCCAATTATCAAGATTTTCTGCATTGACTTCACCATTAAACATTGGCAATTCAAACTTAACATCAAGTTTTAAAAAATGACTTTTACCAGTGTTCTTTGACTTTTGTGGCTGATGTACTGAAGATGAAGTAGAGGATGATGATGATGAAGGCGAGGATGATGGCTCTCCATTGCCTCCATTTCCTCCATTTCCCTTCTTTGACTTATCTTCATCATTGTGACCTCTTGAATATCCTTGTCCTTCCTTGTGAATTGTGGATCCTTCTCCTTCCAATCTCTCATTCCTTTCTTGATAAGGGATTCTAACCATCTCAATCATGTCAAGGAATGCCTTCCCGAACACTCTTTCTTCCTCTTTGGGATCAATTTCTTCATGGATTTCTCCTTCTCTATGAGACATCCTTAATGCAACTTCTACTTCCTTAGGAGGTGAACTAGGTGGTGGAGATTGTGGCAATCTTTCTCTCCTTTTCTTTGGATCTTCTTGAGACCCTTCTGCTCCCACCAATTTTCCTTCTCATCTTTTGAGCTTGAGTCTAGTAAGCATCTAAAAACTTGCAAACAGTTAAAAAAATCTTTGCACAAACAACACTAGAGAATAAACTCTAGCTCTGATACTAATCTAATCTGAAAGGACAGTATTAGTTTTGTTGTGTTAAGTGTCTTTTCAGTTATAAAACATGTGCATACTTTTCTCTTGATTTTTCTTAAGATTGAGGATTTTAACCATGAATTGTAGATGATTTTAGTGAATTATAAGCAAAAAATAAGCACAAAATACACTGAACAGTAGTGAAAAATAGAGAAATAAGTCACCACAGAACATTTACACAACAAGCATGATGAAGCAGTTCACCCCTCCTGGGCTACATCTGCTGGTCCAACTCCCAATGGCATGTCCATCTTTCATTATGCTCAAAATTTTGAAAATACATGTAATTACAGTCCTCTAATGGTTGTTTTCTCTGCACCAATGGCTCCATAATGCTCCAATTAGTCCAGAACTGACTCTTCATTCACTTTAAATGGGAAAAAATTGAGTCTCCAACTCATTTTCCCAGTAACACCTAGAAAATATCCACTAATTGTGGAGAACTCCACTTAACTGGAGTTAGTTTGGAAATTTCCGCCACATAAAACATGCCTCCAAAATACCCACCAATCTTAACTATGATAATAAATGTTGTAGTTGGGGGTGGCCACATGCCAACCCCCAAAACCCACGGTCCCCAACCCCCACTCCATTGTACATTAAACTTCAAATACATCTAGTGCACTATACAGGTTAAGTATCAATGTGCAGCGCGGGCAGTGTGGTAGGTGGTTGCTCTACCGGAGGTCGCGGGGTTGAACCTTACGGACAACCATAAAACTTTAAATCACCACTCCGGGGACACGTGGCATCCTCAGGGTTGGCAACGTATCACCCTTCGATTGGCTCTCATACCATAATGTACAATCCACCAACAAATCATAATGCACCACTTGTCAGCCTAGGATTGGTTTTGAGGAAAGTAATATTCTTCAAAATGTTCCTTTTGCTGACTATGCACCCTCCATGTTCACTGGGCATCCCAGTCAACCCTATCGCAAAATTTAATTGTTTGGGAATTCGATCAGAACGTGATATCTCCCTCATATGACATCGGTTTTTCGAACCATTTGCAGCACCGAATTCAAGAAGATGAGATCTACGTAACCATCTTGGTTTCAACTCAATCCTGTAACTTTCAATTTGAGAAAAAATTATGAACTCCTGATCACCATGAGAGGGATCAGTGAGCCAAAACCTAGTCAGAAATACATGAGCAAGAACATGCCAAAAGTTAATTGAAAAGTACTTCACAATAGATCACTGACATGGCAAGGAACAAGTAAAAAATGATTCGAAAGAAAAACATACATGCAACCACTATGAATCAATCCATAACATATTACACATATGAAAGCACCCATACAAACATAGTGAAATATCAGACAACTAATACTACCACCATGAGAAAGCATGTGCATCAGTGCGAAAAAATGAGAATATCTTATTCATGTTGCTGCAACTTCAAATACATATCTTACAACTCGTCAAAACCCAACAGTGCAATGTGGGCTATTCATACCAATGTCTGATGCAAAACCATAGCCTCACTACAACTCCCTGTACTAGCTACTAAGAGCTAAGTGCCTCTAGCTCTCAAGCACAAGTGAGTTATCTAGTCCTAGCCTCAACTTGAGTGCTAAATGTCCTTTTCAATGAGGCATGAGGGAAAATTTATAGAGATGAGGTGACTGTTCACCTACGGTGACCCTTGACCTCCCCTCATGACTCTTCAACTTCCTCACTGCTCTCTCATGCATATTGACCGTTACATGCTCAAATCAATCTCAGCATAGCTACTGACATTATGGTGAGCAATATATACATTAGAATGAAGGAGAAGAGGGGATGTCAAGGGTTCTTGGAAACCCAAGGGTGTTGATTGCCTGTATGCTGCAATGATGTGGTTGTTAAGTCTTGCAACCAACCTATCCTCCTACCACTATGCTCCATTTAAGTCACCATCTTTCAGTGATGTGCCTTTGAGCTTATTGCGAAGTTCTTGGAGTTTTGTAAGGAAACACCTTTCTCACCAGAGGAAACCCTAGCTTTTGTTGTAGAAATAAACAAATTCTACGTACAAACAAATAACATGGGTCACCTATTGGAATCACATTCAATTAATTGAAAGAATGATTTAACAAACAATCAATTTAGACCCCTATGTGGTAAATTGTTGTGTGACTATTCTGACAAAGACGATGGCTTTCGTAAGGCTTCTTGCACTTTTTCAATTAGTTTTTTTGTTTGTGGACCTACTATGGAATGGGTGATGAATGTAGCTCCAATTTTGTGTAGTTTAGCTAGTTGTGGGGCCTAAATTCCCACCAGGCCTCACCAATAAAACCTGGGAAGTATCTTCAATTTCAGTCCATGAGCCAAGCCTTCTTTGACTGATCTCTCAATTTCCTCTGCTCAAATTTACATATTTATTTATCTAACAATAGAATGTTAAACTAACCCTTGTGGAAAAGTGTGGTTGCAAATACCACGGCTGAATCATTTGTCATTTTCACGGTGGTTGGATGTAAAAGTTCAGAGGAATGTTAAACCCTGGTATTTTGGAGAGGCGGTAATTAACTTGAATGCCAACAAAAGGTATTTCTAGACCTGTGAAATTCATTCCTGAATAATAGTGGCAACGCACAACCTTGTTCTACCCGAGAGATAGATGATTTATAAAACCATTCACCTCCGGATAATACTACGAGATCGCATTCATGCAAAAAATTCTTCCACATTTCATCAATGGTGTCAAGGCACAATTCGATTTGATCCTTTGGCAAACCATACACCGCATCTCTCGATTTATTTATGACGTATGGAGGCCAATGCGTAAACATACATGCTTCATCATGGTATGCAGTGACCCGGTATATCCCTGCAAGTTTTATTCGTATAAAAATGGACTGACAGGTACCCAAACAATGCTTGCCTCCTCTGTCGTGCCCTGTGTTTTGAATGCCCATTTCCTCTATTCCCAGAGTTTATCATCGTGTTGCTTTCTTACCAGTTACAACTGATGCTTCCTTCATTGCCCACTTCGCATTGCATCTATCCTCCACATTGCATCTGCCATTGCCGAGCATATTCTTCAAACAGAATCGAAGCACAAAAGATGTCCAATTAAATGGGGGAGACCCCTAACATGAATTATTTGAAAGATCAACCTTCAACACGTTCTCATGGCATCGCATGGCTCTCGAAATCACACGAGTGCCTCAGTAGTGACACTTCACGTGAGATGCGACTTCTTCAGTGATTCGAAGATGGGTCTCTTTGCATTTCTGAGGGTCATCGTAGGCCTATTTCATATTTCATAATAATTTTGCATCAAGAGGCAGCGTTATTATCCTTTTCCATGCGCGTTAATCATGTTGCCCAGGTGTGTGCTTCTTAGACAACGGCATGGCTACGTTGGGATGAGTTGGTCACATGGCGTATAATTTCATCATGTTTCCAGCGTTGTGACAAATTTCTTCCTTCTAAATTTATAGTGCAGAAAAAGGCTTTAGGTCTCGACCTCCTGCCTCTATGACAATTGCACTGCTTTCTTAACAGTTACAACCAGATGGATTGAATGTGTATCGACTCCAATGGACAATCATGCTGCATCGCTTTTATGAGGTGAACACAAATACGTATTTACGAAGCTTTATGTGTGGCACTTTATTTTACAAGATGTGTATAAAGGGTCACTCTTTACGAAAATACTTCATGCATTCACCGTTATATATCATACATACGAGGAAGCCTTGCTTAACCCTCGATGTAATTCTATCATCAAACCTTTCACGGTATCATCTGCGTCTTGCACATAAGTTGAGAGTGGACTGGTTATTGCAATGGCACCATATATGTTTTAAGAGGGCTCCGGGATATGAGTCTTTGATACCTCCAATAGGGCAAGGCAATGCCTTCAACACGAGATGGTCATACAAGGATGAGGGGCCATGTCTGCATAGTGTGACTCCCAAACGATGGCACTTCTTTGCATACAAAGGATTAAATCACTTTGTTTTATTCTCACAATCTGGACATAAGGAAAATTTTAAGGATGGAAATTTATCTTAAAGTTTAGAAACCTTGGCAAATTGATTAGTCCGTAACATGCAAATAATAAAAATTTTAACCATATGTTTGTAAAAATATTCAAATTTATAATGATTTTATATAGTCTCTCTAAAGCTTTGGCGATTTTCATGGTAAAATAATTTTATAATATAAAATTTGGGCCAATCATTTTCACGAAAAAATGGAATTTGGCAAATATTTTTTGGGAAAAAACATAGAAAATTAGCCCACGTGAGAATATTAGCCCCAAAAATTATCCCTACGGGCCTGACGCATCCACAATAACAGGCATTGTTAAATTTTTAAAGTTGCTTAATATATATCCTTTGTAGATATAGGGGCTATGACCCTTTAACTATGCCTTGATACAAAATAAAAAGTGGTTTCCTGACTTGACCTGCATAGAAAAATAATATCATGTGTTAATTGCATGATTTATACATAATAATAATACTTTATACTTGATAGAGACCAAACGTGAGGTGCATAAATTTGTGCATTATTGTTCAAATTTCCTTTTGAAATTGTGATATGTCATGTCCTAGCTTTGTGTTCATTTATGCCAGCTTGTTTAGTTATGCACATGCATTGACCCAATGGTCATGGTGGTGTTGATATGTTAAGGGGTTCTTGTAGTGATGCAATGCAAGTGCAAGGTGACGCTAATGAGAGTGCATACACAGAGGCATACGAGTTGGGTCAAGACATAGAGGTGACTTTCATCTTAACCACCTAGGGTTTCAAAGATGCGATAGGCAAAGTAGAAATTTCAAAATCTTAGCATGATTAATGGAGTGGTGACCGCCGAAGAAATATTGCAAGTGTATTACGAGAAATAAATATAGGAGGAGCATGCATCACAAAAACAATAACCCCTCAAGGTGACCTTGTGAATGGAGTCACCCCAGGTATGTGAATTGACATGAAAGATATAACAACATGAACTACCCTTGGAACAGTGAATGCCTGCGCCCAAGGATATGATTGACAGATGATGAGATGCATGCCAAATTTGTGGAGTTGAAGCGAGGATCAAAATCTTCAACATTAACTATGAGGATCTAGGGTTTCGAGACATGTGGATAGAACAACAGCCTTTCAAAACCCTAATGCACTCTAAGCTATGAGAACACATTTTCAATATGACCAATGGTGTGAACATATGCGTGTCCCTTGCAAATGCATGTTTGTGGCAGGATAACTCCCGATAACAACTACTTGCACAAACCTTAATGAAGTTAAAGGGGATGAGGACTAATGTGGTATGAGGTACCTTGTAAACCCTAATTTGTATGAGTGATCCAACTTCGAGATAAGATGAGAAGGTGAAGATAATAAGAAACCTTGGGAGTAAGAATTAATTCACGGTAGGGTTTTACCTTCTATCATCAATGCGTAGGGTTTCAAGGATGTCGAGGATTATATATAATTCTCTCAAACCCTGAATGCACATGTTGAGGCATAGGACCAATCAAGGGCCTAGGGGGACATGTTATGAAATAAATATTATTGATGTCATGCAATGTTGATGAGAATGTGCCCTTAGAGGAACAGGTTAAAAACATAAAGGGAGGTCACTTTCTGGGCAAAGTAGGGTTTCTTCCAAACCCTAGTATGGTCAACATGAGGGGAGATAAAAAGTAAATCCTACTTGTCCACATGTAGTGCTTCTGTTGGTTGTGATACATATTCGGGAAAGATAAGTTTTGAATTCATGGGATTCTCTTGGCACATCACTGAAGAGACACACCTTTGAAACCCTAATGCAGTCATAAGTTTGACATCTAAGGCAACACATGATGTGTGGGCGCAATGTGTAAAGCGTGAATGGGGAAAACATCAAAGTTTGATAGAAAGGGGGTGGGGAGAGTAACCGGTTGAGAATTTGATGAAACCCCTAATGGTTGAGCAAGCACAAGGGGGCGAACCGAAAATTTTTGGTGCCTTTGTAGTAGCTACAACATGATGCATTTTTCTTTTTCATATTTTCTTATTTTTTCGGTAAAAATTTACCAAGCACATCACCGAGAAATATTGCACAATTTTGGGAACAGGGAAACTTTCCATCTCAGTGCACTACGTATTTTATGAGCTCAGTGAGGGATTGTGTATTTTCTAGGTTGAATGTTGGGATGCCTTCCATGCCTGCATTTTTTTCGAGCTCAATGTTGACTTCCATTCATGACTGCGCAATTCCAGTCATCAAGGCTCTTTTCCCTCTGGATTGTGTAGTTTCTGGAGGTAATCCCAGAACTATTGTGCAAGACTAAGTCGGGAGGTTAGCTTGTGACTTGGAAAAATCAACTAAGTGAAAATCAAGCAAACACAAGCATAGATAAAAGATAAGAATCAATCAAAGCATGAATACCTGGTAACAGTGCAAGGTAAGCTCTTGTGAAAAGAAGGATACACTCCAAAATCTAAGAAAAAGCAAAATTTTGGAGGGTGGTTGTAGTCACTACAACACATTTATTTACTAATCAAAACATTTTGAGATCCATAGCTGAAGTATCTCAAAAAACCATGCTTATAACTCGCATATAACTAGAATAATAACAATGATAGAATAGTAATTAAAGCCACATAATAACAAGTATAAATACTCATGAAAATACAAGAGGAAAATAAATCTTATTAACATATGCAAAATCCATCCAAGTCAAGGACTTAAAAATAGCACCCTACCATAGATTGGGCTGAACCAAATATTTATTTCAGCCAATCACCCCCATGCCATATTCCAAGCATGAATGTGGGACTCACAACAAAACCAACCAGGTATTCCTCGAAATTTACAGCATATCCCCCCATTACTGGTCAAAGGATTTCTAGGCCCAAAACCCTCATCTATAAAACCAAGCTATACCACAATCCCTCCATTACCACTCAAGGGATTCCTAGGCCAAACAATAAAGATACACTTCTAGAATTTAATGCAATCCCGAAAAAAACCGGTCAAGGGATCACTATGCCCTAAACAAGCATGGATTCCTTTGGATTGCTTCACCAAGACCCTGAGGAATTTTCCCATCTCCACCCTCAGGCTTTACCGTGTATTCTTCCAATACCAATCAAGGGTTTCCTAGGACCTTGGAAATTTTCTTGAGACCACCTCACTTGGTTCCAAAACCATCTAAAAATCCATCTCAATCAAATGAATGAACCCCATCACACCATGTCTATCTGGAAATGGAAAGGTAAGGCTGAAACCATTTTCACACCTAGAAAAACCCATTAGAAAAACCCATGCCAATGACAACAAGAGAACCAAATACACACATGCATATACCATGCATGCCAAAACTAGCATGGAAATCATACATGCAACTTGATACCTGCAAGTAATCCCATTGTAGCTGCTTGATCCAAATCTTCCATACTTGATCTTTGCTTCCCTTTGCTTTCTTATCCTTCCTTTTCCTTCCTTTCTCTAAAGCTAGAGTGCTCCAAGAATTCTCTAAGTGTGCAAGAGTATGACATAATAGAGTGAGTTCCAAGCTAAAACTGACAAAAGTCTGTAAACTGATCCTCATAAGCCTTTTTATCATTGAGGCCTCTATTTCTTCAATTTCTTCTATTTTAATTTATTTTCATAAATAAAATACCAATTAATGCCTCTTTTCATTTTCCAATTTCCTTATCCATAATAAACCGAAAGTAACACCCACTAGGATTTTTTTCCTCTATTCATCTTGGAATACATGTCCCATGACCTTGGTCTTATTTTTTTTTACATGGAAATTCAACCAAGGGTTGTTACAGAACCCTCCCCCTTGGGGTCACACACTGTCCTCAGTGTTCTATGACACCTATGATCGGCAAGACCACTGAAAACCAAAACATATTTCTGATGGATGTAATATTCCCAAATGGGAAAAGCAGGAATATAGAACAAAATGCTTGAAATAGCAGGTAAAACCTTCCTCCAATGAAATCTAGATCAGAAATCACCTAAATGTATTCTCCACTACTACACCCTGCAACTCAGAACATCTCTCAATATAAACTGTACAGTAGAATAAAGATGGAGCTTGGCCTGATGCCTGAATGTGGAAATATAGTGCAAAAACTCCTCCTGAGGGGGCACTAGAAGTCCCGCAAGGATAGAGGTGGGATTCTCGCTCGGGAACACCGTGTGATAAACAACACTAGAATCTTAACTAAACATCTAAAGAGAGCAACAAGTCTAAACATACCATAAAATCTAAAACATCAAATCATAACATAATATCTATGGTTTCCATCCTCTTCCTTATATAAGTGGTGAGCTTCCTCACCCTTGGCCGCACTCATTAGAGCCACTATCTCTATGCATGAGATCTCCCTCCAAAACTGCGATGTCCCTCAATAAATGTCCACTCCTCCATAACAGTGTTGTTGATTTGGTCAAAGTTGACTCAGTCTTCATGCTCCAGGCCCTTTTCACACACAAGGGTGCTTAATTAAGCTGCTAATATGACCTACTTTCACATTAAGAGTGATTTTATTCCTATTAAGAATATTTATGGGTCTCCATACCCTCTTAGTCATCAAACAAAGAAGAAAAAACAAAAATTAATATTCCAACTAGCTCATGGCTAATTGGGAATAGTACAGTCCTCCCCTCCCAAATGTTTCTTATCCTCAAACAACTGTAAAGGTGAGTGATACAACTCTTCTCCTCCTTCCTTGGTGACACATCCATGTGATAAACTCTCCTCATAAGCAAAGTGTCTCCGAATCAATCCCTCCATGAAATTCTCCTCCCAAGTACTCATGAGATGCAATTGACTCATCCCACAAGGAAGTAAAATACCCAATGAAGCAATCATGGTTTGCCCAATGTTATCCTTGAAACATGAAGCATAAGAAACATGGAGAATCTCTCTACTAAAGGGCATGCTCAATCATCCCATCCTTCCTCCATTCATTTCCATAATGAGAATAAGAACATCATCAATGTATGGGATCAAAACCAAGGATACAAAATTTGTTATATGTAAAATGGAGGTGGATCATAGTACCACATGTGGAACCAACGCAATATATGTCCTGACTGCCTTAGATAATGAAATGGTAAGTGGTTTCCCCACCACTTACTTGCTGCCATATTCTTCTCACATGTTTTGAGAAGGTGAGTGATGTTTGGTGCCTTTGGTGCACACCCGGAACGATATATCATCTCCCTATATTATCCTAGGGAGTGGCCATGCTCAACATTATTTATGGCCCAGAGTTGACCATGAAGTTTATAAGGAAGAATGCTCCCACTTGGAGCAATCTCCTACACATGTATGGTTAAGGAATTCACATATTCATTATATAACTAATTATGCATACAAACATGATCCTTACCATATGCTTTTCTCACACAAATGGATTGGTCCATAGATATATCCCCTCTCATTCCCCAAGAGGAAAGAGTTGGTTGTGATAACTCCATCAAAGAGTTATGTATCTCCTCCATCTCCACAAGGTCCATGCATCTCCTCAAATTTTGTTATATCTCCTCTTCAAAGCCTTCCCAAGTAAACCCCTCCATGATAGTATGGTATGACCTCATGGAATAAATGTGGCTAGAGAGAAAATCTTCATGTGTTGCATGTAGCAACTTCTCCTTGAGCTTGGATGCTCTAGATAAGAAGATCCTACCATGATAGTAGACGACCTCAACTCTGACTAAATATCCCTCCTCTTGTAGCTGGTCATCAAGTATCATACAAGTAAAAAGATCCTTGGAATAATCCACCAACAACTGGGATTTCCAATATGGATCTATCCTCCATAGTGACAGCACTGATGATTTGTCATGTAAAACATCTGTGATGTGGTTTCTCCCTTCTTTGACATCTCCTATGCCAAAGTCACATATTGGAAGGTTGTTATCCTCCCTCTGCTGCTCCTTTCTCAACGTAAGATTTGAGGTGAGAGTGGATAATGATGATGTTGGGAGAATGTCTCCCTCCTCCTTGAGTCTACCCAAGACTCTCAGCATTGTACCATGAACTCCCAATGCCCCCACTCCTCGTAGATCTATTACTGGTGCACCATGTTGTGAGTGTTGGACATTGGGTTCAATGCTCCCCGTGCATTTCGCGACATGGACTAACCGCCTCTCGTGGATCTTAACTATGTTGATTGTAGTGGAGACTAATGCCTGCGGGTTTTGGTCTAATGGAAATCGTGATTCCAACAAGTGGTATCAAATAAATAGGTCTCGAGTTTGAAACTCACCCGGCTCATGTTGGGGGGAGATTGTTGGACTTTGGGTTCAACGCTCCTCGTGTGTTTTGTGACATGGACCAACTGCCTCTCGTGGATCCTAACTCTGCCAATTGTAGCGAAGACTAACACTTGCGGGTTTTGGTCTAATGGAAATCGTGATTCCAACAGTGAGACATTTCTCACCAACTCCTAATCAGGTGGCCTCCCAAGTGGTTTGCCACAAAACCGTAATGTCTCATGGGCCAAAGTCATGTGCATAATAGATGGGACTGTTAGGTCCTTGCCTCCACTGCACAAATCCATCTCTTTTTTCTATGTGGAGTTTGTTTGTGAGGGATATGTGTGCATTCCTCTAATCATCTGACTTTTTCCACTCTTTCTATCCACCCATTCCATCTGCAAAGTCTCCCAATCTTTGGTGACCTTCCCCAAAGTAATCAACCACTACACACCTTATATCACATTGGTGTCAGTTATGTCAACCACAAATAAGTGATCAGTCAATGTATATGTCCCCATGGTGACAGATAAATATGGAACATAATGCATGCACTGCATAGTCCTAGCTCTTGGGAACAAAACATAAAATCCCTCATAATAATCAGTGGGTGTTGCCCTCCTTCGCACTATTTGGGCATCAATAAAGTTGTGGGTAGCCTCACTGTCAATCAAAACTAAAACCCTCTGATCCAAGACGGAACATCAAACCCTCAAGGTCAAGTACTTGGGTACTCCTGTCAATGATGCAAGAGCCCCTCCAATTGGAACAAATGCTCCATTCCCACCTCCTAGTGGCGGTGGATCATCTCCTGTTATTCCAGCACTGTGACCCCCTTTTGGTTATTCTTCCTCTTCCTCCTCATCATCTAAGAAGACCTCTATATAGTGTGTCTTTCTTGCTACACATCTATTTTCAGGTGCCCATGATTCTTGGCATATGAAGAAAAGCTTCCTTCTCCCCAAATCTCTTCGGACATCATCACTAAGAGGTACTTTTCTTTGGCTCTCTTTTGAAAAAGGAGCCTTCTCTTCTTTTTCCTTTGATGGAAAAGTAGGCTTTTGCTAAAAAGTTGCCTTTGATTTTGGAAAGGTGACTTGTAGATCTCTAGCCCTTTCAATGGCATCTTGAAGGGTAGTGGGCTTGGTAGATTTAACCAACCCATGAATAGGTTCTTCTAATCCATCAATAAACCTACACACCCTCCTTGTAGCGTATAAAACTGAAGAACCCGTTGAAGCCTAGAAAATCTCTGCTTCAAACATTGGGGAAAACCACCCGGTCGGGACCTTAAGGCAGCTCCTTTTCCGTTTGGTATGGTGGCTCCGACTGGATTTAAAGGACCAGTTTCCTTGTAACTAAATAGATTGGATTGGATGGGTGGAAATGAGACTAAACTAACTAAAATAAAACTATCTAATCTAAGCTAAATACTAATAAAGAAATTCTAATACTAACCCCGGTGGCTATATGTGAATACAACTTAAGATTGTTCCAATTCAACAATAACCATGAAAATGTATTATTAATCAAATTGAAATGTGCAGAAACAAATAAAGATAACTATGTTTAAGAAATTAAACAGAGTTATATAAACATATTGCATTCATCATTGTATACCATTTACATGTAACTATGAAAAATAACGTTTCAATTATACTCAGAAATGATATATAAAAGGAAGCGTTGTCAAAGCAAATATACATATAAATGATAGCAATTTTAAAACGAATATCATAAAACAAAAGAGATCAACAGTGAACAGATAGAAATACCTTGTTCATCTTGAAGAATTTCAAATGCATTCTGATACTCTATCCAGTAATTATAATGCAAAACCAAATTCCAAGGTACAGAAATGCAACACTTCAAAGATAATTCCGCATGAAAATCACCAGATGTGATCCTTTTTCAAAAATATATAAGACAATGGAGTACAGAAATGCAATCTCCAAGTCCAAAAATATTAAGATCCAGGACCCCTCTCTAAATGCATGAGAGGGGTTTAAATACTACTTAACTAACTCTAAAAATAGTTTATTACAAAAAATAAGGATTCGGTTCAATGACCGTCCTTTTCCTAGGCTAAAATAAAGTGAAATTAAAACTAAATCTATCTAACTATGAACTTGATCTTTGATCTTGCAGGCATCTAGCATACTTTTGAGAAGATGCGGTTGACCGACTTTTGAATTCAACTGTCCTGAGAAGACAGAGTCGGCAAGCGTAGGAGCAATCTTCTCTGTAGCATTGATAATACAATTGAGTGCACTGTGCTGACTGTGTGGCTTTACCAAGTACATCCAGTATGAGTCCCAATTCAATCTTGTCAGCCCTTGGATGGATTTTTCTCTTTCTTCTGCCTTTTGCCTCCATTCTGCTTGCAATTGATTTGCCCGTGGGAGATAACCTGGAACAGTTTCAGAAATCAAGTTAGCTTTGTGTAAATTGTCATTTACACAATCAGTGAGAGTGTTTGCCGCTGTAGATGCCTCCTCTGCTGCCCTTTCTGCACTTCTGATTTGTGCATCCCAATTACTGAATAGTATTTATTTGTGGTTTTCATTAATGATGGGTGCACCAGCTTTTCTGCCTTCTGTTGTCTTTTGCCATGCTAAATAATCATTGATCTTTTCATTAATCAAATCATAATCATTTCGTAGATCTACGACATGACTTGTGATTTTATCGCTTTCTTGGCACAAAGAATTCCATTGCGATATTTTTTGGCAGAAAACTTCCTCTTGTTGCAGTAGTTGATTGTTCAAAGAGATGGTTTCTGAAATGAATTCTGGAAGCTTAGGATCATCCTTATGCTGTTCTTGGATTTCTTGAATTTGTTGTTGTAACTCTTCAAGTTTTAATTGTGCTTCTTGATTGGCCTATACCTGTTGCAATTGCTGTTGCAGAGCCTTTATCTGTTCTTCTTTTTCATCCAAAAAAAGTTGTATCTCAACTGCTTTATCAATTGTTGCAGAAGCATAAGCTCCTGTTATTTGAGATAATTTAGTGAGATTATGAGTAGGCTCTGTAGCAGGATCTTTCCACAAAACATCTACTTGTTCTAGTTCAGTAACAATTGCACTTTCTATTTTTCTCTTTTTCCTTTGTCTCTTTACTACTTCTTTGTATTTTGGGCTGTAAAATACATCTAGAGGAGGAATGTCCTCTACATTAAGTACAATTTCAGAGGAGGGTGTGATTGGAATGTGCTCTGTTACTGCGGCTGTGCTGCTTGTTCCTGCATTCAAAACTTTGGTTGTTTGGACAGGGGTCTGTACATTCTGTCCCTCTACATTAATCAACTGATTAAAGGTTTCCCATTCTTTATCTAACTCCATGGTGACTGGCTGTTGTTGTACATTGGGTGAAGGAGGATTTGTTTGTTGAGAAATCAAAATTTGCTGTTGAGCGAGCTCTTTAGATTGTGCAGAATCTTTGATGGGTTCTTCCATTTTATCTTCCATTTCTTTGGATGTATTGGAGTGTTCAGAATCTCTGTCAGATTTTGATTTGGATTTACCTGTGCTTGAACTGCTGTTAAGACTAACACTAGGAGTTTGCTCCTTTGCAGGTTCTATGCGTAGATTATCCAAAGGAATAGGAATTAGTCTCCTTTCTCCGTACAACTTGAATTCCTGAAAATCCCCTGGAGATAGCTGCTCTCTAGCTGAATTCAAAACCTCTTTAAATGAATTTCTTGCCTGGAACATATCATCAAAAAGATCTTGCTCTGTGACAAATTCCTTTACTTTGATTGCATTGGTAAAATTCTTAACAATATCATTTTGGTCAAATAACCTTCTTGAGAATTTGAACAACTGTAGGCATGTAACGTTTCCTATCTCGTGAAATGCATGAACAATATCCAACAGTGAAAATGTTCCACATTTTATGGGAAATTGTGGCCAAATGCCCTTTTTCTTGTCTTTTAAATCTTTTGTCATACCTCCCTGGCCACAGGTCTGATAAGCAATTTCCCGGGCTACAAGTCTATCTGGAGCATATAAGGGTAAAACATGGGGAGAAGCATGACTTCCAAAAACCCTAATATAGGTGAACAATTCCTCCCCAAACCATCTTGCGACGGGGAGAATATCAACCTCTGTTTCTGAGGATAACCTCGGGGGATCCTTATTATACAATGTTTTGTACAATGGCAGCATGATTCCATGACAAATTTGGTAAAAATGGGGAACAAATTTAGATTCCCACAGTTCTTTATGGTACACATGAATGGGAAAAGGGTCTTGGATAGTCCATTTCCAGCCCATTACAGGGAATTTAGAGACATAGAAGATGGCGTCCATGACATAAGCAGATAAATAAAAAGGTGGATAAACCCGCTGGGAAACATTTCATTTGGTCCGGTATTGAAAAATAGCAGTGGTCATAGTATCAGATAGGATTTTGGCCCAGTCTACAATTGTAGAATTAACGGCCGCATTCAACAAAGGAAGCCATTTGGGTAAAATCATATTTATGTCAGGCTTTCCAAAAAGCCTGCATAACATGGCAGCAGTAAAACAATAAGGAGAGGTAAGCGAACCCGTGCTGTACATACCTTGTTTGTTTTTCTTCAATGGTTCACTTCTTTTAGTCCACTCCTTTGTGCATTCTGCCAAATTTGCGTGTTCTCTGGCAAAATCTTCCATGAATTTTTTGTTGTAAGTCGCCTGTGGTTCTGGCAGCTTATACATTAATCTCACATATTCTATGGTAAATGACCCAATTAGCTCTTCAGATGGAGTCTTGAATTTCCTATCTGAAATATCAGCGCTGTCCAGGACCCATCTCACCATGTCTGTGTATGGGAGAATCCTTGGCCTTGCCGCTATTCTATGCAGAAATGAGCAAGCCAAGTCTCTAAGATTTGCTTCAGACGAATCTTTGGAACCTGCTGTAGCTACAACTTTTATCACCACAGGGTTTTCATCTTCTAACAGATTGTAAATTCCTTCCCAAGTGGATATGCCGGCATCCTTGTTACAGGCGGTGTCTGCGTATAGCGAAGCCATTTCTTTTTTCTCAGAATTTGAGCTCTTCTCCTTCTTACCCATAGTGTATACCGGAAGCTTTGTATAGTAATTCACTCCTTCGTGCCTGCGTTTTACGAATAAATGAGAGTAATGATATTAGAAAGGTGATGAGACTGTTTTGAATATGAACGCGGATGAAATATAATATTTTAATTGTGAAACGACTTTCACTCTAAACACAATCTCATTTCACATTAATAATCAATCCAATCATTTAATATAATCATTAAAGCGCATAACGGATTTGACATATGGAAAGATTGCCTTGGGATAGCGTGCCTACATGAATCTGCGACATTGCGATCTGCGATTTGCTGCGCAATATCGCAATATCGCAATGTCGCAATATCGCAATATGAAGTCATCACAGTCATAAAAAATAGCGCAAAAACGGGAATTGCGTAATAGCGCAAAGCGCATATCGCAAAAATCACAAAAGCGCAATATCGCGAAATCGCATGATCGCATATTTGAAAAGAGCGCATAACGCAAAATCGCAAAAGCGCATATTTGAAAAGAGCGCAAAATATATTCATTAACCAATTGTGTTTTCTGCGCTATGCGATCTGCGACCAATGCGTTTTATCAAAGGTATATATTATTTATGGATGCGCTATCTTGTTCAAAGAGCAGTTTTATTTAAAATCTATCATAAACTTAAGATTTTCGTAATATTCTTTCAAAGGGATTTTTATAGGTTTATGATAGAAAGTTTTATTTTCTAAGGCAAACAAATCCTAATTGTTTTTTGGATTTTTAACTAAGGGTCCCCATTTTATTTAGTATTATTACTAAAATAAAAAGGGGGGTTGTTGCTAGCCACAACAGTAAACCATAAAAAGTTTTAGAAATTCAAAAATGTAAGTTTCTGGATTACTTAATTGTTTGAGCTTTGCTAGCCCCATGAAAGGTGCCTCCGGGTCTCTTAGATCAAACCTCTACACCAATCTCCTTGTGAAATCTAAATAAGCAGTCACATTGGCATGGACCAATGTAGGCAAGCCATGAAACCATCAATCATGTGCCTCACCCTTAAGGTGCAACACTGCTATTTTGATGGCCTCCATCTCCGATACTTGGTTCAGCTGGAAGTAGATGTCAACCTTCTCTACCCATGATTTGGCAGTGCATTTTGATGACCCATCAAAGTTGGGTAAGAAAAATCTGCCCATAGTTCGGTGTAGATCATGATTCTGTATGAATCCTCCACCTCTATTGTGATGCTGGGGTCTCATATTGTCCTTGATCTGACAGAATTATTGAAAACTCAAATGATCCTTGAATGTCTGAGATTGAGACTCATACTCCATGAAATAGTCTTCAAAAGTTTCTTGTTCTTGAAACCCTCCATTTCCCACTGCTAAAAATGTAGGCATTGTAGAGCATTGGGAAGCGTGCTACTTCACTGGTTGATCACTACAGTGATGAGAAATATTGGAGCCTTCACCATGTAGAAACCCTCTAAGGTATTGCTTGTGTCTATCCATCCTCATCTCCTTTATTTCTCATGCAATTTCTTGCATAATTCGAATAAGAAGCTTAGGAAACTCCTCCTCATCTCCTCTTGATAAAGGGGTTTTACCCTTGTCTTCTTTATCATCTTTATAGTCATACTTCCAGTTTCTTCTAAGGTAACTCCTCTCTCTATCTGTGAGAGGATCTCCTTTTTCTGATGAAAAATCGGCTTAATATGCACAGGCTGAGCCAAGATTATGCTCTGATACCACTATAATATTCCCAAAGGGGAAAAGCGGGAATATAGAACAAAATGCTTGAAATAGAAGTGTAAAACATCACACCAAAATATGATACCAATATGGAGCCTTATTATTCATTAACAGTAAATAATACAATATAATGAGGCACAAATAATACAATACAAGCCCACAAGCCTCCAATGAGTAAATCCCTCAAGATGAGGTGTTGCTACTATATCAAAAAGTGCCAGAAGACTGCTACAGCACATTCATAGGAGCACTACTATAGAAAATGAATACAAAAATGATAAAACAGCTGATATATGCCTCAAATATAATGTAAAATGAAGATCAAGGCTATATACAACCTCCAACAAATAACCCAAGAGGGTTTTCAGAAATACACCAATATACAAGAAATGAACCCAAGCCCTAGGGCTAAAGATTCACTACAACAATGCAGCTAGAAAGATGTGGCTGATCTGATATGGAAAATAATATAGCGTCCTCCAATAGACTCTCTAGATGAAAGGCTAATCCCTTCACTAGAAAACCTCCTCCCCATATGGTGTACTGAAACAACCCGTGCAACTCCTCCCTAAAATAACGCAGTCCAAGATAGAAACCGCGATGTAGGGGAAAATGATAATGTGGCCTGATGCCAAATGATTCAATAAGGCTCAAGGGCCTTCCTTCCTAGCTTCCCAATGTAATGAAACCTTCCTCCAATGAAATCTAGATCAAAAATCACCCAGATGTATTCTCCACTGCTGCACCCTGCAACTCAGCACATCTCTCAACAAAAACTGCGCTATAGAATAAAGATGGAGCTTGCCCTGATGCCTGAATGTGGAAATATAGTTAAAATACTCCTCCTGAGTGGGCACTAGAATTCCCCCAAGGATAGAGGTGGGATTCCCGCTTGGGAAAACCCTGTGCTAAATAGCACTGCAATATTAGCTAAATAGCTTAAGAGAGAAACAAGTCTAAACATACCATAAAATCTAAAACATCAAATCATAACATAATATCTATGGCTGCCATCCTCTTCCTTATATAAGTGGTGAGCTTCCTCACCCTTGGCCCCACTCATTAAATCCACTATCTCCATGCATGAGATCTCCCTCCAAAACTGCGTTGTGACTCAATAAATGTCCATGCCTCCATAAAAGTGTTGTTGATTTGGTCAAAGTTGACCCAGTCTTCATGCTCCAACCCCTTTTCACACACAAGGGTGCTTAATTAAGCTGCTAATATGACCTCCTTTCACATTAAGAGTGATTTTATTCCTATTAAGGAGATTTATCGGTCTCCATACCCTCTTATTCATCAAACAAAGAAGCAAAAACAAAAATTAATATTCCCACTAGCTCATAACTAATTGGGAATATTACAATGGAGATTTATAGCACAACTTGTTGCATTATTTACAACATACCAACATACCGTTTTCTAGAACTTTATAACCCAGCTCATTATGGTATTTATAATAACAACCACATATACACTCATGAAATTTTTCTTAAACCAACAAATAACTATATTGTCTATGGAGATTTATAAACACATCTCGATACAATATTTACAACAGTATACACACATATATATGCACATTTTCTCTAACCAACAAATAAAAGGATATGATGCTTTCATCCACAATAAGGGAATTCAGAGGCTCACACCTCCACCCTAAAAGTAATACCAGGATTCACCTCCTTCTTGAGAAGTCTAGAATACATTGTCAAATTCAAGCCTATATCCAATTTTTAGTGCTACAATCCAGTGCCACTTGTCCTCTCAGTGAACAGTTATCGACTCATTTTTCCAGGGCACACTCCTAATGCACATCTGATTCCATTTGGAAATGTTAATGACCAGAACAAATCCATTCCCAGGCCTTCCCTTCTCTGCTACACAGTCCCTCGCGCAACCTAGTCACCTCCTTTATGTAGTCACACGCCTTCCAATTTTTGCGAGCATCTCCCTCTCTGCTACACATTCCATCGAGTGACCCCTCCCTTAACAAGATTTCCTCGCATCGAAAGGTATAAAAAATAAAGCATATCCCTACCTCAAAACCATCATACCATTCATACCATGCTCATGGAAATCAATGGAAACTATTGGGTACCAGTGTCCCACAATGGCCCTCCTCCTAAACTGCTTTACCAACATACTATTGCATGCTCAATTCCTTTTGTTGTTGTTACTAATTCTTGCAGTAACTTTCAACCACCCACATTGGGAATTTTCCATGTTTTCCTATACCAATAAAATAGTTTCCATTCGATTAAAAATAAATTAAAATAAATTAAATCAATAAGATACACTTGTAATCATGTTTACTTCCTGTCACAAGTCAAACTAGCTCTTTAATCCAATCATTGTGTACAAATATATCACATTCGGTTAGTTTCATCATTGGTATTTTCATCCCACCCATCCTGCCTTACTTACTCTACTTTCACCTCATATTCGTCATTATCATTAACCTCGCTTCATTTTTTAACCATTTTTCCCAAGGGTTCCCAATTCATCATTTTTCACAAGCACTAAACCGTAATTTCCTCTCCTATTGAGCTAGGGTTTGATATGGAAACAGAGACATTTGAGCAGAGGATGCATAAGGTAGGTCAAATCAGTAAGTATGAGGTTAGTTCAGCTCATAAACATCATGTCTCCATCATTTTTTAAGAATTCAATCCAAGAGTCAAGTCATTTGCCACTCATAGGGCCAGCATTATTTCAAACTATTTTTTCCGACCAAACAGAGATGCATTTGACAGAACTGAGAGATTTTTTTGTCCATCATAGGCCAAGGAAGAAAAAAATACTTCATTTTTTATACAAGTGTCATGGTTTTGGATAAATGTAAAAAATACAGGTGCCACAGGAGAGCTACTGCACTTCTAGAGTGACCTTAGGAAAATCAAGTTTTCTCCTAGCTAGAGTGTCCAAATGACTTCCTTGATAAGTCAAATGACAACTATACCAGAAAAAAAATCCAATGAGCTATCATGAGCTCAATTTGGAGCTTAGGAAGGCCTCCAAAAGTTTCCTGCAACATCAATCTGCATTTTTGCACCCTCATTCTGCACTTTTTGACCAGTATTGGGAGAATCCATTTTTGAAAAGGCAAATAAACTCCAATAAGAAAAAAAATGATATATTTGGAAATTATATAGAATAATACTTCCAACAAGCTATCTTAGGCCCAATTTGGACACTAGGAATGCCTTCAAATGTGGTTTTCAAAAATGTGTTGCCCGCAGAGAGCGCGTTTTGCACTGGCGCTACACATTTGCCTGAAAACGTCGTGCATTTGCTAAAGGTGTTGCGTGCTTGTCAAGAGGAGGGTGTTTTTAACCTAGGTGTTGTACGTTTTCCCGTCTTCCTCAACTATTTCCTGCAAGGCCTCAAAACTTCACAAAATCACCCTCTAGACTTCAGTAGTGAATCTTCATGCCTCAAACAAGCTAGTAAGTGACCATTGCTTCACTCCTCTTCATCGAAGTCATTTTGGATGTGTAAGTTGGTTTAAAATAAATTTTGTGTTTTCTTCTAATGCAAAACCCTAGTTTTCCTCAAAACCCAATCAACACTTCAATTTCACTCCCTAAACCTTCATAACCCTTCCCCCATTTCAATTTACCTTATCCCAAAATCCCATATCATAAAACACTTTCCCAAAACCCCTACATAACTATTTCCTTCCTAAACTTTCATCTCCTTCAAAACCCTAAGCCCTAGATATTCATTTTCCTAGGCTACCTATACCCTACCTATAATTAAATCCCCGATTCTAAAACCCTTATCATCGCTACCCCCTGTCACCTCCATAATATCTCAAATACCTATTCCCATCTCCAGAAATTTCCTCACGCCAACCCACACTTCTTTCACCCACATTCCATTCCATCATATCCCTAGGGTTCTGACACCAAATACATCATGGCAGCAGAAGAGAACATAAGTCATAGTGAGGAGGAAGAAAGAGAGGACAGAAGGCCATCCAAAAAAAGAGGGAGAATCATAAGACATAATTGTCAAGGTAACACTACATGCCTCAAACACATGATCAGCAATCATCCCACCAATTTTAACAAGTTTTTGGAAAATTTTGCAAGTTTGTAAATTTATGTGTTTTTAGGGACATTTTTAGCACAACAAAAATGTCAAACACGAAACACCTAGGGTGTTGTGCTCTTTTTTGGGGCATCCAATGAGAAAATGGTCACCACCATTGAATTAAAAATGATGAGGACATGAACCTTGTACATTTTCTAAGAATTTGGAGGCAAAATGGTTAGTGAAAAGGCAAAAAAACCACCAAAAAACCATGTTTCTGCCTCATTTTTGGTCTTGAGGCTACGCGTTTACCAGTCTTGGGAAAATGAGCTTCATTTTGCAAACTAAAGGCATGTCTAGAAAGTAGACTTGAATGGATTTCCAACAAGCCATATTGGAGCAAATTTAGACACCAAGAAGTCACCCAAAATCAGCCTTGAACAGAGAGGGCGTGTTTGACAAGGCGATGGCGTGTTTGGCAGTCTTTTGAAATTTTCTGAGTTTCACACTTGTTTTGATTTTCATCTTGGGAAATGATGATTTTACCTATGTAAATGATGAAAATGAATGTAATTATCATATTTTTACTATTACCTAGGGTAAATACATTAGGTAAATGAACTCAATGAGGTGTAATGAATCAATTCACTTAAGTTAGGAATGAGTCACTTGGACCATCCTATACTTTAGCTATCAGTTCAGATTTTTGTGAAAATCTTCCTCACCTCATGGATTCAACCCCTGAGAATGAGTGAATTTTGTTTTCATGTCTATTTAGTCCCTTTCTTCACAATAGACAAGTGTTGGAATCAGTTTGATGTTTGCTAGTTGATCAAGGAAACTTTTGTACTCAGTTTGGCTAAAAAATAGGAGTTGCAGCTACTTTTATGGGATACTTGTGGTATTGAATGTCTATCATTGTTTCTTCATCAATATCATATGTTTGAAAGTATTGTGTTCATGTTCACTTTAATTTCTATGTTATTATCTTTTACAAGTTAGAAATTCAGAATACATATTTGCACATGCTTTGTTTTGGGTAAATGATCATATTTTGTTCATCTTCTTATGTCTGAGAAAAATACAACTCTTATGCTTTGCTTAGCCTTCTTACAGCTTCAACATCATTCCATAACAATTTTCTTCAAGTGATAAGCATTGTACTTGTTAGGGATCTGTAATTTTAGCAGATTGGTAAGACTAAAATTGCAGAAGCAACATCGTTTCAACCAACTTTGGGATTCTAGGATCTAGCCCTCCTGAATCCGGAGAGGGATCTCTCCAATAATTACAAAGATGGATTTGTATTTGGATTTTGGGGTTATGATATTAGGCTAGTTATTAAGGCCAAAGGTTTTTTTGTTTTTGGATGGTTGAGCATGAAAATTACTTGAGGGGAAAGTTCTAAATGCAAAACAGTTTCAAAAGTGAGAAGTTTCAAGTGAATAGAACAGATTAGGCTAAAAAGATATATATAATGCTGGTTTTTAGTCCATTGGGCTATGGAGTCATACCTGGGCTTTAATTGAGCAACAACATCAAGAATGATCCAAGGGGCAAGTCATCTATATCACAAGATTATTGAGATTAGAGTGATGGAATGGAAACAATAAAGTGTTGGAGATGGTGGAAACTGATAATAATTTCACAAATGATTTATAGTCAGTCCAAACAAGAAAAGCCTCTTAAGTAACTGTTTAAAACCAACCAAGTGCAGGGCTAACCATTGACCTCTTGGGCAAGTTTTAAAGCAGCTTAATTGACAAACAATCCAGTAATCCACATAATTACCTTCAGAAAGTATGAAAACATATAAGAGAAACAAAGTGTAACTTAAGATCAGATAAATTACTTTTAAACCTATTCTGCTTTCAGTCAACACCAAGGGAAACTTTCAAAATCTGCTTTTGGAGAAAAACTAGGACCAGGGCACACCATATCTTCCATAGTCATCTTTAATAAGCAAATAAGGAAAATAACTTTCAAGAACAAGGTTTAAAGCAAACAGTAGGATGAGGGAACTCCAACATTCATCACTGCTTAAACTGTATTAAATCATTCTTAAATGAACAAGTTAGAGGAAAACATTGAGATAAAGCTTTCAGTTAGAGAAGGTTACTGATATACAGTAGGTCCTAACTCTATAAATGCTGTCCTTTATCAGAGAATAGTGAAACAATATGACATACATAGAAGGAAAACAATAACAAAGAAAGAAGCACTTCACCAATGATATAGACCAGGATCCGAAGAAACAACTTGTTATTAATGTCAAACCAGTTACAGTCTTCAAGTCCAATGTTTCAGTTCAGCAATCATCTTCACTATTCAGCCTACCTAATCTATCACAAGCAGGGCTCCAAGGGCCAGTGAACACTATTTACAATCAGAATTTTTTCTCAAATATATTTCCAAGTTCTGCAACCAACCTCTCACTCATCTTCTGCAGAAGTATATATAGAAGGATGAGGAGGTGAGATCCGATAAAAGATCTCAATTTACAATTAATATAGACTTAATGATTTCTTGGCCTTTGGGGGGATCAATGAAGAAATTTACATGGGTGTACTCTGTATTAAATGTTTTTACGTAAATTTTAAGCTCGGTGGGAGCTTTTGTTGACCTTTGAGGCTCTGTGTAATGTTGAAGTAACTCTGCTGATATTTTTTCATTAAGTTTCCTTGCAGAAGTAACTTTCCGGCTCTGTTGAGGCGAAAATCTTCATTCGATCAATAACTTCGGCCTCTGATTGAGTACTTTGAGGAACATGTGGCACTATGGTAGCTGAGGAATCAATTTGCCCCAGATTGTGGCGGTGGGGGCATTCCTGTCTGATAAAACACTTTAGGTTTTCTGTAAACTGTGTTTTATTTGGGGATTAGGCTTTTGATAAGCATCTTAGATGTAATCCCTGTGAAACTGTCTCTAATCCTCTGTTCTGACACATTTTGGTCTTCGGCACTGATACTATTTGACCGTGCCCCTTTCATGGTGTTTTTGTTGGTGTGCAAGGCTGCGCAGGGTTCACAAGGCGTCAATGGGTCATGAATCATTGATAAACATGAATTTTAAACCCTGTCAATGATTTCCTATGGTGAATCAAAGGCGGGAGGGTCGTCACCCTCAACCTTCGTAATTTCTTCAACTTAGCGGAAAAATACATTGAAACCCTACAAAATATGAAAAACTATTATAAAACCTTCATATATAGGTTAACTGCATCGAGAGACAAGTGAAGAAAGCGGGGCCGTTGGATGGCATCTTCCAACAGTCAGGATTGATCGGGAGAGATCGTAGAACAGGTGGAAAAAGGATTAAATCCGAGCCGTTGATCGTGTAGAGATCGACGGTTGAGATTGAATGAGGAGGCAGAAAAAGGAGAATGAATCTGAGCCGTCGATCGCGCAGAGATCGACGGTCGGGAGCAGAAATTGAAATTCAAACGGAGAAATCGGGAGATGAATTGTGGGCCGCCGATCTGCAGATCAGATCGACGGCGGAGATGTCGTTACTGCTGTACGATATCCCGGTTATCGCGTGTGTATCTTGGTTAAACATCGGACATCTTCGGTGAGCAATCTCCGTCGGATGAGCGGGTTCAGATTCGACAGCTGTGGTCAATATCGCTAGGTATCCTCGTCCCAACTTTAATGTGCGATGGACGGCGGTTTTCAGAACAGTGCTCGGGAGGCATGTCAGCCAGCGTATGGAATCACTGCCGATTGGGAAAAAACCGCCCTCGCCCAAAGGCGGTGCGATAGATACCACGCGGTTTTGCAATCGGTTGATGGATGGCGGGGACCACCAGGCTTGATGGATTCCACACCGTCGGATCTGCAGATCAAATCGACGGTGGAGATTGCTCGGATTTCGGACCGGCGGAAAACCTTAGAGAAATAATAAAAACCAAAGTTTTGATAAATAAATTAAAATTTTAATATTTCATGGGCGGAAAACGTAAAAAATAGGGTAGGCGCCCGATTGCGGGGCCGTTGGGCGCATGGAGAATGATATGACCGAGGGGTTAAAAGGGAAGGGGCTTATCGCATATCAGAACTTCGGGGATGGGCTTTTCAATCAACCCATTTGATTTATGCGATGCAATAAGCGCCTTGGGACTTAACCCTTTGGTCCCGGGAGTAGGATATATGAATGGAAAGTGGAAGGGGTGGGGGTTATAGCACAGGGACTTAATCGCATCGCAAAATTTCTATGCGGTCTTTTTGATCAACCCATTGTATTTTCTCCGATTGCGATTGCGCGATCGGTCTTCCAATATAAGTTTGATCGCATCACAAGTTTATACACAGCACAAAACCTTGCGCACTTTGAGTTTGTGCGATGTGATAAACGCCTCTAGAGTTAGCGCTTGGTCCCAGGGTGTGAGCATATGATCGGAAGTAGTTAGAAACTTTAGCCCAAGGGGGCTTAAGCCCAATACATAAAAAACATGATTTTCATGGAATTTTTCAAGGTTTTCAATGGAGTTGGGGGGTTTTGGTAAGGTTAAAGAGTGAGTCTTTAACTTTGTAAAGTGACTTTCATGAAGGGAGGAAGAGGAATCATGAAAACAAAGGAGTTTTTATGCAAGAAAAAGGGGAGCAAATGAAGGTTAGCTTTGGAAGAGGGGGAAGGGGAAAAGGGTCCTTGCAGCAGTATTTTGGCTTGGAAACCAGCAGGATTTCCGAACGGGGAATGGGCATAGTAGTGAAGATTTGGACAGAAACAAGAGACCTTCAAGAGTCTTCAAGAGCCAACAGATTTTAGTAATGAAATTTGTTCCTTGAAGGCTCAAACAGTCTTAGCCACCTTTTGGTATAACAAATATTTATAGGTGGCTAACAGTGGCTCCACTTGGGGATGGTGCCTTCTTGAAGGCATCAAGAATTCAAACCTGCACTCTCTGGAAGGCTGACTTGTGCCTGATCCTTTGATGTTCTTTGGGAGGCTGATCAGTTGCCTAATCCATTGGGTTGCCTTTCTTTCTATGGATGATCTCCTGAAAAAATATTAGCAACCATAAAAGCAATGGATCTTCATCAATACAACTTTCTACCTACCCAACCCTACTGATCTAACATTTTTCCTTCATAAGAGTGCACTTGGATTGGAAAAATATTTTACAACATTTTATTCTTTTGAAAGCAGTAAATCTAATCTAATTCTACTCCTTATTTATCCCTGAACTCAGATTTAACAGTTGAGTTCAGATGATTCTCTACCTAATCTACCATCTGTTGGGATTAAAATGTCCAATAGATTTTCATTCTCTAAATTTCTAAAACATAAATTTAAAAATAGTCAAGTCAAGATTAAGCTATTTGACTTGCTGTGATCTATGGCATAAATACAAGCTGCACATAGACATTTATTTTGCAGAAAAAATAAATCAAAAATGGAAGGCTTAAGATCTGAAATTTGAAAGCATTTCCTTCCTCTTTTCTACAGCTCTGATTTGACTTTTATTGAGTTGTCTTTCCTTTTTCTCTGGTTCAGATTTGAGCTGATTAGAAACAGTTTTTTACATCTTTTTGACTCAGAAAATAAAACATATTTGAGTCATCTCTCTTTGGAAACTGAGGTTCAAGTTTTGATCATGTTTGAACCTTTCATTTCTATCCTAATCTATCTACTAATAAGCCAATATTAAACAGTTTGGCAAATCGAATTCACTATCCTATCAACAGAAAATTTAAAGCTAGTTAGTCAAGTTTAGACAGTTTAACTGACTAGAAGTGTGTGTGTGTGTGTGTGTGTTTTTTTTTTTTTTAGGAGTGGAATTTAAGCTTGCACACTTTCATATTTGTTTCTCTTTTTTGGTATGGGGCTATACCTTTCTTGTTTTGACAATCTGCCCTCTTTTATTTATTTTCTTTGTTTTTGTATTTTTGAATCTTTGATTTTTCTTCAAAGCAGAAAACAACAACTAACTACATGCTCAGAACTGAGTTTTATTGACATTTCTATCTAACCTATTCTAAACATGGAGTATTTACATTTATCATATGATACAAAAATGCCAATGCAGCCAGCTGAGTAATGTCAAGAAGAAGTAGAAACTCTGGCTGCTTGTCAGAGGTATCCATAGAACATATTGAAGATTAACCTTCAATACCAAGGCTATCACAGAAGGTGATAGCTTTACATGTCTCTGGCTCTTGCAAAGGATCACTGCTTGATAATTTCAGCCAGTTGGTATTTCCACACACTCTTCCATAGGATCAACAAAGAAAAGATGAAGATTATCTTCTCTTTGGTCCTCCATGTTTGGTAGATTGTCTACTTCCAAGACTTCAGCTTTGAGGAGCATATCTTCAGAAATTTGCTTGGAAGCTTCATTATTCTTAACAAAAAAGGAAAAAATTCTTCTTGAGAAGATGGTATATCCTCAGTAGGACAGTCTTCCATTTGCTTCTCTCCCTCTTCTTTATCATCATCTGGACTAGATGACTCATCATATTTGGCAGTGTTGTCCTCTTGTAGCCCTGGTATGCTTGGATTCAATGAACTGAACTCTGTGAAGAGGTTATTATATTCTTGAGTGGGGATGTATTCAATGGTTTCCTCTTGCTCAAAAAATTCTTCATTACTCTTTTCTTCACCTTCTGAGTTGAAAGGCTGCTAATTCCCAATAAAGTGAAAGCTTTTTATGATGGATCGAAAAGGATGATTTCTGCTTTCAAGTTGATGATGGTGAAACTCGTAACACCAATCAAATGTTGGTTGCCCTGCATGATTAGTTTCTTCTTGGAAATCATCATCATCATCATAAGACTGATTGAAGTTTGAAAATTTATTAGAATAAAAATTTTCATCAGTCAAACATATTGGGATATCTATAGGTCCTTCTTCATTCTGATCCACAAAAGAACTTCCTAAATCTATACAACAAAGTTCTCTATGTGAATGCGAAAGAGTGTTTGTTTTGTAAAAATTTTCAGAGACTGACTGTTTATAAATATTCTAATCTATTTCCTTCTCTGTCAAAGGGAAAGATGTTTCCATGTCCCTTTGAACAGAAGTACAGCAGTTCTCTGTCTCTTGTGAAGACTGATTTTGAGGCTGGATGTCTTCTTGAGCCTAAGCTATAAGGGATGATGAATCAATATTTGAGTTTTCAGGGATGTCTTGAGGGATGTTCTTTATTTCTTGGGTCATTTCTTCCTCAACTGATCCATCTATGTTCTTAAAATTTTTCAATAGGATATTAAACTCATGAATGTTTGTAAAAAGATCTTCAAGATGCTTTTCTTCCAAAGCTTCCTCATTATCTATAATATGTTGGGTGATGTTTTGTGATGGGTCATAATATATTGCACCCAATGATAATGATGTAGTGTTTTCTTTATAGTTCTCATAGAACACATATTCAAGGTCTCTTAAAGAAAACAAACTGCTAGATCTTAAGCATTCATACCAATCCCTAGCTTTTCCTTCTAATGTTAACATGAACATTTTCATTAGGCAGTCTTCATGCCATTCAACTTTCAACCTCCATACATGTATGTGAAATTTGATAAGATGCAATAAAGGGTCATCAAACTTTTCACCTTGAAAAACAGGCAGGTTGTCATCCCAATTCACCTGGGGCATCTTATGTGGAAACCCAGGGATATGATCTCTATTCATTGGGGCATATCTTCATTGTATTCTTGGAATCATGTTTGTAAATCAAGAAAGAGGTCACTGTGTCCAGTCAATCAGTTCAGGGTCTTCTACCAGTGGAGTCATTTGGTCTTCTGGGAGTTTCAGAGTGTGGAGTCACCAGGTGGAAATTTTTAGCTCCTAAGGAGGTAAAATGTTTAATGGTCCACCTCCATGTATTTCTTGTGGAGCTGCAAGATTTTCAGGAACTGAATTAGCTCTCAAGGGTGATCTGAAAACAGTTGATAATTTTATCTTAGGATACTTCCTAAGGATACCTTCTGGGTTATCAACTACTTCAGGTGGATCAGGGTCAGGATGGGCTCTAGTGTGAATCTTCCTAGGAGCCACTATGATGTGTTTTTCTAACCCAAATAAACAAGACAAGTTCAACCAGGTATGACAATATTTAAGAGGTTAACTATACTGTTTTACAAAAATTTTAATCCTACAGTCCTCTGACTGAGTTTGAATGATATTATGATGATAAGGGTTCTTCCCAGTGCAGTCTTGTTGAGTCTCAAATCTGCATCTTTTCCATACACTTTTCTATACCTTTTTCACTCACCTGAGCCTCCCAAGTTGTCAATATCATTGTATGTTAATTGCAAAAGAGCATCTAACATGGTTTTTAACTATATTTTTGTGTCTGTTGTTTGATTTAGATTTTGTTCATTTAGCTGCGGAATCTTGCCACTTTCCGCAGCTGCTGCAACTTTCCGCAACCATTTTGTGAAACTCTATGTTACAGGTGTCTACAGGGAAAACGAGCCACATGGGCAGGTCAGAAATGATGTGGACATGGTTCGTGTCCTATTGGCTCGAGCAAACTCATCTAAAGAAGCCGCGGTCAAAGGCGTCCACATGGAAGTCAACCGTAGAGTCTTACGGTGACAGGACTCTGTTTCGTGTCACGTGAAGGTTCATATGGCCGTTTCTGAGCTTGCGGAGGACAAGTCGACATCTGTACATGGCTCCATAGCCGAATTCAAGCATCCACTCCTCATAGATTTACTTTGCAATACGACCATGATCCTAGATCCGTGGACGTAATGGTCTACGTGTTCTCCACCAGCATAAACTTTAGGAGACAGTTATATTTCTTTTGTTATATATAACGCGTTTGCATACGCATATAGAGTTAGTCTCGATTAGTCTCTGTTATCTTTTATTAGTCTGCTCTGTAATGTAATTACGCTGCCTTTGAGCCGTAATACTACCTTACTGTTATGACTACATTTTAATATAAGAAGACTCTATTTTCCAACTTAATTCGTACTTGAAGATTGTTGCCAAGGCTGGTGTAGAGGGCCCCTGCTCAGCTAAGGTTTTGTGCATTAGTGTATAGTTCTTATTTCATTTCTTTAAAGCTCATTGTACCATAATCCATTCACATGTTTATACATTGCATTTTTCATATGCTTCATTTCTGTTTATAAACTTTCATGCTTTCCATTTCACTTCTGTCTTTCATGTTTTATGTTGTTAATCACTGATCAGTGTTCTTGTTTCAGGTTATAGATAGGCAGCCCGGGCATTTTCATAGCTTTTTGACTAATGACATGGAATTAACATTGTTCTGCTGCTAATTCGTTTTTCTTAAGTTTCTGTTTAATTTCAGTACTGCTTTGTTTAATTCAGTTTTGTTCATTTGCTTCAGTAGTTAAATTTAGATATATTAAAATGCTCATAACATCTTCAGTTGCCTCTGAAAGCCACAGCTGGACTGATGGTGAGGGATTGTATTATGAAATGTGTAGTTTAGTATTAGTTTCCTTTCTGCAAATTTAGATATATTAAATTTCTCATAACATCTTCAGTTGCCTCCGAAAGCCACAGCTGGACTGATGGTGAGGGATTGTATTATGAAATGTGTAGTTTAGTATTAGTTTCCTTTCTGCAAATTTAGATATATTAAATTGTGCATGACATCTTCAGTTGCCTCCGAAAGCCACAGCTGGACTGGTGGTGAGGGATTGAATTATTAATGTATGATTTGATATTAGTTTACTTTCTGCAAGTTAGATATCAGTTACTCAAGTTGTTCATGGTTACTTCCGAAAATCATAGCTGGACTAATGATGAGGGATCAGAAGACAAGTTGATGTAAATTGATTTAGATTTACTTTATTGCAACTTTTGGATTTCTTTCAGCATAATTTATTTTGTGTTTAGACGGCAGCAAGAATAGTTTGGTTTCATGCTAACTAGTTCACTGTTTTGATTCATTAGACTAGCAGCATCTTTTCATTTCAGCAGCACATTTTCATTTCCTTTCAAGTTTTGTCATTGTAATTTTCAAATTCCTTTTTAAGTTTCAAGTTGGTAAATCATTATAGAGGATATCATTTCCTTGAACAAACATAACCATACTTGTTTTCATTTTAGAATTTCTATTTCATCTTAGAAAACCAAAAACGACAAAAAGTTAAGAAATAGGTTATCTTGCACATATAGTGCGCCGCACTTCATCAGCTTACGAATCCTGGATTGAAAAATTAAATGTAGCAATTTAGGACACACTAAATTGACCAAACATTTTGGCGCCGTTGCCGGGGAAGTGTAACTAGGTAGCCAATTTCTTAAAAAAAAACACAAAATCATAAAAGAAGGGAAAACTTGATAACTTCTTGAAGTATGCTCTCCTCTTGCACCTAGTGTGATCTGGAGGATCAGAAAAGAGAGTTATTGGTTCGGTAATTTCTTAAGTATGCTCTCTTCTTGCACCTAGTGTGACCTGGAAGATCAGAAAGAGAATTATTAGCCCAACTTTTAAAAAATAAAAAAATAAAAATAAATAAAAAATGACATGCATAGAGCAAGAGATTCTAGGGGAAGGTTTATAGCTAAAGCCAAGAGTTCGATTTTCACAACTCCATCTTCTTCAAGGCATAGACCAGATTCACCACCATCTAACCCTAGCCTTAAGATTTTTGGAACTCAAGGAGCAGCTGAATTAGAGGATTCTCCTATACCATCTACTAAATCCCATTTAGAAAACAAAGAGACTCTCTCTCATCCTCCCTTGGTAGAAGAACTAGAGGACTTTAAGGACTCTAAAGAAACTATCATGGCAGAGGAAGTAATAGATGGAGGTAGAGGTAGAGGTAGAAGAGGAGGAAACAATGGAGAAAACAATGGTGAAGGAAATAATGGTAGAAATAGGGAAGGAAACAACTCGTTTGGATTCCCTATAGTTGATGAGGAAACTCATGCAACAATGAAAAATATATCACCATCTGTTCTCCCTAACTTTTATGGATTTCGAAGTGAGGATCCTGAAACATTTCTGTTTGAGTTTGAAGTTGTGTGCCGAACCTATGATTATATGGAAGACTCTCAAAAACTCAAACTGTTTCCTTCAACTTTGAAGGGATCTGCTTTGAAATGGTTCATGGGATTAGCCACTCAATATATTAGGACTTGGAATGATATGAAACAAACATTTTTGGATAGATACTTGGACTATTGTATGCCCACCAATCACAAGGATGAGGTATTCAAAATGATGCAAAAGAAGATGAAAATTTGGAAGATTTACTTGAAAGATTTCAATACAACTTAAAAAGAGCAAAGATGAGCAACTTAGATGATGAAACTTTGAAAGCCCTCATATTGAAAGCCATTAGAGATGAATGGATATATATTTTAAACATGATGGGGAAAGGAGACATTTCTCAACTTCCACTTCGTGACATAACAGAACTATGTGTCCATCTCTCAAGAGGAAAATCTAAAACAGGAAAAGGGCCTTGGGATCCTTCTCTTATTAGGGCTAACAAATCTGCAACTGGATCAGTAAGTAGGGCAGAGATTGGTAACATGCTTGATGAGTTCAAAACTGATATCTTAGGGAGCCTTAGTGAACAACTGGACACCCTTAAAATCCAAAACAAGCAGAAAGCAGAAACAGATGCTTTAGCCATCTTTTGTCCGAAATGTAGGAAGAAACATGCTTTAAGGGAATATCCCTTGGATGCAAAAGTTGTAGAAACATGTATGATTTGCTCAGAAAATCATGAGATCAAGGATTGTCCTTCAATTCCTGGACTCAAAGCTGTTTTTCAAGAAGACCCAAATTCAGTAGAATCTCTCTGTTTTGTCGCAAGGAGACCTTGGCAGGACAACAAACTCAAGGGTTTAACAACCCTATGAATTATCAAACCCAACCAAATTGGAATCCTTGGCAACAACCTTGGCCCCAACATCAAAATTCATATCAGCCATGGGTACAAGGGATGCAAAATCCTTATGGGAGATTTGCTCAATTTTATCAATATCCTCCATCTTTTCAAAATCAACAAACTCCACAACTTCCAAACCCAAATCCACAACTTTCATTGCCATTTCCACAACAACAACCTTCTCAACAAAATCCAAATCCACAACTCATGCTCCCATACCAACAAAAGACAAATCAACTTCTAGCTCAGCCATTGCCAAATCCTAACAATAATAATCCTCAGAATACTTACATGGTAGAAGGGCAACAATTTCCTACCTATATGATTGTTCCTCTCAACGATGTACAACTCAGATCTGGTAGAGTTTTAGAAAAACCTTCTATAGATATTCAAGAGCAAGATACCTCTGAGGAGGACTCTCTTCAAGTCAATAAGGGTTCTGAGGAAGAATCTCTTCAAAATCCAAGCATGCAAAAAGAAAAAGAAAAGTCAACACCCACAACTCCTATAGTTGAGCAACCAACATCTTCATCTATACCTCCTTTTCCTGAAAGACTACAAATTGACAAGGGGGTGGAAAAACAAATCTTGTTGCCTAACTATGACTTTCTAGATGAATTGAAGAATGTTTGTATCAAGATTCCCTTGCTACAAGACATTCGAGAGATTCCTATTCTAGCAAAAACCATAAAGGAGTTGAGTTTCAAAAGACCAGGAAGGAAACTAAAAGACACAAGAAGAATCCACCTGGTAGGAAAGATTGCAGATATTATGATGGGAAGAATTACCATGCAGAAGTATGTAGATCCAGGAAGTCCAATTGTCAAGACACATATAAATGGGATAGAAATTCCAAACACATTGATTGACTTAGGGGCTGCTATTAACATTATGAGTAGACAGACTATGGACTAGCTAAAACTTCCTAACCTTCTTTTTACACCTACTTTACTGCAACTTGCAGATCGATCAATTATTAAACCAGATGGTGTATTAGAAGATATTTTAGTCTCCTTAGATTCTTGGGAATATCCGGTAGATTTTATGATTTTGACTCCCAAGAATAATCTAGGAGGGCACCCACTTATCTTAGGAAGACCTTGGCTAGCCACAGCTGATGCTTTTATTAGTTGTAGATCTGGGGATATGTACATTTCTAATGGTAATTCGAAAAAGAAATTCAATTTGTATCCTCCAGCAAAAGCAATCACAGAAGTAGGAGACAATGAATGGGTTGATGATGAGGACACTATACAACCTGTCTTTACCATTTCGGAAATCAGTGAGGATAGTCAAATTCTAAACACATTAGAAAATTTTGAGACATCTTCAGAATATGACCCCACACAATTTCAGTTGGAATCTGACATAGAATATTTATCATCAAGACAAATGTCTCTTTACTCTATGGAAGAGTTTGGTAATTCTACCATTGAGATTTTTCCAGGAAAAACATTGAATATCAACAAACATTTGG
Organism: Pinus albicaulis; assembly: GCA_034641835.2. Lineage (NCBI taxonomy): Eukaryota > Viridiplantae > Streptophyta > Pinopsida > Pinales > Pinaceae > Pinus > Pinus albicaulis. The sequence goes on from CM076582.1 coordinate 481,689,112, forward strand.
AAGAGTCACAACAAAAAGAACTAATCAAAATCTTGCAAAAACATTCTATTGCATTTGCAGGGGAGTATACTGACATGAAAGGTATTGATCCTAAGACTTGCATCCATCATATCTATATTGAGGAAAACAGTAGACCAATCAGACAACCTCAAAGAAGGATGAATCCAAATCTTAGGGAGATAGTGAAGGAAGAGCTCCAAAAACTTATCAATGTAAACTTCATTTATCCAATTTCAGATAGCCGATGGGTTTCTCCTTTGGTTATAGTACCTAAAAAGAATGGTAAATGGAGAGTATGCATTGATTACAGGGAGTTGAACAAAGCAACTTTGAAGGATCACTTTCCTTTGCCTTTTATTGATCAGGTATTAGATACATTAGCAGGTAAAAAGTACTTTTCATTTTTTGGATGGTTTTAGTGGTTATAATAAAATTCAGGTAGCACCTGAAGATCAAGATAAGACCACATTTACTTGTCCATGGGGAACTTTTGCCTACCGAGTGCTTCCTTTTGGGTTATGTAATGCACCAGCAACATTCCAAAGAGCAGTACTAGGAATTTTTTCTGATCTAATCCATGATTGTGTAGAGTTTTATATGGATGATTTTACAGTTTATGGTAATTCATTTGAAGAGGCATTAGAAAATTTGGAAAAAGTTCTCATAAGATGTAAAGAAACAAACCTTTCATTAAGTCATGAAAAATGCTTTATGATGTTTACTGAAGGGATTGTTTTAGGACATCATATTTCAGGAGATGGGATTAAGGTTGATAGATCAAAAGTTGAAGTCATCTCTAAGTTGCCTATTCCAAATTGTCAAAGAGATGTTAGAAGTTTTCTAGGATTTACTGGTTACTATAGAAGATTTATAGAAAACTTCACTAAAATAGCATCTCCACTCTTCAAATTGCTTACAAAAAACTATGAATTTAAATGGGATCCTGATTGTCAATCAGCTTTTGAAACTTTGAAAACAAGAATATCTGAAGCACCTATATTGAGAGGACCAAATTGGAAACTCCCTTTCCATATTTCTACGGATGCTTCAGATACAGCTCTAGGAGCTATGTTGGGTCAAAAAGATTTAGTTCCTTATGCCATTTATTATACCAGTAAAAATTTGACTCCCACAGAGTTGAACTATACTGTGACTGAAAAAGAGTTTTTAGCTGTTGTTCATACAATTAATAAGTTTAGAAATTACATAACAGGCTATGAAACTTTTATTCATACTGACCATTCTGCAATTAGATATTTAATGAAAAAACCTGTTACTAATGGCAGAGTGACAAGATGGCTCTTACTTTTGCAATAATTCAATATTACTGTGTTGGATAGACCAGGAAAACAAAATACAGTAGCTGATTTCTTGTCTAGGATTCAGAATACTAAAGAAGATTCTCCTGTAGAGGATAAGTTTCCTGATGAATACTTGTTTGCGGTAACTATTAAGACTCCTTGGTATGCAGATATTGCTAACTATTTGGTTACAGGGAAACTACCTTCACATTTATTTCCAAGTGAAAAACGAAAAATTATTCGGGAGAGTTCAAAATATTCATGGATTTCTAACGAATTGTTTAAAACAGGGCCAGATCTTGTGATCAGAAGATGTGTCAGGGAAGATGAAATGCCTGATATTCTTAGGGCATGTCATGATGAACCATGCGGCGGACACTTTGCGGACAAAAGGACGGCCTATAAAATCCTTTCCTTGGGATATTATTGGCCTTCTCTCTTCAAAGATGCAAAACAATATGTCGAAAGGTGTGATAGCTGCCAAAGAGTAGGGAAACCTACCCTTTCAAATGAAATGCCATTGCAAACACAGGTACTCATTGAACCCTTTGAAAAATGGGCTTTAGATTTCATTGGACCTATTAATCCACCATCTAAGCAAAAGAAGTATATATTGGTTTGTACTGATTATGTTACTAAATGGGTAGAAGCCAAAGCATTAGTATCTACTACTCGCTTTTGTGTTCCAAGAGAAATTGTGACAGATCAGGGGAGCCAATTCACATCCAACTTGGTGGAAAAGTTGATGGAAGAATACAAAATCAAGCACAAAAGATCTACTCCTTACCATCCGCAAGAAAATGGTCAAGTGGAGTCCACAAATAAAGTTCTTGAAAGTATCATCACCAAAACTGTTCATCTACATAGAAGAGATTGGGCAGAAAGGCTTCCTGAAGCCTTGTGGGCCTACAGAACTACATGGAGAAATACAACGGGACATTCTCCCTATGAACTTGTTTATGGGAAAGAAGTCTTGCTCCCCATTGAGTTCCAAGTCAAGACCTTCAAGATAGCAGTTCAGTTGGGGATGGACTTATCAGAAGCCCAAAATCATAGAATGGAGCAGTTGAATGAGCTAGATGAGATCAGACAAGAAGCAATTTTAAGAACTGATCTAGTTCAATATCAAAGAGCTAAATGGCATGACAAGTACATCAAAGAGAAGAAGTTTCAAAAAGGAGATTGGGCATTGTTATTTGATTCCAAGTTTAAAGATTTTCAAGGAAAATTTCAGATTCATTGGCTTGGGCCATATGAGATTGACAAGATCTTTAGCAATGGAGCGGTAAGAATCAAGACCATTGATGAGTTTCAAACTCCTCTTATTGTGAATGGCCATAGATTGAAAGTTTATCATAAGCCACTCTCAAAAGAGGATTTTGTCAAATTGTTTCAAGAAAGTTCTGCAATCAGGCTGGTACAGAAGAATTCTTCTTCTCCACCAGCCTAGCTTTTGTTCTTTTCAGTTTAAAAAATAATAATAATAATAATAATTTAAAAAAATTAAAAAAATTGTATAAGCCTGAAAACCAATCACTGATTGGCAGTCTCATACAGAAAATATAGGGTGAAAATCAGGAACACCTGACACTCTATATTTCCAAAAAAAAAAAATCTCTCTTTCATTTCACAAATATTGTGACCACCCACTCCATTTCATTTCACTTCATTTCACTTCATTTCACTCCATTCCACTTCATTTTATCCATTTCATCAATAAAATCTTTTTCATGACCATTTCCATCTGGTCATTTGTCATCTGTTCATCTCCATTCATCCAAGTAATAGCTGTGTCAGTTTCCGCAGCTGACATCTGTTTTCGCAGCTGACTCCAGTTTCCGCAGCTAGAAGCAGATTCCGCAGCTACTACTCTGTTTTCAAAAGAATGTACAGTCAGATGTTATTTCCATAATCATGAAATAAAATGCAGGTGAGAGGATCAAAAATAAAGACATGGAGCATTCAAGACACAAATAAAGAGTAACCAGTTGAAGACCAAGGGAAAAGGCAAAGATTCCAAAGGTATGAATAAAATTTATTTCAAATAGCATTGAAAAACACATTTTTATATAGTTCTGAACCATAAGCTCTATCCATTATGTGCAATGATTATATTGACAATTTCGTAACCTTTCACGATCTCCATATCATCCTCTCGCATTCATTCTCAAACGATTCCATCATTAAACCCCCGATCTTCACTCATGTTCCAATATTCCACCGGTGACAATGAGACGTATTTGATTTGACCACGGACTCTTACAGCCACATAAATCCATAATCGTTGTTGAAACGTGCTCATATTTATTGTGCAGCCACCAAAATTCAAAACGCTGCCGGATGTGTTATACTCTGTTAATCTCTCTGTCGTGCTCTCTGTTGTGCTCACGAAAACCCCTCTCTATTCTGTTCACTCCATTCCACTCTCTATTACGTTATAATCTGTATACCCACTCTCTGACATTTACCCACAGTCATTGTGCTCATCTCTGTGCATTCAACCGTTCTGTTTCCATTAAACCCTCACGCAGGCAAATTTGTGAAGAGCAGAAAAGAAAAAATGGGTAAATTGCTAAGAGCAGAACCGGAAGGACCTAAGTTTATGGAGGGATATCTGCAAGTAAGGGATATATTGAAGAAATCAAATTGGTTGCGGTTTATCCAGAAATTCAGAGGTTATCATAAAGAAGTGACGAAGGCATTCGCAAGGTCGTTTAATGGCTTGGAAGCAGAGATTGGAGACCTTAAGTTTGTGGTCAATGAAGCATCTATAGCAACAGCCACGGAACTTCTTCAGGAGGGTGAGCGTTGGTTTAAGAATAAAAGCATCAGTGATGAAGCATGGAGAACAATCTTATGAAACCAAGGTATGGACATAACTGTTTTTAAAAGAGGAATTCCTGTGCATGCATTGAAAGAGGAATGGGCTACTTTACTGCTAGTTGTTCAGAAATTCATTACATGTGAAGGCTGTTTTGGGTCCATGTATATGTACCATACCAGGTTATTGATGAATTTTCTAGATAATCAAACTCTCAATCTCCCATATTTTCTATTCAATAGTTTGAAGAAAATGTTCGTGACTGTTCAGAAACATTTAGGAGATGTAGAACCCCATCTATATCACCACGGCCTTATAAAAATTTTGATTGAAAAGGAGTTAAAGGAAAATAAAGACACATGGGAACAATTTCTGGTTAGAAATTTATTTGAGGGACCTCAGGAAATTCCTGAAGGTAGTACAACAAGAAGAAGTAGGAGAAAAAGAACAATTGATGAAATTCAAAATACTCTTACTACTACAATTGAAAGAACTGATAGGGAAGAGAGACTGTCAAAGAGGAAGAAGAAAGAAATCAAGGGTAAGAAGCCAATAACACCAAAAGAGAGAAAAACTATTGAGGCTATACATAAAACCCCTTCTTCTTCTGAAGAAGATCATCAAGTGTTATCTGAAAGATTAGTTTATCTTCAAAAACAGTCATCTTTGGCCAAGAAGACAGAGAAAAGAAAACAAAAACAAAAGGACAGTGTACCACATCGTGTGAGAAGAAGCAGCAGACTTAAGGGGAAATTGAGGAAAACGCAAATGAAGGGTCCTCATTTCATTGATTTGGGAGAGGAGACATCTGAACAGTCCCCAACTGACCATAGTCCATCTCAGTCAGTTAGTGAACCTAGTTCATTTCATTCTCAGTTAGACTTTGAACATAGTCCATCCCATTCTCAGCAAAATGTTGATGTGAGCCCTTCTCAGCCAGATTTTGAAGATAACTCTCCTTCACGGCATTTTGGGGACAGCCCAATAAAAATGACACCTGAAATAGACCCCAAGCAGCAGGAAGTATATGACTATATAGAATCTTTGGAAAAGGCAGCTACAGGTCCCAGTACTTCGTCCATTTAGCCTCATACAATACAGGGTGATTTAGTCCAATCACTAAAACAGGAAGTCTTTGAGCTAGAGATTTTAAATAGGCACATCAAAAATGAAAATGAGACATTGAAAGAACAAGGAAAACTGGACAAAATCATCCATGATAATACCATGTTACATCTGGGAATATGGCAGAAAAAGAACAAGAAATTGAAAAGGAAATGCCAGAAGTTGAGCAGAGCACTAGTTAATATCAAATTTAGGTGCTTAATGAAGAAACCCAGAATGTTGGAAGCTCCAAGGAAGAGGAGGAGAGGATTAGACGTGCTGGCTGAAGTGTCAAGGCATATGAACTAAGGAAAGAATATCAAAATTTTGGTTGCATGAGGACATGCAACACCTTCACAGTGGGGGTATGTTGAGTCTCAAATCTGCATCTTTTCCATACACTTTTCTATACCTTTTTCACTCACCTGAGCCTCCCAAGTTGTCAATATCATTGTATGTTAATTGCAAAAGAGCATCTAACATGGTTTTTAACTATATTTTTGTGTCTCCTGTTTGATTTAGATTTTGTTCATTTAGCTGCGGAATCTTGCCACTTTCTGCAGCTGCTGCAACTTTCCGCAGCCATTTTGTGAAACTCTATGTTACAGGTGTCTACAAGAAAAACGAGCCACATGGGCAAGTCAGAAATTATGTGGACATGGTTCGTGTCCTATTGGTTCGATCAAACTCATCTAAAGAAGCCACGGTCAAAGGCGTCCACATGGAAGTCAACCATGGAGTCTCATGGTGACAGGAATCTGTTTCATGTCATGTGAAAGTTCATATGGCTGTTTCTGAGCTTACGGAGGACAAGTCGACATCTGTACATGGCTCCATAGCCGAATTCAAGCATCCACTCCTCATATATTTACTTTGCAATACGGCCATGATCCTAGATCCGTGGACGTAATGGTCTACGTGTTCTCCACCAGCATAAACTTTAGGAGACAGTTATATTTCTTTTGTTATATATAATGCGTTTGCATACGCATATAGAGTTAGTTGATGTTAGTCTCTGTTATCTTTTATTAGTCTGCTCTGTAATGTAATTACGCTGCCTTTGAGCCGTAATACTACCTTACTGTTATGACTACATTTTAATATAAGAAGACTCTGTTTTCCAACTTAATTCGTACTTGAAGATTGTTGCCAAGGCTGGTGTAGAGGGCCCATGCTCAGCTAAGGTTTTGTGCATTAGTGTATAGTTCTTATTTCATTTCTGTAAAGCTCATTGTGTCATAATCCATTCACATGTTTATACATTGCATTTTTCATGATACATATGCTTCATTTCTTTTTATAAACTTTCATGCTTTCCATTTCACTTCTGTCTTTCATGTTTTATGTTGTTAATCACTGATCAGTGTTCTTGTTTCAGGTTATAGATAGGCAGCCCGGGCATTTTCATAGATTTTTGACTAATGACATGGAATTAACATTGTTCTGCTGCTAATGTGTTTTTCTTAGTTTCTGTTTAATTTCAGTATTGGTTTTTTTAATTCAGTTTCTCTCATTTGCTTCAGTAGTTAAATTTAGATATATTAAACTGCTCATAACATCTTCAGTTGCCTCCGAAAGCCACAGCTGGACTGATGGTGAGGGATTGTATTATGAAATGTGTAGTTTTATATTAGTTTCCTTTCTGCAAATTTAGATATATTAAACTGCTCATAACATCTTCAGTTGCCTCCGAAAGCCACAGCTGGACTGATGGTGAGGGATTGTATTATGAAATGTGTAGTTTGGTATTAGTTTCATTTCTGCAAATTTAGATATATTAAATTGTACATGACATCTTCAGTTACCTCCGAAAGCCACAGCTGGACTGATGGTGAGGGATTGAATTATGAATGTATGATTTGATATTAGTTTAACTTTCTGCAAGCTAGATATCAGTTACTCAAAGTTGTTTATGGTTACTTCCGAAAATCATAGCTGGACTAATGATGAGGGATCAAAAGACAAGTTGATGTAATCTGATTTAGATTTACTTTGTTGTACTTTTGGATTTCTTTCAGCATAGTTTCTTTTCTGTTTAGACAGAAGCAAGAATAGTTTGGTTTCATGCTCACTAGTTCAATGTTTTGATTTATTAGACTAGCAGCACCTTTTCATTTCAGCAGCACCTTTTCATTTCCTTTCAAGTTTTGTCATTATATGTTTCAAATTCCTTTTTAAGTTTCAAGTTGGTAAATCATTATAGAGGATATCATTTCCTTGAACAAACATAACCATACTTGTTTTCATTTTAGAATTTCCATTTCATCTTAGAAAACCAAAAACGACAAAAGGTTAAGAAATAGGTTATCTTGCACATATAGTGCGCCGCACTTCATCAGCGTACGAATCCCGGATTGACAAATTAAATGCAGCAATTTAGGACACACTAAATTGACCAAACAAGTCTTAAGGTCTGTTGAGGATTGTGGAGTCGCCAAGTGGAATTTTTTAGCTCTTTTCAGAGGTAAAAGGTTTTATCGTCCACCACCATGTTTATTGAATACCAATCTAACCAGAGATTCTAGGTTCGATCCCCAGCGGAGTCGCCAGAAATTTTAGTAGCTGGTGGCTCAGCTGGTTTGATATAGCAATTATTCTTGAACTGAATCCCTGATTTTCTATGGTTATCCTTAAATGAAGATGATCCTGGGTTTTGATCCCTAGCGGAGTCGCCAGAAATGTTAGGGATCTGTAATTTTAGCAGATTGGTAAGACTAAAACTGCAGAAGCAACATCGTTTCAACCAACTTTGGGATTCTAGGATCTAGCCCTCCTGAATCCGGAGAGGGATCTCTCCAATAGGTACAAAGATGGATTTTTCTTTGAAGTTTGGGGTTATGATATTAGGCTAGTTTTGAAGGCCAAAGGTTTTTTTGTTTTTGGATGGTTGAGCATGAAAATTACTTGAGGGGAAAGTTCTAAATGCAAAACAGTTTCAAAAGTGAGAAGTTTCAAGTGAATAGAACATCTTAGGCTAAAAAGATAGATATAACGCTGGTTTTTAGTCCATTGGGCTATGGAGTCATACCTGGGCTTTAATTGAGCAACAACATCAAGAATGATCCAAGGGGCAAGTCATATATATCACAAGATTATTGAGATTAGAGTGATGGAATGGAAACAATAAAGTGTTGGAGATGGTGGAAACTGATAATAATTTCACAAATGATTTATAGTCAGTCCAAACAAGAAAATCCTCTTAAGTAACTGTTTAAAACCAACCAAGTGCAGGGCTAACCATTGACCTCTTGGGCAAGTTTGTATTAAAGCGGCTTAATTGACAAACAATCCAGTAATCCACATAATTACCTTCAGAAAGTATGAAAACATATAAGAGAAACAAAGTGTAACTTAAGATCAGATAAAGTACTTTTAAACCTATTTTGCTTTCAGTCAACACCAAGGGAAACTTTCAGAATCTGCTTTTGGAGAAAAACTAGGACCAGGGCACACCATATCTTCCATAGTCATCTTTAATAAGCAAATAAGGAAAATAACTTTCAAGAACAAGGTTTAAAGCAAACATTAGGATGAGGGAACTCCAACATTCCTAACTTCTTAAACTGTATTAAATCATTCTTAAATGAACAAGTTAGAGGAAAACATTGAGATAAAGCTTTCAATGAGAGAAGGTTACTGATATACAGTAGGTCCTAACTCTATAAATGCTGTCCTTTATCAGAGAATAGTGAAACAATATGACATACATAGAAGGAAAACAATAACAAAGAAAGAAGCACTTCACCAGTGATATAGACCAGGATCCCAAGAAACAACTTGTTATTAATGTCAAACCAGTTACAGTCTTCAAGTCCAATGTTTCAGTTCAGCAATCATCTTCACTATTCAGCCTACCTAATCTATCACACGCAGGGCTCCAAGGGCCAGTGAACACTATTTACAATCAGAAGTTTTTCTCAAATATATTTCCAAGTTCTGCAACCAACCTCTCACTCATCTTCTGCAGAAGTATATATAGAAGGATGAGGAGGTGAGATCCAATAAAAGATCTCAATTTACAATTAATACAGACTTAATGATTTCTTGGCCTTTGAGGGGCTCAATGAAGAAATTTACATGGGTGTACTCTGTATTAAATGTTTTTACATAAAGTTTAAGCTCGGTGGGAGCTTTTGTTGACCTTTGAGGCTCTGTGTAATGTTGAAGTAACTCTGCTGATATTTTTTCATTAAGTTTCCTTGCAGAAGTAACTTTCCGGCTGTGCTGAGGCGAAAATCTTCATTCGATCAATAACTTTGGCCTCTGATTGAGTACTTTGAGGAAAAGGTGGCACTATGGTAGCTGAGGAATCAATTTGCCCCAGATTGTGGCGGTGGGGGCATTCATGTCTGATAAAACACTTTAGGTTTTATGTAGACTGTGTTTTATTTGGGGATTAGGCTTTTGATAAGCATCTTAGACGTAATCCCCGTGAAACTGTCTCTAATCCTCTGTTCTGACACATTTTGGTCTTCGGCACTAATACTATTTGACCGTGCCCCTTTCATGGTGTTTTTTTTGGTGTGCAAGGTTGCGCAGGGTTCACAAGGCGTCAATGGTTCATGAATCATTGATAAACGTGAATTTTAAACCCTGTTAGTGATTTCCTGTGGTGAATCAAAGGCGGGAGGGTCGTCACCCTCAACCTTCATAATTTCTTCAACTTAACGGAAAAATACATTGAAACCCTACAAAATATGAAAAACTATTCTAAAACATGCATATATAGGTTAACTGCATCGGGAGGCGAGTGAAGAAAGCGGGGCCGTTGGATGGCATCATCCAACGGTCAGGATTGATTGGGAGAGATCGTAGAACGGGTGGAAAAAGGATTAAATCCAAGCCATTGATCGTGCAGAGATCGACAATCGAGATTAAATGAGGAGTCGGAAAAAGGAGAATGAATCTGAGCCGTCGATCGCGCAGAGATCGACGGTCGGGAGCAGAAATTGAAAGTCAAACGGAGAAATCGGGAGATGAATTGTGGGCCGTCGATCTGCAGATCAAATCGATGGCGAAGATGTCGTTGCCATTGTACGATAGCCCGGTTATTGCGTGTGTATCTTGGTTAACCATCGGACATCTTCGGCTAGCAATCTCCGTCGGATGAGCGGGTTCGGATCCGACGGCTGTGGTCAATATCCCTGGGCATCCTCGTCCGAACTTTAATGTGCGATGGACGGCGGTTTTTGGAACAGTGCTCGAGACGCGTGTCAGCCAGTGTATGGAATCGCTACCGATTGGGAAAAAACCGCCCTCACCCATAGGCGATGCGATAGATACCACGCGGTTTTGCAATCGGTTAATGGATGGTGGGGAACACCGGGCTTGATGGATTCCGCACCATCGGATATGTAGATCAGATCGACGGTGGAGATTGCTTGTATTTCGGACCGGCGGAAAACCTTAGAGAAATAATAAAAACCAAAATTTTTATAAATAACTTAAAATTTTAATATTTCATGGGCGGAAAACGTAAAAAATAGGGTAGGCGTCCGATTGCGGGGCCGTTGGGCGCATGGAGAATGATATGACTGGGGGGTTAAAAGGGAAGGGGCTTATCGCATATTGGAACTTCGGGGATGGGATTTTCAATCAACCCATTTGATTTATGCGATGCGATAAGTGCCTTGGGACCTAACCCTTTGGTCCCGGGAGTAGGATATATGAATGGAAAGTGGAAGGGGCGGGGGTTATAGCACAGGGACTTAATCACATCGCAAAATTTCGATGCGGTATTTTTGATCAACCCATTGTATTTTCTCCGATTGCGATTGCGTGATTGGTCTTCCAATATAAGGCTGATCGCATCGCAAGTTTAAACACAGCGCAAAACCTTGCACACTTTGAGTTTGTGCGATGCAATAAACGCCTCTAGAGTTAGCGCTTGGTCCCAGGGTGTGGGCATATGATCGGAAGTAGTTAGAAACTTTAGCGCAAGGGGGCTTAAGCCCAATACATAAAAAACATGATTTTCATGGAATTTTTCAAGGTTTTCAATGGATTTGGGGGGTTTTGGTAAGGTTAAAGAGTGAGTCTTTAACTTTGTAAAGTGATTTTCATGATGGGAGGAAGAGGAATCATGAAAACAAAGGAGTTTTTATGGAAGAAAAAGGGGAGCAAATGAAGGTTAGCTTTGGAAGAGTGGGAAGGGGAAAAGGGTCCTTGCAGCAGTATTTTGGCTTGGAAACCAGCAGGATTTCTGAACGGGGAATGGGCATAGTAGTGAAGATTTGGACAGAAACAAGAGACCTTCAAGAGTCTTCAAGAGCCAACAGATTTTAGTAATGAAATTTTTTCCTTGAAGGCTCAAACAGTCTTAGCCACCTTTTGGTATAACAAATATTTATAGGTGGCTAACAGTACTTACCCTTCCCCATTCATTCCTGCAACCCTAACTCATTTTCTCTGACCTAGCTTTCCTTGACCTAATTTCTTCCTCCAGTGATTTCCCCAACCAAATCAATTCAAAACAACCCCCTGCACTCTATATCTAGCATAAAAACCCTAATTTCTCCAGCCCTCCTGGTTGTGACCCTTTCGGAGAGAGCCCTCTCCAGCTTGATAGGGCTATCTATCAAGGCAAAATATTGGTTTGTGGTTACCTCTGTTGGGATTCCTTCTTCAGCCTTGGGAATCTGGCAGAGTGATAACATCTTGGCACCGTTGCTGGGGAGAAGAAAAGACAAATATTCCCTGGGAAAGAATGACAAATATTTAGATCTAATTGTTGATGGTGAACAACAGTTGTACACATATGAAGGCTGAACCATTCACCTGGGGTCTCCATTGACTGAAAGATCCAGAAAATCAACTCTTCATGGCGAATCCACTACATGAAGATCAGTAGCTTCAAGATTTTTCAAGACAAAAAATGTTGCAAGAATTTATGCTCCAATGAGTCGGGATCACATTCTAGGTTTCCCAAATAAAATTCCTAAGGTAGATTGGCAAAGAAATTTTCCTATGTTTAATGATGATGATAGGAATGATGCTGCTTTACATTTGGTTAAATTTCACATGCATAGACACAAGTTGAAGGTTGAATTTCCTAAAGATTGTCTTTTAGAGATGTTCATGGCTTCTCTTGAAGGAAAAGCATGATCTTGGTATGAAGCTTTGCCACCTACCAATATTTTTTCTCTTAGAGTTTTCCATTCAATATTTTATGAATAATATAAGGAGTCCTACCCTTGTTTGTCTTTGGTTAATAATTCTTGTGATCAATTTAAAGTCTTCATTCAAAACCTAGAGGATTCTTATGATGATAATGATTTCATGGATGAAGAGATCTTGGAGGCTTTGCATGACAATCCTTTTCATGACCAAAAAGAGCAAGTGTTTTCTCTCATGGAAGAAAAAGATGATGTATATTGTCTTGATTTTCATAAAGACTTCCCACAAGAGACAATTCTTGCAGTAGTACAACAAGTTGATCAGCCAAAGGTTAAATAATATATTCAACATCCTTGTGAATCTTTAGGAGAGAAAGAAGACAATTACTGTGTTATGAAAAGAAAACAAAAATTACTTTCTCCGTTGTCTGAAGATGAGATAGATCAACTCCTGAAAAGTCAAATTACAGCCCAAGCTAAAGAAGGTTTGCAGTGTTCACATAGTCAAGAAAGTGTTGGTAAAACTTCTTCTATTTTTGAAAATGAAACTCTAAGTTTAAATGAGGACAATTTCTGAAAATAGATTTATTTATCATCATGAAGAAAAACAATCTCCTTTTTAAATGTTCATATTTGATGAAGTTTCTCCCGAACCTGATTTTCCTAAGTACGATAAATCTGAAGATAATTTCGCTGAGGAGCTTGATGAAATTATACAGGAAATTGTTGTGATTAAATCAATTTATGATGATGATCCCCTGCAAGGAGATCAACTAGAAAATATTGTTTTCTTTCATGAAGATGATAGGGTTGTCATGTTTGATAATATTGAAGAATGTTTCTTGTTTAAGGATGACTTAGACTATGAATTTGAGGAGTAAGAACCAGAGAGAGACAAAATGCCAGAGATTGAGTCAGAATTTCTCATGCTTAAGGAATTTTCAGCCAACACTCAGATAGTAGAAGGTTATACTTCCCTATGCCTTCCTATCGATCAACAACCAAGTGTACTTTCAGATCAGAATGAAGGGAGTACTTGTATTTTTGTTGTTGGATCTCAAGACAAGGTAGTGCTTCAATATTTTCAAGATCCCTTCGGTAGTTTTTTACAATCATTGGAGAAGATGAATGTTGTCTCGTTTGTCAGCATAAACCTTGGTTTCAGGTTTTATTGTGAGTTTCCTACATGTACATCATTTTTCCTGCTCAAAGAAAGTGAGAGAAGAACTTAAATAAGTAGCCATCTCCTAGATTGGTTACACTCAAAGGATAATTTCACCTAATCAACAATTATGCAGCAGATTAGAGTAGGTTGGTATCATTTCAGTTTTATTTTATTTTACTTTCAGCAAGTGTTGAAAGAATTCATCAAGGTTTGAAGCCCGAGGTGAAGGCCATAAGGCTTTGATGATCTCTTAGTGTGGTTTGATGTTCGCAGTGTGTTTTCAGTTTTAGTTTTAGTTTCAGTTTACAGATTGGACTCCATTGCCCAATGGATAAGGCACTGATCTACAAATTCAGAGATCTGCGGTTCTTGATACCTCCTCAGAAGGAGCTATCATCCCCAGATGGGGCCGATGTTAGCACTGGTATTTGCATCCTGCCCATCCCACCTTATTTTACTCTTATTTCACCTCATCTTCGTCATTATCATTGACCTTGCTTAGTTTTTTAACCATTTTTCCCAAGGGTGCCCAAGTCATCATTTTTCACAAGCACTAAACCTTAATTTCCTCTCCCACTGAGCTAGGGTTTTCTATGGAAACAGAGGCATTTGAGTAGACGAGGCATAATTTAGGTCATATTAGTAAGTATGAGGTAATTTTAGCTCATAAACATCATGTCTCCATCATTTTTTAAGAAATCATTCCAAGAGTCAAGTCATTTGCCACTCATAGGGCTAGTTTTGCTTCAAACTATGTTTCCAACCAAAAAGAGATTAATTTTACAAAAGTGAGAGATTTTTTTGTCCATCATAGGTCAAGGAAGAAAAACCTCCTTCATTTTTTACACAAGTGTCATGGTTTTGGAGAAATGTCAGAAATATAGGTGCCACAAGAGAGTTGTTGCACTTCTGGAGTGACCTTGGGAAAATCAATTTTTCTCCTAGTTGGAGTGTCCAAATGAATTTCTTGATAAGTCAAATGAAAAATAAACTAGAAAAAATTTCCAATGAGCTCAATTTTGAGTTGAGGAAGACCACCAAATTTTTCCTGCAACATCACTCTGCATTTCTGCACCCTCATTCTGCACTTTTTGACCAGTCTTGGGAGAATCAATATCTAACAAGGAAAATCAACTCCAATCAGAAAAAAAGGTAGATTTGGAAAGTAGACATAATAATATTTCAAACGTGCTATCCTGGGCTGAATTTGGACACAGGTAAGGCCTCCAAATGCGGTCTGCAAAAAGGTGTTGCCCGCAGAGGGCGCGTTTTGCACTGGCGCTGCGTGTTTTCCTGAAAAATTGTGCATTTTATAAAGGTGTTGCATGCCTATCAATAGGAGGGCACATTTAAACTGGGTCTTGCGCATTTTCCAAAATTCACAAAATCACCCTCCAGACTTCAGCAGTGATTCTTCATGCCTCGAACAAGCTAGTAAGTGACCATTTCTTCACTCCTCTTCATCAAAGTCATTTTGGATGTGTATGTTGGTTCAAAAGAAATTTGGTGTTTTATTCTAACGCAAAACCCTATTTTTCCTAAAAACCTAATCAACACTTCAATTTCACTCCCTAAACCTTCATAACCCTTCTCCCATTTCAATTTACCCTATCCCAAACTCCCATATCATAAAACACTTTCCCATAACCCCTACATAACTATTTATTCTCTAAACTTTCATCTCCTTCAAAACCCTAAGCCCTAGGTATTCATTTGCCTAGGCTCCCTATACCCTACCTATAATTAAATCCCCTATTCTAAAACCCCTCATCATCACTACCCCCTGTCACCTCCCTCATATCACAAATCCCTATTCCCATCTCCTAAAATTTCCTCACACCAACCCACACTTCTTACACCCACATTCCATTCCATCATCTCTATGGGGTTTTGACACCAAATACATCATGTTAGAAGAAGAGAACAGAAGTCATAGTGAGGAGGAAGAAAGAGAGGAGAGAAGACCATCTAAAAAAGGAGGGAGAATAAGTAGACATACTTGCCGAGGTAACACTCCATGCCTCAAACACATGATCAGAAATCATCCCACCATTTTTGACAAGTTTTTGGCTAATTTTGCAAGTTTGTAAATTTATGTTTTTTTAGGGACATTTTTAGCACAACAAAAATGTCAAACGGGCAGCACCTAGGGTGTTGCGCTCTTTTTTGGGGCATCCAATGAGCAAATGGTCACCACCATTGAATTCAAAATGATGAGGACATGCAATTGTACACATTCTAAGCATTTGGAGGCAAGATGGTCAATGAAAATGGAAAAAAACCGCCAAAAAACCATGTTTCTGCCTCATTTTTGGCCTTGGCGCTGCGCATTTACCAGTCTTGGGAAAATGAGTTTTTGATAGGGAAAATGAGCTTCATTTTGCAAACTAAAGGCATGTCTACAAAGTATTCTTGAAGTGTTTTACAACAAGCCATCTTTGAGAAAATTTAGACACCGGGAAGGCACCCAAAAGCAACCTTGAACATAGAGGGCACGTTTGACACAGATAGGGCGCATTTGACAAGGAGATGGCTCGTTTGGCAGTCTTCTGAAATTTTTTGAGTATCACTATTTCTTTTATTTTCATCTTGGGAAATGATTATTACCTATGTAAATGATGAAAATGAATGTAATTATCATATTTTTTCTGTTACGTAGGGTAAATACATTAGGTAAATGAACTCAATGAGGTGTAATGAATCAGTTCACTTAAGTTAGGAATGGGTCACTTGGACCATCCTATACTTTATCTATCAGTTGGGATTTTTGTGCAATATCTTCCTCACCTCATGGATTCAACCCTGAGAATGAGTGAATGTTGTTTTCATATCTATTTAGTCCCTTTCTTCACAATAGACAAGTGTTGGAATCAATTTGATGCTTGCTAGTTGATCAAGGAAACTTTTGTACTCAGTTTGACCAGCTAATAAAGAGGAGTTGCAGCTACTTTTATGGGATACTTGTGATGTTGAATTTCTATCATTGTTTCTTATTTAGTATCATATGTTTGAAATTATTATGTTCATGTTCACTTTCATTTGTATGTTATGATCTTTTACAAGTTAAAAATTCAGAATACATGTTTGCACATGCTCTGTTTTGGGTAAATGATCATATTTTTTTCATCTTCTTTTGTCTAAGAAAAATACATCTCTTATGATTTTCTTAGCTTTCTTACAGCTTCAAAACCACTCCATAACAATTTTCTTCAAGTGATAATCATTGTACCTACCTTGCCCCATTGATCCCTACAACCCTAACTCATTTTCCCTAACCTAGCTTTCCTTGACCTAATTTCTTCATCCAATGATTTCCCTAACCAATTCAATTCAAAATAATTCCCTGCACTCTATATCTAGCCTAAAAACCCTAATTTCTCCAGCCCTCCTAGCTGGGACCCTTTCAGAGAGATCCCTCTCTAGCTTGATAGGGCTAGCTATCAAGTCAAAAGCTTGGTTTGTGGTTACCTCTGTTGGGATTCCTTCTTCAGCCTTGGGAATCTGGCGGAGTGATAACAGTTAGCTCAAAACAAAACCATCATAAATCGCATGTAACCATCAGTAGAATATATTAATGGAATGTGAGCGTAAAGGAGGTATTCATAAGTAGTAGGAGATGAGGGTATTCTAAGCCTAGTTCCAACTTTCTCTTCTTTTCCTTCCTGAATGTATCATTGAAATAAGAAGTATTAATCAACTGTAGGTGATGGTTAATGACACAAGGGGATACTATGTTATTTTCTCCATATTGTGTGAAGCTTTACTGTATGAGCATATATAGGTATGAGAATTATTCTACAAATCCTCCCACTGCTAGTGAATACCAACACCTCCAATTTTTTGAACTATGTAATGAACCCAACTTTGCTTCAACACACCATTCCAATTTTCTATGGAAGCTTAATAGTTCAAGTTGATTGGAGGAAGTTTGGAGTACAAAATAGTATCAATAATCACTAGTTTAAATAGATAACTATTCTATAACTATATAAATAAATATAACAAGAAATATTTTTTCTTATTAAGGAAGCTTTGTTGGGCATACAATGATCACTGGATGGCATCACAGTTGTGAAGCCACCCAAAAAAGACCTTTGGTATCCATGGAATTACCTAGCATGGAGGTATCAGAGGATCCAAATAGATCGAAAAGGATAAGAGATTGAGATTTGTACTTATTCACCAACATTTCCCTTGATTCACATAAATCAACACCCCATAAACTGTTTGTTGGGTATGTGTTATATTCTTTCCACGACTAGCCCCACGCACTGTATGTTGCACCGGGCGCAGCAGGGGGGTCACAAGGGGGGAAGAAGCACCCACTGTTGGGGTCCGGGCCCACCCATGTTTTGTGCATAATTTTGCACATGGTTTTGGGGTACGATGGTTTTCGGCCCCTGGTATTTTGTAGATCCAGCCAAGGGAACTACGGTTATGTTATAATCCAGGGTTAATGGATTGTGGTTTATGTATGCTTCGGCATGTATATATATGTGTTGTAACACTAAAAGGAATATAATGAAAAATCAAGCTGGTCGTCCCAATTTGGGATCCAGGGGAAAATCTCTGTGTTTATCTGTTTTATGTTTTATTCTCTCGCTATTGTCTATTTTATGTTATAAGATTTGTGTGTAGATAATTTTTGTTCAGGGTTAAAACCTACATTTGGTATCAGAGTTGTTTCGGCTTCAAGGGGACGCCTTTGCTGCTGAGGGTTTTTTGCTTGGGCCTGAGGTAGACCCTGTTCAGTGGGAGATCTGCGGAATCGATTCTTGCAGTGAAAGAAGATGGCGAGCGGCGAAAAGATAGAGATCGAGAAATTTAATGGTCAGAGTTTTGAGTTATGGAAGCTCAAGATGGAAGATTTGCTGGTGGATAAAGATCAGTGGATCATGGTAGATCTAGGTACTAAACCAACGGAAATGTCAGATGAAGACTGGAAGAAACTAGATCAAAAGGCTAAGAGCACAATACGATTGTGTGTCTCAGATTCAGTATTGTTGAATGTATCTGGGGAAGCTACGGCAAAGAATTTGTGGGAAAAACTTGGGACTTTGTACCAATCTAAGTCTCTGGTGAATAAGTTGTTCCTGCGGAAAAAGCTGTATAACCCGAGGATGAAGGATGGAGACTCGGTGACAGAGCATCTGAACGCCTTCAATACTGTGGTAAGTCAGCTGTTGTCTGTTGATATTAAAATCTCAGATGAAGATAAGTGCATCAGTTTGTTGTGCTCTCTACCAGACTCGTGGGACAGTCTGGTTATTGCAATAGGCAGCAATACAACTACCTTGAATTTTGATGACATTGTCTCAGCCTTGCTGTCGGAGGAAATGAGACGGAGAAATATGGAGGGTCAGAATGGAGATGCCTTATCTGTACGAGGAAGGTCCCAAAACAAAAACAAGAATAAGGTTTTGAGTGGGAGATCTAAATCTAGAGGGAGATCTAAATCTCCTGGAAAGTTTGTAAAGGTGTGCTGGAAATGTGGAAAGGAAGGGCACTAAAAAAAGGACTGCAGATCTAAAGCTCCTGAGAAAGGAAAGGGATCTGATGATGCTCCTTTTGCAGAGGCAAAAACCACCTCGGATGAAGGTGGGGATGTGTATTTGGCTTCTTCTTCAAATACATATGTAGATCATGAGTCATGGTTGATTGACTCAGGTGCATCCTTTCACTTCACTCCCCATAGGGAGTGGTTCTGCGAGTATGAGAAATATGATGGTGGTGATGTCTTCCTAGGGGATGATAGGAGGGCCAGAATCATTGGACGTGGAAAGGTCAAGCTGAAGCCGCAAGGTGGAAGGATTAGAACACTTCCTGGTGTTCTGCATATTCCTGCATTGGCCAGAAATCTGATTTCTGTAAGCAAGATGGATGATGCATGTGTAAAAACAGTGTTCGAGAAAGATGCCTGCGAGATGGTTCAAGGAGCACTGGTATTAACGCGGGGAGTTCATACTAGAACTCTGTACAAGCTACAAGGTAGCACTCTTATTGATGGGTGTAATAGTTCTATGGTTCCTGAAAGTGGAGCTGAAAGCCTAGCTGTCTCTAGAGAAAAGACCATTCTATGGCATCAAAGGCTTGGACATATTGGAGAGAAGGGCCTTAGGATACTGCATATAAATGGTTTGGTAGAAGGTATGTCTAATTGCTCTCTGGATTTCGATTTTTGTGAACATTGTGTATATGGGAAGCAGAATCGGGTGATTTTTCCTTCTGGTGCTAAGAGGGCAAACAAGATATTAGAACTTGTGCACAGTGATGTGTTTGGACCTGTGTCAATTCCATCACTAGGAAAGTCTGTGTACTACATTTCATTCATAGATGACTTCTCAAGGAATACATGGATATATTTCTTGAGGAAGAAATATAAAGTCTTTGACAGATTTAAATAATTTAAGGCTCTGGTGGAAAACTAGACAGAGAAGAAGATAAAGGCGCTGAGGATAGATAATGGTGGGGAGTTTTGCAAGAAGGAATTTGAAGAGTTCTGTAAGAAGTGTGGTATAGCACGGCAAAAGACTACTCAATACACACCTCAGCAAAACGGAGTTGCAGAAAGAATGAACAAAACGATGTTGGAAAAGGCAAGAAGCATTCTCAGTGGTACCGGGTTAGGACAAGAATTCTGGGCAGAGGCAGTGGAGACTGCATGTTACTTAGTTAATAGATCACCTTCATCAGCGTTGGAGGATAAGACTCCACATGAGGTATGGACTGTGTTAGTGTCGGTATCTTCATCCCTCCGTCAGAGATCAAATTTCTCTTCTTGCATTGCATAATTAGGTGTCTCATTCAGTCAGTTGCATTCCATTAGGAGCATGGATCATCTGACGGTAGTGGCTTGTTCCTCATGTCCCTCATGCCCTTTACCTGCTGGCCTATTTCTGTTCATTAAAATCATTTACAGTCATTTTTTGTCTCATAGTTTGCAAAATTTTAGGGTTTTAGTGGCATTAGGTCTAGGGTTTCATTAATGAGGTTTTCAGAATCCTCAATAATGGTCAGCAGGCACATGAGGAATTTGAAATAAGGTTTCGGTGCGAAAAATCTCATCATCATATACTTAATAATGTATTTTTCTTCAAAACTTTGTTTTGAAGAAAAATAGAGTTTTTCATCTTTATGTAAATAAATGTAATGTGATTTTAAAGTTTTCTCAGTTGTAATAATACTTTCACTGGCAACCCTGGTCGCCTTTGTCAAAAATCCAGCCATCCATTCCCTGCAGGACAAACAGAAAGCTCATCATTCAGTTAAAAAGCGAAAAGGAAGCAAAGCAGAGTTTTTGAAAAGTGTCAAAATTTGAAACATTACAAAGTGGGTTTTTCAAATGGAAAATCAAAATCCTTGGCATATATATCATTTCTATGTTTCAAGACTTCATTTGAATGCCAAGAGAACAGTAGTGAACCAAGGATAACCCATGAAGAGAAAATCAAATAGTTTGAAGGAGATTTTGTGCAAAGTTCAGTCGCGCGACGCATTGGGTGAGTGTCGCGACGCATCAGGCGAGCATGACGCATTGGGTCGACTCTCACCGTGTAAATTTGTTCCTGCGCGGTGCATTGGAAGGACGCAGCGCACAGGGCTTGTTGCGCGACGCATTGGGCCGGAAAGCAAGTTTATTGCCATTCCTTTCAAGCTCCAAATTTTCTCAGTCCTTCTTTGTTTCAAGTAAGTCCAAGCAACCTCTCCATTGCCAATGAACACGTGTTTGGGGATATTTGTGAGGATTTAAATACAAAAAATCAAACCCTATTATCTTGTTTGAAGAATGCTCCTTAAGGGTTTTGAAATTGGTTTTGTGTCAATCATTCCCATTTCCCCCACCTTGTTAGTCCCTCCTCACTGTTTATCTTATCATAGCATCCCATTTCCCTATTCCCTTATATCCCTAAGTCACTCATTCCTATCCCATTCCCATTATCCCCATCCCAATTATAAATTTCCCCAAACCCCAATGTTATCCCTAAAACCTAATGATTGTCCCTAAATTCTTCAATTGACAGTTTTCACTTGGTAATATTCCATCATTTTCACCACCCTATCCCTCCATAGTCCCTCCCATATTATCTCATATTTGGAAACAAAGTTAAAGACACCAAACTTCTCATTTTCATCCAACACAAGATAGACTTTGGAAATCATGGAGACCGATACATCTTATGACTGAAACAGTGATTCGACAACTAAATTGCATGCACCTACAAGACCTCATAAGAGTGGCAGACATGTGAGGGAGGAGCCTACTTCATTGGCTGAATTGCAGGCTTGTCCACTTACTATGGCATGTTTTCAACAGTAGTCTTGTTATCAATTTTGTGAAATGGTTGCTAGGGTCCATCACCATCAAGAGCTGGCCCGTTTGTTTGTGTTGCATTTACATGATGGCCAAGTCACCTTGTAGGTGTGACATTCACTTTAACACCTGAAACGATCTCTCAAGCAACCGGAATACCAAATGTTGGAGAACAATGGAACAAAAGGTAGCAGGTTGACAGGGCACACTATGATCCATATATCAAGGCTAGTTTTGTGAGACAACT
Organism: Pinus albicaulis; assembly: GCA_034641835.2. Classification (NCBI taxonomy): domain Eukaryota; kingdom Viridiplantae; phylum Streptophyta; class Pinopsida; order Pinales; family Pinaceae; genus Pinus; species Pinus albicaulis. The sequence goes on from CM076582.1 coordinate 481,711,176, forward strand.
CAGCAGAGTGTTTCCCTTCCGGTTCCTAAAGGATTCATATGCTCCTCTGATGAAGCTTATTATCAAATATTTTAGTTGTGAAGGCCGGTTTTCACGTCTTTATGCCTATCATATCAGGTTACTGATGCATTTTACCAAGGTGAGGATGATGAACCTCCCTTATTTCATGTGCCGGAATATTGAGAAGATGACCACTCTCGTGCAAAGGAAAACTCCTGAGCAGCAGTACAGCAGTATCTACCACTTTGCACTTATCAAAATTGTGGTTATGCATCAGCTCGGCTTGCAGGGTATTTCATGGGAGGATTTTATTTCTAATGATTTCTTCGCAGCTTCTCAGGTACCTTCGGAGGTTGTTCATGAGGTAGGTGAACCTTCATATCAGCATGAAGGTCATGAGACACAAACCACTAGTATGCCGGTGTTCGTCACTTATCAGAGTGGCACTAGAGGGTTATTTGCAGCAGCCAGGCGAGTATTATCTCCACCCGGGGTGGAAGGGGTCTCGCTTCTGTCATCAGCACAGGAAAAGGTACAGGTACAGGACAAGGGTAAGAGGCCCATGCAGGATGAGGGGCCTTTAGGATGCCAAGATACCGATTTCATACTCATTTATGAGGATTTGGGCTCTCCTAGCTCAAAGCTGAGAGAGGTTGTTCAGGAGCAGAAGGAGAAAATAAACACTTTGTCCATCAAGTTGCAAAGATCCCAATGGATAATCAACTACCTTGAGCAGCGAAACAAACAGTTGGAAGATCAGTAAACTATCATGGAGTTGCAAAATATACGTGAGAACCGGCAAGCTGCCCAAAGGAGCCAAACCGAGATGACATCCATTGAGCGAGAGATTGAGGCTGATTGCGAAACTTGGCTTGAAAGGGTCAATATTCATTTGGAGAAGGCCAACAATGAAAATAACATGTTGAGGCACATGAAGAATCATTATTGGGCAAGAAATCATGTTTGCAAGGCACGAATCAAGATCCTGAAGGCTAAGTTGAAGAGGGCATTAAGGCATCGAAAAAGGCATGATAGACTTAAAATTTTAGCCAAAGCTTCCTTGGCCCAGCATAGTGCAAGACGGAGGACACTCAGCCCATATTTCAAGAAATTTGGGACACATTTTGCAAATTTTATTTTTTTTGGCCTAAACACAGATTTTTCAGCCCGACGCGTCGCGCCACTTGGCGCGCGCTTATGATTGGGAGCTCCTCTTGGGTAAAACTTTGTATTTTTGGATTTTTCATGAAAATTTATGCATGCATACACATGGACAAGATATTTTTACAAGTTTTGGGCTTCCAGAAGGGTCAAAAACACCCTAAAAATGACCTTTCCGCCCCTTTTTGGACACACAGGAAGCAGTGTTAGGAAAAATCATTTTTGGAGAGTACAATGGCAACCAAATTCCGAAATTCTACTTGTGTTGGAAAGTAGACATGTAGATCTTTCCAACGAGCTATCCTGCGGTCAATTTGGACACCGGGAAGGCCTTCAACATCGGCTCCAAACGGGCGCGACGCATAGAGAATTCAGGCGCGGTGCATTGGGGATTTTTGCTCATTTTTCACTCAGTAACTCTGTTTTTCGCCTAGTTTTGGCCAGTTTTACTTTCTTACTTCCACATGTAAAAATATGGATTTAATTTGATGTAATTTCATGGCTCTTGATGTAATTTTGGCAAATTTTTACTCATGAAATTAGATTCGTTCATCAAAAAGTGAATTGCAACTGAATGAATCAGTTTCCTATCTTATAGAGGCAAGTTGTTCCACTGCCTATTTTCCAGTTCTTAGTTTAGATCTTGTTCAAACAACTCCTAAACTAGTGAGCTCAACCCATAGAGGCATGAGGATGAGTTATGCTTGCCTATATCTTGTATTTTTCAATCATTTGCATGGTTGGACACTTAGGATTGCTTGGAGCTTCATTGTACATTTCATCTCTGCAGTTTGGCAAAGGAATAGACCAGGGTTTGCAAAAATCCTTGGGATTCATGTGGCTCTTTGTTTTGATGATGTCTTTCTCTCTGTGATTGTAAGTTTAAAGATGTTTCATGTGTATCATCTTCCTTCTTATTTCTTCTTAAGTTAAACAAACAAGTATAAAGATCAAATTCATTAGATTTGCAGTGCTCTACCTTGAGTTTTGTTTAATTTTCTATGTTTTCAACTGTCTGAAGAGGATTCTTGAAATTATCTTGCCCTCTTCAACCCCTCACCTGTCTGAGCTATCCATTTCATTCAAAATTGAAACATCAAAACAATTGCCTACCTTGCCCCATTCAGATCCCTACAAAACTACTCATTTCCCATACCCAAAATCTGCCTTTCCCTTTGATCCAAAAAACACCCTCAAAATCAAATCAAATCAAACTCTCTTACATATATACCTAGCCTAAAATTAGCCTTTATTCAAGTCATCTCAAGCCTCACTAATCATATTTTGCTGAGATTGACCAGGAGAGAGCCCTCTCCCGATCTGGTAGGGCTAGCTACCAGATTAAGTGTGGTTTGATGTTACCCTAGACTCTACCTTTCTCAGCCTGAGGTAGATTAAGGCAATAACATAGTGGCGACCATACTGGGGAGTACAAAATGGTTTGCTTGTTGGTGTTATTCGTTTTATTAACTACAGACGGAGCCTGAAGTTATGCCAAGTAGCCTTTGAAACGCTCTTTCTTTGCATTAGCGAAAGTAGATAAATGCTGCTTCAGTCAATCTCCGGTCTAGTTTTACAAACGTAACATCTAACTTGTAAATTTCCCTAGTACATCAGAAAATTTTGGACTTTGGGTGATGAGTCTAGAATTTGATAGGTTGAACAAGTTGGTTTTGTCCATTTGATTTTTGAGAATAGTTCAACACACTGGCTTCCAGACGACATACTAGATCAAATCTAGATCCCGATCCACCTCCTGTGTATGAAAATCCAAATCTTATTTCGAGAATCCTTCGTCGAGAAAGTCCTGTGATTCCTGTGTTCAAATCTCATTCATGTCCCGTTGTCTTTGAGTATCTCGAAGATATTGAGTTTGATGAAAAATTTGAGTTGTCGTTGTTTGAGACTAAGTCTGAAAGTGCTATTGATTCTACTGTACTAAATCCAGAGTTTGTCAAAGATCTTGAAATTGAAAGAGCTAATAGAACCATTGATAGTTACTTCTTGAATATTCAGAATTCCATTGTGGCAACAAACATTCCCGAATTCATAGAGTCTGCATCTGCAACTCTTGGGTCATCCGCAATTACATCTAGTTCATGAATTCCTACCGAGCCTCCTTTCATTCCCACCATTCCCGTGCAACCTTCTATCCCTGATCAAAAATCTGCAGTAGTATCACCTCCCTCCACACCACATACACCTCATACATCAACCGCTCCGACTCCTCCTATATCCCCAAACCCGGTTGTAAATCCACCCAGAGCAATGGTTGCCCGATTTGCACCTCTTGTGTTGCCTCAAAACTTGGATGACATGCCCGTTGATTATCAAAGAAAAATTCCCTTGTTTGATGGCACTCCTCAAAGTGTTACTTCTCAGTAACATGTGGTTAGGATGGCAGATTTCTTTGACCTTCATGAGATTGATGCGGAAAATGTGACAATGAGATTGTTTGTAAAAACCTTTGGAGGTGAAGTAAGAAAGTGTTACAGAGCTTTGCCGGCTAGAAGTATTACTACATTTCCTAATCTTCAGAGACAATTCTTGGATCGATGGGAAGTGAATAAAGACCCTCTTTCGATCCTTTCTGAATATGACAATATCAAGCGAAACGTTGGTGATTCAGTTCAAGATTATTGTATTAGATTCAATTCTGTTTACAATGCAATTCCTGCTGATATAAAGCCACCTAGGGGGTCAGCTTTGATTAAGTTTTCGGATGGTTTCGATCCTGACATGGCCTATCAATTAAGAGAAAGAGATCTGGGCACTTTAGAAGATATGCAAAAAATTGCAGTCAGCGTTGAAGCCAATTTGAATGCCAGGAGAGCTAGAATGAAAGCTGAAAAGAAAGTAGCAATAAAGGAAGAGGTTTCCACTTCAGATCAAGTGCTCCGTAAGATGGAAAAGATGCTTGAAATATTAACAATTGATAATTCTGAACCTCAGATCAAAAATCCTAACTTCCGTGGCCAGCAGCAACCGCAGTTTAGAATCAAGAAAAGAGAGCAACGAGCAGAAGAACCAGCAGTACAACAGCAAGTGAAGACACCCTTACAGCATAATTTTGTTCATGGTCTGGAATCAGATGATGAGGGGGATGTAGTCGGAGAAGAGAATCATTTCTTTACACCTGATGATATGCCAATTTTTATTACTGAAGATGAGGAGTATTCATAAAACTCAGCTATACAAAAGGATGAGAATTTCATCTTGGCAAATGAAACAGCTCTTGAAGAAGAATCTGATGAATATCAGAGGGGGTACATGAATGCCTTGACCGCCCAACAGCGACAATATTCAATCAGAAATAGAGATGTGCCCATTAATCCAATTCAAAATAGAAAGGAAGCTACAGCACCAAAGAATGATTCACTTGTTGTGCAGAAAAAGGGGAAAGAGACAGCTGATCCCACTACTAGCAAATCACCACCAGCAAATGAAATATCCAATTAGCCAAGTATATCAAGGGAGAAGACTGAAAAGAAGGATGTTCCAGTTAAAGAGGTAGAGAAAACTTCAGTTTTTAACTTAGAAAATGAAATTGCTAAGTTAAAAGTGTCCATTCCTTTGAATAAATTGATGAAGAATAGCAGCTATAAGGGTCAGGTGTCTAAGATTTTGAGTTTAGATCCATTTTCTGATATGGTGAACGTGGAAGATAATCAACCTGAGTTGATTTTTGGTCCAGCATTGGATGGTGAGTCTCTAGATAGTGATGTACCTCCTTTTTACATCAGCCTTAGATTGCATGACTATGTGTTACACAATGCTATGTTTGATTCTGGTGCCTCTCATAATCTTATGCCTAGGGCAATCATGGAGAAATTGGGATTGGATATTACTAGAAAGTATCATGACCTTTATTATTTCAATTCTAGTAGAGTAAGATGCATTGGGCTTATCAAAGATTTGGTGGTCAGTTTGGATCAGATTCCGACTGAAAATGTCTTGATGGATGTGGTTGTGGCGGATATTCCTCCTAGATTTGGCATGCTTCTTTCCAGATCTTGGGGAGCGAAACTTAAAGGGACATTGCAGCTTGATTTCTCCTATGCTACTATTCCCATGTTCGGTCAGATGAGGAAATTATATCGGGAGAAAAAGATGAAGTAAATGATTACTAGCAAAAGAACATGTTGAGGCACATGAAGAATCATTATTGGGCAAGAAATCATGTTTGCAAGGCACGAATCAAGATCCTGAAGGCTAAGTTGAAGAGGGCATTAAGGCGTCGAAAAAGGCATGATAGACTTCAAATTTTGGCCGAAGCTTCCTTGACCCAACATAGTGCATGATGGAGGACACTCAGCCCAAATTTCAAGAAATTTGGGACACATTTTTCAATTTTTGTTTTTTTTGGCCTAAACACAGATTTTTCAGCCAGACGCGTCGTGCCACTTGGCGCGCGTTTATGATCGGGAGCTCCACTTGGGTAAAACTTTGTATTTTTGGATTTTTCATGAAAATTTATGCATGCCTATACATGGACAAGATATTTTGACAGGTTTTGAGCTTCCATAAGGGTAAAAAACACCCTAAAAATGACCTTTCTGCCCCTTTTTGGACACACAGGAAGCAGTGTTGGGAAAACTCATTTTTGGAGGAGTAAATGGCAACCAAATTCAAAAATTCCACTTGTGTTGGAAATTTGACAGGAAGATCTTTCCAAAAAGCTATCATGCGCTCAATTTGGACACCGGGAAGGCCTTCAAAATCGGCTCCAAACGGGCACGACACATAGAGAATTCAGGCGCAGCGCATTGGGGATTTTGGCTCATTTTTCACTCAGTAACTCTATTTTTCGCCTAGTTTTGGCCAGTTTGACTTTCTTACTTACACATATAAAACTATTGATGTAATTTGATGTAATTTCATGGCTCTTGATGTAATTTTGGAAAATTTTTACTCATGAAATTAGATTCATTCATCAAAAGGTGAATTGCAACTGAATGAATCAGTTTCCTATCTTATAGAGGCAAGCTGTTCCATTGCTTATTTTCCAATTCTTAGTTTAGATCTTGTTGAAACAGCTCCTAAACTAGTGAGATCGACCCCTGGAGACATGGGGATGAGTTATGCTTGCCTATATCTTGTATTTTTTCAGTCATTTGCATGGTTGGACACTTGGGATTGCTTGGAGCTTCATTGTACATTTCATATTTGCAGTTTGGAAAAGGAATAGACCAGGGTTTGCAGAACTCCTTGGGATTCATGTGGCTCTTTGTTTTGATTATGTATTTCTCTCTGTGATTGTAAGTTTACATGAAGTCCTACCAAAGGAACCTGATAAGATAGAGTTTGAGCTAAAGGAGGATGAATCAGACTCTACAACAGAAGAAGACTCAGAATAGGAAGAGCCACAAACTCCAGCTGTGAGAAGATCAACTCAGGAAAGAAGGAAACCAGAAAGGTATAGTCCATCTTCTTTTTGTTCAGGTTTTTCCTTAACTATAATTGATGATGATCCTAGAACTGTCAGGGAGGCAGTAGATTCATAGGATGGAAAAATCTGGAAGGAGGCCATGGTTGATGAAATGGCATCCTTGCACAAAAATGAGGCATGGGATCTAGTGGAGTTGTCGGCTGGAAGGAAGACCATCGGGAGAAAATGGGTGTTTAAAAAGAAGATGAATGTAGAAGGCAAGGTGGAGAAATACAAAGTTCGATTGGTAGCAAAAGGTTATTCCCAGGTGCCAGGAATTGATTTTGGTGATATTTTTTCTCCTGTTGCCAAAGTTACTTCTATTAGATTACTTTTATCTATTGCTGCTGCATTTGATTTTGAGATAGAACCGATGGATGTGAAGACAACATTTCTTCATGGTGATCTATAAGAGGATATCTACATGAAGCAACCTGAAGGCTTTATGGTGAAGGGTAAGAGAGAACTGGTGCGCAGGTTGAAGAAGTCTCTGTATGGGTTAAAACAGTCGCCAAGGATGTGGTATCTGAAATTTGATACCTATATACGGGGGCTTGGCTTCACTAGAAGCAAGGAGGATCACTGTGTTTATTTTATATTAATTGATGACCGTGTTATTTTTTTTGGTCTTGTATGTGGATGATATGTTGTTGATTGGAAATGACAAAGAAATTATCCAAGATTTGAAGACCCAGCTATTCTCCAAATTCGACATGAAGGATCTTGGTGCTGAAAACTATATTTTGGGCATGGAAATTAAGAGAGATCGGGAAAAGAGGAAGCTCTGGTTAAACCAGAGGAAGTATGTCGAGACTATATTGCAGAGGTTCAATATGCAAGATAGTAAACCTAAGAATGTTATAGTTCCTAAGTGTAAAGCTATTTATTGCATCAGTTGTCCTGCCGACACAAGAAGAAGAGGAGGATATGTCCCGTGTTCCATATGCAAGTGGTGGGTACCTGATGTATGCAATGGTATGTACTAGACTCAGACATTATGCATGCAAGTGGGAGTATTGATTAAGTTTATTTCAAACCTGTGGAAGGAGCATCGACAAATAAAGTGAAGCGGGTTTTCGCATATTTACGTGGCACTAGTGATTTGGTCTATGCTACCAGGAAGACCAGACAAAGCCAGCTGCCCGACATTAGTGGTTTTTTTGATGTGCAGATCAAACAGATCCGGACCATGGTAGATCTACAAGGTATGTGTTTAGCCTATTTGGAGGCACAGTCAGTTGGATGAGTAAAAGACAGTCTGTAGTGGCTCTTTCAACTACAGAGGCAGAATACATAGCAGCCACTCATGCAAGCAAGGAAGCAATTTTGTTGCAAAGATTGTGTTCAAGTATGGGGTTCGTACAGAAAGCTATAAGGATAGACTTTGATAGCCAAAGCACAATTTTCTTGGCTAAGAACCCTGCTTACCATTCAAAGACAAAGCACATTGATGTTCAATATCACTTTGTTAGAGATATGGTTGAGGCTAAAAGGGTGTTGCTGGTAAAGGTGGACACTTTGAAAAATGTTGCAGATGAATTGACGAAGTCTGTGAACACTCAGAAGTTCTCTTGGTGTAGAGAAACAATGGATGTTGAAGAATTGGCCCAATGACTAAGCTCTCCTGTGGCCCCCTGTGGAAAGAAAAAAACAAGTGGGAGAATGTTGGGTATGTGTTATATTCTTTCCACGACTAGCCCCACGCGCTGTACATTGCGCCGGGCACAGCAGGGGGGTCATAAGGGGGGAGGCAGCGCCCACTGTTGGGGTCCGGGGCAGCGCCCCGGCGAAAATTTATTTGGTGTGCGGACCCACTCATAGGCGGACCCACCCATGTTTTGTGCATGATTTTGCACATGGTTTTGGGGTATGATGGTTTTTGGCCCCTGGTATTTTGTAGATCCGGTCAAGGGAACTACGATTATGTTCTAATCCAGGGTTAATGGATTGGGGTTTATGTATGCTTCGGCATGTATATATATGTGTTGTAACACTAAAAGGATTGTAATGAAAAATCAAGCTTGTCGTCCCAATTTGGGATCCAGGGGAAAATCTTTGTGTTTATCTGTTTTATGTTTTATGCTCTCGCTATTGTTTATTTTATGTTATAAGATTCGTGTGTAGATAATTTCTGTTCAGAGTTAAAACCTACACTGTTGAGAAAAAATCCTGTAAATTATGAGTAATATCCTCTATTATGGTAGCATCAAATCCCCGCAGCCTTTAGAAATACATAGTCTATCCTCAATTTTGTAATATTTGGTATACTTCGAGATACTCATGAATCTCTGTAGTGTTTTTAAGTTTGTGCCTCACTGTAACTCCCCTCATTTTGGTTGTTTATCAGGTTCATGCCTTACTACATCTCCTGTCATTATGATCATTTCTGAGGAGTAACAATAGTTCAATTGACTTGGTAAACATGCATGGTGGATGTTATGTTAGTGTGGGAAAGTGGCAGAGTGAACCTACCTTGGGAAGTGTTCCCTAACAATGTGAATGCATGTCTATGTTTATAAATATTTATCGCTTCCATGCAAGCATAGATTTATCTATCTGTTTTAATTCCCTTTATATGGTTTTCCTATACCTTTATATGGTGGTTAAAATTAGCACCACTGACCTCTATGTTTTGTAAAGGAATTCACTTCCACTTTTATTTTTTTATTCCTTGGAGCATGCACTACTACCTTTTAGATTTTCCCATATTTAATAATATTGCATGGTCAAATTTTCTCTTGAAAAATAACGAACAGGTTATATATGTGTGTGTGTGTGTGTGTGTGTGTGTGACTTTATCTTCAATAAAGTCACTTCATTTTCATGTGAAAAGTGACACTAACTTGTTTATATCTTCTTTTCTTATTATATCTGGTGAAATTGATTGGTCTATGAACATAATCTTAATGATGAAAAATAAACTAAACAATGTGATAGGTTATTAGGACAATAATATTCTATACAACGATCACTCAATCACATGCAAGTAAGAGAAAGAAGTAAATCAATCACACAAAACAAGACTTTTCTTGGGGAAAACAACTGCTCAAAACCCCTCCATATCTATTGTATAATCAACTAAGGAATCATGAAACAATACAATGCATGTGTGCTCACAAGAACCTCATACACTCTACCAATTGTCTCACACTGATCTAGGAAAAATTGGACCAATACATAGGCAATTTCATGCCCACATTAAGCCTAACTTTCTCATGCAATCCCTAGGAAAAATAATTCCTAATAAATAGGAATTCAAACCTTCCTTGACTGTGCAATCCATCATGGGCTTCTTGTGGCTTTATAATTGCACTCGGGAAATTCGTTAATAATACAGCTGATAGTTTACTTGCCTTTAACCTTTGTCTCAACTGGGTCGTCATCAGAATTGACATGTGTGCAACTATTAATAGTGAATCATCAGTTACTTGGTAGATCACTGCTTGTGAATTAAATCTATTTTAATTCACTTGATTTTCCACTAGCTCATCAATCAGTTAGAACTAGTTAAACTTATTTTAACTCAATTAATTTGAGCTAACTGATTGCGCTCACACCACACTAGTGATACAACTGCAACTGGACCCTGTAAATAATAGAATCACTCTACATGCCTACTCTTTGACCTTCTTGAGCTGACTTAGTCTATCACACTTAGTTAACTATTAAAATTTTTTATGAGATAAGATTACAATTTATTTTCCAATTTATTTAAAAATTGGACACCCACATTAGCACTAATGTGTCACTGGATTCCTCACTCATGTGTGACCTGGAATCCCACACTAGTATGTGGTGCATTTTCTTGTTGAATTTCAACACTCCCTCTCAACAAGAAAGGGATTATCTACTATCCCGATCCTGCCTTTGTGGTATTCAAATTTTCTCTTCGCAAGCTCCTTCGTCAAGATATTTACATCCTGATCCTCCGTGGGAATGTACTACAACAACATAATGCGCCTCTGAACACAATCCTTGAGATGGTGGTACAGGATGTCAATATTTTTGTATATGTCACGGAATATCAGATTAACCGAGAGTTTTATGCAACTTTGGTTATCACAATGTATCACCGTCGGATCCATCTGATGACCAAAAAAACCAACAAGTGTCTTCCTCATCCAGATGGCCTCACATGCATCTTGAATAGCTTCCATGTACTCTACCTTAGTTGAATTGAGTGCAACTGATCTCTTCTTCCCAATGTAACAAGAAACTATTGTTGATCCTATGTTGAAGATGCCCCCTAATGTGCTCTTCATGTCTGATGGACTACCTGCCCAATGTGCATCATTGAAGCCTTGAAGCTTCACTCCCTCTATATGTCTGTACCATAATCCATACTTTGTATTTACCCTCAGATATCTCAACACATTCTTTCCTGCCTTCCAAAAGAGCTTGGTACGCTTAACCATAACTTCATTAAGTTGGTTAACTGCGTAGCATATGTCTAGTCGTGTGCTCACCAAATACATAAGTGAACCCACAAGCTGCTTGTATACAGTAGCATCCACTAACTCACATGAAGTAGCATCCTCCTTCCTCCAGTTTCCTGCAAGAGGAGTCTCCATGGGTTTGATTCCCTCCATGTGGAACTTCCTCATAATCTCCTTGGAATACTTGCCCTGAGATACAAATATCTCCCCAATGATATTTCCAAGCCAAGGAAATAGTGCAAGCACCCCATGTCCTTCATATAGAACTCTCTTGCAAGATCATCTTTGCAAGAAGTTATGAGCTTCTCATCACCTATCATTATAAGATCGTCAACATAAAGTACAATAATCAAAATCTTACCATCAACCACAATATGATATAGGTTCACATATGCTTCACTCTCTGTGAAGCCTAACCTAGTGAAATAGTTGTCGACCCTGGTGTACCAAGCACAAGGTTCGTGCTTCAGCCCATACAGTGCTCTCTTGAGTCTGCACACATGCGACTCCTTGTCAAAGGTCTCAAAACCTTCTAGATGCTCAATGTACTCTTCTTCCCCAATAACTCCATTGAGAAAGGTTGTATTCACATCCATCTGATGTACCTGCCACCCCATCTGCGCTGAGAGTGCAAGGACAGATCTAATCAATGAGTACCTTACAACTGGTGAAAAAGAATCCTCATAGTCAATCCCCTCCACCTGTGAGAATCCTCGAGCCACAAATATAGCTGTCTATTTCTCCACACTCCCATATGCTACTTGCTTTATCTTATATATCCACCTGGATCCAACCACTGACTTCCCCACTGGTCTTGGGACCACTTCCCATGCACAGTTTCTGATAATCGATTCATACTCCTCAACCATGGCATCAACCCATGTAGGCTACTGCACTTCTTCCTCAAAAGAGGATGGTTATGTCACAATACGCTCCCTCATAAGAGCCATGTATCCAGTATACCTGTCTGGGGACCTTCTCTGCATGCGCTGTGATGTAGGTGCACCTACATGCTCTGTTGCATCTAGCATCAATCTGTCAGCCTCTCTAGTGCACATTCTACCATTTCTGGTGGAGGGCTCTGCATGAGTGGTTAATGCCACTCCATGATAATTTTCTTGTGGTTGCTCCACATCCTGAGGTTCATCCTTTGGAACCAAGAGTTCCTCATCTACATTCAATTCATGCTCCCTCTCAAGCAACAATCACATGGCTTTCTCCTCATCAAATTTAATATCTCTCTTGACAACTGTCATCCTATTATCCGGCAAATACACCCGATTGTTGTGGGGAGTATCAGTGTACCCCAAAAATATTCCAACCTCTGTTGTTGGTTCTAGCTTCTTCCTAGCATCTTTGTTCATATGGAAATAGACAGATGAGCCTAAAATTTTAAAATATGAAACATATGGTTTCTTACCTGAAAAAGACTCATCTCATGTACTCATGCCAAGTATCCAATGAGGAATATTTTCCTGCACAAATACCGTTGTGTTGCATGCCTCTGCCCACAGATGCAATGGTAGGCCCTGATCATGTAACATAGCTCGTGCTACTCCCACAATTTTTTTGTTCTTTCTTTCTGCAACCCCATTCTATTGTGGGTTATGAGGTTCAATCAATTCTCTCTGAATTCCTTCTTTGGCACAAAATTTCTTGAATTCATTAGAGATGTACTCACCACCACTGTCACTCCTTAGACCCTTCACCTTATTCCCTGTATCTTTCTCTACTAGTGCTTTGAACTCACAAAACTTGGAGAACATCTGATATTTATTCTGTAGAAAGAAGATCCAACACTTTCTAGAAAAATCATCAACAAAAATCACATAATACCTTTGTTTTGTTATGGAAGGTGTAGAGAATGGTCCACACACGTCTGAGTGAACTCTCTCAAGGGTTTTTGTTGCTTGGTTATCCTTCTCATGAAAATTGGCTTTAGTATACTTCCCCATGGTACATCACTTGCATGTGTCTATCTGCGCAAGAGTACCCTTTGGAAGACCTGTATAAATTTGCTGCATGATCCTCAAGGCACTGTGGTGTATATGGCCCAATCTTCTGTTTCATAACTCACCTGTATCCTAGCTCACGACCTTCCCTGCTTTACTGCTCAATGTTGTGCAACCATCTACATCAAGTTTGTAGAGGTTCTTCACACGAACCCCAATCTTCTTTACCTTTCCTTTGGCTTTGTGATGAAGGAATGCCTTTCCTTCACTGAAAACCACATCATATCCAAGATCCTCCAACATAGAAACTAAAACTAAATTCTTTTTCAAGCCTAGTACATGCATGTCATCTTTTAATATGAAGGGTTTACTCGACTGTCTCTGGAAAGTAATTGTTCCCATCCCGGTAGTGCTATACCTCTCGTCATCACCCATCTCGATGTGCATCTAAAGATCCTTCTCCTCCAAGCTACTAAAGAGTTCTTTGTTTCCCATCATGCGGAAAGAAGCTCCACTATCCAAGTACCGCATAGATCCCATCACAATTGATGCCATGCATGCGATGAGAGAGAAGTCCAACTCAAATTGTGAGGTCAAAGCTTCACCCGTTGCAGCTCCCGGAGCCTTGTTGTTCTTCTTCTTCTTTGTGGAAAATTTGTGGCATAGTTTCCATGATCGTGATAATGAAATCATTTCACCTTTGACATGTCACTCTTCTTGCCTTCTTTGCGGGTCTCAGATTTGGAATGGGGCTTCTTCCCCTTCCCCTTATTTGCCTTACCATCCAAGGCACAATTTTCCTCATCATCAGTCTTAGACGAGGATCCATCCCTGGTATTCTGCCGAAACTCTTCTTGTACCAAGTCTGACCATAGGCGCTCCCAATATGGTAACTTCTCCCTCCCATTCACATAGTCCTAGTAACTATGCCAGCTCTTGGGAAGGCCTATAAGTGCTAGGCTCACCAAGTCATCATTAGCTACAGTAATCCCAACACTTCCAAGCTCATATCGACTTTGAGTGAACTTGGTCAAGTATTTCTGGATTGTGTCGCCATTCTCCATTTTGATTTTCCTGAGCTTGTCCTTGAGTGCCAATTTTTTTTGGTCACTTTTGCTTTGAAACAGATCTTTCAAGGCCTTCCACATAGCATATGGAGTTGCCTTTCCATGGAGACTCGAGATAATATGATCTTGAACTCCCTCTAACAAGATCCTACTCGACTTTGCTACATTCTTTTTCCATGCATCAATAAGTTGGGCATCTGCTGTTGTGGGCTTGGGAATATCATTATCTATGAATTCCTTCAACCAGTTGTCCTCCAAAACTGCTTCCATCCCGTCCTTCCATGAAATAAAATTCGAACTTCCCTTGAGTTCATATTCAATTCTCAAGCCATTGAAAGACATCTTGATCCACTTCTAGCTCCAAAGAAAGTATTTGCAAATTTGAATATTGGTCAACACAAACTCAATTTCTTCTCCACTATTGTGATTCTTGATGCTCTGATGCCATGTAGAAATTACACCAATGGATTTGGTCCGATCATGCAATGTAATAAAACAAGATATTGAATCCTTCTATAATATTTGCGGAATATAAATCATGATCTCTCAATCACATGCAAGTAAGAGAAAAAAGTAAATCAATCGGAAAACACAAGATTTTTCCTAGGGAAAGCAACTCCTCAAAACCCCTCCATATTTATTATATAATCAACCAAGGAATCATGAAACAATACAATGCATGTGCTCTCACAAGAACCTCATACACTCTACCAATTTTCTCACACTGATCTAGACAAAATTGGACCAATACATAGCCAATTTCATGTCCGCCTTCAGCCTGCCTTGCTCATGCAATCCCTTGGCAAAATAATTCCTATTAAATAGGAATTCCAACCTTCCTTTACTGCGCAATCCATCATGGGCTTCCTGTGGCTTTATAATTGCGCTCAGGCAATTTGCTAATAATACAACTGATAACTTACTTGTCTATGACCTTTGTCTCAACTGGTTCGTCATCATAATTGACATGCATGCAGCTATTAATAGTGAATCATTAGTTACTTGGTAGATCACTACTTGTGAATTAAATATATTTAAATTCACTTGATCTTCCAATAGCTCATCAACCAGTTAGAACTAGTTAAACTGATTTTAACTCAATTAATTTGAGTTAACTTATTGCACTCACACCACACTAGTGCTACAACTGCAACTGGACCCTGTAAATAATATAATCACTCTACATGCTTACTCCTTGACCCTCAACTTGAAATTCTTGAGCTAACTAAGTCTCTCATACTTAGTTAACTATTACAAGTTGTTATGAGATAAGATTACAATTTATTTTCCAATTTATTTAAAAATTGGATGCCCACATTAGCACTAATGTGTCACTGAATTCCTCACTCACGTGTGACCTGGAATCCCACACAAGTATGTGGTGCATTTTCTTGTTGAATTTCAACAAATGTTCCAACCAATGATGATAGTATAGTTCACATAAGATAATTGCCCTACATCAGTACTTTGCTAAAAGGATTATGTATTGTGTGTCTTACAATAACAAAATAGGGACATTGTCTAAATTGGACTTCGAGTCCTTTAACCATAGGAAAGGGTTCTCAATATTCATGTCTAGAAGGAAAATATTATGCATAAAATCAATCTGCACGATATCATGTCAGATGGCCTATGGCAAGCCAATGACAGAAGCATTGTAGACAAAATAATGAGGCCAAAAGAAGATTCATGTTGCTCCCAAGTCCTAAGTATCTTCCGTGGGTCTAGCATCATCTCAGTACTTAGATTGTGGAAAATAGTTGCATATGTAGTTTGTAAAGAAACACACCCTTGAATGACCTGATAGAATCTTAAAAACCTAAACTTCTCTTCAACCCCACTCAAGGCAACGACTTGTTGCCTTGCAGCTATTCTTGTTCTTTTAAGTTGGGGATTTGTTTCCATCATAAAATGTAATGATGGACAAAGCTATTTCAAATGTGTCATAATATTTTTATTATCAAAATAATAAAATGTATCATATTAATTAAATTATATTCAGAATTAAAATATATATATTATAAAGATTTAAATTGAATATATATATATATATATATATATGTATGTATATGTTTGTTATTATGAATTATAAAAATTTATATGTAAAAAAATAAATATGAAATAATATGTTTTTTTAATTAAAGTAAATCTATTATAAATTCTGAAAAAATATTATTTTAATATTGATGGGACGTTCTTAATAATTAGAAGTTTGCATTTCGGTTTTGAAAAGAAGTGAAGTATGGGTTGTTATATGTGGAGAGTAACGCAGGGGATTTATTTGGAAATTTATTAGCGAAGATTTGTAAAGTCTCGGTATATATTATTACTTGGGATATTATTTGTAAAGAAGTGGAGAATGGGGTGTAATATGTGGAAGCTAGGGTATTTATTAGGAAATTTATTAGTCAATACTTATAAATTCTTGGTATTGGGTATTTTTATTATTATTGTGAGGAATGCGAAGAATGTAAGTTTATTTAATCGTAATTTTTTTTTTAAATTAAATATTCATATTTTTGTATGGGATGGGATGGGATGGGAGAAGGGCATGTTGGTTGTTTCATTTAGATTTAATGCGAGGGGATATGTTAAGCAACATTTCTCTCTATTTAATGGTTGAATGTCACGTTGTGATAATGGAACAATCAAGGTTTTTTATTATGAAGGTTAGTCAATTTTTATGCAATCACTATAATCGTTGTATTATAGGTTTAATTCTAGCCCCTCTACCACTTATTCCCATCATTTCTATTGGATTTTTGGAATTCTAAATTCGTTGTGTTGTAATGGTTATGCTACGTGAATGATATGCCTCGATAACAAGACTTTTGAGCTTAGTTGCTTGGGTTACATTATGGCCGAGTTGTTTCCTCCCACATTCCCCTATTATTTGGGATGGTGTTATTGGCCTCACAATCACTCATCTTTTTTGATGTATTTCCTCTTGTTCCCCATCCACATTTGCAAGAGTTTGAAAAAAATAGCATGTCATGGATGGAGGCATCCTTGTTTGGTCTGCATTCTACATCCCTTTTTTTGTGCTCTAGTCAACTTTTCCCGCCATGAATTCACCACCCTTGTTATCCCCCTTGTTGTTTCCGTTGTCTAGTCGAAGCCCAAAGCACCCATTATGCCGAGGAAGCGGGCTAGTTGCTACAAAGATGCAACCTAATATGAGTCCCAAACGAGTTCATGTGCTTCCCAGCTAGCAGAAACTTTAGCTAGCATATATCATTCCCAGGTGTCGCCTATAATTCAAGTTAAGAAAGTGGAGGTGGAGAGAAATATTAGGGAAGAACAAGGTTTTTTATTACATACAAACATTGCAAGTGAAGTAGCTTCATGAGTTCGTGACACTAGTCATACCCATGGTAAACACAATAAATACATGCAAACGCTTAACCCTCATTGGTAGATGAAGGCAATGGTGGGCAAAGTTTTTTCTATAATGCAACAAAGCTAATGAGAAAATCCTTCTATTGTTAGATGAGATCCAATTATCCATGAAATATCTAGACCGTCCCCTGCAAAGAATAGAAGATCAACTCGGCCTTACTCCTGCACTAATTGACTCTCCTGCACATGCAAACTTCCCATCAAAGTGGTCTCCTCTGATTCATCTCCATTGACATGATCTTGTGCTATTTTTCTGGTTTTACCTTTAGGTTTTCTACTTATTTGAATATTTTAGTTGCTAGGCTAATTAGTGCAAATCTTAGGACGAGACTTTCAATACCTTTAGATATATTTTTGAATTCTCGTGTATGGTTTATGAAGAACTTAAGGTTTTTCAACTGATCTAGTTTCTGCAATGGCTTGCAAGGGCTAAGCTCAACATCTAAGCTCGAAACCATTACATCAAAGTCCATCATGTCACTTGCCAGAATTGAACTTGGGTAGGAAAGATCTCAATCATTCCTCCCAAACACCAGAAATAAACCCAATTCACATTTACTTAAAAATAATATTAAACTATTATATTAATAATTAACATTAAAATTATATATCAACTTTATATTGAATATAAAGAAAATTATACATCTCTTTATATTAAATAATAATAATAATAATAAATTATAAAAAAATATTTTTTTATTGTTTTATATATTAGATAAAATTAAAGTTAATTGACATTATTTTAAATGTGTGGGAATAACCATTATTATTCTCCCTTATTCAAACCCTAGTAATAATCTAAAGAATTTTAATACTTAATAATTATTATAATAACTTGAAATCTAAAAAAATCTCTTTTAATAAATATAATTATAAACTCTAAAATAAAATATTATTAGATCTGAGACTTTTGTGATCCATAAAGTAGATAGTCTTTTCGGATTAATCACATCATTAAGATTTGGCCGACGTTTCGAACCAACTAATGTGATTCATCCACAGGATAAGGTGAAAAAGTCAATCGATCTTATGAATAAATAGTGTGGATACATCATTGCCAGGTATTAGCTGCAAAGAACTAGCCGTTAATGAATTAGTTAATTAATCATTAGGGAGCAAAATATATATATATATATATATATATATATATATATATATATATATATATATATATATATATAATTTGTTAGGTTATAATTTTACTTATTAATTAATCTAATACATAGGTGATTATATAACATAAGATAATATATAAAACAATATGAAAGGAATAATTAAAAACTGAAAAAATAAAAAATAAAATAAAACCCTAAAATTTCCCTTCCTTTTTTTTATTCCCTTGGTATTATTTTATATATTATCTTTTGTGTTTTTATATAATATATTATCTTATGCTATATAATCACCTATGTATTATATTAATAATAATTAAAATTCTAACCTAATAAATTATATATATATGTATATCAATTTAAAATATATTAATCAATATTTTTAATTATATATATATATATATATATATATATATATATATATATATATATATATATATATATATATATATATATATATATTACTCTCTAATAACTAATTCACTAATTGAGGAATGGCTAGTTTTTAAATAGTTGGTTTTCAACGGCTAGATTTTAATGGTTAGTTCTTTATGGCTAATATCGGGTAATGATGCATTCACACTATTTATTCGATAATATTGGTTGGCTTTTTCACCTTGTCCTCAGGATGAACCACATTAGTTGGTTCGAAACGTCAACAAAATCCTAATGATGTGATTAATCCAAAAAAACATTTATCTAATAAAATATTACATAAAATTAATATTAAAATATTTTATTTATAATCCATATTTTAATATTTATAAACTCTAAAATAAAACATTACATAATATTAATATCAAATATTTTATTTATAATCCACATTTTAATATTTTATTTTTAAATTAATTATCTTTAATGATAAACCAACTCATACTTCCGCGTGGTTGTGTGCATCGGCTTTTTCTGTGTTGTTGTATACTCGCCGCCACCTTCACCCATTCCTGCTCCCTACTCACTTCTAAATATTGTTACATTTAACTTCATTTTGGTTTCTTAAGATATATATATATATATAAGAAGTTAGGTTTCGAGTAAACCCTAATACTATTTTTGCTTGATTAAGAGTTTGTTTTGTTTAATTAAAAGTTTGTTTTCTTTGAACGCAAGAAAACAAGTTAATGGTCCAACACCATATAGTAAGAGTGAAAACCCCTTATAAATCACTAGATAAATTTCTCACGATTTAAAAAAAACTAAGAAATGAAGCAGCTTACCACATGGTGTTTTTTAGCTTGCCACATGCTTTGGTCATGCTCACTCATCGATGTGGGGTTGGAAGTCAAAGGCTTCAAATGTAACTAATGCTCACTTGTTAGCGATGTTAGGCGTATCTTTATAACGAGGGAAATATATTGTTTCCATGGAAAATGTCACGATGAGAGGACTTCTGAGGCCATTGAATTCAATAATACGTGCACCCACTTTTTCAATTTCAAAATTCAATACATGCATTTTTAGAGATTCTCATTACATTTTGTGTATTGGTATTTAATAACATAATAACAATGCTTTAGTGGACTAAATGGAATAGTGTATGAGAAAGTAATGCCTTCAACTAAGTACCTAGTAATGTATGTGAATTCACTAATACTCGAGACTTTCAAAATAATTATAAACATTTCAAGATGGTTATAAAATACTAAAGCTAATTTTAATTCAAGTTATTATTTAAAATCTTATTAGACTAAATGGAATAATGTATGAGAAAGCAATGCCTTCAATTAAGTAACTAGTAATGTATGTGAATTCACTAATACTCGAGCCTTTAAAAATAATTATAGATATTCCAATATGGTTATAGAATACTAAACCTAATTTTAATTCAAGTTATTATTTAAAGCCTTATTGCCTATTATAATAAGGGAAACAAGTTTACTTTCTTTAAGCATCGTTGTTTCATATAGTATGATCATTAAATGTGAAAGATACACTAACGAAGGAGAGAAAGAAGCATATTATAGAGGACAACAAAAAATCCATATTGTGTCTTAAATCTTAGGACGATTTACAAGTGTGAAGGATATATCAACACAGAAGAGAGAAAAAAAAACATATAGTAGAGACATTAAAGTACCATAGTGTCTTACATATTCACAACAAGTTTGGATTGTTTTTAAATCGATATTATAACTTTTGATAATATAAATTTAGTTTTGATAATATAAATTTAGTTGAAATGCACAATCATTTATTTTTATTTTCTTGTTGATTTTCTCACATTTTTTTAAGGTAAATTTTGTGTGCCAATATGTGTTTTTTTTTTTAAAGCATGTTACAATTAGATATCATTTTTGGGATTCAACTGCGTTAAGTAAGTCACTCATTTATGACCATTTCCATGATATGTAGTCGTAACTAACTAATTTCTCATTATTTTTGAATAGTCCACTTAGCACTCATTGCATTGGGTGTTGCTCACAAGGGTGAAGAAGTGGGATTGAAACTAATGAAATGAATCACATAGCATCAATCATCACTTTTGGGGCTTGCACCCGGTAACCAAGAGTTCCTGGGAGGTCACCCATTCTATTACGCCTCTGGTTCAAGCGCTTAACTATGGAGTTTTCCCCACAATCAGGCCCACTTAGCTTGCTACCCCATTTGCAAAACCTTAGCAAGTTATTGTGCCTCATGAACCATTCAAGTAGAGCTCCCTTTACTCTTTGTATTTAAGTATGAGGGGTTTCTGCAATGCATTATATTAGATATCATTTTTGGGATTCAATTGCGTTAAGTAAGTCATTCATCTATGACCATTTCCATGATAGGTAGTCGTAACTGACTAGTTCCTCATGATTTTTGAATAGTCCACTTAGCACTCATTGCATCAGATGATGCTCACATGGGTGAAGAAGTGGGATTGAAACTAGTGAAATGAATCACATAGCGTCAATCATCACTTTTGGGGCTTGCACACGGTAACCAGGACTTCCCAGGAGGTCACCCATCCCAAAACGCCTCTGGATCAAGCGTGCTTAACTATGGAGTTTTCCCCACAATCAATCCCACTTAGCTTGACACCCCATTGCAAAACCTTAGAAAGTATTGTGCCTCATGAACCATTCAAGTAGAGCTCCCTTTACTCTTTGTATTTAAGTATGAGGGGTTTCCGCAGTTCATTATATTAGATATCATTTTTGGGATTCAACCAGTGCGTTAAGTAAGTCATTCATATATGACCATTTCCATGATAGGTAGTCGTAATTGACTAATTTCTCATTATTTTTTAATAGTCCACTTACCACTCATTGCATCAGGTGATGTTCACAAGGGTGAAGAAGTGGGATTGAAACTAGTGAAATGAATCACATAGCGTCAATCATCACTTTTGTGGCTTGCACCCGGTAACCAGGACTTTTCAGGAGGTCACCCATCTTAGAACGCCTCTGGCTCAAGTGCGCTTAACTATGAGTTTTCCCCACAATCAAGCCCGCTTAGCTTGCTACCCCATTTGCAAAACCTTAGCAAGTATTGTGCCTCATGAACCATTCATGTAGAACTCCCTTTACTCTTTGTATTTAAGTATGAGGGGTTTCCACAGTGCATTATATTAGATATCATTTTTGGGATTCAACTACATTAAGTAAGTCATTCATCTATGACCATTTCCATGATAGGTAGTCGTAACTGACTAATTTCTCATGATTTTTGAATAGTCCACTTAGCACTCATTGCATCGAGTGATGCTCACAAGGGTGAAGAAGTGAGATTGAAACTAGTGAAATGAATCACATAACGTCAATCATCATTTCCAGGGCTTGCACCCGGTAACCAGGACTACAATTGTTAAATAATCTAATTGGTGTGGTGTTTTTTCATGTTAAGTAACTAAAATAAAAAAAATAATAGTTGAGCGAAGTGTCATTGTAATTGTACAACTATTTTGGTGAGACAACCATTGTAATATCCAAAGGAATTTACAAATTATATGGATAAGGAAAATAATATTCTTTATGAGTTCATCCAAGAACTGTAAGGCTACGATAAATAGAGACCTGAGATAAGTACAATGTCATTCACTGAAAGGTAAACAAAAAAAACAATATTCATAGTGAAATAGTTAAACATGATCTTAAACTAATATGAACCCCAAAATTATAATAAGAGTACGCTCCTAACAAGTAGGAAGGTGTTAGTGGTAAAGATAGAAGAATTCACAACATATACTTGATTGTGTTTAATGAATTATTCATTGTGTCAATTAACAGAATCACTTGTCATAGTATACCTTGAATGGCATTTTAAGCTTTAGTCTATATGGGAGGAGCATGTATTACAACTAAAGTAGGTGTAAAGACATTAAGGAAAAGTCAACTATTAGCAAATATAAAGAAGTGTGAGTTTGCTAAGTAGTCTATAATGTCATTGGGGCATGTAATTGGTGTATTTGAGCTAAATATTGATTTGCAAAGATAGAGGGCATCCTTAAATTTCCTACTACTAATTATAGAAGTTAGGATTTTGTTGGAGGCTCCCAATATTTATGAAATTTCACAACATCATTTTCAAAATGTGTCCATACCACTAAATGATATAACAACAAGTTACATGATTCCAATTGGGTAAGAATCAGATATAAATACTTTGAATCAGTAAATCAAAAGATTAATCAAGCCCTACTTCTCACAATACCTAAGTTGTTTAATTCATTTCAAGTCAAAATTGATGCTAATAAGTATGTTATGAGATTGATGTTAATGCATTATGGGGGAGATGTTTCGTTGTTCTTCAAATCTATTCCATGTAGTAGTATTAAACTAACCTACAAATGAAAAGGAAAATTATGTCTTGGTTCAAGCAATGAAAAAGTAGAAGCACTAGCATTTGGATAATGAAACCATCATCCATATTCATCGCTAATATCTATTTTACTTGTAGACTTATACTAAATTCCAACCATCAAGACCTTTTAAAGGATAAGATTACTCCAAAATACCATGTCATTATTAAGTATAAATAGTTGATATGTTATAAGCATTATCAACACCAAAAATCACAGCTCTGGGAGCCATTATGGGCATGAAGCAGTTCTTTGCTAAACCATCCAAAGTGGAGTATACAAAGGATGATGACTTAAGGGAGTGTGTCAATAATGCAAGGTCTATAAGAACAAAACACGTTAATAATCATATTAAGGGTTGATTACTGTACATGATTGGGAAGCCTTGTGTGCTAAAGGGTGAAAGAGGATAATTGAAAATGGATGCTCGCACCCCAAGAATGTTTGGAATTTTGGTCTTGAGAAGATTGTAGCTAACTTATGGGAGTATATTTTTGGGACCAATACACAAGAAGATATAGCTAGGTTTATCTAAGGTTGTATTTTGTGTTGTGCCAATAATTCTAGTGATAGGAAGCAAGGATTGTGTTTTCTACTTTCAAATTATATAAGGCCATGGGAAAGAGTATTCATAGATTTTGTTAGGGATTTTTCAAGTACATGACTATCTATATGTGGTAATAAACAATTTGAATAAGATGTGCATTATGATGGCTTGATGGTTGTAAGAAGGTCAAGAAAGGACAACAAGTTGCAAATTTTTTCTTTAAGGTTTTGGAAACACCTTGAGATTCCAAGGAACGTCATTTTTTATAAATATACTAAATGTCTTAGTACATTTTGGACTTCATTGTAGGAGAAATTGAATACTAAGTTCAAGAGATTCATTGCATTTCTTTAATATATTAATAAGTAGATAGAGGCGCCGATAGGAATTTCATGTAACTTGAGAGACTATAATCATAAGTATCCAAGGACATGGAAACAAAATTGGTTATGTATATAATATTTATATAATAGATCTGTCCAAACTTCCACCAATAAATCTCATTTGAAAATTTGTTTTTGAATATTTATTATTAAAATTGTATGTGAAAAACTTGAAACAATGTCAAATTGTCAACTTGTATATGAACAACTTGAAACAATGTCAAGTTGTCAACTTGCATAGGAACAACTTGAAACAATGTCAAGCTATCAACTTCAAGTATTACATTGAGAAGAGAAAAGTTGAAAGATAAAATAAGAAAAATACACCATCAACTTGTATATGAAAAACTTGAAACAATGTCAACTTGTCAACTTGTATAGGAACAACTTGAAACAATGTCCAGCGATCAACTTCAAGTATTACATTGAGAAGAGAAAAGTTGAAAGATAAAATAAGAAAAATACACTATCAACTTGTATATGAACAACTTGAAACAATGTCAAGTTGTTAACTTGTATAAGAACAACTTGAAACAATGTCAAGCTATCAACTTCAAATATTACATTAAGAAGAGAACAACTTAAAACAATGTCAAGTTGTTAACTTGTATAAGAACAACTTGAAACAATGTCAAGCTATCAACTTCAAGTATTACATTGAGAAGAGAAAAGTTGAAAGATAAAATAAGAAAAATACACCATTAAATCTGAAAAAAAAAAATTAACCCAACTTTCAAACATTCCGTACCTTCTTTGTAATGACCGAAATTCCAATGTAATGAGTCTTCATGGAATCAGTTTTCTATGCAGGGCGTTAAGTAAGCCATAAAAGTTTAGGGGCTCCCAATTCTGTTTTGTATTGTCAAACTTTCCCACGAAGGGCTCCCATTCATTTTGGGGTTCCAATTTGTGGTCATGCTCACATCATGCTTTGGTCATGCTAATTAGCCGGTGTGGGTCATAGGTCAAGGGCTTCTAGGCCATGTCCATGGGTCCATAATCCCAACGCTCACATGCTACAACTCACTTTCTAGTCACATGGAGATTAAGTGAAATCTGTTTCCATTGAAATGGTCAAGATAAGATGAGAAGACTTTGGATTATTTATAATATATCCATCTATGCATTGAGTTTCAAATAAAGAATAAAATGACTTCCAGCAAAAGCGAGAGTAGTGAAACATGTGCATGAGCTTCCTTATCCAATTGTGTGAGGAGGTCCCACCTTGTCTCAAGAAATTTGAGTGCCCCCACCAAAATAAAAGTGCAGACAATTATATTATTCTTTTTGTTGTTTTTGATGTATTTCAACTTGAAATTTTGAAATATTATAGTCTTAAAAATAGTTGATAAAATTTGGCGGTCCCAAAAAGTTAAAAAACCATGAAAGTTATAAAGATATGAACTTTTTTGAAAAGATAGTGAATGTAGAAACAATTTAATTCTTCCATTTTATATATTTAAATTATTTTTTAAGAGATAAAAAGAGATCCAAATTTTATCTTAACATTTATTTAATTTAAATTGTCATAATTAATATAAGATCATGTATATATATATAAAATATGGTGGTCCATTTTGTTAAACAAATTCACTCTGGAAATTATGTCCCGATAAAGTAATAATCTAGTTATTTTTTATAAGTTTAAGATGTATGTAGTAATGCATGGGAATCCACCATAATTCACAAATTTGTATGTAGTAATGCATGGGAATCCACCATAGACCTTTATAAGCATCAAGGATATTCCAAAACAATTATGAAATCATATCTTTAATCTTAATCCAAGCTATCAAAAACTTGCTAAAACAAAGGAAACGAGTTTAATTTCTTTAGCCACCATTGTTATTGTATGGTACAATTAGTAAGTGTGAAGGAGATATTAAAGAGGAAGAGAGAAGCATATTGTATAGGATTATAGAATATTGTGTTTTATATTTTTAGATCACTTAGAAATTGGTATTGTGATCTCCATAGTATAAAAGACAAAATGCACGGTTTTCTCACATTTGGTTTCAAAGGAAGATTTTGGGTTTTAATGATTGTCTTTTTTATTTTGGTTTTCTATGTCATACTAGTTAAAGAATTTAATTGGTGTGTTTTATTTCACATTAGTCACTAAAAAATAAATAATAGCTCAATAATCGAGCATAGTCTTATTATAACTAATCAAGAATAATCACACAATTGAGCATATAAAACTCCTCTACAAGGTATTTTCTCCCTTATATGACTATAATATCATTCCAACTCAAGTTTACACTACTTTCCATACTCATCATTCAATTCAAAGGGGATTCACAACAATATGGTGATCCCATGAATCATCATCTAATACTAATGATTGAAGTAATTGTTGATTGCGTCAAATTTTGTTATCATGCCAATACTACTCATGAACTCTTTGTAGCACATCACCTAATTAACTTTTAGTTCCTACCTTGTAGCTAGTTTCCATAGAGGGATCAAAATTCCATCATAGTCATGGAGAACCAGTAGGTTTCATAAGTAAATAATTGATTAGAATAATGTACAACCAAGTATGTGTGTGTGTGCTTCTCTCATTAGGAAAAAGAAGCAATATAGGAGGATCCCATCCATACAAAAATATCATACTTGGATAAAAAACCTAGCACATCTACACTAGAAAGGTTATACACTAGGAAAATTTTGTACTTTTCCCAAGGGATTTTAACTTGTGTCATTGGTTGAAATGATGCAATCTCATTTAATGGCCCCAGTTAAAATGCATTGGGCGGAGTGCTAACTTTGTATGGAGTGTAACCATTTTTTGACTTTCATTCAATATTTCCTCAAGGTCCTAGTATCCAAAAACTAGAAGGAAACCAACATTAATACATGTCATAAATTGTTTTGATATTATATCATAGAGACATAGTTTGCACCATGTACTTGATGCAAACATAATCCTGCAACCAAAATTCCACATCCATTCCTTCTCTCATGGGTCTTTCTTTAGGTGCTTGGAATTGGGGATGGAATTTGATGGGAAAATCACTTGTCATGAGGTGATTTACCTATCAGAAATGGTGAGAAGTTTAGCATACATGTCACCAAAGTTAAATAAACTATTAGTTCTTCTAATAAAACTGTTATAACCATCAAATTAGAAGGTGGATTGAATTCAAAATTCCAACCCTAGTTGGAATGCCACTTGAATATATTTCCCCTTATTCATTAACCTAGTTACTAATTTTATCATGTCTTTAGCAATATGTACCTGATACTTTTACCATTTATTTATCAATATGTAATTGAAGCCTAAGTAAAAGGAGTGAAGGGAGATCTTACTAGATAAATCATAAATTGCAATACTTGTTAAGGTTTTCCAAATGGGGCAGCAAGCTAAGTGGCTTAACTGTGGGGAAAACTCCACAGTTAAGCGCATTTGAGCCAAAGGAACCTTGGGATGAGTGACCTCTTGGGAAGTTGTGTTTATTGGGTGTAAGCCCCATAGATGATTATTTGTATGTGATTCATTTCTCGAGTATCAATCCCACTTCTTCACCCATGTGATCATCACCTAGTGTAATGAGTCTTAAGTGGCATATTTTTAATTGAATAAGAAATTGGTCAATTGAGACGAATACTCATGCATATGGTCACACATCAATAACTTACTTTGTATATTTTATCCCAAAAGTGACATCTAATATGTTGCATTGTGAAATCCCCTTGATACTTAAATAGATGCCACATGTGAAATACTTGGTCACTACCCTAACACATCTCTTCCAAGTCATAAAATATCAAATGAGGGTACATAAATCAACAATATAAATTTTTATTTGAACAGGAGATCATAGTAGGCTTCACCTTGAATCTCGGTGCACCTCTAGGGGACACAAAAATACCACCAAAAGTCACTATAGCTAACTTTGGATAAAGTAACATCATTTCAACATATCTATCTAGTTAATTTTTGGTCCTTGTTCCTAAAAAAACTTGATTATTAAATTCCTCTTTAGGGTATACAAGACTCTTTGGCTCAATAATCAGTGCATTTTTCTTTTGTGGTAAAATATTTTTAGCCATAAAAGTATGACTTGGAATTACATGTGGAATTATTGGCACTAGTAGTTCAATATTTTATGTACCCCAATATTTAGGCTTTGCCTCCTCCATTCAATAAAAATTAGGTCCCCCGCCTAACATTCACTACTCTATAATCCTTAATCTAACAATGGATAATGACATGTCTATTGTTATGAAAATTTACAACTCATCAAGAATCCTTGAAGCTCTCTTGCATGTAAAAAAGAGGTTAATTTGCTAAAAGCTAGGATTTTACCCATTCCCTACCATAATCCCAATACTTAACCCTTAAGATCATTATGGGAAAGTACAAATTCAATTACACTTTAATGTCTTTCCAAACTATCCCTAATCTTGTAGACCTAGTGACATACATTAGACGAGCATTTTATAAGTGAGTAAATGCTCAATTTGACTAATCAACTAGAAAGGAATCTCAAATCCTAAATGAAACTCTTGGTATTACACAATGCATAGATCCACAATATCACAAGTTAATTAACCCACCATGTAATCCTAACTACCTCATACCCTTTCCTTAAAAAAATATTGTTCAGGACTGAGAAAAATCCAACCATAAAAAAATATATGTGAACTATATCTCCCAATAATATGATCATTAACATTACAACCATCACTTAAGCCACAAAAAATTCCCCCTCCACCACTACATATGCAGATGCCCCTTCTAACTCATTAAATGTTAGTTAATTTGTAATTCCTTACGATTAAGATGTTCTTTGGTTCTCATTAACATTTTGTAATGCTTCCCATTTTGAGTTAGGTCTACAACCCTTCGATCACCTCACTTAATTGGTGGATGTGTGGTTATGTACCATCCAGTTTTCCATATATTGTGTGTCATTAAGGTTAGCAAATACCCTACTAGTCCTTTCAATCCAAAAAATGAATATTGAGTGCACAAACAAAATTTATAGCTTGACATACATACAAAAAAAAAGGGAATCTACAAAGCATTAAGACATTGAAATTTTGAATTCTCAGTCAATCAAAATGATTAAAACTACTCATGCAAAGGGAAAAGGCACTTAATGTGATCTGTAAACTGCTACAGATATTCCATTGGACAGTTCGTCAAAACAGATATGATAAACCAGACATAAAAATATGAAATCTACAATATGAGGGTTTATTTCTTTTTAGATTTATGGATTTGTAAATTATTGTTTATTGTGTATGCATGCAAATTATAAATAAGCAAAAAATAAAGAACATTGAAATAAAAAATCATAAATCACGATTATCACAAGCTATAACCTAGGAAACTCTTTCGGGAGAAAACCCAAATGGAAGGCGAGGCCACTCTATACTCTTTCTCTATATAGAAAATTGATGTGAGTACAAAGAATTAAGGTATGTGACTCTCGGGCTATTACAGTGTACAAATAATTTTTATGTCCTCTCTCCCTATCCCTCTCAACTATTATGTTTGTCTATGAAACAAATACACTCGAAAGAATGGAACCCCTTTTCCTCCTAGTGGCCTTAGTTTTAACATAGCTCGATAGCCTACTAGTGATTAGGTTTGACTCCTTAAACTCTTAAGCATAGTTACAATATGGACTCTTTTAGATTCTACTTCAACAAGACCGCATGGCTAGCCTATTTTCCTTGAGTAATGGAGGATAACATGGCATCTTCTTGAATTATGGTGGAAAAAACAGGAAGGTCAAATTTCGAGTGGCATAACTTTTTCATACGAAATCTAATTGAGGTGATTCTTGCATCATTGGAAAGTTATCTATACGTAGAATAGGAGAAAAAGGTTCTAAAGCAGCAATTTTTTATCCCCAAAAATGTCGTTTGATACTTCAAAATGCTCCTAGAAGTTTTTAGACTCCAATTTTCCAAATTGGGTCCTACTAGTAAAAAATGGTCCTGTGAGTTTATTCCTCCACTATTTTCCACCCTGAAAGCATTAAGATGGATGAAAAAAAACATAATGATTCAATCTTGATCATAACGAGAGAAAAGAAGGCATTAACACAATATGTGAATTTAAACATATATTCTCTGTAACTTCATGATAAATAGTGTCATGATGATTCCAAATATCTATAAACAAACATAATGACGAGTATCATATAAAGAATTATAAACTTCGATGTATAGAAATCCATGGTTTAAACCATTGATTCTCTAGTAATTTGTGGATTCATTTCTTAGAAATGGGAGGTAGTATCTACATGATGTTAATACCATTAATCTAACAAAATTCATAATCTCATGATTATTTAAATTACAAATAATCTTTACTATTAGCCAACTTCAAGTGGAAATAAAATGAAATTTATCTTCACCTGCCTCATAACAAATGACAATACATTGAAATATGTCTTCACCAGCCCCATTAAGACCATTTACCACAGAAAATGTCATCAACATCAAACAAAAAGCATATTCATTTCTTGCTTGTGTGACTAGCTCTCTCATTTATAGCCATATCTTTATATGTTATAGAGTGTTGTGTGCAGGTATAGGATAGAGATTACATGGATCACGGAGCAAGAGTATTATACTAAATTCCCTAATCACGACAAGGTATTAAAACCTTTTAAGGCATAATTCCCTTTGTTGGAAGACAAACTAAAAGTGTGAGTTGAGATCAATCTCTTCTTTGAGTGCAAGTTGTCTAGCTACTTCTAAGGAATTAAAAATGTAAATAATCCAAATAACTTTCAGCAGGCAATGTTTTAGAGCTTCCTTGTATAATATTAATTTATAAATATTTAATACTTTTATTTGAAAATAAATTAAACATGTGATTTTTAAAATGTTAAATTAATACATTTAAATAATAGTATTTATTTCCTAAACAACATTTCCTTTACCTATTTTTTCATCACAATATAAAACTTAGTGCCTAAAATGAATTAAGAAGCCCCTGCTGTGATAATGAATTAAGAAAACCCTGCTTTGATTTTCTTTTACCCAATTTGTACTCAGATGCCCTCTACTTTGGATGATAATGCCATAAACTGAAAAATTAACTTTAATTTTATTTGTAATAGCTAACAAAGGTACAATCACACTCTTAACTCAATATGCCATGGAAGCATATATAGTTTCTTACAGTTTCATATAATATTGTTTGTTTTTTATTTTTTTTCATCTATTCATATCCACACATATCCACACATCATTAATCCAGATTATAAATATATAACAACACTGCTCTTAAATCAGCATGGGCATACATTCATTGTTTTTCTTTTAGGTGAATTGTAATCTCTTTTCAAGACAACTCTCACTATACATTCTAGTTTTGTACACCCGCATAATCTCCCACACAACAACAT
This sequence comes from Pinus albicaulis, assembly GCA_034641835.2. Classification (NCBI taxonomy): domain Eukaryota; kingdom Viridiplantae; phylum Streptophyta; class Pinopsida; order Pinales; family Pinaceae; genus Pinus; species Pinus albicaulis. The sequence goes on from CM076582.1 coordinate 481,742,820, forward strand.
TAAAAATCAATGTCATGATGGACCAAACCACAATTTTGTACAATCCAAATCTTCTTGAATATAATTAAAAGTAACACAAACCAGAGAGGGCACTAGTGCACAATATATAAAACAAATTGCATGTGTAATAATATGTGGTGAACCTTGCAAGTGGTACCTATGAGTTTTCTAATTTAATTCAATGTTAAGAAATGCTTAATTAATGGAGAAAAAACATTGTTGGATTTGGAACATAGATCTGGATATCATCCAAAATGTACACAATGTTTTCAAGGAATTTTAATCTTTTAAACATAAAGACATACAAATAGGGCAGGTTTCACACCTATAATATACTTTCTCAAATAGTTAAATAGTGGTAAGAGATTTCAAAATTTTACAGAGGTACAAGGACCCTTTTCACCAAGAATTCCAATTAAGGCTTTAATATGACTTTGAATAATTAGTGACATAGGATTTCTTAACTTGCAAATTGTTGCATTATCATTATAGGATTTTTTGGGCATTTTCTTATCCGTTGCAAATTTCCTCACTATTGAACCTACTAAATGTCTTAACCTTTGGCTCCAAAGTGAACAAGAAAAATTTTATGAGCTAATATTCCTAGGCAGACTAATTTTCCATATTTTTTCCAAAAAAAATTCCAATTTCATTTTTTTCTAAAAATTGATCTCCTAAATTTTATAGTATAAAATTATTTTATCTTAAAAATTGCCAAATTTTATAGAGACTATATAAAATCATTAAAATTTTGAATATTTTTACAAAAATACGGCCAAACAATATTACAATTTTCAGATTAGGGACTAGTAAGATTAGCCAAAGTTACTCAAATTTAACATAAATTTCCATCCTTAACATTTTCCCTAACACCGACAGTACAATGATGCATTAATTTATTGATCAGCCAAGTTCACTAGTGTAAATTGTGTGCTGACCAACCTTACCCTTTCACTCTCAACCATGTTAGGCAATTTACAAGTCTTTCTATGGATGGGGATAAGGTTTCAAGAATGTTTCAGCAGTATAAGATGGAAAAGAATAGTGTCAATGAGGAAAAATACACTAAGCATGAGTGGCCACAAGGAGACTAAATAACGGAATTAAGGCACCGCTCCAACCACTGGAATGCATATGGATGGATAAAAAGGAAAGAAGTAGGAATGCAAATCATCGTAGAGATTTGTTCTTAGATGCGAAAACCACCATTTCTTAATGGAAAAAACTTATTTATTGTTCTTAAACCACATGAACGCCTACTTCATAATTTAAGTAGACTGTAGGTGGGTTACTTAAAACATATTTCACAAGGGGTACAAAGGAAAATATATTGCATTTATTCGCTCTAGGTGGTTTGAATGGCCATTAGAATATTTACATGTTGCTTCATGAGGAAGCATAAGAAGGGTGAATATAAACTTGACATTTTTTCATCTGCATAAGCCTATGCAAAATATAGGTGCCTTAACTTCTTCTTTTGTATGATAAATGAGTTTATTAAGGCCATTAATGATGCCTACACCATGAACACTACTAATTTTTCTATTTCCTTTGTGATATTCAACTAGGCCCTCAAATGGATGAAAGCTACTCAAACAAATTAAGACCTTGACCTAATAGTATTAAAAATTGGGAGAAAGTTCACAATAGTTCCTGCATGCACAATGGATCTTTCCATCATTCCATCAATTGATTTGAAACGTTCCAAGCTCTTACCTGATCCCATGTTTCTTTCCTATACAAGTCAAATAAATATGATGATTAGGACCACAATACCCATAATCACATAAATATAATAAAATATAGTCTATGCTTATCTCGATTCCTTGCATATGCATTTTGGCATTGTTTCTCTTATGCTCCCACGCCAAGATCACACCCCTATCTTGCCTATACATGCATGCATATATACATATCTAATTAGTTTCTATACGATTAAATATAAGTGTACCGAGAGAAATTATAGAAATAATTAATGTTTATAATAAATGATCATTTGTCATAAAGTTTTTTTCAAAAAATCCTAGTTCTATGCTTTGTGTCATATGTTCTTTGTTGGAGCAGATTCAAGGGCTAGCAAAGGAAAAAATAGAAGTTGTCTAAGAGATAGCCCCCCATATTTTTCTATTGAAGTAGAGTGAATATATGTTTCTTTTTTCATTTTTACCTAATGGATTAATAGCTTAGCTTACCAAAATTAGTAACATATATTGCAATATATTTGTCATTCCTCAGGGTTTTGAATGGTTCTAGTAGCTCTACAATATGCAAAGCCATGACTAGGCAGGAAGTCCATTTAGCATCACCACCTTAAAGCCATGATCGGGAAAGAAGTCCATGTAACATCACCACCATAAGTAGAGCCATGGCCAGGCAGGAAATTGGAAAGTTGGGAGAAGCGGTGCCATAGAGGGAATAGTGGAAAACCATAGCTAAATATATTTCTAGAAAAGGGGTCTTTTGGAAAGAAGCTACGAAAAACAAATGAAATGTTGATCTTTTCATGACAACAATAGATGGTAGCTCAAGGGAAAATGGTTGGAAACTTAGAAGTAAGGAGAAAGAAAGGCTTATAACTATGGTTTATGGATAATCCATGCTTCCTTAAACATTAATATTATAGAAGTAATACTAACATTATTTTAATTTTAAAAAAAAGTGTTGATCAAATGTATTGTATATCCTGAGTTTTAAGTAACTTGAGAGGGGTTGATGCCTCACGAAGAAGCTGAAAACCTAAAACTTTAGTTAAAAGCATAAAAAAATTGTAACAAAAATTATATGAATTTAGGAATTTTTTATTTAACATTTAAAATAAAATTTTGGTTTCCACGAATAACTAATACAAGACTAAAAATTGATTATTGTATATAATTCATGCAACCTAAAGGGCGGGGACTAATTAAAAAAAAAATCAACATTGAATGAAATGAAAATAAACATTTAAATAAATGATTATTCGTCTAAATATTAATTTGGAAAAATAATATATATATATATATATATATATATATATATATATATATATATATATATATATATATATATATATATATATATATATATATATATATATATATATATATATATATATATACACCCACATACACATTGTTGGGTGTTTTATTGTGAGGTTCCTCCTAGAGACAATGTAGATATTCGCATCCCTTATTGTAGATATTTGGATGAGAAAGTGGTACTGATATATCCACCATTCAAAATTTCATTCAAAATTCTAGGTGGTAGGTTCTGTGTTTTTTGGTGTTTTCCTTTCAAATTTTAATTTTTATTGTTTTGATCATTATTTATGGATGTGAAGTATTGTAATTAAATATATTTAAAAATAAATGGAACATTATTAAAGGGTATTGAAAAACTAGTAAAATAAGTTGTTTAAAAGTAAAAAATAATAATTTGTTTTAGAAGATATGAAATGTGATTATATTAATAAGATTTGAGGTGTTGCAAATATAAAATTTGAATAAAAAGAAAATTGTAGACATGTACAGTGATAATATTTTGTTATAATTAGTTAAAATTAGTTAAAAATGGCGTCAAAAAAACGAGACCAACCATGTAGTGGTTAGTTTGAAAAGTGTGATATAAAATAACATTTAGTTTCCCATAAGATGAAAAAAGATTAAAAATCATGTATGAGAATGTTATACGAATGAAAAATAAAACAAAGAAAACAAGCTAAGAGAAAGCAAGAATATAACAATGGATGGGAGAAGATAAAAGTGTAAAACTACTTAATGTTAATTGTCTCTTGACCAAAAATAACTATTAGCACAACGAAGAACCAACTCACATGGAGTTAGATGTGAAATAGGAATATGCGAATAGTTAAGAGAGTTATGGGAGGAAAGGTTACACTGAGTATGTAGAAATTGGGAGGTATAAATTAACTAATAATTTCTCTTATGTTTTGTAGATAAATCAAGGAGAGGTTAAATTTGCATACCAAAGACCAAGAATTAGTGTTTTGTCGGGATTTAATGGGTGGTACATCAAGCTTGACTAAGAAAATGATCCCTGAAAGAATTATATAGTTGAAAGAAAATTCAATAACACAATTACCCCTTGTTGTAATGCAAAGAGAACAAAATCCAATTGAGTAGATCAAGTCTATGATTTAAATCCTACCAGTCCATTGCTAACTCTAGTTAGCATAATTATGTGTTATGTTCTCTTTCAAATGATACAAAGAACATAAACTTTAAGACATGATTGAACATAATTATGTGCTATGTTCTCTTGCAAATGATATAAAGAACATAAACTTTAAGACATGATTGCACATTGACATGAATATCAGCGATGGTTTTAAAGTTTATCGATTCTAAATACCTTTGATAAATAATTTAATTATTTATCTTTTCATAAATAGTGTAGGGTTGTGATCCCAAATTATTACTTATCACATTGGGATTTCCTTTTGTAGGTACTTGGTGGTTGAGATCCCATGGTCCCCGTAATAGAGTTTTTTTTTTCGTATAAGATCTATACAATGTAGACTATATAGAATTTAATGTATAGTTCTTACAAAACATGGAAATATAATCTTGATTATCATAAAGAAGGGGTGTCTAAATTATATTTATGGATATCTATTTTGATTACCTCAAGTTTAAAGATAGAGATATTAAATGGTGAAAGAGTGTTCTTATCCCAACCATTTTGCGACTTTTTTATATTAATTTGATTAGATTTATGAAAGATTAAAGTGAAACAAAATAATGTTTATATTGATTAATGCTAAAACAAAGTTAGTATACACAGTTAATAATTTACACTAGTGCCATTGTCATAAGAAGTAATCTCAAACTTTGCAAATATAATCATATAAAGAAGTGATATTTTAGATATAACTACAATAGAGAAAATAGAGAAAATGACTTTATTAACATAGGACCATTTTGCTTATCAAAATATAACATCGAATCTCAATCTGTATAGCTACAAATTTGGTGATATAACTTGTAAGAAAATTTGATCTTAATTTGAAAATTTGGAATTGAACCAGAGCAATATCTTATAAAATGTATAAAGCAACATAACCCTTTTTATTTTATTTTTTAAAAATAGGGTTGTTATTAAATTCTAGTTTGGAAATAACATGTTTCGCATATTTAGCAAAAAAACATGTTGACAAGTCATTGTGTATCCAAGTGATCAGAAGTTAAATCCCCAAACATAAATTACCGGTTGAAGGAAAAAAAACATATTTAAATAAATATAAAATTATAATATCTATTTTTTAATGTTTAAATAAATATAATATTTATAGTATTTATTTTTTAATTATAAAGTAAATATTAAGAAAAAAATAAAAAATGACATTAATTTGATATTAAGATAGACTTTCTATAATTTAAATAAATGTATTATTCTATGGAGTGAAACAAACATGTAATTTCTCTATGGGTAGTTACATACTAAATCAAGTTCCTTTCGAATCATAACTCGTATATTAAATCACCTAATCAATCAAATTTCTAGAATGTTTACAGAAGCGGGGAACAATTAATTTGTGGCATAGACTAATACATTTATCTTGCTATTAACAGATGAGCCTCTTTATAATATTACACTTGTTGCAACTATCTGATCAACTAAATTGTAATTTGTAAATTATAAGAGGTGAATCATAACCCAATATAATGTTTGGTGGAGGAAATAATTTATTCACAAGACTCATACATATGACGTGAATGGAATTGTTAGTGTTTTGTAATTTACAAGAGATTGTGAGAACTAATCACATAGGCCAACATCAAACCAACTTTGGAATGCAGGACCTAGCCATCCTAGATTCAGAGAGGGCTCTCTCTACAAGATATAGCTTTGTTTTAAATAAGTTTTAGGCTAGTTATGATAGTACCTGGGTTTTTGGTTTGTTTTGGATTTTGGAAGATCGATTGTGTTCAATGGATTAATGTCTATTGGGAAATGGAGTCAAAATATAATTGGATGGTTGCATCGATTTTTCACAGAGTAAACACAGGGTAAGCTAGGAATATTTACTGGATCATTTGGATTTATAAATGGATTTATGACAAAAATATGAAAAAAAATTCAGCCAAACTAAAGAGCAAGTAAGGATTATTTAGTTTGGCTTTCAGTGGAAAACATAATGATCATAAAGGCAGCCAGAATAAGGTACTCAAAAGTAAATCCTATTCATTGTGCTTTCTGCTTTACAATTAGAATTCAGATGTTTACAATGAAAGAGGAAAATGAAACAATACTAACCGAAGAAAGACATCACGAGTATTTAAGCCACAAGTATCCTGTGAATGGTCTGATTATTATTGATGCTCTAGTGCTTTGGAAAAGCTTACAGTACTCCAAAAGATAGTAATGATTATGATTTCAATCAATCGACCTTTGATACTTCCAAAACTAAAGTATTTATACAAAAAATTACAACAAAACAACCTCTAACAGACTTGAACTAAAAACTCTAACTATTACAAAACTATAGGTTCAGTGGAATGCGTTGTACAAAGAAGATGTTGATGTAGTGGGGCAGTTTTGGACGTGGACCACAATTTTCTGACATGCTGGTAGGCTAAACTGAGTGTTGTGATGGCATATTTGTCGTATGAACGCCCTATGCTCTTGAAGTTACAACATAATCTTATTTTCCGCAAAACCTTTGCTCGAATTGACCTGTAGAGTTATTTGCTACCCGATTCTTTTCTGCTCAGTTAAAACCTTTTTTGTAAATAAAACTGTGTGAAAAACAATATAACAGACCTGAAATCTTTTAAATTTCAATTCTGAAACTGCATCGCATCCGCGCACTTCGCAACATTTAGAGTTTAATTTTATGAAGAATGCGACCGGAGATGTGATGCGAAGTGGGAGATGACATAGAGGGATTGGTAGGACTAGGTCGCAGTGTAGATCGCAGGTTTTAAGTTTTCGTTATAAGCGTGGAGGAATTAAACACAAAAAATAGTGAAGTACAAAGTAGGGGGGAGGAGGTAAGTGACGTGGAAATGGAAAAGTGGGACCGGATCAAAGGCGCAAATCGCAAGTTTTAAGTTTTATTTATAAGCTGCGGGGTTAACATCTAAATTTGCGAAGTGCAGGGAGAGGGACCTACCCCATCGCACATCGCAGAATTTAGCACTTTGGAAAATAAGGTAAACTTTTAAAACCGCGAAGTGCGATTTGCGCTAATTGGAGGATGACGTGTCAAGGAGAAATAGAGCCCACTGCAATTAGCGAAGTTTTATGCGATAAGGTAAGGTTTTTACGATATTTTCATAATATATCAAAGTATTGCAAAGTTTGCAAAGTAAGGGGCGGAGCTACTGAGGTGGGGCCAACCTGTCGCATCGCAAGTTAAAATAAATAGGTTGTGGGCACTTTCAAAGGTAAGTTAAAAATTGTGCGATGTTATATCGCAAATCGGCGATCGCAAGTTTTAAGTTTTAGTTGCGATGTGAAACATGTATAATCTGCGAAATATGATGAGGGTGAGGTAAACCAGTGACGTGGAGGGATGGTCCACTTTAATCGCACTCGGGGAGTAAGGAAGCGGAGTAAGTTAAAAGTGGTAAAAAGTTAAGGGTAGAAGGGTAAAGTGGAAAGGCGGAAAAAAGGTAAGTTTAATGTTTTTCAATGGAAAATAAAGCATGGCGAGGAATGGGTCCCACTTCATTATATGTTGTACTTCTGAAAGGTTTGTAGGAGATGACAATGTAAATGATTTTGGGTTTTGGCCTATGGGAAAAATGATTTTGAATGTGCAGGATTATAATGAAATGTGTGAAAATATATGAGTTGGGAAACAAATGAAAAGGGAAATGAATGAAATGAAAGTAGGGGAAAAATATGCTATGGTTTAAAACTTTAGGATAGAAATTAATAATCAGAAATTAAACCATACAAATAAATTTTCCATAGGTGCATTTAGACTAGCAACCAATCAAAACCTTTAAAACAAAATGAAGCTTTTATTTTTCTTTCTTGCTTCCCTAACGTTTTGTTTTGCCTCCTTTTTTTAGAGCACCTACACCTAACATTTTATTTTTCCTTCTTTGTTTAGGGCATCTAACACCTAACATTTTATTTACATGGATGCCTATAAAAATGATAATTTTCCTAACATTTTTAAGTATTTCATTCTTTTTCATCCATATCCTACCTTATCATTTTGAGCTTATTCAACTACTTATGCTATCTTATCAAAAAAAATGATGTTACAACACCTTCCTTGGTTCAGATTAAATTATTGAACCAGTTTTATTTTCTACCTAACTAATTAATCTGTCAATATTAAACAGTTTGACAAATTAATTTTCACTACCTATTGACAAGTAATTTAAACCTAATTCAATCATGCTTAAACTGTATGATTGAATTCTATTGAAATTTTGTGGCATTTTAAACAAGTTGCACACAATTTATTTTCAGAAATAAGCTAAACTTAAGAGTAGTGGCATTTGAATGTGAAACACTTTCAGAATTTATTGCTTTTTCTTCTTTTTTATGGGGTTCATGTCTTATATTTTTATTTATAACATATACCCTCTTTTTATTTTTTATGTTATCTCCTTCTTCTTCTTTTTTGAAAATTGTTTGCAAATTAGAAATTATTTTACAAAGTAAATTTGACCGAAAGAATAAACTCAGTCACCTTGATATCCTATGAAATATAGGACCCTAATAGTGGGTCCAATTGGAGATGGCACTTCCATGCATTGAAGAGTCAAGAACCTGTGATCAATAGCCTTATCCATTGGGCATCTGAGCAATCTGTAATCTGATTCCTTTTCTACTTTCAAATATTATGATGGTCTGTTAACCATGGCTTAGGACCTTCTCCACGGGCTTCAACCTTAATCAGCAAAAAATCCAATCCAATCTATGTTGACTATGATATTTACAATGATGAAAACAAAAATCTTTATACTAGGAGAAATAATGCTTCAACATCCTGCCATTTACAGGACCACCAGGTAACTCTGTTCTATCTATATATATCCCATCCATAGATTATCAAACTTTTTGTTCTTTCCTTTGTCTTCTCTCCTTGCATCCCATTTTAAAACCTTGACACCAATAGCAAAATTAGCTGCCTTGGTCCTTTTGTCAAATATTTTCTTCATATTTTAATGGATGAGTTGTGTTATGTTATACACCTGTTCTCTTATTTGCTGCAACTGAATGGTTTGATGGATCCTTCTGAGTGCATCATTTGGTTCCAATTGTAACTCTTGCATTATCTTCATCACTAGTTGTGCTAGAGAAAATGGAAAAAACAACATCCATCCCATAGACAAGTTGGTATGCTGACATACCAATGGACTTCTTTGTAGTAAGCCTATCAACCCAAAGTGCACTGACTAACTTATTATGCCAGGACTTTTTATTCTATTCTAATAATTTCTTGATGATATTTACCATAATCTTATTGGATGATTCAGCAAGTCCATTACCTTTTGGGTAATAGGTTGTTGAATGTCTTAAAGAAATATGATATTTATCACAAAATTCAACCATCTTTTTGGACTTAAAGGCTGTTGCATTTTCAGTGATGATTTTCCTTGGGCATACAAATATGGACATGATATGGGTCTCAAGGAACTTGGTAATAACAGCATCAGTGGCATTTTTGGAAGGGATGGCCTCTATCCACTTAGTCAAGTAATCAGTGGCTGTTAAAATCCACTTGTGTTGGGCAGAGGAAGGAGGATGGATTTCACCTATGAAATCCAAACCCCATTGTTGGAATGGACTTTCAACACAAATTTTTTTGAGAGGCAGGGGTAGGAGTTTCTTTTTACCTTCAAAAATTTGACACTTATGATAGGTTGTGACTTTCTTGTAGACATCATAAAATAGGGTGGGCCAGTAAAAACCAGCCCTGATAATCTTTGATGCAGGGGCATTAGACACTAGCTAGCAATGTAGGAGGTTTTGTCCACATGTTGTGGCTAGGAGGGTTCAAAATCATTGAATTGTAATAGCTAGGTGTCAATACCTCAGCTGCCTGTTGCATTTAGACTAGTTGGAGTTAGTAGAAGTCAAATAGTTTATCCCATCTGTCATGTTTCAGTTATTTGAGTAAATTGTAATTAGGCCTTTGATTTTCTAAACGGTCCTCACCGAGGAGCCAAAGAGACATATTGTAATTTATATAAATTGCATCCCTCGGATGTATTGAGGGGAGGAGATTTCGGTAATAAAATATGTGTGTTGAGAAATTTCTTTCTGTTGAATAAAATTCAGTGCTCGTTGATTCTCAATTTGGTTTGAATTGATCTTTGTGTGAGAATTTGTTTAGTTGCAAGGTAATTTAACCACCATCCTGTGTAGAATTTTGTTGAATAAGGTCGATGCATAATCCCCGCATTTCTCTGTCCATTGCTTTCTCTTGAATTGTCCGAATAATCGAAGAAATCCCACGCGCAGAAGAGGTCTGTGTAAAATCGGGTTGTCGAACTCTGGCCCGAGGAAGTGAAGGCTCCGCTTATAAGATAATTAGATTGTCTTGTTGTTAATTGAAATCCTGAACTGAGATTAGACCCTGAGTCTATGACCTGAGCGAATAGAAGGATATCGTAACCCCGATGTAACCTATGGTCACGTACTGTTCAAAAGCGGGAAGTGGTATTGATCACACCAATTTCGTGAGATAAGTGGTATTTTCCAATTGGGAGTGATTCCATAGAGTGGTTGACACGTAACATGAGGTGGGACCCCAAAAACCGCCTTTTCGCGTGCCATCGCACATTAAAGTTCGACTGAGGAGGCAGTGCGATATCTGCATATACCGTTCAATCTGGAGACTGACCATCGAACGACGATCGCCCTCAGAGATGCTCGAAGGTTAACCTAAGGTATGGCGTGCATAATTAATTAAAATCCACGTCGTGTAGGTGTGGGCCCAGGGACTAAAGTTGTTTATTTAAAAAGAGTCGGGTTATTAATGTGAGATATTGAAGGGTGACAACCTTAGTATAAGGTTCAACGAGAGACTTAAAGTTCGGGATAAATTTAATTTTCCAAAGCTTGTTGAATATATTTATTTGTCAAATTCTTCGAATTTGACAAATAAAACTACAAGAAGTTGTGGAAGACCACGTGGCGAGGAACTGAGTCAATTGAGTGCAAATGCTGATAGAGCTACAATAAGAGACCAGCTCTCCTTAGGGGCCAACTTTTAGTTTTGTTGTTGTCATTTGTGGTATCAGAGCTGTTTTTTTTTAGTTTTTTTTTGCAGAATATTAACATGGCAATCCAAGTTGGCAGAGGTGTTGGCAGAATGAGACCCGTTGCCAATGCTGAAGTGTTGGGAATTTTGCAGAGGTTCAAGGCCAGAATGTATGCCATGAAGCGAAGACAGCCCAGAGATCCTGAAGACATTAGTGAACCTAAATTAGAAGAAGCGGAAGAAAATGCTGAGATTCCTCCTGACATGAGGCTCCTCAGAACTGTTCTGGGGTCTGCAGTTAAGCCCAAGATTGAAGTGTCAAGTTTTGCAGGAGGATTGAATCCAGAAGAGCTGGTGGACTGGATTAATGAAATGAACAAGTGCTTTGAGTATGAAGAAATGAGTGAAGATAAGAAGGTCAAGTTTGCAGTAACAAAGCTGAAGGGACATGCTGCACTTTGGTGGGATGGAGTGCAAGCAGAAAGAAGGAGAGTTGGCAAGCAGCCTATCAAGAGCTGGACCAAAATGATGGCTAAATTAAAAGGTAAATTCTTGCCTAGTGATTATCAGCTAACATTGTTTAGGAAAATGCAGAACTTGAGACAGAGGTTGCTGACAGTAAAGGAATACACAGAAGAATTCTATAGAGTAAGCATAAGATCTAGGAAATTTCAAGACACACCAGAGAAGACTGACAGATATGTGAATGGTCTCAAGCTTGAGATCCAAGATGAGATTGGTCTTCTGTCTCCTAAGATAGTGGAAGAGGCCTACCAGATGGCCTTGAAAGCAGAGGAGAAACTCCTAAGAAAGCAGTCTGCCAAAGGGAGAGGTACTTTCCATGGAAAGGGAATTCAAGGTGGTAGAGGAAAGCCTACCCCACCCAGGGATGGAGCTAATAGTAGCTCACCTCAGAATGCATCTACAGAGGGTGATGCAAGAGGCGGAAGGGGTTCTTATATTGGAAGAGGAGGCAAAGGCAGAGGTAGATAATTGAGGTGCTATAAATGTCAGCAAGTGGGACACAAGCACTATGAGTGCCAAGAGAATGTGGGTTCTGGTCCAGGAAATGTTGTTGTTGCCCAGGATGGAAAGGAGGCAGAAATTGAAGAAGAAATTCTACCAGAGAGGGGAGAGTCCTTGGTGGTTAATAAGGTCCTGTTGAAGCAAGCTAAAGAGGTCACTGAGCCTGCATAAAGGAAGACTTTGTTTAGGAGCATATGCAAAGTCCAAGGGAAATGCTGCCAGCTAGTCATTGATAGTGGCAGCACAAACAATTTGGTTTCCATTGAGGTGATAGAGAAGTTGAAGCTGAAGACAAGGGAGCATCCAACTCCCTACAGGGTGTCCTGGCTACATAAAGGGCACCAGATGATTGTAAAAGATAAGTGTGAGACAGAGTTGCAAATGGGAAAATACAAAGACAAAGTCTTGTGTGATGTGATGCCCATGGATGTGTGTCACATATTGTTGGGTAGACCTTGGCAGTTTGACAGAGCAGCAGTGCATGATGGCAAGAACAACACTTACAAGTTCTTCAAGGATGGAGTACATCATACATTGATACCCATGGAAGAAGGAGAGCCATCAAGCAGAGTGATTGATACAAAGACTTTGTTGCTGAGCGGGAAGGAATATCTACAGCAGATAGAAGAAGAAGAGGTAATTTTTTCTTTAGTTTGCAAACCTAAGGTAGTTCTTACTTCTACAAAGATTTTTGATTTGCCAATAGAAATCCAAGAGATGTTAGACAATTATTGTGACATTGTTGTGGATGATTTACCTGATGAGCTGCCACCTGTGAGAAAGATTAGCACTCAGGTAGATTTTATTCCTGGTTCAAATCTGCCAAATAAGGCAGCCTACAGAATGACTCCCACAGAAAATGAGGAAATCAGGAGACAAGTACAGGAATTGGTGGACAAAGGACTGATCAGAGAAAGTTTGAGTCCATGTGCAGTACCAGCAGTATTGAGCCCAAATAAAGATGGAGGCTGGAGGATGTGTTCTGATTCCAGAGCAATCAATAAGATAACAATCAGGTATAGATTCCCTTTGCCCAGAGTTGAGGATTTAATGGATTGTTTGAGTAGTGCAAAATATTTTTCAAAGATAGATTTAAAAAGTGGATATCATCAGATTAGAATAAGAGAGGGTGATGAGTGGAAAACTACCTTTAAAACAAATGAAGGATTGTATGAATGGATGTTCATGCCTTTTGGGTTGTCAAATGCACCTATCACTTTTATGAGACTTATGAATGAAGTTTTGAAAGAATTCATTAGTAAATTTGTGATAGTGTATCTGGATGATATATTAGTTTTCAGTAAAACCAAAGAAGAACATTTAAGGCATCTTAATTATGTCTTGAAGAAGCTACACCAAGAGAAAATGCTGATAAACTTAAAGAAATGCTCATTCATGAAGGAAGAGTTGGTGTATTTGGGCTTTGTTGTTCCTACAGAAGGATTGAAGATGGACCCAGAAAAGTTAAAGGCAATTGTGGAGTGGCCTTCACCCAGAAATGTTTTTGAGGCAAGAAGTTTTTATGGACTTGCCAGTTTTTACAGGAAATTTATAAGAAACTTCAGTAAGATTAATGCACCCATCATTGAGACAATAAAAAAGAACAAATAGCCATTTAAATGGACTGCTGAAGTAGAAAGAAACTTTGAACTTTTGAAGCAAAAGATAACTGAAAATCCTGTGTTGATTCTGCCTGATTTTACTAAACCATTTCAAGTGAAGTGTGATGCCAGTGGGGAAGCCATCGGAGATGTGCTGAGTCAAGATGATAGGCTTGTAGCCTATTTCAGTGAAAATTTGAATGACACCAGAAGGAAGTATTCCTCTTATGAGAAGGAATTTTACGCAGTTGTCCAGGCATTGAAAAAATGGAGGCATTATTTGATGTCCAAGGAATTTGTATTATATTCTGATAATCATGCTTTGCAGTGTATTGTATAGCAACCCAAGATGAATCATAAGCATGCCAAATGGGTTGAGTATCTCCAAGGTTTCAACTTTGTCTTGAAACACATAAGTGGCCAAGAAAATAAAGTAGCTGATGCTTTGAGTAGGAGGCACATGCTTGTTCAAGAAACCAATTTTGAATTTGGAGGATTTGATTTTCTCAAGGAACTCTATAATACAGATTCATATTTTAAGGAAGCATTTGAGGTAGGTTGTAATCCTGTTCTAACAGATAGAAGTCAATGGCTGGATTATTTCTTGCAGGAGGACTTATTATTCAGAAGAAACCAATTGTGTGTACCAAAATGTTCCATGAGAGAAAATTTGATCAAGGAGAAGCATAGTGGTGGACTAGTTGGACACTTTGGTACTGAAAAAACTTATAAGCAGCTGAGTCACTTCTATTATTGGCCCAAGATGAGAGAAAAAGTCGACAAGTTTGTGAAAAATTGCAAAATCTGTCAATATGCCAAAGGAAGGAGCCAGAATGCAGGACTGTACACTCCCTTACATATTCCAGACAGGCCTTGGGACATGGTGAGTATGGATTTTGTTCTAGGATTTCCCAAGACTCAGAGAAGGAATGATGCAGTCTTTTTTGTAGTAGACAGATTCTCCAAAATGGCACATTTTATCCCATGTTATAAGACTAGTGATGCCACCCATGTTGCTAACTTGTTTTTCAAAGAATTTGTTAGGTTGCATGGGTTGCCCAAGAGTATTGTTTCAGAAAAAGACACCAGATTTGTGGGCCATTTTTGGAGGACGCTGTGGAAGAAACTTGGTACCAAACTAAGTTTCAGCTCAGCTTATCATCCCCAGATTGATGGGCAAACTGAGGTAGTGAATAGGAGTCTGGGAAATTTTTTGAGAAGTCTTGCAGGAGAGCATCCCAAGCAGTGGGATCATATTTTTCCCCAGGCAGAATATGCATATAATGACTCACCAAACAGAATTATAGTGCAGAGTCCATTCCATATTGTTTATGGAATGCATCCCAGAGGGACATCATAGTTAAGAAACCTAGGAAAGGCAGAGCTGAGAAGTGCTGATGGTGAGGAATTTTCTTCAGAGATCCAAGCCATACATGAACAAGTGAAACAACAACTACAAGGTAGCAGCATCAAATACAAAGGCAGAGTAGACTTGAGTAGAAAAGAAGTCCATTTTGAATTAGGAGATCTGGTTTTGGCACACTTGAGAAAGGAGAGGTTCCCAAGGAAGCAGTATAAAAAACTGAAGTTCAAAAATATTGGGCCATGCAAGATACTTAGAAAGTTTTCTGCTAATGCTTATGAGATTGAATTTCCTCCTAATGTTGGAATATCTCCCATTTTTAATGTTGCAAATTTGTACAAGTATGAATATGATGGTGAAGAAGAGGGACCAGTAGACAAGGAACAGATTGAGTGGGAAAAGCAGCTACCTCCAGCACAACCATTGCAACCAGAGAAGATATTGGACAAGAGAGTGTTCAGGAAGACCAGAGGACAAGAGTACTTTCAGTACTTAATCAAATGGAAGGAAAATCCAGAGGAAGACGCCACTTGGATGACTGAAGGAATTTTGCAGAAGATAGGCAGATCAGTGGAAGAGCTCATGGACAGGAGCCCATGAAGAAAATCACCCTCGAGAGTCTGATGCAGGGGCATTAGACACTAGCCAGCAATGTAGGAGGTTTTTTCCACATTTTGTGGCTAGGAGGGTTCAAAATCATTGAATTGTAACAACTAGGTGTCAATACCTCAGCTGCCTGTTGCATTTAGACTAGTTGGAGTTAGTAGAAGTCGAATAGTTTAGCCCATCTGTCATGTTTCTGTTATTTGAGTAAGTTTTAATTAGGCCTTTGATTTTCTAAACGGTCCTCACCGAGGAACCAAAGAGACACATTGTAATGTATATAAATTGTATCCCTCAGATGTATTGAGGGGAGGAGATTTCGGCAATAAAATCTGTGTGTTAAGAAATTGCTTTCTGGTCAATAAAATTCAGTGCTCGTTGATTCTCAATTTGGTTTGAATTGATCTTTGTGTGAGAATTTTTTTAGTTGCGAGGTAATTGAACCACCATCCTGTGTATAATTTTGTTGAATAAGGTCGCTGCATAATCCCTGCATTTCTCTGTCCATTGCTTTCTCTCGAATTGTCCAACTAATCGAAGAAATCCCACGCGCAAAAGATGTCTGTGTAAAATCGGGTTGTCGAACTCTGGCCCGAGGAAGTGAAGGCTCCGCTTATAAGAGAATTAGACTGTCTTGTTGTTAATTGAAATCCTGAACTGAGATTAGACGATGAGTCTGTAAACTGAGCGAATAGAAGGATACCGTAACCCCGGTGTAACCTATGGTCACGTACTGTTCAAAAGCGAGAAGTGTTATTGATCGCACCGCTTTCGTGAGATAAGTGTTATTTTCTAATTGGGAGAGATTCCATAGAGTGGTAGACATGTAGCATGAGGCGGATACCCCAAAACCACCTTTTTGCGTGCCATCTCACATTAAAATTCGACTAAGGAGGCAGTGAGATATCCTCGTATACCATTCCATCTGGAGACTGACCATTGAACGGCGATCGCCCTTAGAGATGCTCAAAGGTTAACCTAAGGTATGGCGTGCATAATTAATTAAAATCCACGTCGTGTAGGTGTGGGCCCAGGGACTAAAGTTGTTTATTTAAAAAGAGTCAAGTTATTAATATGAGATATTGAAGGGTGACAACCTTAGTATAAGGTTCGACGAGAGACTTAAAGTTTGGGATACCTTTAATTTTCCAAAGCTTGTTGAATATATTTATTTGTTAAATTCTTCGAATTTGACAAATAAAACTACAAGAAGTTGTGGAAGACCACGTGGCGAGGAACTTAGTCAATTGAGTGAAAATGCTGACAGAGATACGATAAGAGACCAGCTCTCCTTAGGGGCTGACTTTCAGTTTTGTTGTTGTCAATCTTATTAGCAGTAGTATTCTAATACAGGTGGCCACCACAGTCTCCCTCATGAAAATCATTCATAATCTTGTCTGCATCATTCTTCAACAAACATTTGAGTAACAGGCCACGAGAATATTTCCAATAAAGGACATTATCAATGATGCAAAATTTTACTTCTTTTAATTTCAGAAATATAGCTTTAGTTTTTGTAAAACTAGGAGGAACATTTAAATTAAAAAATACATAAAGCAGGTTTGCATACCAAGGAGAATTTAAAAATTATTCATTTATTTGTGGAGTCGCCTGCTCCTCTTGGTCAGCCAAAGTTGCTACCAAATTTATGTCCAGAGCTTAAAAATTGGACTTAGCCATAAGCTATGCAAGACCTTTCCCTTTAATTAGTTTGGTAGGTTTTATTTCCAGATCATACTCCAAAATTACTGCAATCCATTTTCCTCTTTTTCCATCTCGTCCATTTTGCGTTAAAATATATTTTACCACAACATTAGGTACATAGGCAATTATATGTGAATGGAGAATATAAACTCTAAAATCTTTAATTTCTTTGACTAGTGAAAATGCCTTTTTTTCCATGATGTTATACTTGAGAAAAGCATCTCTTAAATATTTGTTGAAGAAAGCTATTGGCTGCTTAAATCCTTCACTATTTTTCTACAGTAAAACAGTTGCAAGAGTGTGATCAGAAGCAAAAGAAAAGATTATAGAATCTTTAGTAAAATTTGGACTGATCTACACTGGTGCTTTAGTTAATTCCTGTTTTACCATGTCAAAATATCTCCTGGCTTCTATATTCCATTTGATTTCAGAATCTTTCTTAAGCACATTGGTTATGTTTCTAAGAAGTTCAGTAAGATTAGGGATAAATCTTCTCAAAAAATTTATTTTCCCTATGAAGGATTGAAGTTATTTAATGTTTCTTGTGGGACTGATCTTTAGGATTGCTTCAATTCTCTTAGGGTCAATTCTAACTCCATCTTTTGATATGATATGTCCTAACATCTTACCTTCTTCTAGGCTAAATAGTGTTTTCTTAGGATTTAAAGATATGCCAAATTTCCTGCATTTATCAAAGAATCGTCTCAAATGTCTCAAGTGTTCTTCGTCGAACTTTGAATACATAGTTACATCATCCAAATAGATTATAATAACGAGGCCAATCTCTTCTGAAAATGCAATTTCCATTTCTCTTTGGGAAGTGGCCCCAACATTCATCAGTCTAAAAGGCATTTTCACATACATGAAAGTGCCCCTTTGAGTGGTAAAAGTTGTCTTATCTTGATCTTTTGGATCAACCAAGGCTTGGTTATAGCCAGAGAAACCATCTAGTAATGATATCCTAGTTGATCCTATCACCTTTTGTAATATATGGTCCATTTTGGGTAAGGGGTAGTTATCTTTCAGGGAAGCCTTATTCAGGTTTCTGAAGTCAATGCACAACCTGATTTCTCCAGTTTTCTTTCTGGTTGGTACTATGTTTAACACCCATTTCAAATATCTGAGAGGGACAATTATTTTAGCATCATACATTTGTTTAAATTCTTTCTCAACTAAAGGTAACAAAACTAGATTTATCCTCCAAAGTTTCTATTTGAAAGGCTTTTGTTCTTCTTTAATTAGAATTTTGTTCTGAATGATGGTGGAATCATAAACTTTTAGATCCTCATAACTCCAAGCGAACACATCAATGTTTTCTTTGAATAGGGCTATATATTTCCGTTTGGTAATTAGAGGTAACGTTTTTTGACAGTTTAATCATCTTTAGGTTTTGTTCAGTACCTATGTTGCATTCCTCAACTTCTGCTCCAATGGGCTCAATTTTAGGCTTCTTTGCTACATCATTTAAGTGAAAAAGGTCTTCTAATAGAGCTAATCCTAGGGGAAAAACTTTATCTTTTAGTTGAGGCATTTCAAAATCTTCCTTTTGAGGATCTATTTCATGAATTTCTAATTTATGCACACTTTCATCTAAATTATTATTTACATCTAATCTATCACACTAGTTTACTAAAGGATTATATACAACTGTTTGATTTTTTACCCGATCTTCTGGTCACATTTCATCTTGTTTCTAATTATCCAAATCTAACTAAGTTTCCTCAAACTCCTCTTTTCACAGCAAGAATTTTTCAATATCTTTATCATTCCCGAAATCCTACCAGTATCGCATGTTATCTACTATTGCAGGTCGATGTTTTATTTCAATTGTGTGTGATTTATTCGGGTGAGGTATTTTGCAAGCGCTTGCAGAAACAACAAGACTATCAACTATGAAATTTTGACTTCTTGGAATTTTTGCTATATCATATTCCACAAAAGTATGTAATTAATCGACTACTGCATTTCTGTAGGCTCTTAATCTAGGGTGTTTAGCAGCATATTATCCTTTTACTTCTTTGATGATTAATTTGGAATCTCCCTACACAATAATTCTTTTGGCACCTAATTTCTTAAGCAACTATAGACCTAACATCAGAGCTTCATATTCAACAATATTTTTGGTGCACTGAAAATTGAGTTTATAGGAATGCCCTTCACAATGATTACTAGTTGGATTAGATAACCAGATTTCTGCTCCAAAGCCTTCTTTACTACAAGCTCCATCAAAGGTCATATTCCATAAGAGTTATAAAGTAGCAGTTAATTGTTCGATTAGAGAGACGTTTTCAGGTGTATCCAAGTAATTTCCAAATTGGGCTTCAATTTCAGTATCATTGAATAATATGAATGAATCCAAATCGGTGTGAACAAAATATAGAAGGTAATTATGAGGTTTTTCTTGACTGCTTACCATATAATTCATGAGAGTTTCCCTATACAACCTTCTTTGTTGGCCAAAGACTAGTATTGTAGCAAAAGGCATATCTGTTTGAAGGGTTCCTTGTAACTTTTCTACCCAAGTGGCAAGAACATGATAAAATCATGCCATATTTAGGAGGAATGTCTGCTACGACAATGTCCATAACTAGGATTTTGGTTGGGATTTTAGACAAAGTTATACACAGGTCCTTGATGAGACCTAAACAGTTCACTTTACTTGAATCGAATGAGTATAGATCTTTGTATGGCCTAGTGATGTCAAGAGATAACTTTTCCATTACATCTTTGGGCATTAAGTTGTGTGAAGCCCCTGAATCTAGCATAGCATTATGTAGGATTTTATCATGTATGTTTAAGCTGACATAGAAAGGAGGGACCGCTCCTTCTTTTAACTTACCATCTACTTCTGGACCAAATAGCAATTATGATTGATCATCATTCAGATTGAGAGTGTTAGCAGTTTCCCCTATCTTCAGTACTTCCATTACCTGTGTTATGTATGTTTGTTTTTTCATTAGCTCTGTCAAAGGGATGGGAATTTTGACTTTAGCTAGTTCACTTTCAAGATTAAATGATTATTGAATTTTGAAAACATTAGGAATGGATAGGACATTGATAGTTTTTTTAGATTTAAGTAGGGTTTGATGACTAGTTGTTGGAACATCAATTTGAGTTGTTTTTGAAACAAAATTAACTATCTTTTTAGCTGAAACCTCTGAAGGTTTCTTACCAAGAGTTCCAGCAGATCTCTTAGAAGATTTTTCTATTGTTTTCTTAGGATCTGAATTAGAGGAAACTTTGGGAGGTTGATCAGTATTCTTTTTAGTAGTATTATCAGTACTTTTTTTGCTCCTAAGATTATATTGTCTGTGAACCTTCATAATGGCATTTTCAAATCCCTATTTATATTATTTAGATTCATCTGATTCAAGCTCTGTTTGAGCTAATGAAAATAGCTTCTGGTCTTCTTCTGTGAGAAAAATAGTATCATTATTTTGTAAACCAAACAGATTTATCTAGCTGTCTTCTTCTTCTTGAATGATATCTCCATTTTCGTCAACATAATTGTCCTGAAAAGGGGGTCTAATTTGTTGGTCAGGTCCCCTTTGTTTAATCTGTGGTTGATTCCTCCTATTGTTTTGATTGCAGTTTTGGGGAGGGTTTTGATTTTCCTAGGGATATTTCTATCAATCATCATTCTTTCCATTTCCCTCATTAAAGAATCTATCTTGGAATCAGTACTAGAGGTTGATGCTTCTTCTTTTATGGTGACTCTCTTCTCAGCTCTCATCCTAGCTCTTTTGGCCAATAAATTGTCTTTTACACTAACTGCTATGGTTTGCATTTCCTCTAAAGTGCCAGGATTTCTATCTCTTAAATGATAAGCTATGTTTGTTTCAAAACCATCTGGAAACTTAATCAAGACTAATCCTTCAAGTCGTTTTATGCGAGTAGGAATAGCATTATAAATAGAGTTGAATCTACCACAATAATCCTGCACCCTTTCTCAAGTTTCTCTTTTGATATTTTCGTATTCTAATACAATTTGGAGAGCGTTATTTTTTACTTGTAATCTATCTAGAAACTAACGTTGTAGAACCACTAGATCATTGATGGAAGCAGTTGGTAAAGCTCTAAACCATTTCTTGACCTCACGTCCAAGGGTTTGAACAAATAACCTCATCATAACATCATCAGCATCAATCTCATATCAATCAAAGAAATCATTCATTGTGTCAAAATGTTGTTGAGCAGTAATGTGTTGGGTGTTATCGAGTTGGGGTATTTTGGATTGATAGTCTTAGGGCATAGCCCCTAGATTTTGAGGAAGAACCAAGGGAGCATAACGTGCATCCATGATTGGGGGTGGAGGGTTAACAGGTAATGGATTAATAGGTGGTGGATTAATAGGTGGCAAAGGATGAACTATATGTGAAGGAGAGGAGGGGTGAAGTGATGGAGATGAAGGCCTTTGAGTTTTTATGAGAGGATAAGTAGTATAATTTTCAGAAGGGGTTGGACTTAAGGATGTTTTTTGAATTGTTTGGGATGTAATAGATGAAGCAGCAGTATTTAATGCAGAAAATTCTACTGATTGTTGAATATAGGCATTTGTAACTGCTGAAGTGAATTCTACTACCAAATATTTGAGGATCTTAAACTCCTAGAAAATTTCTTGATCAAATTTTAAAGAAGACAAATTTTTAGGTGAATCTGGAGGTAGAATTGACTAGTCAAGGACTATCGTATATGCCCAATTTAGGGGTTTGCTTCTAAAGAGGGTTTGATCAAACTTTAATTCAAAGTCGATATCTTGTAAGGTCCCAAGCTTAACAGGAAGGGATTGTGTTCTTGGAAGAGGATTATTACTTCCCAGACTTACTGATGAACTTATCTGTTTAACTGATTTCTTTGAAGTATCTTTAGTTCTTCTTCCAATCCTTAGAGTATCATCCACTATTTCAGGAGTTTTGGGATTAGGATGAGATCTTGTATAAGGTCTATTGGAAGCCAGTTTTAAAGATCAAAATACACACTATAAAATGTAACTTCAAATTTTATTTACGAAAAACTAAAAAGATAACAATCTATATGGGATATTAATACAGTAATTATTTAACCAGAGATTGAATTTGAAAGAAATTATGATTGATTTGAATTCTTCCCCAGTATGGTCGCCACTATGTTAGCGTTATGTAATTTACAAGAGATTGTGAGAACTAATCACATGGGCCAACATCAAACCAACTTTGGAATCCAGGACCTAGCCTTCCTAGATTCAAAGAGGGCTCTCTCTACAAGAAATAGCTTTGTTTTAAATAATTTTTAGGCTAGTTATGATAGTATTTGGGTTTTGGGTTTGTTTTGGATTTTTGAAAATTGATTGTATTCAATGGATTAATGTCCATTGGGCAATAGAGTCAAAATACAATTGGATGGTTGCATCAATTTTTCACAGAGTAAACACAGGGGAAGATAGGAATATTTACTGGATCTCTTGGATTTATAAATGGATTTATGACAGAAATATGAACAAATTTAGAAAAACTAAAGATAAATTAAGAATTATTTAGTTTGGCTTTCAGTGGAAAACATAATGATCATAAAGACAGCCAGAATAAGGTACTCAAAAGTAACTCCTATTCAACACACTTTCTACTTTACAATTAGAATTTAGATGTTTACAATGAAACAATACTAATTGAAGAAACACATCACCAGTATTTAAGCCACAAGAATCCTGTGAATGGTATGATTATTATTGATGCCCCAGTGCTTTGGAAAAGCTTACAGTACTCCAAAAGATAGTGATGATTATGATTTCAATCAATCGACCTTTGATGCTTCCAAAACTGAATTTGTTATACAAAAAATTACAACAAAATAGTCTCTAACAGACTTGAACTAAAAAATCTAACTATTACAAAATTATAGTTTCGGTGGAATGCATTGTGCAAAGTAGATGCTGATGTAGTGGGGAAGTTTAGGACGTGGACCACAATTTTCTGATATGCTGGAAGACTAAACTGAGAGTTGTGCTAGAATATCTACCATATGAACGCCCTGTGCTCTTGCAGTTACAACATAATGTTCTTTGCCACAAAACCTTTGCTCGACTTGACCTATAGCATTATTTGCTACCCGAGTCGTTTCTGCTGAGTTAAAAAAAAATTTGTAAATAAAACTTTGTGAGAAACCAATATACTGGACCCGAAATCTTTTAAATTTCAATTCTGAAACTGCATCGCATCCACACACTTCGCAACGTTTAGAGTTTAAGTTTATGAAGAATGCTACCGGAGATGCGATGCGAAGTGGGAGATGACATGGAGAGATTGTGTAATATTCCTAAATTAGCATGCAACTAATGGAAATATTAATTTTGTTTTAACACCTACTTAGATGAATAAATGGGTAAGGAGGCCCATACATATCTTCAATTGGAATAAAAACCCTCATGATGTGAAAAGGGATCATAATAATAATTGGATCTAGCACCCTCATGTGTGAATAAGGGAAAATACATGTGGATAACGTCAAGTTTGACCAAGTCAACAGCGCTAGTATGGATGGAGTAGCTCATCAATAGAGACAGCGCAGTGATAGTGGGAGTAATATTCCTTGAAGGTGGAAACTATAATGTGTGGGACCCAAGGTAAGAAGGCTTACAATTTTTTATAAGGAGGGAAAGGCAGCCATAGTGGGGAGGTTATTGATTATTGATTTTATGGTTTGCATGACTATTGTGCATTCTTCAGCTATTTATTTGAGATTGTTGTGTTGTTTAGCACCGGGTATTCCCAAGCGGGAATCCCATCTCCTTTCTTGAGAGGCCTCTTGGGCGATAATTTCATTTCATTTTCCATATTTAGGCTTAAGGCCAAGTTTCAGTCTTCAACTATAACATAGTTTCTGCAGAGGATTGTGTTGTGTTGTAGGGTGTTGCAGTGTAGGGTTGAGAAACCCACTTTCTGAGCTAGTTTTTCAAAGGAGGAAGCATTCTCCACTTTGGGAGATCAGTCGAGAATATTCTTGAGCAGATTTCACATCTTGGCACTGGGCCAACCTATTTCCCATCTTCTACAATGCAATATCCCTCTTGGACTGCGTTATTTCAGTGAGCATTTGCAGTGAGGGGTTGCAGTGTTTGATGAGAGGGTGAGATATTCAGTGATTGGATCAGCCTTTCACCTAAAGGATCTATTGGAGGAGATACATTCTTAATATGTATTATATACAGCCATCTTCATCCAGTTCTTGAGTTGTAGTTGTTATTCACTCCTACGGCTGCATTTCGACATTTTTGTATTTTTGCATATTTTAGGAAATCCTTCTCGGGTTGTCTTGAAAATGTATTTGTGAGCTTAGATATTTACTCCCGGAATTGTATGAGCAATATATTTTCATATCTATGTTATTGTACATTTCCAGTAGCAGTGTACTATCTATGACTGTGATGTACTTGTTCTTGGGCATTCTGTTATGTAGCATCATTTCACTTTTGGTATATGTATTCATGGGAGGCTTGTTTGCCTTGATTATTTGAGTTGTGCCTGCTTCTATTGTACTTATTTGTTGTAGATTTACATAATAAAATGGCTCCATGGTTTTCATACATTTTGGTGTAATTCTATTCACTGCTATATCTAGTTTTATGTTCATATATTGTTGCTTCCCCATTTTGGGATATTACAGTGGTATCAGAGCATAATCTTGGCTCAGCCTATGGATCTCAACAATTATGCTATCAGGAGAACAATAAGAAGAAGGGAAATATCAGAATGATGGAGAATATGAGTTTTATCTCATCACTTTTCAAATCCAGAAAAGGTCTCAACAAGGAGGTCAAGCAAAGAAGAGTGGAAAGAAGCAATGGAACTATGCCCTTCCTTTTGAAAAAGGATACCAAATGCATAGAGATGGGGACAATGGGATCATGAGATTCTAAGTGAATACCTTGCTAAATATAAATCTCAACCTGTAGCTTTCAAGGAGATTCTAACTCTCCCACAGTTCATCCATCTTGAGGAAGAAAGGAAACCTTGTAGCAGCAAGAGAATCAAGGGAAATAGGTTCCTATTGTCTACTTTTGATGGGTCATCCACTTGTACAACAAGGGCTTGGGAAAGAAAGCTAGATGCATTCTTCCTACTACATCTAGTGGTAGAAAGAGAGGCTGTAGAGATTGAAATGCTACATCTTGAGGATGAAGAAAACACTTGGTGGTTCAGCCATTTGAGTCATGCAAGAGTGACTAATTTTGCAAAATTTACTCATAGGGTGATTAAAAAAGTTGGCAAGGAGAAATCAAAGGATGAGAATCCCTCACTACCACTTGAAGATACTTCTACTAGCACTGATGCAACTATGGAGGAGTAGCTAGCAACACCAGCAGTTGGGGGAACCATCACATTGGAGGAAGGAACTCTTGCAGCCATACAAAATGATCCCAAGTTTCACCAAGGTATGCCTAAGTTTCCATTTCCTGTCATTTCAGCAGATCTTATGGAAAGTTGTATCCCATTGCATGACCTCAGGTCAAGATACACTGCTGATTTGGAGCAACACCCTATCATTGCACTGAGGAGCCTTGATAGACTCAAGGAAGAAAGAAACATTCATCCTACTTACTCATTGTTGAGCTGCACACAACACTTAAGGTTGGGGTGTGAATTTTTGAAGGATGGGATGAGATTTGTCCTAAATAATTCAATGCAGGACTATATGTTCAGCATTGAGCTTGAGCATGAGACATCCAATAAACCATTGTGGAAATCAATAGCATTGTCACTGAGCAGCAGTGGTGAGTTGGGAGCTCAGCTATTGATAGATAATTCTGATGACCATTGCACTTGTGTGACATTGGAGGAGCAGATGATTGATGAGAGTCCTCTCATTTTCTAGCATTGTGATGGGTCTTTCTTATTGAGCATTGTATAGCTCTATGAGGAGACTTTTATTTCATCATACTTGGATCCCTATGGATTCAAGATGGTCATTGGTGTGAGATATTCTTTAGGAGATCTCCAAGAGGTTGCATTTCAACATCCCATGAAATGCAAAGGTAAAAATCTGATTTGGGAGAATGGTAGTCTTCATTGGAGGAGTACCAAAATGGAGCATGGTGGGAGGCACCCACATTTGGATGAATGGGTGTGGATGGTGAGCAAGAGTTTGGTGAGTCACCTACATATCTATGATATCGGGCAGCAGGAGGCTTGGTTGCGTTGGCTACTCTTGAAAGATTTTGGCCATCATGTGACATATCCTCTTTCAAAGGGTGTGTAGGTGGAGGAAACTTGGCAGGACACTTGCATCATATGGCAGCAAGGGGTATGGATGCATTGTGCTGGTATGACATTATTCATATCAATCATTATGTTTTCACCTCATGATTTGTATGATGGAGGTTTTAGGGGGTAGCAAGAACTATTGCTGCTTTGGTTCCTCTTGGGAGAGCACGGGAAGATTTTCTCCCATGCTTTGCTTGATGTTGTAGGAGTAGGTGATGGCACTATCATTGTGCAAAGGGGATACTCCTTAGCCTTGAAAGATCTGGATCTACTTCCACTTTGGAAGGAATCTCCCATACACATCAGCATTATGGTAGATGACTTTGACATGGGACATGTTAAAGAATGGAGCTATGAGATGACAGGAGCCTTATTACAAAGGCCAACAGTGTTTCCACTTGGGAGCTTGGGTTTATTGATAGAGTGTTCCTAGGATCACTTCACATATGATGCACTTGGTGGAAAAGGAGGAGTTGAGAGTGATGGAGTAGTGGATGGAGACATCTATTACTGTGATATGCTCTTCTTGACTTGGATTTCCAAGCATAAGAAGAAATATCCTCATGCAGCATATGATTCATTCCTCTTCATAGGAGTATGTCATACCACTATGGAGGGATTATTCATGAATCTTATCATCATCTTACTCTCAGTACATGGTAAGAATTTTGTTTTTTCATTTATTTATTATCTAACATAGTATTTGCATGCTCTTACCATTTCTATACAGTGCATTTCTCCACAAGAGGGTAAGCCTCTATTTGAGCTTCATGGTCATTTTGGGACCAACGTCAGTGATGGGGATAGCCATCTCTTGAATGGCTTGGGGCAAGTTTTGTACTATTATTTTTATGCTTAGTTGATAAACAATGCGATTTACTATTTTCTAGTAGATGAGATGACATGCACAACTAGCAACATGTTGGGAGACAACTTGCCATGTTCTATTTTGAAACAACAGTTAGGAAAACTGCATTGTGATTACTTGGGAGACTGTTGGTACTTTCTAGCACCATGCAAAATCTGTAGTACCTCTCTCATTTGGATCCCATATGATGATCATGTCATATTCACTTTATATGGGATAGTATGGGCAAGAACCAAAGAGTTGATCTTTGAAGATTCAACTGCCTTTTTGCTTCATAAAGGCAACATCATTGCAGCCAAAATTCAGCAGCAGCTCTACACTTACCATAATTGGAGAGGGATACAGCATGGGATGGGTAATTTGACCCATCATGTTCAGCTATGCAGCCCACCTATTCTTCAGGAGCTTTAGGTGGAGGTAATTTTTCAGGAGTTGCCATGTTGGGAGGTGACTCATTTTGTATGGATGATAGCTTGGGGATGGAGATTTCACGTGGGAATGATAGTTCCTAATGCATTTCAGATTCCATGCCTCAAGAGGACCTCTAGACAACACCTTGTTGTTTCCTTGGGTATTTTACTTCTACATGATGATAGCTATTTGGGATGGTCACCAAAAGCTAACTTGCATACTTGGGAGGGGCAATATGGAGATTTATTGATGAGACAACATCTTATTCCTTAGAGGAGTTTATCATATGAGGATGCTACAGAAGGAGGAGAGGAGGCTCTTCAGTTCTATCATTACAGTTGCTTGAGGACAAGCAACATTTGGGAGGGGAGGACTGTAATATTTCTAAATTAGAATGCAGCTAATGGGAATATTAATTTTGTTTTAACACCTACTTAGATGAATAAATGGGTAAGGAGGCCCATACATATCTTAAACTGGAATAAAATCCCTCATGATGTGAAAAGGGATCATAATAATAGCTACATATAGCACCCTTGTGTGTGAATAAGGGAAAATACATGTGGACAAGGTCAAGTTTGACCAAGTCAACATCACTGGTATGGATGGAGTAGCTCATCAATAGAGACAACACAGTGATGGTGGGAGGAAGATTCCTTGAAGGTGGCAACCCTAATGAGTGGGACCCAAGGTAAGAAGGTTTACACTTGTTTATAAGGAGGGCAAGGCAGCCATAGTGGGGAGGTTATTGATTATTGATTTTATGGTCTGCATGACTATTGTGCATTCTTCAGCTGTTTAGTTGAGATTGTTGTGTTGTTTAGCACCGGGTGTTCCCAAGTGGTAATCCCATATCCTTTCTTGAGAGGCCTCTTGGGGGAGAATTTCACTTCATTTTCCACATTCAGGCTTAAGGCCAAGCTTCAGTCTTCAACTACAGCGCAGTTTCTGCAGAGGATTGTGTTGTGTTGCAGGGTGTTGCAGTGGAGGGTTGAGAAGCCCACTTTCTGAGATAGTTTTTCAGAGGAGGAAGCATTCTCCACTTTGGGAGATCAACCGGGAAAATTATTGAGCATATTTCACATATTGGCACTAGGCCAACCTATTTCCCATCTTCTACAGTGCAGTATCCCTCTTGGACTGTGTTATTTCAGTGAGCATTTGCAGTGAGGGGTTGCAGTGTTTGATCAGAGGGTGAGATCTTCAGTGATTAGATCAGTCTTTCACCTGAAGGATCTATTGGAGGAGATCCATTCTTCATATGTATTATCTATAGCCATATTCATCTAGTTCTTGAGTTGCAGTTGCTATTCAGTCCTAGGGCTGCATTCCGGCATTTTTGTATTTTTGCATATTTCAAGAAATCCTTCCCGAGTTGTCTTGAAAATGTATTTGGGAGCTTAGATATTTACCCCTGGCATTGTATGAGCCATATATTTGTAGATATATGTTATTGTACATTTCCAGTAGCAGTGTACCATCTATGACTACATTGTACTTGTTCTTGGGCATTCTCCTATGTAGCAGCATTTCACTTTTGGGATATGTATTCATGGGAGGCTTGTTTGCCTTGATTATTTGAGTTGTTCCTGCTTCTATTGTACTTATTTGTTCTTGATTTACATAATAAAATGGCTTCATGGTTTTCATACATTTTGGTGTAATGTTATTCACTGCTATTTCCAGTTTTATGTTCATATATTGCTTCTTCCCCATTTTAGGATATTACAAATTGGTAGAACCAGGTCGCAGAGTAGATTGCAGGTTTTAATTTTTAGTTATAAGCGTGGAGGAAGTAAACACAAAAAATAGCTAAGTGTGAAGCGCGGGGGAGGAGGTAAGTGACGTGGCAATGGAAAAGTGGGACCGGATCACAGGCGCAAATCGCAACTTTTAAGTTTTATTTATAATCCGCGGGGTTAACACCTAACATTTGTGAAGTGCGGGGAGAGGGACCTACTCGCATCGCACATCCCAGAATTTAGCACTTTGGAAAATAAGGTAAACGTTTAAAACTACGAAGTGCGATTTGCATTAATCAGAGGATGACGTGTCAAGGAGAAATGGAGCCCACTGCAATTGGTGGAGTTTTATGCAGTAAGGTAAGGTTTTATGATATTTTCGTAATATATCAAAGTATTGCAAAGGTTGAAAAGTAAGGGGCGGAGCTGCTAAGGTGGGGCCAACCTACCGCATCGCAAGTTAAAATAAATAGGTTGCGGGCACTTTCAAAAGTAAGTTAAAAATTTTGCGATGTGATATCGCAAATCAACGATCGCAAGTTTTAAGTTTTAGCTGCGATGTGAAATATGTATAATCTGCGAAATGTGATGAGGGGGAGGTAAACTAGTGACGTGCAGGGATGCCCCACTTTAATCGCGGTCGGGGAATAAGGAAGCAGAGTAAGTTAAAAGTGATAAAAAGGTAAGGGTAGAAGGGTAAAGCGAAAAGGCGGAAAAAAAGGTAAGTTTAATTTTTTTTAATGGAAAATAAAATGGAAAAGGAAGTGTGGCAGGGAATGGGTCCCACTTCATTGTATATTGTACTTCTAGAAGGTTTGTAGGAGACGAAAATGTAAATGATTTTGGGTTTTGGCCTATGGGAAAAATGATTTTGAATGTGCATGATTATAATGAAATGTGTGAAAATATATGAGTGGGTAAAGAAATGAAAAGGGAAATGGATGAAATGAAAGTAGGGGGAAAATATGCTATGGTTTAAAACTATAGGATAGAAATTATAAACATAATTTAAACCATACAAATAAATTTTCCATAGCCGCATTTAGACTAGCAGCCAATCAAAACCTTTAAAACAGAATGAAGCTTTTGTTTTTCTTTCTTTCTTCCCTAACGTTTTTTTTTGCCTCCTTATTTTAGAGTATCTAACACCTAACATTTTTTTTTTTTAATTAATTTTTAATTCATAAGTCATAGGAATCAGCAACATCAGAAGGCTTTCACACGTGAGGCATGAGGTCAAACCCCCCAGCTACCACTATAACCTCTCAGGGACCGCCCAGCCTGCAAGAACGGTACCCGAATAAGACAAGGCTCGAACTCGTGACCTTCTTAACAACATGAACGCCTTAATAGTGCGTCCGCTGGACACTAGATCATGCCCCTGCGGGCTTTTTGCCTTCTTTTTTTAGGGCATCTAACACCTAACATTTTATTTACATGGATGCCTATAAAAGTAATAATTTTCCTAATATTTTTAGCTTTTTCATTATTTTGTATCCATATCCTACCTTATAATTTTGAACTCATTCAACTACTTATGCTATCTTGTCAAAAAAAATGATGTTACAACACCTTCCTTGCTTCATATTAAACTATTGAACTAGTTTTATTTTCTACCTAACTAATTAATCTGGCAAGATTAAACAGTTTGACAAATTATTTTTCACTACCTATTGACAAGTAAATTAAACCTAATTCAATCATGCATAAACTGTATGATTGAATTTTATTGAACTTTGTGGCATTTTAAACAAACTGCACACAATTTGATTTCAGAAATAAGCTAAACTTAAGAGTAGTGGAATTTGAATGTGAAACACTTTTAAAATTTATTGTTTTCTCTTCTTTTTGATGGAGTTCACATCTTATTATTTTATTTATAACATATACCCTCTTTTGATTTTCTATGTTATCTCCTTTCTTTTTTTTTGAAAATTATTTGCAGATTGGAAATAATTTTACAAAGTAAATTTGACCGAAAGAATAAAATCAGTCACCTTGAGATCCTATGAAATATAGGACCCTAACAGTAGCTCCAATTGGGGATGGCACTTCCATGCATTGAAGTTTCAAGAACCTATGATCAGTAGCCTTATCCATTGGGCATCTGAGAAATCTGTAATCTGATTCCTTTTCTACTTTCAAATACTATGATGGTTTGTTGACCATGGCTTTGGGCCTTCTCTGTGGGCTTAAACCGTTATTAGCAAAACAACCAATATAATATATGTTTACTGTGATATTTACAATGATGAAAAAAAATTCTTTAGATTAGGAGAAATAATGCTTTAACATCCTCCCATTTACAGAACCACCAAGTAACTCTGTTCCATCTATATTTGTGATAAAAAATGCATTGTCGCCTCTAAAGGCATTTATAATATATGATCTCATCCATAGATTATCAAAATTGTTACGCTTTCCTTTGTCTTCTCTCCTTGCGTCCCATTTAAAACCTTGTCACCAATAGAAAAAATGACTGCCTTGGTCCTTTTGTCAAAGATTTTCTTGATATTTTCCTAGATGAGTTGTGTTCTGTTATACACCTCTTCTCTTGTTTTCTACAACTGAATGGTTTAATGGATCCTTCTGAGTGCATCATTTGGTTCCACTTGTAACTCTTGCATTATCTTCATCACATAACTCTTGCATTATCTTCATCATTGGCTATGCTAGAGAAAATGGAAAAAAAACATCCGTCCCATAGACAAGTTGGTATGGTGACATACCAATGGACTTCTTTGTAGTAAGCTTGTCAGCCCAAAGTGCACTAACTAACTTATTATGCCAGGACTTCTTATTCTGTTCTAATAATTTCTTGATGATGTTCACCAGACTCTTATTGGATGATTCAACCAATCCATTACCTTGTGGGTAATAGGTTGTTGAATTTACTAAAGAAATATGATATTTATCACAAAATTCAGCCATATTTTTGGACTTAAAGGTTGTTGCATTGTCAGTGATGATTTTCCTTGAGTAGCCAAATCTGGACAGGATATGGGTCTCAAGGAACTCGGTAATAATAGCATCAGTGGCATTTCTAGAAAGGATGGCCTCTATCCACTTAGTGAAGTAATACGTGGCTGTTAAAATCCACTTGTGTTAGGCAAAGGAAGTAGGATGGATTTCACCTATGAAATCCAAACCCCATTGTTGGAATGGGCTTTCAATAGAAATGGGTTTGAGAGGCAAGGGTAGGAGTTTCTTTTTAATTTCAAAAATTTGACACTTATGACAAGTCGTGACTTTCTTGTAGACATCCGAAAAACAGGGTGGGCCAGTAAAAACCAGCCCTGAGAATATTATTAGCAGTAGTCTTCCAATACAGGTGGCCACCACAATCTCCCTCATGAAAATCATTCATAATCTTGTATGCATCATTCTTAAACAAAAATTTGAGTATAGGCCACCATAATCTTTCCAATAAAGGACATTATCAATGATGCAAAATTTTATTGCTTTTAATTTCAGAAACCTAGCTTCAATTTTTGTAAAACCAGGAGGATCATTTAAATTAAACAATACATAAAGCAGGTCTGCATACGAGGGAGAATTTAAAAATTCTTCATTTATTTGTGGAGTCGCCCACTTCTCTTGATCATACAAAGTTGCTACCAAATTTGTGTCCAGATCTTGAAAATTGAACTTGGCCATAAGCTGTGCAATTCCTTTCCCTTTAATCAGTTTGGTAGGTTTTATTTCTTGATCATACTCCAAAATTACTACAATCCATTTTCGTTTTTTTCCATCTGGTCCATTCTGTGTTAAAATATCTTTTACCACAACATTAGGTTCATAGGAAATTATATGTGAATGTAGAATATAAACTCTAAAACCTTTAATTGCTTTAACTAGTGCAAAGACCTATTTTTCCATGATGTTATACTTGAGAGAAGCATCTCTTAAAGATTTGCTGAAGAAAACCATTTGCTTCTCAAATCCTTCATTATTTTTCTGCAGTAAAATAGTTGCAACAGTGTGCTCAGAAGCAAAAGAAAATATTATAAAGTCTTTAGTAAAATCTGGATTGATCAACACTAGTGCTTTAGTTAATGCATGTTTTACCATGTCAAAAGATTTCCTAGCTTCTATATTCCATATGATTTCAGAATCTAATCTATCACACTAGTTTACCAGAGGATTATATACAACTGTTTGATTTTTTACCCGATATTCTGGTTGCATTTGACCTTGTCCCTGATTATCCAAATCTAACCAATTTTCCTCAAACTCCTCTTTTGACAGCAAGAATTTTTCAATCTGTTTTTCATTCCTGAAAATCTGCCAGTATCGCATATTATCTGGTATTGCAGGTCGATGTTTAATTTCAATTGCGTGTGATTTATTTGGGTAAGGTATTTTTCAAGTGCTTGCAGAAACAGCAAGGCTATGAGCTATGAAATTTTGACTTCTTGGAATTACTGCTAGATCATATTCCACAAAATTATGTAAGTAATCGAGTACTACATTTTTGTAGGCACTTAATCTAGGGTGTTTAGCAACATATTCTCCTTTTACTTTTTTGATGATTAATTCAGAATCTCCCTGCACAGTAATTCTTTTGGCACCTAATTTCTTAAGCATCTATAGACCTAACATCAGAGCTTCATATTTAACAATATTGTTGGTGCACTGAAAATTGAGTTTATAGGAATGCCCTTCACAATGATTATTAGCTGGATTAGATAACCAGATTCCTACTCGAGAGCCTTCTTTACTACAAGCTCCATTAAAGGCCATATTCCAGAAGAGTTCTACAGTGGGAGTTAATTGTTCGATTGGAGCAGCATTTTCAGGTGTATCCAGGTAATTTCCAAATTGGGCTTCAATTTCAGTATCATTGAATAATATGAACAGAATATAGAGGGTAATTATGAGGTTTTTTGTGACTTCTTACCATATATTTCATGAGAGTTTCCCTATACAACCTTCGTTGCTAGCCAAAGACTAGTATTGTAGCAAAATTCATATCTAGTTGAAGGGATCCTTGTAAATTTGCTACCAGAGAACATAATATAAGCGTGCCATATTTAGGAGGAATGTCTGCTACGACAATGTTCATAACTAGGCTTTTGGCTGGGATTTGAGACAAATTTATACATAGGCCCTTAATGAGACCTAACACTTCACTTTACTTGAATCGAATGAGTATATATCTTTGTATGGCCTAGTGATTTCAAGACCTAACTTTTCCATTAAATATTTGGAAATTAAGTTGTGTGAAGCCCATGAATCCAACATAATATTATGTAGGATTTCATCATGTATGTTTAAGATGATATAGAAAGCAGGGACTTCTCCTTCTTGTAACTTACCATCTACTTCTAGACCAAACAACAATTCTGGTTGATCATCATTCAGATTGAGAGTATCAGCAGTTTCCCCTATCTTCAATACATCCATTACCTGATTTGTGTATGTTTGTTTTTTCATTAGCTCTGTCAAAGGGATGGGAATTTTTACTTTAGCTAGTTCACTTTCAATATTAAATGATGATTGAATTTTGACAACATTAGGAATGTCAGGTCAATCGATAGTTTCTTTAGATTTAAGTAGGGTTTGCTGACTAGTGGTTGGAATATCAGTTTGAGTTGTTTTTGAAACAAAATAAGCTATATTTTTAGTAGAAACCTCTGAAGGTTTCTTACTACGAGTTTTAGCAGATCTCTTAGAAGACTTTTCTATTTTTTTCTTAGGATCTGAATCAGAGGAAATTTTGGGAGGTTGATCAGTATTCTTTTTAGCAGTATTTTCAGAACTTTTTATGCTCCTAAGTTTATATTGTTTGTGAACCTCCATAATGGCGTTTTCAAATCCCTGTTTATATTCTTCAGATTCATCTGATTCAAGCTATGTTTGAGCTAACGAAAATAGCTTCTGGTATTCTTCTGTGAGAAAAATAATATTATTATTTTGTAAACCAAACAGATTTATTTGGTTGTCTTCTTCTTCTTGAATGATCTCTCCATTTTTGTCAACATAATTGTCTTGAAGATGGGGTCTAATTTGTTGGTCAGGTCCACTTTGTTTAATCATTGGTTGATTCCTCCTATTGTTTTGATTGCAGTTTTGGGGAGGGTTTTGATTTTCCTTAGGGATATTTCTATCAATCATCATTCTTTTCATTTCCCTCATTAAAGAATCTATCTTGGCATCAGTACTAGAGGCTGATGCTTCTTCTTTTATGGTGACTCTCTTCTCAGCTCTCATCCTAACTCTTTTGGCCAGTAAATTGCCTTCTACACTAACTACTATGGTCTGCATTTCCTCTAAAGTGACTATATTTCTCTCTCTTAACTAATAAGCTATTTCTATTTCAAAACCATCTAGAAACTTAATCATCACTAATCCTTCGGGTGGTTTTATGCGAGTAGGAATAACATTATAAATAGAGTTGAATCTAGCACAATAATCCTGCACAATTTCTCCAGTTTCTCTTTTGATATTTTCATATTCTAATAGAATTTGGATAGGGTTCTTTTTGACTTGCCATCTATCTAGAAACTGACGTTGTAGAATTGCTAGATCATTTATGGAAGTAGTTGGTAAAGCTCTAAACCATTTCCTGACCTCACCTTTGGGGGTTTGAACAAATAACGTCATCATAACATCATCAACATCAATCTCATATCGATCAAATAAATCATTCATTATGTCAACATGCTGCTGAGCAGTAATGTGTTGGGTGTTATCAAATTGGGGTATTTTGGATTGATAGTCTTGGGGCATAGCCCTTATATTTTGAGGAAGAAACAAGGGAGCATAATGTGCAGCCATGATTGGGGGTGGAGGGTTGAAATGTAATGGATTAATATGTGGAAAAGGATGAACTATATGTGAAGGAGAGTAGGGATGAAGTGATGGAGATGAAGGCCTTTGAGTTTTTATGAGAGGATAAGTAGTAGAATTTTCAGAAGGGGTTTGACTTATGGATGTTTGTTGAATTTTTTGGAATGTAATGGATGAAGCAACAATATTTAATGCAGACAATTCTATTGATTGTTGAAGATAGGCATATATAACTATTGAAGTGAAGTATAATACCAAATATTTGAGAATCGTAAAATTCTAGACAATTTCTTGATCAGATTTTAAAGAAGACAAACTTTTAGGTGAATCTGGATGTAGAATTGACTGGTCAAGGACTATTGTATTTGCCTAATTTAGTGATTTGATTCTAAAGATGCTTTGCTCAAACTTTAAGTCAAAGTCAATATCTTGTAAGGTATCAAGCTTAACAGGAAGGAATTGTGTTCTTGGGAGAGGATTATTAATTCCCAGGCTTACTAATGAACTTATCTATTTAACTGATTTCTTTGAAATATCTTTAGTTCTTCTTCCAATCCTTTGAGAATCATCCACTATTTTAGGAGGTTCAAGAACAGGATGAGATCTTGTATAACTGTTGGAAGCCAGTTTTAAAAATCAAAATACACACTATAAAATGTAACTTCAAACTTTATTTACAAAAAACTAAAAAGATGGCAATCTTTATGGGATATTAATATAGTGATTGGTTAACCAGAGATTGAATTTGAAATAAATTATGATTGATTTCAATTCTTCCCCGGTATGGTTGCCACTATGTTAGTGTACTGTAATTTACAAGAGATTGTGAGAACTAACCACATAGGCCAACATCAAACCAACTTTGGAATCCATGACCTAGCCTTTCTAGATTCAGAGAGGGCTCTCTCTACAATAAATAGCTTTGCTTTAAATAAGTTTTAGGCTAGTTACGATAATAGTGACTATGAACTATGGCGGTGTGCACCGCCTGTACCCTACAAAACACGCAACTTTGTTATGAAATCCATGCATAGGGAAGGATGGCGGCGGTGGTAAAAATGTCGGTTTCAGATGAAGAAATGGTGGAAAAATGCAGAAATATGGTGTAAATTGTGACTGATAGGGTTTCGGTGGAGAAAAACATGTGGACTGTTTGATCGTATCGGTGGATCGCAATCGGCGAATGCAGTCGGGTGACACATTTAAGATCTGTGATTGCGATTAGTGCCAGCTGTCGGATCTGGTGGGAGATCAACGGTTCAAATATAATCAGAGGGGCGGAAGGGAAAGGGCAACGAGCGCGCAGCGATTAGCGCTGGGCCATTGGATCAACAGGAGAATCGACGGCTAGGATCGGATCGTAAGATCGCAATCGGGTGACACGGCAAGACCTTTGTGATTGTGATGGGGGGGGGATGCGATAGAGCGCCAGTCGTCTAATTCAATCGAGATCTACGACAGGAATTGAATCGGCGGGGGGAAATAATGGAATGATGGAAAGGAGCAATGGGATCAAGGCCGATGGATTAAATTATGTATCAACGGCGGAGATGTAGTCGAGGGATCGCAATCGCAACGGGCGAAAGGTGGCATCGATTGATAATTGCGATTGCGATTAGAGTGGGGGAAGCGGGAAAGCGAGGGCCGTCGGAACTATATGGATCAACGGTGGGGATCACGGCGTGGGACTTTAGACCAACTCAAATCTCATCGAGATTTTATCGCATAACATGGAAAAACGATTCACAGAAAGATTGCGATTGCGATTAGTGCCCAGGCTTCAACGCTTGGTCTAAGCGCTAGGGGCGTATGGGGAAGTGGTTTGCGGGGCTGGGCCGAAAGGGGCTGGGCCTTAATATAAGGTGGAAAGTGG
Organism: Pinus albicaulis; assembly: GCA_034641835.2. Lineage (NCBI taxonomy): Eukaryota > Viridiplantae > Streptophyta > Pinopsida > Pinales > Pinaceae > Pinus > Pinus albicaulis. The sequence continues at coordinate 481,781,212 of CM076582.1, forward strand.
GTTTTTGGGCCCTTTTAACATTTTTTAAGGCTAGGAAAAGGTAACGATAGAGGGAAAAAAGGGGAAATTAGGCCAAACAAGGTGTATGTGTAGGATTTAAAGGGGATTTTGGGAGCATTTAGAGGGTAAAAGGGGGAACTTTAACAAAGGGGAAGAAGGTTCAAATGGGACATTTTGCATGGGAACAAGGGCAAATGAAGGCCTTTTGGATCACAACTATTCACAGTCAATGAGGCTTATTGCCTTAAGAACAGCAGAGGGAAATCATCAAAGAACAAAGAGCATGAAGAGGCTTCAAGGATGATGTGTCTTCAGGAGAAATGCATTCCTGCTCAAAAAAAAATCTAGCCCCCTGCTTGCTTTTCAAGAAATTTATAGGGGGGCTAACAATGGCTCCACATGGGGGTGGCTTCTTTTTGAAGGAGTCAAGAATTCAGAAATGATCTTTGGAGTAGGCCAGGTGCCTTGTTTCTTGACCCATTCTGTTCTTTCTTGGATCAGCTGCCACAAACATGATAAATCAGCAGGAACATTCTCAAACAATCTACCTACCCAGACTACAATCCTAGCATTTTTTCTTCTAGGGTGCCCTTGGACTAGCAAACCCTTTACATTATTTATTTTTGTAAACAAAAAATAAACATATTCTAATTCTACCCTTATCACTCCATGAGACCAGATTAAACTGTTGGTCTCATATTTTCTCTACCTAAACTATATCTGCTAGGATTAGACTATCTAGCAGATTTCTTCTCTACATTCTAAGACATAAATTGAAAAACAGTCAAACTAGGATTAGACAGTCTAGCTCGCTATGGATCCAAGGCATAAAGATAGTTGCACATGGATAGAAACTTGTAGAAAATTGAAAATAAAAATTTGAAGGCTTGAAATCTGAAGTTTTCAAGCATCCTTCTTCTCTTTGTGACTCAAGTTTTGAGCATGTTAGAGTCACTCTTTCTCTTTATCTCAGCTCTGGTTTTGGGCTTGCTAGAGCTGATTCTTCCTTCTTCTTTGTTGGTTCAGGTTTTTGGGCATGTTAGAACCAGCTATATTTACTTCCTTTGGCTCAGGTTTTGATCATATTAGAGCCAATCTTTTGCACTTCAGAGGTTCATGTTTTGAGCATGTCTGAACCTCTCCTTTCTCTCTGTTTTTTGAAACATTTTCTCTTTTTATTGAAGACAAAGCACAACAATGGTATGTACAATGGAAATGGAAACTGGAAAATGGAGATTAGTAGAAGTAGTGTTTTAGCATCCTGCCATTAACAGGACCCCCAAACAACTCTGTACCATCTAGTTCTTGTAGAAAAAATGCATTTGGACCCACAGTGGTCTGGATGATGTATGGACCTTGCCACAAACTGTCAAACTTGCCATGCTTTCCTTTTTCCTCTCTCCTTGAGTCCCACTTCAGAACTTTATCTCCGATTTTGAAATCAGAAGCTTTGGTTCTCTTGTCAAACAACTTCTTTATGTTTTCCTGAACTTTCACGGCTTTGTTATAGACCTCTTCCCTTGTTTGCTAGAGATGAATTGTTTGGTTTATTCTCCTCACCATGCTATCTTCTTCTGTCTGTATCTCTTGAACAAGTTTGATCACTGGCACTCCAAGGCTGGTAGGAAAAACTGCTTATGTTCCATAGACAAGCTGATATGGTGACATGCCAATGGATTTCTTTGTTATAAGCCTGTCAGCCCACAGGGCATGCACTAACTTGTTATGCCATGACTTTTTGTTCTCTTCCAGCATCTTTTTGATGATGGTCACCAGGCTCTTGTTTGATGATTCATCTAATCCATTACCTTGAGGGTAATAGGAAGTTGAATGGTCGAGTGCTATTTGATACCTATGTCAAAAATCAACCATTTTGTTGGACCCAAAAGCAGCAGCATTATCAATGATTATTTTCCTTGGACAACCAAACCGAGAGAGGATATGGCTTTCTAGGAACCTAATGATGACTGAATCTGTGGCATTCCTAGTAGTTATGGCCTCTATCCACTTAGTGAAGTAATTTGTGGCTTTTAGGATCCACTTGTGTTGTGCAGAAGAAGCAGGGTGAATTTCTCCTATGAAATCTAGGCCACATTGCATAAAGGGACTTTCAACAGTGATGGGTCACAGAGGTAAGAGGAGGAGCTTTCTTCTGCCTTCAAAAATCTGACATTTGTGGTAGGAAATTATCATCTTATGGATGTCATTGAAGAGTGTAGGCCAATAGTAGCCAACTCTAAGTATTTTGTTTGCAGTGGCTTTCCAGTTCAGGTGGCCTCAACACTCTCCTGCATGGAATTCTTGTTTAATTCTCTCTGCCTCATTTTCAAGCAAACATTTAAGAAATAGGCCATTTGTACTTTTCCAGTATAAGCATTCATCTAACATGCAATAGCTTCTGGCTTTTAGTTTGAGGAATCTGGCATTGGTCTTTGACAGTTCAGGAGGGGCATTGAGGTTTGTGAGCACATAGAGAACCACAGTGGGATCAGGAAATCCCTCCTGCTCATCCAAGGCACCTACCATGTTTATGTCAAGGGCCTGCAAATTTGATTCAATCATTAGTTGAGCTAAGCCCTGACCTTTGATCAGTTTTTTGGGTTTTATCTCAAGTTCATATTCTAAGATCGCAGCAATCCATTTTCCCCTCTTCCCATCTGGGTCTTGGGACAAGATGTCTTTAACCACAATATTTGGCACATAGGCTATGGTGTGGGAATGCAGTATGTACACCCTAAAGTCATTCAAGGCCTTAACCAAAGAATAGGCCTGTTTTTCCATTATGTTGTTTTTCAAGGGTGCATATCTGAGTGCTTTGCTGAAGAAAGAAATGGGTTGTTCCGTTCCCTCTAGGTTTTTCTGAAGTAGAACTGCAGCCACTGTATGCTCAGAGGAAAATGAAAAAATCAAAAATTCTTTTGAGAAATCAGGGCTGATTAGAACGGGAGCTCGGGTGAGTGCAAGTTTAATTGATTCAAAAGATTTCTTAGCTTCAACAATCCATTTAACTCCTACACCTTTCCTTAACATGTTTGTCATATTCCTAAGGTGTTCAACTAGGTTGGGAATAAACCTCCTTAAGAAGTTAATTTTCCCAATGAAGGACTGTAACTCCTTAATGTTTCTCGAGTGTGTGATTTGTAGTATTCCCTCAACTCTTTGTGGATCTATCTTAATCCCCTTCTCATATATGATGTGGCCAAGAAGCTTACCTTCTTGCAGCCCAAATACAGTCTTTTTAGGATTCAATGACAGACCGAACCTTCTACATTTTTCGAACGCTCTTCTCAGATGTTTTAGGTGTTCTTCTTCAGTCTTGGAATAGACTGTTATGTCATCGAGATAGATGACAATGAAGTGCCCTATTTCATCTGAAAAAGCTATGTCCATTACTCTTTGGAAGGTTGCACCAGCATTCATCAGTCCAAAGGGCATATTTACATACATAAAAGTGCCCCATGGAGTGGTGGAAGCTGTCTTGAGTTGGTCTTCTGGGATTACTAAAACTTGGTTGTAATCTAAAAAACCATCTAAAAGGGAGATCCTTTTTGAGCCTACCACCTTCTGAAGAATGTGTTCCATTTTTGGCAAAGGGTAATTGTCTTTGAGTGAGCCTCTGTTAAGATTCCTGAAATCAATACACAGCCTGATCTCCCCTGTTTTCTTTCTCACAACCACTAGGTTTGATACCCAATCAGAGAACCTCACAGGAACTATTATGCCTGCCTCATACATCTTCTTGATCTCTTTTTCAACTGCAGGCAATTGCTTTGGGTTTATCCTGCGGAGTTTTTGTCTGAAGGGCTTCTGATTTTCTTTCAAGGGTATTTTGTGCTGTATAATGTTTGTGTCGTAGGCCTTTAAGTCTTCATAGATCCAGGAAAACACATCAATGAATTCCCTGAATAGGTCAATGTATTTCTTCTTCATGTTTGCTGGCAGGGACTTAGCGAATTTAATCATCTTGGGTTAGTCTTCAGTGCCTATGTTGCCTTCTTCAACGTCAGAATCTAAGTGCTCTATAGTGGGATTTTTTGCTACATCATCAAAGTCAAAAAGGTCTTCTAAAGGTGCCAGACCTGGAGGTATGTTCCTATCTTTGGCCTGCAGCACCTCTACTTCCTCACTGTCTGTGTTTTTCGCATTTTTCGTTTGGATTTCCAGTCTTTTCGTTTAAAGCGTTTATTTCTATGTTACAGGGTGGTTCTTCCTCGTCTGAGGGCTCTTCACTTAGGCAGCTATCATCAAACTTTGAGTTTGAATCAGAAAAAGCAAACTCGTTCCTGCCCATCAAGAAATATTCAATCTGTTTATCGCCCTCAAAGACCTGCTAGTATTTTTCGTTGTCCGGCACTGCGGGTCTGAATTTGGTCTGAATGATGATCTGCTGGTCATTGGGAGGCTTAGGGTATGAACTAGCTAGGCAATCTAATCCATTTTCTATGACGTTTCGACTCCTAGGAACAAACACTAACTCATATTCTACAAATGTTTTCAATATATCCACGGCATCGTTCCTATATGCTCTCAACCTAGGGTGTTTTGCTGTGTATTCACCATTTACTTGTTTTATGACCAGCTCAGAGTCTCCGTGCACAGCTATCCTACGGGCTCCTAATTTTTTCAACAGATTCAAGCCTTGGATGAGAGCTTCATATTCCGCAATATTATTTGTACATTTGAAGTGCAGGTTATAGGCATGGCTCTCTGCGTAGTCGCTCTCAGTGTTATGTAGCCACACCCCTGCTCCTGCAGTTCTCTTGGTGCATGACCCATCGAAATTCATTTCCCACAGGGGATCATTTTTTGTTTTATCATCGTTTCTGTCCCTAATGTGGGTTTCACTGGTCTGTTGTATCACGGGTTCTGCGTAGTGTTGTGGAAGTTTTCGTTCTTCGTGTGCTATATAAGTTAGTGAGGGGTGACTGACCGGCTGATTGCATTCGGTTTCTTGTTTGGTCTGAATCTCTGTTTCAGTGCACTATCTAAGGGTTTATTCTTTTTTTTCCTCTGAGTTGAGAGTAGCCATTATGTTATAGTCCGTAGTCTCCACCCCTCTATTGGTTTTTTTTTTTTTTTTGATTCTGGCTCTCCCAAGGATTCATTTTTGCAGAAGATAAAGGAGTCCAGGTCTGTGTGTACAGAGTACAGAGGAGAATTTTCAGGCTTTTCAAGGCTACTAACCAGGAATTTCATTTGTGCCTCCCGGTACAGTCTTCTAAGTTGGCTAAAAACAGGGATTGTGGCATATGCCCAATCCATCTGCATTGTACCCTGCAACTTGGCTCCCCAGGACCTTGACAATAGCATACCATACTTAGGTGGCACATCTGCCACTACGACATCCATGACCATACATTTAGCTGGGATCTGGGTCAAGCTCACACATAGGTCTTTGATCAGGCCAAGGTACCTTACTCTGCTAGAGTCAAACGAATAAAAATTTTTATAGGGGCAAGTTATCTCTAGGCCTAGCTTTTCCATAACCACCATAGGCATTAAGTTGTGAGACGCTCCAGAATCATGAATTGCATTGTGAAGGATCTTATCATGGATATTGAGACTGATATAGAAAGGGGGCACTACCCCTTCTTGAAACTTCCCTTCTATCTTGGGACCAAACAGGAGGGCCGGTTGATCATCACTTAGATTGACTGTGTCACTGTTATCTCCTAGATTTAATTCTTTCAAAATTTGGCCTTTATATACATCCTGAGTGGCCAGCTCAGAGAGTGGCACAGAGATTTTAATTTTTGCAATCTCTCTTTCCAAATTGAAAGTGGACTGACTCTTTGGAATGCTCACCTCTGTTTTGTTAGCCACTGCCTTGGTGGCTGAATCAGTGTGTTGATTCTTGTTATGTACAGTGTTGGTGACAGTTTTATTAGGAGCACTAATTGCAATGCTAGTGCTGCTAACTACAGTGCTAGTGCTGCTAGATGGTTGGCTTTGTTTATCAGTGTTTTGGTTGTCTTTCTCTTTTTTTTTCCCAGAAATTTCAGCTGCTGATTTGTTGCTCTCGGCAGCTGCTTTAGAAGTTTTCTCAGGCCTTTTCTTGATAGTGATCTCAGAAGATTTGGGTTTGGAATTGTCTAGGCTTTTTTTTCTCCTAAGTTCATACTGTTTTCTGACTTGCATGATAGCATTTTCAAAACCCAGCATGTAATCCTCAGATTCCAGTCTTTCCTCATCCCAATATGAGGGTGAGGGCTGATCTTCTTCTGTGGAACAGTTATGGATTGAGTTTTCCACTTCGAACATGTTTATTGTAGTTCCATCAGATTCTTCTATGATTCCCTCATCTTCATCAAGGAAGTTCTCTTGGAATGGGGGAATCACTTGCTGATCCGAGTCTCTTTGTCTGTTGGGAGTGGTATTGTTTCTTCTAAAGTTCTGGTTCTGGTTTTGGTTTTGGTTTCTGTTTTGATTGTTGACCATGACAACCATTTTTTCCATCATTTGTTGTAGCTTTTCCATGTTTTTGGATAGGCGGTCATAATTGGGATCAGATGTGGAAGCTACAGTGTCATCTCTATGTGTTACTCTCTTCTCAGCTCTCAATCTTTCTTTCTTCACAATCAGGTTACCCTCTACACTCACTGCTCCTTTTTGCATGTCTTCCAATGTGTCGTAATCTCTCTCCCTAAGCTGGTAGGCCATGTCAGCATCAAAGCCTTCAGGGTATTTCACTAGGGCCAAACCTTGGGGAGGTTTCATGTGTGGGGGAAGAGTGTTATAAACACTGTTAAACCTTGTAGAGTAGTCATGGACACTCTCTCCTACGTTTCTCTTAAGATTGTTGTATTATGCTAGGATTTGGAGAGGGTTGGCCTTAACTTCCCATTTTTTTGTGAAGGTCTGATATAAAGCGGGAAGATCTTGGATACTATTAGGAGGTAGGCCTTTGAACCATTTCTTCACATCACCTCCTAGGCTTTGGCCAAAGATTCTCATTTTGACTGTATCATCATCTATCTCCATGTAGTCAAAAGAATCTTCCATCCTATCTACATGGTGCTGAGTTGTGGTAGACTCTTTTGCAGTGAAGTGTGGGATCTTTGACTGATAATCTTTGGGTAAGGCCACTAGAGGCTGAGGTAATACCAGAGGTGCATACCATGCTGCCGTGATGATTTTCTGAGGTAAAGGGTTAACTTGAGCAGCTGGTATATGGATGACAGGGATATTATGACCAGCAGAAGACTGTTGAGCAGATTTAGGGTGGCTGAGCCCCAAGTTTTGAAGGAAGTGAAAGTCAAGGGGTGTAGATGGAGGGGTCTCTCTGTCCCTAATGTGTTTACCACTATGAGATGGTGAACCAGGAAACTCAAGGTTTGGCTGATTTAGAGCACTGAATGATCTAGTTCTAGGTATTTTGTTCCGAAAGTCTAGGTCGAAAGGTGGGTCTGATAGAGATGTAAAATCTTCTGGTGCAGAATTAGCTCTATGGATGTGGCTAGAAATAGCTGGTCTTATAGTTGCAGGAGAGCTCTTGAGGATGCTCTCAGGATTTTCAACTATTTCAGGTGGGTTTGGGTTAGGATAAGCTCTTCTGTGAATGGTTCTTGAAGCCAGAATGTTGTTTTCAAATCAAGCAGCTTAACCCTACTTGTTACTTCTATTATGGCTGATGTTGTTATGGAGGCTGATCTCCCAGTGGAGTCTTATGTGAACCAAGATAATCAGCAGGCCTACTGATCACCAGTGGAGTCTTTGATCTTTCAGGAGCTATGGAGTTGCCAGGTGGAAGGTCATGGGATGTTTCTAGGAGGAACACTGTTCACCACAGTGCTTATGTGAGGTCCCTTTTCAAAGATATTTTCAAACACAAGCAAATCTAACCAGAGATTGACTGGGAGGGCATTTACCAGATATTTCACCTCTTAAAAGAGCGTGAGATCCGGAGGCTACCTGGCCCTTTCCAGACTTTGTCTAAGAGTGTGGGAGAACACAACAAAAGGTATAGAGGTTGATTTGTAAATAGGAGTGTTTAACTACCAACCTAACCAAATCTTGTAGGTTTCTGAGGCTCTTGTGATGTAGTAAGATGGAAAATACTCAGAATTTCCCCAGTGGAGTCGCCATTATGTTGGGGTTCCCATGTTTTGGCCATATTGGCAAGACCAAAAGATGAGACAACATCAGAACCACTTTCAGACCTCAGGATCTAGCCCTCCTGGGTCTAGAGAGGGATCTCTCTATGATTGTCAAAGGTATATGTCTTTGAAGTTCAAAGGTCAAGATATTAGGCTAGTTATGGGCACAAGGTTTGGTTGTTTGATGCTTGTTTGGTTGTTGGGAAACTTGAAAGAAGGGCTCAGAATGAGACAAGGAAGAGAAAAGAGGAATTTAGGCAAAGGGGAGATAAATTCAGAGAACACTCAAGACCATTGGGCAAATGGAGTCAGGAAAGAGTTTACTTGCTATTCAATATGCAGGCTTTCAGTTGGGCTAGTCATCTAAAGCAGTGGATCTTAAAGATGATAGTATGGCTTAAAAGGGTAAGAGAGAAAGTGAAAGCAAGGAAACCTCCAAGGTGACCTTTAGAAATCAGATCCATGGACAGGGTGTGCCATTGGACACCTGTGATATAGAATCCAAAGGCTAACTCTTCGGACAAGGAAAACATTAAAGATCTAGAACACAAAGTTAAAAACCTGAGATCATAGAGAGACTTCGAACTCTCAATGCTTCGGCTCCCAGCTCAAGGGAACTTGGAAAAATTCAATTTACTGAAAAGGATCCTAGTGAGATAGAGACCAAATTCTATACCTCCCAGTGTTCCCAATTCATTCAATTAAATCCTAACAAGAACATCTAAGAAACTAACCTCATTAATTCATACATCAGCTAGTGATATATCTGACCACTACACTGGTTAAATCAATTGAAATCAATCCTCAGATACACATATAGCAGAAAAAAATTAAAGGCAGGGAGAGCAGAGACATAGGGTACCTAACAAGGGTAAATCCTATGCAAGATTTCTAATGCGTGCCAAAAGAAATATAATGAAATGAAATAAAACACAGAGATAGAAACATGATGAGCTGCTTTAAATCAGGATCCAAAGAAATGTGCTTGTCATATTAAGAGCAACACCATTCATGTACAACATTTCCAACAGCTTGAATATTTAGTCTGGATACATCTTCCTCAGCCTATCTTACAACTTCACACAGAGACTGTGTCTCAAAGGAAACAACTTGCAAATCTCAGATATCCGATCAACAACCCTTACAATGAGTTTCTTCATGAATTTTATAGTTGAAAGATGAGCAAAGGAGGTAGGTGAAAAACTAAAGGAAGCATTAAAACTCAGAAAAGAAAGAGGGCCGAAGCCCATTCTGTTTAAATTCTGCGCATTTATCTCTCGCACTCTTTGGGTGAAAGAGTGGTCTTCTTCAGGCTTCCATTTACTCCGGTATGACTTTGATGTACTTTGGCTGTAGTACTCTGTAGTACTTTTGGTGAATAAAAAAAAAGGTAAATAAATGACTGTGAAGTCCGCCATACTGCATAACAAATGCTCTGGTAGCTTAGGACTGTTGTCAGGGCTGAATTTTCTTCAGGAACACAGTAAATAAAAGAAACAATGTGGGCGCTTTGTCCTCCCACAGGTAGGAACGTTCTGCTGATGTAGCTACCCTGATGACATGGTTTTCTGTGTGTCAGACCTCTTCAGGTCATCCTATGTCAATCACGAGATCTTCAATCTGGTACCTTGCCCTTAAAATACTGAATTAAGGCTTGTATATTTTCAATGATGTGCAAAAGAACTTCCTTAACTCTGTACTGATACTCTTTGCCACTTAAACTTTCTATGTTAGTGAACATCCGAGCTTTGGTGGCGCTGGAAGGGTTTTGTACAATTAAACTCTGCACCTTTGATGAAAAGCACGCTCCAGTACCCTTCTAAGCTCTTCTCTGTGACATCAGGCTCTGATCCTCGTTTTTGCTGAGCTCTATGTCACTTGTAACAGTGACTGTGAACTATGGCGGTGTCCACCGCCTGTACCCTACAAAACACGCAACTCTGTTATGAAATCCATGCATAGGGAAGGATGGCGGCAGTGGTAAAAACGTCGGTTTCAGATGAAGCAATGGTGGAAAAATGCAGAAATATGGTGTAAACTGTAACTGATAGGGTTTCGATGGAGAAAAACACGTGGACCGTTTGATCATGGTTCGGTGGCAAAGATCGATGGTGGAGGTTTAATAGCGGGATGGCTTTAAAAAGTTGGGTGGAATGCATAAACTCTAATGTAAAACGTTAAACTTTTAATGTAGATCATGAAAGTTTGGACATAGGCGGAAATGCAAAGAAATGAATGAAAATGTGATGGAAATGGTCATGCGTGGTGGGACCCAGCATGCGTGGAGGGCGATTCTTTAGGACCTTCGGATCTTAGGAGGGGATCGATGGTCACGATCCAATTTGAGGGGAGAAATCGGAGGGTCGACACTCCGATGAACGATGGCGCGATTAGTTTATGACCGTGGGATCTTGGATTAAACGAACAGTCGAGATCGGATCAGGGAATCGAAATCGTAAAGGGCGGAAGGTGGCATCGTTTGGAAATTGCGATTGCGATTGGAGCAGGAAAGCAAGGGCCATCGGATCAATAGGAGAATCAACGGCTAGGATCGGATCGGCGGATCGCAATCGGCGATTACAGTCGGGTGACACATTTAAGATCTGCGATTGCGATTAGCGCCAGCCGTCAGATCTGGCAGGAGATCGACGGTTCAAATATAATCGGAGGGGTGGAAGGGAAAGGGCGACGAGCGTGCAGCGATTAGCTCTGGGCCATTGGATCAATAGGAGAATCGACGGCTACGATCGGGTTGGAAGATCGCAATCGGGTGATACGGCAAGACCTTTGCGATTGTGATGGGGGCGGGGATGCGATGGAGCGCCAGCCATCCGATTCAATCGAGATCTACAGCGGGGATGGAATCGACGGGGGGAAAGAATGGAATGATGGAAAGGAGCGATGGGATCAGGGCCAATGGATTAACTTATGGATCAACGGCGAAGATTTAGTCGGGGGATCGCAATCGCAACAGGCGGAAGGTGGCATCGATTGATAATTACGATTGCGATCAAAGTGGGGGAAGTGGGAAAGCGAGGGTCGTCGGATCTATATGGATCAATGGTGGGGATCACGGCACAGGACTTCAAACCAACTCAAATCGCATCGGGATTTTATCGCATAACACGGAAAAACGCTTCAGCGAAAGATTGCGATTGGGATTAGCACCCAGGCTTCAACGCTTGGTCTAAGCGCTAGGGGTATATGGGGAAGTGGTTTGCGGGGCTAGGCCGTAATGGGTTGGGCCTTAATATAAGGTGGAAAGTGGGTTTTTGGGCCCTTTTAACGTTTTTTAAGGCTAGGAAAAGGTAACGATAGAGGGAAAAAAGGGGAAATTATGCCAAACAAGGGGTATGTGTAGGATTTAAAGGGGATTTTGGGAGGATTTAGAGGGTAAAAGGGGGAACTTTAACAAAGGGGAAGAAGGTTAAAATGGGACATTTTGCATGGGAACAAGGGCAAATGAAGGCCTTTTGGATCACAACTATTCACGGTTAGTGAGGCTTATTGCCTTAAGAACAGCAGAGGGAAATCATCAAAAAACAAAGAGCATGAAGAGGCTTCAAGAATGATGTGTCTTCAAAAGAAATGCATTTCTTAAAGGCTCAAAAAACAATCTAGCCCCCTGCTTGCTTGTCAAGAAATTTATAGGGGGGCTAACAATACTAACCAAAGAAATACATCACCAGTATTTAAGCCATAAGAATCGTGTGAATGGTATAATTATTATTGATGCTCCAGTGCTTTGGAAAGGCTTACAGTACTCCAAAAGACAGTAATGATTATGATTCCAAAATTGAAGAATTTATACAAAAAATTACAAGAAAACAATCTCTAACAGACTTGAAATAAAAACTCTAAGTATTACAAAATTATAGTTTCAGGGGAATGCGCTATGCAGAGAAGGTGCTGATGTAGTGGGGCAGTTTAGGACGTGGACCATAATTTTCTAATATGCTGGCAGACTAAACTAAGTGTTGTGCTGGCATATCTGCCGTATGAACGCCTTGTGCTCTTGGAGTTACAACATAATCTTATTTGCCACAAAACCTTTGCCCGACCTGACTTGTAGCATTATTTGCTACCTGAGTCATTTCTGCTGAGTTAAAACCTTTTTTGTAAATAAAACAGTGTGAAAAACCAATATACCAGACCTGAAATCTTTTAAATTTCAATTCTAAAACCGCATCGCATCCGCGCACTTCCCAACATTTAGAGTTTAAGTTTATGAATAATGATATCGGAGATGCGATGCGAAGTGGGATATGGCATGGAGGGATTGGTAGGACCAGGTCGCAGTGCAGATCGCATGTTTTAATTTTTAGTTATAAGTGCAGAGGAAGTAAACACAAAAAACAACGAAGTGTGAAGTGTGAGGGAGGAGGTAAGTGACATGGCAGTGAAAAAGTGGGACCGGATCGTAGGCGCAAATCACAAATTTTAAGTTTTATTTATAAGTTGCAGAGTTAACATCAAAATTTGTGAAGTGTAGGGAGAGGGACCTACCCACATCACACATCGTAGAATTTATAACTTTGGAAAATAAGGTAAACATTTAAAACTGCGAAGTGCGATTTGCGCTAATTAGAGGATGACGTGTCAAGGAGAAATGGAGCCCACTGCAACTCGAGGATTTTTATGCAGTTAGGTAAGGTTTTTATGATATTTTCGTAATATGTCAAAGTATTGCAAAGGCTATAAAGTAAGGGGCGGACTGCTGAGGTGGGGCCAACTTGCCGCATCACAAGTTAAAATAAATAGGTTGCGGGCACTTTCAAAGGTAAGTTAAAAATTGTGCGATCTGATATTGCAAATCGACGATCACAAGTTTTTAAGTTTTAGTTGCGATGTGAAACATGTATAATCTGTGAAATGAAATGAGGGTGAGGTAAACTGATGATGTGGATGGATGGCGATCAGGGAATAAGGAAGCGGAGTAAGTTAAAAGTGATAAAAAGGTAAGGGTAGAAGGGTAAAGCCGAAAGGCAGAAAAAAAGGTAAGTTAAATGTTTTCCAATGGAAAATAAAATGGAAAAGGAAGCGTGGCGGGGAATGGGTCCCACTTCATTGTATATTGTGCTTCTGAAAGGTTTGTAGGAGACAGAAATGTAAATGATTTTGGGTTTTGGCCTTTGGGAAAATTGATTTTGAATGTGTAGGATTATAATGAACTGTGTGAAAATATATGAGTCGGGAAAGAAATGAAAAGGGAAATGAAAGTAGGGGGAAAATATGCTATGGTTTAAAACTTTAGGATAGGAATTAATAATCAAAATTTAAACCATACAAATAACTTTTCCATGGGCGCATTTAGACTAGTAGCCAATCAAAACCTTTAAAACAGAATGAAGCTTTTCCTTTTCTTTCTTGCTTCCCTAGCATTTTTTTTTTTTCCTCCTTTGTTTAGAGAATCTAACACCTAACATTTTATTTTGCCTTCTCTGTGTAGGGCATCTAACACCTAACATTTTATTTACATGGATGCCTATAAAAATAATAATTTTCCAACATTTTTAACTTTTTCATTCTTTTGCATCAATATCCTACCTTATCATTTTGAACTTATTCAACTAATTATGCTAACTTATCAAAACAAATGATGTTACAATGCCTTCCTTGGTTCAAATTAAACTATTGAACCAGTTTTATTTTCTACCTAACTAATTAATATGTCAAGATTAAACAGTTTGACAAATTATTTTTCACTACCTATTGACCAATAATTTAAACATAATTCAATCATGCTTAAACTATATGATTGAATTTTATTGAACTTTTGTGGCATTTTAAACAAGCTGCACACAATTTATTTTCAGAAATAATCTAAACTTAAGAGTAGTGGCATTTGAACGTGCAACACTTTCAGAATTTATTGTTTTTTCTTCTTTTTGATGGGGTTCACATCTTATATTTTTATTTATAACATATACCCTCTTTTGATTTTTTATGTTATCCCATTTTTTTTAATTTGCAGATTGGAAATCATTTTACAAAGTAAATTTGATCAAAATAATAAACTTAGTCACCTTGAGATCCTATGAAATATAGGACCCTAACAAGAATAACGACAACCTTTGCACATATCGTTTAATTTTAACTTACAGATTTAATTTATTATTATTATTATTTGGAACTGTAATGAAGATAAATTCTTTGACATTGCTATGAAATTATATATTATTACATTGTAATAAATGAATTAATGTGACAAAAAATTCAACGTTAGATTGTGACAAACATGTTGTGATGTCGGAATGATAAATAAATTTCTGCAATGATTCAATGTGACAACATTGTCACCTTGTTATATGACATTACATTATTTATCCAACATCACAATGCAACATTATAAAATTAGTCAATCACATTTTCTACTATGGTTGACTATATTCTCATATTTGACTATGTTTGATAGTCAACACTCTTCAAATTTGGTCAAACATAATCGCCTATTAATATTATTGATTTATATTAATAGTCAACCACATTAGTCAAACAAAGTCAACATTTATAATCAATGTTTAATTAGTTGACCATGATAAAACTTGGTCAACCCTATGCTTACCATATTTAGCAATAGTCAACCATGTTCACTCATAATCATCCTTAGTCAACATAACTCGACCATATCCAATTATAGTCAACCATGCTGAACTTTGACACAAATGAACTAATGTGACAAACAAGCCAACATCACATGTGACAAACATGTTGTGATGTCGGGTACATAAATTTATCCAATGTCGCAATGTTACAAAAACTATCATAATGTTACATTACATTGAAATATAGTCAACATTGCTATGAGACATTACGAAATTAGTAAACCACATTTGGTACTATGGTTGACTATGTTCAACTATGTACGATTATGCTTGACAGTCAACACTCTTCAACTTCTGTCAAATTTAATCGTCTATTAATATGATTGATTTATATTAATATCCAACCATAACCAACCATATTAGTCAAACATAATCAAACAAAGTTAACCATTATAGTTAATGTTTAAATAGTTGACCATGATCAAACTTGGTCAAACCTATGTATACCATATTTAACAATAGTCAATCGTGTTCACTCATAGTCGCCCTCAATCAACATAACTTGACCATATTCAATTATACTCAACCATGATTAACCAAAGTCAATATTTTCATCATTAGTTAACCAAGGTCAACCTTGGTTGATTACAATCAGGATTTAAAGATGTTTAATAACATTAATATTAATATTTAAAAAGTTGACTCCTATTACTGAAGCTGGAGTTAGGGTTCTGAGACGATCTGATGTTGTTGCTGCCATCGTTGAAGCTCCCTCACTAGCGCATGCATTACCCAGTTTTGTTATTGTGGTCATGGAAGATACAGCTGTAGCACCAGTCATTGCCCTCGGCCGAGAGACACCCCTACCCAGGTTGAAAGCTGCTTCCAAAATATCTGCAATTGCCACTAGGTCAAAGAGCGCTCTCCTTGCAAACTCCACCGCCGTGGAAGATTACACAGCCGCCAATAGAACTTCTGTCGACGCCTCAGCACCAGCGTCTGCGCTCCACAGCCATAGAAGCACGACTCTGATTAGACCTAGTCTCGTCATTCCTCATTTTGTAGATGTATTTGGCTTCACCAAACTCACAAACCCTATCATTGCCTTTTCCCCACAGCCATTGAGCCCTCCGAATCTACCTGATGGGGGCGCAGAGGAGTCTTCATGGAGTGGAAAACAAACCCATTTCCATGGCAGCTGCCTTCATTCTACAACTTCTTTCAAACCCTAGCAGCAAGTACTGGAAAAGTTGGAATACCAGAGAACCAGTTTGCTCTCTTCTCAGATATGCAGAGGCAAGAAGGGGTCTACAGATCTCTTTGCTCCTTTTCAGATCCAGATCTTGCTCCTTTCTAGAAAAACCATGTTGCATTGGGTGATATCTTCGGATCTGGTGCAGGACCTCACCCTAGACCTTGAACACAGGCTGGGGATCCCTTATGCATTACAAATACTTCTCTATGAAGGTAAAAAACTTGAGGAACCTTTTCCCCTCTATTTTTATAGTATTAAAAGAAATGAATCTATTGTATTAACCCTTCGTCTGAGAGTGGGCGCAACTGGACAGTCATCTACAGCTCCTGCTTTTTCCTAAAAAGATGTTTTCCATGCTCAAATACCCAAGAAATCAACTCCACCAGCTACAGCTCCCAAGCCTTTTCTGGTGGACAAACTAGAGGAAATCCCCTCCATAGAAATATTGTATCCAACGTTGGATGATCAATTCCAAAAGTATGCAGAATTCGCCATCATTTGCAGATTTAATGGACTATGGCCGCGCACTGCAGATCTCTACCAAGATCCACTCCAACTGGACCAAAAACTACAAGGCTTTGTTTTTCTAAAAGGGCTTCTTCATTGTGGTGTTTTCTTTCAGCGAAGACTACCAAAAAGCCTTAACAGAAGGCCCATGGTTTTGGGGAACAACAGGGTTATTCCTCACCCCCTCGCTCCCAGATTTCAATCCACCCACAGCAATCATCACCAAGCTACCTATTTGGGTTAGACTTCCTAACCTTATAGCGTATCTATGGCACTTTGTGGTCTTCCAAGGGATTGGAAATACTCTAGGCCGTTTTCTAGCTACAGACCCCTCTCGGGAGGAAAAGGGCATATACACCTTTCGCAAAATTTGTGCAGAAATAGACATGAGCAAAGATCTGCCCGATCTGATTAATCTTAAATTTGGGGACTTCCTTTGGACACAGACCCTGGACTACAAGAACACAGCTTTTCGATGTCATTATTTCCATCAAACAGGGCACCTTCAGAACTCCTACCCCACATTCCTCGCCCAAAAGAAGAAAGTCAATCACAAGATGAAATCCAAAATCTGGAAACCATGTGATCCAACCCCCATGGATGATGTTGATTCCTTCAGCTCAGATGAAGAGGAGGGTGATGCAGAAGAGGATGAAGAAAATTAATCTCTTGATATGCCTTCGGCAAGCCTCAGGGAATCCAATGTACCACCGAACCCATAGAAAAGAACTCATGAGTCTTCCCCCTCAGATTCAGACAAGGAGATTTCACCAACATCCCAGATCAGTCTGCAAGTAGTTCCAGCCCAGCCACATCATATTGGCTCGGTCAAAGTCAGTAAAAAGAAAGTGAAAAAATTGTCGTATGGAAGATTAGACCCATTGTGGGTAGAATCCCTTGTTTAGCCTTTGTTTCCTTGTTACTCCTTGTTTCATTTTTGCTTATTTCAGTGCTCTCTTCATGGTTTCTCTAAGGGTCTGAGGTGGATAGCACATCTTTTCCGGCTTCCTGTTATCTTTCTTCTCTTGAATGTAACTTCATATTGTACCATATGCTCTGTTAATAGAATTACTTTTTACAGAGAAAAAATAACAATAATAATAATATTATTATTAAGGTCGATTATATTGTTTTTATTATTATATGATTGGACATACTTAATATTTTATCATGATCAAAGTTCATGGGAACTATTGTGAAGATAGATTCTTTTACACTACAAAGATAATGGTGAACCATGGTCAATATCAATGTCACATTAATACATTGTTACATTAATGTTTGATCATGGTCAACTATGGTCAACTCTTACTCAACCATTTTCAACTCCGATCAACCTTGTCATCCATGATCAAGCTCATCAATCCTCTTCAATCATGGTTAGGCATGGTCAACAAATCAACACCTCACACCTCAGTCAACCATGTTCAACCATGGTAAACCAAGTCAACCATAAGTTTCCCCTTAATATTTAGTTAACTATGGTAATCATTGTTAATCATGTTCAATAAAGGTCAAACATTGTAATTATTGGAAATCACGGTTAGTCAACCATGGTCAACCATATTCAACATTAATGTAGCATTATTATAACCATGTAACAATGGTCAACCATGGTCAACAATGGAAAACCATTTAATCATCTAGTGTAACATTAACACTAATGTAACATCAACCGTTGTCAACCAAGGTTGATAATGGTAAGCCAAAGAATATTAAATATTGTTCAATATTAACATTATAATACATATGTAAATATTGAAGTTAAAATTAACATTTTAATTTAAAATTAATATTAACATTAACTTAATAATGTTAATGTTAAGATTAATATTTTTTTCTAGATGAAAAAACCATAATTTTTAGTAATAGTGTAAAAATACAATTTGCAGACATACGTCGTGTGTATGCAAATAGGAGCAGTAAAAACAAGACAAAGTCAAAAAGCTCAAAAGCAAAATATAGGCTATTTTAATGAATAATAACCTCATATCATTAGCTAAGAAATAACAATAAAAGAACAAATAAGTCTATGGTTGACAACTATTTTTGATCTTTTGTTTCATGTTTTTCCTTTTTTGCACTTTTTTCCAACCATCAAAATTTGGTTCAACAAGAACCAAAGCCAATTCTTGTCAGAACCTCTTTTTCAGAATTTAAGCTCTCTAAAACATGAGCTCTTTTTGTGCCCCCAATTCCATCCAGTGTTAGAGGATCTTCAATATTTGTTCCTTTCTATTGAATGTTGACAGTTCCTGACAGAGTCATGTCATCCTAATATGGTTTGTCTACCTATTAGGCCATATCCTTCATTTGAGTCTTCTTTTTCCAGTTGAATTTCTTTGATGTCTTCTTCTTCATTCTAAGAAGGATAATGCTCTATAAACTTCCACCCCTTTTGTTCTATTAGACTACCTCTTCTTTTTCTTTGGATTCTTTTTTGCCTATGGACATGAGTTCTGTAAGTGATTTGTTTGAAAGCATACATGACATCAGAATGTTGTGTTATATTCAAGAACTTGAGACCAGAGGAAGTTATTATGTTTCAAATGCATATGATCTGGGAGCCATTTGCTAATATCAATATCCACACATGTTTTGGCATATGTGAATAGGTCATTTTATGTTCTTTCCAGATTTGTTTTTTAACATTTGAAAAAGTGTTTTCTATATCTTCAAGTAATTTATGATGCC
Source organism: Pinus albicaulis (assembly GCA_034641835.2). Lineage (NCBI taxonomy): Eukaryota > Viridiplantae > Streptophyta > Pinopsida > Pinales > Pinaceae > Pinus > Pinus albicaulis. The sequence continues at coordinate 481,800,309 of CM076582.1, forward strand.
ATATTGTAAGTTTGAGGTATAGAAGCTTCACCCAAATCAGCATCGTGGAAACCACCTTAATGTTGACATCAAACTCAGGGAACCATGGAGTGATTAATATCCCTGCTCTGCCCTAGAACCAAGGCCCTTCATTTAGAGCATTATCCAAATCCTTCTGAGTTTCAAATTGGATAATGAAAAAACATTTTGAGAAAAGGTATATGTCATAGTTTGGAGTCCATAAGGAGAAAATACACTAGATTATATATTTAGGTTTTGGCCAGAAGCCATCAAATCTGCAAATAATTTCTTTTGATGGAAGAACATAGAAATGGGAAATATACCTGACGGAGATTTATTTCCATGGATGGAGATTTATCCATTTGTTATACTATATAAAGGATAGGAATATTTTGGTTCTAATTGTCCGAGGGTAAGGTACTCCTTTTAACTACATCTTTCAAGGAGAAAGAGGTGCCATTTGAAGCCCTCGCTCCATTAGCGCCCCCACACAGCCTGGAGTTCAGAATGTTAGTTGAGTTTCTTATAATGCTATAATATTTAAGATGAAGGGGGTCTTATAGAACCTTCCCTTCAAATTTCATACTATGGAAATATGCAAGCAGACCCCATATTCCATGAATAAGTATTTTGAGAGAAGAAATAAAAAATGTTTCTATAGCCCAAAACATAGAGGTCTTCCTGCAAGTGTTTTTAATAAAAAACTGAAATGTTTGCTTTAGATTATTCATTGTCAATGGGAATGGACCCTCATACCTAGGCGAAAGGAGAGAATCCCCTCGACGTGGGTTATGTAGAGGGCGCACAATTGGTAATTTCGCACCCTCTGTTGTTGTGTTCAATACAAAGCATAAAGGCGAGACTCTGAAAAAGGGGGCAGGGGTCAGCAGAGATCCCGCCGAATAAAACACCCATTCCTGTTTTAGCATGGACGCCACACACTTTTATCAAAAAATGTGTTAATAATCATATCAACTCGGGAAAACCATACCAGCAAATAAAGTTCCCATAAGCTTCCTCTAAGGTCAAATGAACCATGAAGCCAGTAATGGATAAATCCCCAACATTCAACGTCAGCAGTTGAAACCATATATTGCGTGCAGGATAGCCTTGGTTCCATTTACCACACCATGGCAAGATCACCTTGATTGAAACAGAGACATGAGCCACAGCAGGGCATGTAGAGAGTTGAAAAGCTAAGGAAGCCTAGCCTCCATCACGTTCTATCCCAAAAATTGTCCAAAACATCATGTTAACATTAATATTAACATATTAATTACAATGTTAATGTTAATATTAACATATTAATGCTAATGTTAATGTTAATATTGACATTAATATTAATGTTAATGTTAATGTTAATATTAACATTAACATTAACATTATAATCAAACTCATCAACCATGGTCAGCCATGGTTAGTGAATTGATTCTATATGTGTCATTTGTCAGCCAGCACAATCATATTTACTAATGCAGTTGATATATATCGATCGGTGTCATTTTCCACCTTTTATACATGCCAAATGACCTATGAAAATGATGTCTATCAATGTATATCAACCACATTAGTACATGTAGTTGTGATATTATAAACAATAATTAATCAACCTAGATCCATCTTAACTCCAAATATTCCTAGTACGGAGAGGGATCGAATCTCTTTTCACTCTAAAAGAGGTTTGCATCTCAAGGGATTTGATACCTCTCGATACTTGGTAGATTCAAAGTTAAGATGGATCTAGGGTGATTTTATTACTAGCAATTGCACCAGATGTTGCAAAGGAAACGTCGTAAAACATAAATTCGAGAAGCATTGTGACACATAAAAAATCATTGAAAAAATTCCATTCGAGGTATAAGAAATCCCTTACATTATGCCAAATTGATAGATTCTATAACCTTTCCAACATTGATTGCATATTAATCTTCAAAGATGTTCTTTCAAGATCGAATAGAAAATATTTGATAGATTTTGAAAAAATACAGGTAGTACATGACATCAGATAGGCTAAATATAATAATATTAATTGATGAACAGTGTGATGGTTATCTTTCCAAATATAAATTTTCATCAGAACCTCAAAAATTTTAGACATCATCACATATTAGATGAAAATGAGCTCCCAATTATTCATAACTTTTGGTGTAAAATCTACAACTTCGTTGGGAAACTCTAGTGCAGTGCAGTTGATGATGTTTAATACTCCAATGTTTCCTTAGAGAACATTATCTCAAAAATTGGAAAGAAACATTTTGAATTGCACTGACACTAACAACAACAGACTATTTTGGTATTTTTCATTTCCCCCTCAACAGTATAGGGATTACATCTCGTGGTGGCCATAATTCTAAAATGCAGTATAACTTCTTGTATATATCATCGATTTTTATTAGCAATTGTAACAAACTATTGTAACACTTTACATGGTGATGAGCCCTGTACATGGTTTAAGACATTGAGTATTCATAGAATCCAATAAACCACCAACCACCTATAACTTAAACAACTCAAAAATACCCAAGAAACAAAAAAATAACCAATAATAATGAAATACCCCCAAGGCCCAGTGAAGAATACAATGTGTAGAATGTTCATTTGAAACAAGACTGAGGGTGCTCAACTTGCAATCCTAATGTACCCTATCTAAAATTATGCTTGCTACAATTTCCAAATGCACATCAATACCTATCCAAGAACTACTATTCAGTAAAACTAGACCATTTTAACCAAAGTGGATGATGCAATTTATTTGTCTCTCTATCTCAACCCCCTAAACACATGCCATTCTCTCTCTCTCTCTCTCTCTCTCTCTCTCTCTCTCTCTCTCTCTCTCTCTCTCTCTTCCTTCCTCCATCTCTTTTCCTCTCTCCTCTTCCCTCTCTTCCCCCTCCATCTATATCCCTATCTCCCCTTGTCTCTCCTTCTCACCCCCAAAACATATACTCTCTCTCTCCCTCTCTCTCCCTTCATCTTTCTCCCCCCCCTCTCTCTCTCTCCATATACATATTTCTTCCTCACTCCCTCTCTTCTCCTCCTTATTCTTCCCTTTCACCCCCCTCCATATCTATCTCCATCTCCCCTTGTCTCTCATTCTCACCCACAAAACATACTCTCTCTCTCATCATTGCCTCTCCACCTTTCTCTCTCTATGTCTTTAGTCCCCTTCCAACCCCGTTTCTCTCTCCCCCTATCTCTCTGCTCTCTTTCTTTCTTCCTCTCTCTCTCCCCCCCGCCTACCACCACCATCACACACTCTCTTTGTCTCTCCACCCTTCAACTCTGTCATTATCTCCCTCTCTCTATCCTTGCTTTACCCTTATCTCCCCCCTCCATATCTATGTCAAGAACTATTATTCAATAAAACTAGACCATTTTAACCAAAGTGGATGATGTAATTTATTTGTCTTCCTATCTCAACCCCCTAAACAAATGTCTCTCTCTCTCTCTCTCCCTTCATCTTTCTCCCCCCCCCCCCCCCCTCTCTCTCTCTCCATATATATATTTCTTCCTCACTCCCTCTCTTTGCCTCCTTCTTCTTCCCTTTCACCCCCCTACATTTATATCTCTATCTCCCCTTGTCTCTCCTTCTCACCCCAAAAACATATACTCTCTCTCTCTCTCTCTCTCTCCATATATATATTTCTTCCTCACTCCCTCTCTTTGCCTCCTTCTTCTTCCCTTTCACCCCGCTCCATTTATATCTCTATCTCCCCTTGTCTCTCCTTCTCACCCCTAAAACATACTCTCTCTCTCTCTCTCTCTCATCACTTCCTCTCCACCTTTCTCTCTCTATGACATTATTCCCCTTATAACTCCATTTCTCTCTCCCCCTCTCTCTCTCATCTCTTTCTTTCTTCCTCTCTCCCCCCCCCCACCACCATCACACACTCTCTTTGTCTCTCCACCCTCCAACTTTGTCACTATGTCCCTCTCTCTCTCTTTGCTCTCCCCCTCTCTCCCCCCCTCCATATATATGTATCCTTGTCTTTCTCTTCCCCATATTTCCCTATATCTATCCTCTCCTTTTGTCACTCTTCCCTCATCTCCTCTCCCCCTCATTCCATATTCATCTCTCCCTTATCACTCCCTCTCTCTCTCTCTCTATACATATATATGTCAATGTGTTTTTCCTACCCTCCCTCTATTTCCCCCTTTCGGCCCCACCTCTCTCTCCCCCACTCTCTCTCTCCTCTCTCTCAAGTCCCCTCTCTTTTCATTCCTCTCTCTCCCTTTCTCTCCCACCTCCTTTAATCTCTCCCCCAAATCACACGCTCTCTCTCTCTCCACCCTCCAACTCTGTCACTATCTCCCTCACTCTCTCCTTCTCACTCTTCCCCTTTCTCCCCACTTCATATCTATATCTCCTTGTCTCTCTCTTCCCCTTCTTTCCCTATCACTATCCTCTCCTTTTCGCTCCCTTCCCTCGTCTCCTCTCTCCCTCATTCCATCATTATCTCTCCCTTATCACTCCCTCTCTCTCTCCACCTCTATCTCTCAATGTCTTTGTTGTTCCCTCCCTCTCTTTCCCCTTTCCAGCTCCATTTCTCTCCCACCCCCTCTCTCTCCTCTCTCTCAAGTCCCCTCTCTTTTCCTTCCTCTCTCTCCCTTTCTCTCCCAACCCCCTCTGTCTCTCCCCCTATCACGCACACACTCTCTCTCCGCCCTCCAACTCTGTCACTATCTCCCTCTCTCTCTCGCCTTCTCGCTCTCCCCCTCTCTCCCCCCTCCATATCTATGTATCCATGTCTCTCTCTTCCCCTTCTTTCCCTATCTGTATCATCTCCTTTTCTCTCCATTCCCACATCTCCTCTCTTCCTCATTCCATCTTCATCTCTCCCTTGTCACTCTCACTATATCTCCACCTCTCTCTCTCTCCTTCTCTCTCTCCCCCTTTCTCCCCCCTTCATATCAATTTCTCCTTGTCTCTCACTTACAATTTTTTCCCTATATCTATCCTCTCCTTTTCTCTCCCCTCCCTCGTCTCCTCTCTCCCTCATTTCATATTTGCCTCTCCCTTATCACACCCTCTCTCTCTCCACCTATATCTCTCAATGTCTTTGTTGTTCCCTCCCTATCTTTCCCCTTTCTAGCTCCATCTCTCTCCTCCCCACCCCTCAAGTCCCCTCTCTTTTCCTTCCTCTCCCACCTTCCTCCGTCTCTCCCCTATCACACAAACACTCTCTCTCCACCCTCCAAATTGTTCACTATCTCCCTCTCTGTCTCTCTCTCTCCTTCTCTCTCTCCTTCTCTCTCTCCCCCTCTCTCCCCCTTCCATATCTATGTCTCCATGTATCTATCTTCCCCTTATTCCCCTATCTGTATCATCAACTATTCTCTCCATTCCCTCATCTCCTCTCTCCCACATTCCATATTCCTCTCTCCCATATCACTCCCTCGATCTCTCCACCTATATCTCTCAATGTTTTTTTTCTTCCCTCCCTCTCTTTCCCCCTCAAAATCCATCTATCTCCCTCCCTCTCTTGTCCTCTCTTTCTTCTTTCCTCTCTCTCCCCCACTCTATTCCCCCCCTCCTCTCTCTCTCTCTCTCTCTCTCTCTCTCTCTCTCTCTTATATGATCCCATTGTATTTTATTTAGCAAAAAATATAAATTAAAAAAATAAAAAAAAAATAAAAACATAATTGGTTGTAAAATATTAAACCTGTATTTTTAATCAATCATACGAAATAAAATACAAGAACAAAAAACTTAAAAGAACCATGCACATGCATCTACCATAGTTCTTTATAATATTATATATATTATATAAATTTCACATTTTTATATATAAATGGTGAGGATGGTGAGTTTAGATATACCTCAAGATTAATTATAACATATTTTCTTTTAGATGTAATTAAAAAATGTTATAAAATTAAATTAAAATAAAGTATTTGTAAAATGTTTTGATTTTTAAATAAGTATGTGGTATTGATAACCCAATGGCTATGGTATTGACCCATGGTATTGTAACATAATAATCAAATGCATAGATCCATAACATAATTATAACATAATAATTAAAAGCATAGATCCATAACATAATTATAGAAAGCCTTGATGGCCCATGGTATTGATAAACCATGGTATTAGCCCATGTTATTATGATTTTTCTCTTCTCTATTTCCCTCCCTCCCTCTCGCTATCTTTCTATTGTGAATATTGGCCCATGGTATTGTAAAAAAAATTATTTAGAAGTCAATAATATCAATGATAAATATTCATGATTAAAAATCTTCTTATATTGTAAATATTATTTTTTATTGTAAATATAAAGATGTTTGTTGAATCATTAGTTTAAATTATAACCATTTTTTAATAACAACATTTTAACTTAAAAGTCACCAAAACCTAAATTCAATCTAAAACTAACACTATAAAAAAACATATATAAAACTATTTACTTGTGAATCTAATGGCCTAAAAAATTTCAATCGTCTAACATTTGATATCTCCATCTATCTCTCTCCTTCTCGCTCTCCCTCACTCTCCCCCCTCCATATCTATGTCTCCATGTCTCTCTCTTCCCCTTCTTTCCCTATCTGTATCATCTCCAATTCTCTCCATTCCCTCACCTCCTCTCACCCTCATTCCATCTTCTTCTCTCCCTTATCACTCCCTCTATCTCTCCACCTATATACCTGAATGTTTTTTTTCTTCCCTCCCTCCCTCTCTTTCCCCCTCCAAATCCATCTCTCTCCCTCCCTCTCTCCTTCTCTCTCTCTCTCTTCCTCCGTCTCTCTCCCACATCTATGTCTCTCTCCCCCAGACTATTCTCTCTCTCTCTCTCTCTCTCATATATGATCCCATTGTATTTTATTTAGCAAAAATTATAAATTTAAAAAAACATAATTGGTTGTAAAATATTAAACCTGTATTTTGGATCAATCATATGAAAGAAAATACAAGAACAAAAAACTTAAAAGATCCATGCACATGCATTTATCATAGTTGTTTATAATATTATATATATTATATAAATTTCACATTTTTATATATAAATGGTAAGGATGGTGAGTTTAGATATACCTCAAAAGTAATTATAACATTTTTGCTTTTAGATTTAATTAAAAAATGTTAAAAAATAAAATAAATTAAATTGTTTGTAAATTGTTTTGATTTTGAAATAAGTAAGTGGTAGTGATAACCCAATGGCTATGGTATTGACCCAAGGTATTGTAACATAATATTTAAATGCATAGATTCATAAAATAATTATAACATAATAATTAAAAGCATAGATCCATAACATAATAAAGCCTTGATGGCCCATGGTATTATGATTTTTATCTTCTCTCTTTCCCTCCCTCCCTCTCGCTATTTTTCTATTGTGGGTATTGGCCCATGGTATTGTAAAAAAAAATATTTAGAATTTTATAATATAGATGATAAATATTCATGATTAAAAATCTTCTTATATTGCAAATAATATTTATTTATTGTAAATTTAAAGATGGTTATTGAATCATTAATTTAATTTATAAAAAAAATTAATAACAACATTTTAACTTAAAAGTCACCAAAACCTAAATTCAAATAAAAAACATATTTAAAACTATTTACTTGTGAATCTAATGGCATAAAACATTTCAATAGTCTAACATTTGATCCAATGGCTCATACATGGACACAGTGGAAGCTAGGGGAGTTGTTTTCAAATAACCCCCTCTCTCTCCTCTCTGTCAAGTCCCCTCTCTTTTCCTTCATCTCTCTCCCTTTCTCTCCCACCTCCCTTTATCTCTCCCCCTATCACGCACACACTCTCTCTCCACCCTCCAACTCTGTCACTATCTCCCTCTCTCTCACACTTTCTTGCTCTCCCCCTCTTTCCCCCTTCCATATCTATGTATCCATGTCTCTCTCTTCCCCTTCTTTCCCTATCTGTATCATCTCCTTTTCTCTCCATTCCCGCATCTCCTCTCTTCCTCATTCCATATTCATCTCTCCCTTGTCACTCCCTCTATATCTCCACCTCTCTCTCTCTCTCCTTCTCTCTCTCCCCTTTCTCCCCCCTTCATATCAATGTCTCCTTGTCTCTCACTTACCATTCTTTCCCTATCTCTATCCTCTCCTTTTCTCTCCCTTCCCTTGTCTTCTCTCTCCCTCATTCCATATTTTCCTCTCCCTTATCACTCCCTCTCTCTCTCCACCTATATAACTCAATGTCTTTGTTGTTCCCTCCCTATCTTTCCCCTTTCCAGCTCCATCTCCCACCCCCTCGCCCCCCCTCAAGTCCCCTTCAGGTCCCCTCTCTTTTCCTTCCTCTCCCACCTCCCTCCATCTCTCCCCCTATCACACACACACTCTCTCTCCACCCTCCAAATTTTTCACTATCTCCCTCTCTCTCTCTCCTTCTCTCTCTCCCCCTCTATGCCCCTTCTATATCTATGTCTACATGTATCTATCTTCCCCTTCTTCCCCTATCTGTATCATCTCATATTCTCTCCATTCCCTCATCTCCTCTCTCCCTCATTCCATATTCATCTCTCCCTTATTACTCCCTTGATCTCTCCACCTATATCTCTCAATGTTTTTTTTCTTCCCTCCCTCTCTTGCCCCCTCCAAATCCATCTCTCGCCCTCCCTCTCTCCTCCTCTATCTCTTCCTTCCTCTCTCTCCCACATCTGTGTCTCTCTCCGCCACTCTATTCCCCCTTCCCCCCCCCTCTCTCTCTCTCCCTCTCCCTCTTATATGATCCCATTGTATTTTATTTAGCAAAAAAAAAAAATTTAAAAAAAAAAAGCATAATTGGTTGTAAAATACTAAACATGTATTTTTAATCAATCATATGAAAGAAAATACAAGAACAAAAAACTTAAAAGAACCATGCACATGAATCTACCATGGTTCTTTATAATATTATATATATTATATAAATTTCACATTTTTATATATAAATGGTGAGGATGGTGAGTTTAGATATACCTCAAAAGTAATTATAACATTTTTTCTTTTGCATTTAATTAAAAAATGTTATGAAATTAAATTAAAATGAAGTATTTGTAAAATGTTTTGATTTGTAAATAAGTATGTGGTATTGATAACCCAATGGCTATTGTATTGACTCATGGTATTGTAACATAATAATTAAACGCATAGATCCATAACATAATTATAACATAATAATTAAAAGCATAGATCCATAACATAATTATTGAAAGCCTTAATGGCCCATGGTATTGATAAAACATGGTATTAGCCCATGTTATTATGATTTTTCTCATCTCTATTTCCCTCCCTCCCTCTCGCTATCTTTCTATTGTGGGTATTGGCCCATGGTATTGTAAAAAAAGTTATTTATAAGTTAATAATATCGATGATAAATATTCATGATTAAAAATCTTCTTATGCTGTAAATATTATTTTTTTTATTGTAAATATAAATATGGTTATTGAATCATTAGTTTAATTTATAACAATTTTTTAATAACAACATTTTAACTTAAAAGTCACCAAAACCTAAATTTAATCTAAAAATAACACTATAAAAAACATATATAAAAATATTTACTTGTGAATCTAATGGCCTAAAACATTTCAATCGTCTAACATTTGATATCTCCCTCTATCTCTCCCCTTATGGCTCTCCCCCTCTCTCCCCCCTCCATATCTATGTCTCCATGTCTCTCTCTTCCCATTCTTTCCTTATTTGTATCATCTCCTATTCTCTCCATTCCCTCATCTTCTCTCTCCCTCATTCCATCTTCATCTCTCCCTTATCACTCCCTCTATCTCTCCACCTATATCTCTCAATGTTTTTTTTCTCCCCTCCCTCTCTTTCCCCGTCCAAATCCATCTCTGTCCCTCCCTATCTCATCCTCTCTCTCCCACATCTATGTCTCTCTCCCCAAATCTATTCCTCCCCTCCCCTTCTCTCTCTCTCTCTCTTTCTTATATATGATCCCATTGTATTTTATTTAGCAGAAAAATTAAAAAAAATTAAAAAAACATAATTGGTTGTAAAATATTAAACCTGTATTTTTAATCAATCATATGAAAGAAAATACAATAACAAAAAAACTTAAAAGAACCATGCACATGCATCTACCATGGTTCTTTATAATATTATATATATTATATAAATTTCACACTTTTATATATAAATGGTGAGGATGGTGAGTTTAGATATACCTCCAAAGTAATTATAACATTTTTTCTTCTAGATTTAATTAAAAAATGATATAAAATTAAATTAAAATAAAGTATTTGTAAAATGTTTTGATTTTTAAATAAGTATGTGGTATTCATAACCCAATGGCTATGGTATTGACCCATGGTATTGTAACATAATAATTAAATGCATAGATCCATAACATAATTATAACATAATAATTAAAATCATAGATCCATAACATAATTATGGAAAGCCTTAATGGCCCATGGTATTGATAAACCATGGTATTAGCCCATGGTATTATGATTTTTCTCTTCTCTATTTCCCTCCCTCCCTCTCGCTATCTTTCTATTTTGGGTATTGGCTCATGGTATTGTAAAAAAAATTATTTAGAAGTTAATAATATCGATGATAAATATTCATGATTAAAAATCTTCTTATATTGTAAATATTATTTTTTTATTGTAAATATAAAGATGGTTACTGAATCATTAGTTTAATTTATAACAATTTTTTAATAACAACATTTTAACTTAAATGTCACCAAAACCTAAATTCAATATAAAACTAACACTATAAAAAAACATATATAAAACTATTTTCTTGTGAATCTAATGGCCTAAAACATTTCAATAGTCTAACATTTGATATCTCCCTCTATCTCTCTACTTCTCGCTCTCCCCCTCTCTCCCCCCTCCATAACTATGTCTCCATGTCTCTCTCTTCCCCTTCTTTCCCTATCTGTATCATTTCTTATTCTCTCCATTCCCTCATATCCTCTCTCCCTAATTCCATCTTCTTCTCTCCCTAATCACTCCCTCTATCTCTCCACCTATATCTCTCAATGTTTTTTTTTTCTTCCCTCTCTCTCTTTCCCCCTCCAAATCCATCTCTCCCTCCCTCTCTCCTCCTCTCTCTCCCACATCTATGTCTCTCTCCCCCACTCTATTCCTCCACTCCCCTTCTCTCTCTCTCTCTCTTTCTTATATATGATCCCATTGTATTTTATTTAGCAAAAAATATAAATAAATAAAATACATAATTGGTTGTAAAATATTAAACCTGTATTTTTAATCAATCATATGAAATAAAATACAAGAACAAAAAACATAAAATAACCATGCACATGCATCTATCATGGTTCTTTATAATATTATATATATTATATAAATTTCACATTTTTATATATAAATGGTGAGGATGGTGAGTTTAGATATACCTCAAAATTAATTATAACTTTTTTTTCTTTTAGATTTAATTAAAAAATGCTATAAAATTAAATTAAAATAAAGTATTTGTAAAATGTTTTGATTTTTAAATAAGTATGTGGTATTGATAACCAATGGCTATGCTATTGACCCATGGTATTGTAACATAATAATTAAATGCATAGATCCATAACATAATTATAACCTAATAATTAAAACCATAGACCCATAACATAATTTCGAAAGCCTTGATGGCCCATGGTATTGATAAACCATGGTATTATCCCATGGTATTATGATTTTTCTCTTCTCTATTTCCCTCCCTCCCTCTAGCTATCTTTCTATTGTGGGTATTGGCCCATGGTATTGTAAAAAAAACTATTTAGAAGTTAATAATATCGATGATAAATATTCATGATTAAAAATCTTCTTATATTGTAAATATTATTTTTTTTATTGTAAATATAAAGATGGTTATAGAATCATTAGTTTAATTTATAACAATTTTTTAATAACAACATTTTAACTTAAAATTCACCAAAACCTAAATTCAATCTAAAACTAACACTATAAAAAACATATATAAAACTATTTACCTGTGAATCTAATGGCCTAAAACATTTCAATTGTTTAACATTTGATATCTCCCTCTATCTCTCTCCTTCCCGCTCTCCCCCTCTCTCCCCCCTCCATATCTATGTCTCCATCTCTCTCTTCCCCTTCTTTCCCTATCTGTATCATCTCATATTCTCTCCATTCCCTCATCTCCTCTCTCCCTCATTCCATCTTCTTCTCTCCCTTATCACTCCCTCTTAGAAGTTAAGTTAATAATATCGATGATAAATATTCATGATTAAAAATCTTCTTATGTTGTAAATATTATTTTTTTATTGTAAATATAAAGATGGTTATTGAATCATTATTTTAATTTATAACAATTTTTTAATAACAACATTTTAACTTAAAATTCACCAAAACCTTATGTGGTGTTGATAACCCAATGACTATGGTATTGACGTATGGTATTGTAACATAATAATTAAATGCATAGATCCATAACATAATTATAACATAATAATTAAAAGCATGAATCCATAACATAATTATGGAAAGCCTTTATGGCCCATGGTATTATGATTTTTCTCTTCTCTATTTGCCTCCCTCCCTTTCGCTATATTTCTATTGTGGGTATTGGCCCATGGTATTGAAAAAACAAAAACTATATATATATATATATATATATATATATATATATATATATATATATATATATATATATATATATATATATAATATCGATGATAAATATTCATGATTAAAAATCTTCTTATATTGTAAATGTTTTTTTTAATTGTAAATATAAAGATGGTTACTGAATCATTAGTTTAATTTATAGCAATTTTTTAATAACAAAATTCTAAGTTAAAAGTCACCAAAACCTTAATTCAATCTAAAACTAACACTATAAAAAACATATATAAAACTATTTACGTGTGAATTAATGGCCTAAACAATTTCAATTGTCTAACATTTGATATCTCCCTCTATCTCTCTCCTTCTCGCTCTCCCCCTATCTCCACCCTCCATATCTATGTCTCCATGTCTCTCTCTTCCCCTTCTTTCCCGATTTGTATCATCTCCTATTCTCTCCATTCCCTCATCTCCTCTCTCCCTCATTCCATCTTCTTCTCTCCCTTATCACTCCCTCTACCTCTCCACCTATATCTCTCAATGTTTTTTTTCTTCCCTCCCTCTCTTTCCCCCTCCAAATCCATCTCTCTCCCTCCCTCTCTCCTCCTCTCTCTCTTCCTTCCTCTCTCTCCCACATCTATGTCTCTCTCCCCCACTCTATTCCTCCCCTCCCCTTCTCTCTCTCTCTGCCTTTTTTATATATGATCCCATTGAATTTTATTTAGAAAAAAATATAAATAAATAAATAAACATAATTGGTTGTAAAATATTAAACCTGTATTTTTATCAATCATATGAAAGAAAATACAAGAACAAAAAATTTAAAATAACCATGCACATGCATCTACCATGGTTCTTTATAATATTATATGTATTATATAAATTTCACATCTTTATATATAAATGGTGAGGATGGTGAGTTTAGATATACCTCCAAAGTAATTATAACATTTTTTCTTTTAGCTTTAATTAAGAAATGTTATAAAATAAAATAAAATAAAAATATTTGTAAAATGTTTTGATTTTAAAATAAGTATGTGGTATTGATAACCCAATGGCTATGGTATTGACCCATGGTATTGTAACATAATAATTAAATGCATAGATCCAAACATAATTATAACATAATAATTAAAAGCATAGATCCATAACATAATTATGGAAAGCCTTGATGGCCCGTGGCATTGATAAACCATTGTATTAGCCCATGGTATTATGACGTGAATCTAATGACCTAAAATATTTCAATCATCTAACATTTGATATCTCCCTCTATCTCCCTCCTTCTAGCTCTCCCCCTCTCTCCCCCCTCCATATCTATGTCTCCATGTTTCTATCTTCCCCTTCTTTCCCTATCTGTATCATCTCCTATTCTCTCCATTCCTTCATCTTCTCTCTCCCTAATTCCATCTTCTTCTCTCCCTTATCACTCCCTCTTAGAAGTTAATAATATCGATGATAAATATTCATGATTAAAAATCTTCTTATATTGTAAATATTATTTTTTTATTGTAAATATAAAGATGGTTATTGAATCATTAGTTTAATTTATAAAAAAAAATTAATAACAACATTTTAACTTAAAAGTCAAAAAAACCTAAATTCAATCTAAAACTAACACTATAAAAAACGTATATAAAACTATTTACTTGTGAATCTAATGGCCTAAAACATTTCAATCATCTAACATTTGATATCTCCCTCTATCTAACATTTGATATCTCCCTCTATCTCTCTCCTTCTCGCTCTGCCCCTCTCTCCCCCATCCATATCTATGTCTCCATGTCTCTCTCTTCCCCTTATTTCCCTATATGTATCGTCTCCTATTCTTTCCATTCTCTCATCTCCTCTCTCCCTCATTCCATCTTTTTCTCTCCCTTATCACTCCCTCTATCTCTCCACCTATATCTCTCAATGTTTTTTTTCTTCCCTCCCTCTCTTTCCCCCTCCACATCCATCTCTCTCCCTCCCTCTCTCCTCCTCTCTCTCTTCCTTCCTCTCTCTCTCCCACATCTATGTCTCTCTCCCCCACTCTATTATTCCTCTCTCTCTCTCTCTCTCTTTCTTATATATGATCCCACTGTATTTTATTTAGCAAAAACTATAAATTAAAAAAAAAACACATAATTGGTTGTAAAATATTAAACCTGTATTTTTAATCAATCATATGAAATAAAATACAAGAACAAAAAACTTAAAAGAACCATGAATATGCATCTACCATGGTTTTTTATAATATTATATATATTATATAAATTTCACATTTTTATATATAAATGGTGAGGATGGTGAGTTTAGATATACCTCAAAAGTAATTATAACATTTTTTCTTTTAGATTTAATTAAAAAATGTTATAAAATAAAATTAAAATAAAGTATTTGTAAAATGTTTTGATTTTTAAATAAATATGTGGTATTGATAACCCAATGGCTATGGTATTGACCCATGGTATTGTAACATAATAATTAAATGCATAGATCCATAACATAATTATCGAAAGCCTTTATGGCCCATGGTATTGATAAACCATGGTATTAGCCCATGGTATTATGATTTTTCTCTTCTCTATTTCCCTCCCTCCCTCTCGCTATCTTTCGATTGTGGGTATTGGCCCATGGTATTGTAAAAAAAATTATTTAGAAGTTAATAATATCGATGATAAATATTCATGATTAAAATTATTCTTTTATTATAAATATTATTTTTTTATTGTAAATATAAAGATGGTTATTGAATCATTAGTTTAATTTATAACAATTTTTTAATAACAACATTTTAACTTAAAAGTCACAAAAACCTAAATTCAATCTAAAACTAACACTATAAAAAACATATATAAAACTATTTACTTGTGAATCTAATGGCATAAAACATTTCAATCATCTAACATTTGGTATCTCCCTCTATCTCTCTCCTTCTGGTTCTCCCCCTCTCTCCCCTCTTCATATCTATGTCTCCATGTCTCTCTCTTCCCCTTATTTCCATTTATGTATCATCTCCTCTTCTCTCCATTCCTTCATCTCCTCTCTCCCTCATTCCATCTTCTTCTCTCCCTTATCACTCCCTCTATCTCTCCACCTATATCTCTCAATGTTTTTTTTCTTCCCTCCCTCTCTTTCCCCTTCCAAATCCATCTCTCTCCTCCTCTCTCTCTTGCTTCCTCTCTCTCCCACATCTATGTCTCTCTCCCCCTCTCTATTCCTCCCCTCCCCTTCTCTCTCTCTCTCTTTCTTATATATGATCCCATTGTATTTTATTTAGCAAAAAATATAAATTTAAAAAAACATAATTGGTTGTAAAATATTAAACCTATATTTTGGATCAATCATATGAAAGAAAATACAAGAACAAAAAACTTAAAAGAGCCATGCACATGCATCTATCATGGTTCTTTATAATATTATATATATTATATAAATTTCACATTTTTATATATAAATGGTGAGGATGGTGAGCTTAGATATACCTCAAAAGTAATTATAACATTTTTTCTTTTAGATTTAATTAAAAAATGTTATAAAATTAAATTAAATTAAATTATTTGTAAATTGTTTTGATTTTAAAATAAGTATGTGGTATTGATAACCCAATGGCTATGGTATTGACCCATGGTATTGTAACATAATAATTAAATGCATAGATCCATATCATAATTATAATATAATAATTACAAGCATAGATCCATAACATAATCATGGAAAGCCTTGATGGCCCATGGTATTATGATTTTTCTTTTATCTCTTTCCCTCCCTCCCTCTCTCTATCTTTCTATTGTGGGTATTGGTCCTAGTATTGTAAAAAAAATTATCTAGAAGTTAATAATTTCGATGATAAATATTCATGATTAAAAATCTTCTTATATTGTAAATAATATTTTTTTATTGTAAATTTAAAGATGGTTATTGAATCATTAATTTAATTTATATAAAAAATTAATAACAACATTTTAACTTAAAAGTCACCAAAATCTAAATTCAAATAAAAAACATATTTAAAATTATTTACTTGTGAATCTAATGGCCAGTTGTTTCCAAATAAGAACGTAATTAATTATAATTATAATAGCATTATTAATTGTATGTTTTTATTTTATTTTATTTTTAATTTTATGTATTTTGAACAAGTCAAAATGTTTTATTGATAATTATAATTATTAATTTTGTTTAGATGTTTTTTATTTTATTTTAATTATTTTGAGCGAGTCAAAAAAAATTACAGGACATGACAACATCTCCCCATACCTGATTTCTTTTATATTTAATTTAAAATAGTTATAAAATCAGATTAAAATAAAATATTTTGATTTTGAAATGAGTTATGGTTTTTGTATTGGCCTATTGTATTGTAACAAAGTTTATTTACAAGTTAATAATATTTATGGTAAAATGGAGATAAATATACATAGTTAAGAATCTTGTTATATAATAAGTTTAGAATTTGTCGACTTTTTGGAGTTTCTAGTTTTGGTGAAATCTTGATCTGTATTATTTAAACTGATTTATATAGATTATAAGTAAAGTGATTTAAAACTAATTTACATAGATTTATTTTATTTTACTTTAACTCTTGTGTTGTGCACATTAATATATATATTTGATAAATTCCAGCGTTTTGAAAATCTCTAGTTCTTTTTAACAGCTAAATTATTCTGAAGTTATAAAATTTTGGGGAATTAGATAATACACTGAACGAAGAAAAGTATATTTTCAAAAAGAGGACTATTAATTTTATATTCGTTACATATTTATATATAATAAAAAGTTAACCATATTCAAAATTTCACCCTTCCCCGCTTCGGAGTATGCTAATTATAGTATAATGTTTAGAGGTTATCGTCATTACATTAGTTTGGTATTAATGTTACAAATAGAATGATATTAATGTTACAAATTGGTTTTACATCTTACAACTTAAGAGCGTAAACTAGTTTGTGTAAATTGGACTTGATATATTAAATTAATGCAATTTTTATATTAAAAAATTATAATTTTTTATAGGTGTAATTTTTTTTAAATTTTAATTAATTTTGATGTATGAGAGATTTAGAATTAAGATAGATTTATACTATTTTTTAATTTATTTTTTAAATTTATTTAGAGTATTAAATGAATTAGATTTGTTTTTTATATTGAGAAACATATCATTGAAATGTTTTAACCATTATGAGTTAAGAATGATGAAATTTCTAAATGTTCATACTTTTTTTCAAATTTTGATCTCAAGTTACATGGATCAATACTGATTCTTAGTATGTCATATGTCAATTCCATGTTGTACATGAAAAGATTTACACATCTCTCTCACATTGGATTGTAGATCAATAAGAACTCTCTCTATTTACTTAACTACAACTGAAATATATTTTTTTTGCTATTAGTAGTTTTCTAAAGTTTGTGTTCTAACTCCATATTAAGACATGAATGAATGACAGATCTCTCTCATAAAGGGAAGCATATTAAGAATTAAATGAATGACACAACTCCATAAAGGGAAAACCAAATTAAGAATTGAATGAGTAACACAACTTGCCCATAAAGGAAAGCAAGAAAGCCTTTTTGAACCTAATAAGATTTTTTTTCCCACTTTCAATTGTTTTTTTTATCCCCTGAGTGGGCCTAATGGTTAAGATCATGTATTTCCTCCTAAGAGGTCTCGGGTTCAAATCCAAATGGGGGTAGACTATGTATTCCACTGAATACTTTAGTAGTCAAATCATTAGGTAGATTTGGGTCAAACAAAGGGGTCTCATACACCAAATTTGGCCATTGAATAGAGTGGGGCAACCAAAGGGGTCTCATACACCAATTTTTGTGCAGTTGTGACCTTAAAATTAGATGATGATAATGATGATGATGATGATCATTATTATTATTATTATTAGGTGAAGTATAATTATTATATGTTTTGGTTTTTTGAGTTGGAAACCAGTGATAATGTGTTTTTGAATGCATAAATGAATACAATAGCATCAAAAATCTTTGGAGCACTTGGAGTATTAGAAGATTTAGACTATGGATTATTATTATATTAAGTTGATAACAATTTTTTTCATTTAAAAACTGTCGTGAAAAAGGCCAAATTTAGAATATTTAGACTATGGATTATTATTATATTAAGTTGATATCAAATTATTTCATTTGAGGTAGTCATTGAAGTATTTTATTTATGACCAACATTAAAAAAATTTATTACTATTTTGTAAATGTTAAGTGTCAACTCCACATTGAGCATAAGGAATTACACATATCCCTCACACCTTCTATTCTTTGATTAATCCTTGTCCCTGATTGTGGGCATTCCCTATAAAAATTAAAAGCTATATTGGTATCTCAAAAGATTGATCCTTATTTATGTAGGTGATATTTTCTAATTCCGCGGATATACTTCATATTAAACAAACTCAATTGGTCGAGTCTCTATTGTTAAAGCACCTTTGCTATTGAGACTCTCGTGGTTGAGTTGACAAGAAGTGATGCATTTGAAAAGAAGTGATCCCTTGAGTGGATCTTCCTGTACAAATATTATGTGGTTTTGTGGCTGTGGCAGTGGTTCTGTGGATGTAGTCTGCTCTTTGAGGTCCATGAACCACATTTTTGTTTATACTTCATATTAAACACACCTACTCTCTAAGGTCCATGAACCACATTTTTGTTTATACTTCATATTAAACACACACAAACATATTTGATATTGAAATATTTTATGAACATTAAAATATTTTATTTATTGTCAACATTGAATGTTTTTATTATTATTAATTTTTTAAACAATGTGGCCTCTCTCTCTCTCTCTCTCTCTCTCACTATTTTCAACATTGAATGCTTTTATTATTATTAATTTTTTAAACAATGTGGCCCCTCTCTCTCTCTCTCTCTTTTTCAACATTGAATGCTTTTATTATTATTAATTTTTTAAACAATGTGGCCCCTCTCTCTCTCTATATATATATATATGTATGTATGTATGTATGTATGTATGTATATATATATATATATTTATGGTACCATGGTGAATCGATAACTCATTGGAGTAATTAAGGAAAGGCTCAATCTCAAATCTATGGGCTTCCATTATAATACCAAGAGTATATCCAATAAATGGTAAGCCAGATATACGAGGAATTAATGAATTAACAAGATATGAGACTCCACAAGGGTATGGGATCCTACTCCTTGAGCTCCAAGAAAACAAAGAGTATATCCTACTCCTTGAGGGGATAACATCTCTCTCTCTCTCTCTCTCTCTCTCTCTCTCTCTCTCTCTATATATATATATATATATATATATATATATATTAACCATGGTGAATTGGTAACTTATTGGAGTAATCTCAGTGAGGCCCAAGATGCCCAAAATCAAACCTAGCAGTTTCATCTATATATATATATATATATATATATATATATATATATATTAACCATGGTGAATTGGTAACTTATTGGAGTGATCTCAGTGAGGCCCAAGATCAAGCCTAGCAGTTTCATCTATAATAGCAAGAGTCAACTGGTAGGCTAGATATACTAGCAATTTATGACTTAGCAAGAGCCATGACTCCATGAGGGTGGGGGAGCCTAATCCTTGAGCCTTATCACAAGGGGCCAAAGATGTCCCCCTATGGGATTTGAAACTAGGTGGAGGGGATAACATGCCATTGTGCCAACCACTGGATCATACCATTAGGAGACCTTTATATATATATATATATATATATATATATATATATATATATATATATATATATATAATAATCTATTATTAAGGTCACAGACAATCCAAACACCAAATTCGTGTATGAGACCCACTTGACCTACCTCTACATAGTTATTTGACTACTAAATACTATGCAGGTATACATACTCTACCCCCTCTGGTTTTGAACCTGTGACCTCTATGAAGTTGATATAAAATTATATTACTTAAGGTGGACATTGAAATATTCTATTTATAGTGGATTTTGAAATATATTTTTTAAATGTCACTTCACTCAACTCCATCTTAAATATAGAAGAATGAACGAGATATCTTCCTTATAATTACTCAACATAACTTTTAAATTGGACCAAAGCCAACATCAAAATTCAAATGTATTATTTTATCATTTTTAAAGTCCATATTAAACATTGAAGAAATTATACATACCTCTATCTTTCTCTTTATATATGAAGTTGCTATATAATTATATTATTTAAGGTGGACATTGAAATATTTTATTTATGAATGATTTTGAAATATATTTTTTTTAATTTTAACTATCCACTTCATGATAAGTATGAAAGGAATTAAACATCTCTTTTAAAATGAACTGTAAAAAAAATTTATTTATTTTTTTAATTTTAATTTTTAAGAAAAAAACAAACAAAACAAAAAAACTTTTCAACATTTACACACACACACATATATATATGGTGGGAAAATCTACCATAACTCAATTGTCAAACCAACAATGAGGATACTCATTATTGGTTGTTATCTGAGTATGCAGTCTCACTCATCAATGTTATTCAAGGAAAAGCAGGCAACTCCAAATTACTTTATGGTGATTCGTATCAGGGACTTTCACTCCTTCTAGATGCCTCTGCATCTTGGGTCATTAACCTATTGCCTTAGGCCTAAAAAATACAAGCTCTTAACCAAGCAACTTCTTGTAAATATTGAAAAAAATTAATTTATATATTTTATACATTATCAATAAAAAATCAAATTATTTATAATTTAATAATTAATTTTTATTTTGGAAAATTTTGAATTTTAATAAATTTATAATATAGATTAAATTCACAAACCTAGTTGAAAATGATATTTACTCATGTGTAAATTTCTAAATATCTAACAATTTTGAACAACCCCTTAAGTCTCGTAGCATATTACCTACTTATAATTATAATAATGAAAATTCAAGAGTAATAAAAAACTTGAATTCTTGGTCGAATGTGTTTACTAACCAAAAAAAACCTTGAAGCCACCTATTCGTGCAATTGCGGTTGGTTAACTTTATGATGGGTGTTGAGATTTTATTTCTTATTTTTTAATTAAATCTGGAGGAAAATCTCATGTAGGTGACAACAATAGGATTTGTTGCTACATTGGCTCCATCAGTTTCTGATGAGGAGTTAATGCATCCTATATTTGTTGTGAGAGAATTTATGAGTTTGTTTTAATTCACAGCTATAAAATGTAAGCCCGTAGAGGCAAGTGGGCATAATGAGGAATGTGTTGTGAGGAAGAGCTGAGCAGATGAGAAACTCTGCTATTGTATTTCTGCAGTTGATTAATGAGATTGCCGATGCCCTGTTAGGTGGACGTAGCCCAGATTGGTTGGGTGACCCACGTTAAAAATCTGCTGTTTTATGTGTGTTTGAATGCTGTGTGTTCTGTACGTTTTATTTTGTTATTCTGCTGCTGAGCTCAACAATTGGTATCAGAGAGTACTGTTGAGCTGTCGAATTGATCTGTGTGTCGAAGACCAGCTGTGGTTTTTTGTTGAACGGTGGTTTTGCTGAATGGCGTTGTGTTGAAATCTTCTGTCCGTGTGGAAGAGTCAAGCAGAGCCGTAAATCGAAAGAGTTGACGTTGTACACCGTGAGAATTTATGAACTATTCGACCTGTCCATGACTTGAAGCTATGAGCCGTGAAATTCATCTGCGTATGCGATTGCAGAAGTCGTGGCCAGTTTTTGATGTGCGCAGACTGCCATGGATCGGTTAGCCGAATTTGAAATTTTGAATAGCGTTGAATGGAGAAGACTCGCAGCGTTGAAGAAATATGGTTGAACTGTCCGTGTTAAAGTTGATTGAAATTTTGAAGAGATGTGTCAATAAAGCGTAAGTCAATTTGAAGTTTTAAGCTGATGCGAAGTTAAGTCGATATGCAGTCTTTATAACGCTGGTTTATGCCTTTGAACAAAACAAAACAAAAAAGGTCGATTTTAACATCATGGTATTAAGAAGTCGTTTTGTTTTTTAAAATCGATTTATATTTGTATTGAATTGACTCTAAAAATGTTTTACATTGAGTCAATGTGTATTCAAAACAATAAATCGATTATATTAAGGGTGGCCCATAAGAATAAATCGATTTGTATGATAGTATTTCTTTAAAATCGATTTGACATTTAATAATGCCATTTGCACATGGTATTTTATGAAGTGGTCACAATAAATCGATTTTGGAAGTGGTGGTTCTTAAAAAAATTAAATCGATTTTATTAAAAAAGGCATTTTATAAGGTGAAGGGAATTTTCATTCATTAAAAAGTTGCAATTGGAGAAACATGGCAAAAACTCAAAGTGCTCGGTTTGAAA
Organism: Pinus albicaulis; assembly: GCA_034641835.2. Taxonomy (NCBI): domain Eukaryota; kingdom Viridiplantae; phylum Streptophyta; class Pinopsida; order Pinales; family Pinaceae; genus Pinus; species Pinus albicaulis. Next base: position 481,823,125 of record CM076582.1, read on the forward strand.
TCGAGAAGTTCAATGGCAAAAACAACTTCGAGATCTGGAAGGTGAAGATGTATGATCTACTCGTGCAACAAGGCGTGGCGAAGGTGCTGTTGGGTAAATCCAAACAGCCTTACACCATGACAGATGATGAATGGAGTGATCTAGATGAAAGAGCACTGAGAGGCATTTGACTTTGTTTGGCGGATGATGTTTTGTTTAACATCGTGTCAGAGAAAACTGCTGCTGGTTTGTGGTCAAAGCTTGAAAAGCTATACATGACAAAGTCCTTAACCAATAGGATTCTTCTGAAGTGACAGTTGTACAGCTTGCGCATGAAAGAAGGTACGATGATAAATGATCATCTGAATACCTTTAATACTCTCATAGTGCAATTAGAAAGTATAGAAGTAAAATTTGAATCAGAAGATAAAGCTGTCACTTTATTATGCTCGTTGCTCGAGTCATGGGATCATTTTGTTACTTCTATAAGTCTTAGTTCATCAGAAACCCTTGAATTTGATGATGTTGTTGGAGCTTTGTTGTCCGAAGAAACAAGGAAGAGGTCAAATTCAGAAACCTCTACATCAGAAGCAATGATGGTCAGAGGTCGTTCTAAAGAAAGACGCTTCAGTAAGCACAACAACTCGCGTTCAAAATTGAAAGGGAAGAAGAGTAAGGTAAAGTGCTGGTTTTGTGGCAAATCAGGACATTTGAAGAAGGACTGTTGGAAGAGACAGCAAACATCCAAAGGAGACTCTTCGACAGAGAAGAAAGAAACAAACACGACAGATACAGGTTCGGCATCGATTTCAGGTATGAGTGATGAAGTGTTATCAGTTAGTTTGTCTAATCATGATCAACATTAGCTGTTAGATTCTGGTGCGTCAAATCACATGTGCATTCATAGAGAGTGGTTTAAAACTTATAAATCAATCAATGATGGAGTGGTTTATATGGGAAATGATGCTTCATGTAATATTTTGGGAATTGGAAGCATCCAGATTAAAATGTTTGACAGGACAAATAAAATTCTAACTGATGTAAGACATGTACCTGAACTAAGAAAAAACCTCATTTCACTAGGAGTACTAGACACTAATGGATATAAAACCTTTATTCAAGGTGGAGTAATGAAAGTTTATAAAGGAATTTTACTAGTAATGAAAGCAAAGAAGGTTGGAAATCTTTATCAATTAGAAGGAAGAACAGAGTTAGATCATGCTTCTACAGTATTTGAAAATGATAGTAATTCTATTCGTTTATGGCATCAAAGGTTGGGCCATATGAGCGAAAGAGGATTAAAAATTTTATCTGATCGTAAGTTACTTCCTAGTTTAAAATCTTCTAAGTTAGATTTCTGCAAACATTGTCTATTTGGGAAACAAAGCAAGCAGAAGTTTAAAACTGGAAAACATACTAGTAAGGGAATTCTTGATAATATCCATTCTGATGTTTGGGGTCCATCTCCTACAACCTCATATGGAGGATCGTCATATTTTGTATCTTTTATTGATGATTTCTCTAGAAAAGTGTGGGTCTACATGTTAAAGAAGAAGTCTGATGTATTCACAGTTTTCAAACAGTTTAGAGCATTAGTTGAAAACATCACTGGTAGAACCATTAAATGCTTAAGAACTGACAATGGTGGTGAGTTCACTTCAAAGGAATTTGATAATTATTGCAAGGACGCTGGGATCGAAAGACATAAAACCACTGTATATACTCCTCAGCAAAACGGAGTTGCTGAACGCATGAACAAGACTCTTTTAGAGAGAGCAAGAAGTATGCTTAGTAATGCCAATTTGCAGAAGGAATTGTGGACAGAAGCGGTTTCTACAGCTTGTTACTTGGTAAATCGATCACCATCAACTGCGATAGGATGCAAAATTCCTCAAGAGGTATGGAAAGGTTATCCATGTGATTATTCTAAACTGAATGTTTTTGGTTGTGATGCATATGCTCTAGTTCCAAAACATCAGCGTTCTAAATTAGATCCTAAATCAAAAAGATATATCTTTGTTGGATATGGTGATGGAAATAAGGGATACAGGTTTTGGGATCCTACTACTCACAAGATCATCATTAACAGAGATGTTAAATTTAATGAATCCTCACTTGAAAATCCAGATGTAGATGATAAATTGAAACAGGATAATGTACCTCAGCTTCAACACATTCAGTTTGAAACCAGTTCAAATACTGACGATAGTCTAGATGAACAAGTTTTAGATTCAGATCATGAACAAGTTTCAGATGCAGATCATGAACATGTTTCAGATGCTGATCATGAAGAAGTTCCTACAGACAATAATCAGCAAATTGGAGAAGTACCAGAAACATATTTAAGGAGGTCTACAAGAATCAGACGTTTTCCTAGAAGGTATGATGATTATGTTACTTCAGTTTGCTTTAACTGCTAACGATGATGAACCTTTGTGCTATCAGGAAGCTGTAGAAGGTTCTAATAGTGGTAAGTGGAAAGAGGCTATGAAGGACGAGATGAAGGCATTAGCCAAGAATGCCACATGGGATCTGGTGGAACTTCCTAAAGACAGGAAAACTGTGGGATGTAAGTGGGTTTACAAGTTGAAGAAGGGTGTTGATGATACAGAAAACAAGTACAAAGCGAGGCTGGTCGCGAAAGGTTTTTCTCAGAAAGCCGGCATTGACTTTCATGAGATATTTTCACCAGTTGTAAAAATTGTTTCAATTCGGATTGTGTTAGCATTAGTTGCTTTACTTGATTTAGAATTATAGCAACTAGATGTTAAAACTGCTTTTTTACATGGAGATTTAGATGAGGAAATTTGCATGGAAAAACCGAAAGGGTTTGTTCAAAATCGCAATAGGAAATTTGTCTGCAGGCTCAAGAAATCATTGTATGGTCTGAAGTAGTCGCCTCGACAGTGGTACAAGAAATTTGATTCTTTCATGATGAGTCAAAATTATATAAGAAGTGAATATGATCATTGTGTTTACTTTAAGAAATTAAGTAATGGCATGTTCATTATCTTAGTATTGTATGTTGACGATATGCTTTTAGCAAGCAAAAGCATAACAGAGATCAACAGGTTAAAGGCTCAGATGGCTAGGACATTTGATATGAAAGATCTAGGAGCAGCAAGACAGATTTTGGGCATGGAGATTTTTAGAGACAGGAGTAATGGTAAGCTGTGGCTATCACAACAGAAGTATATTGAGAAGATACTCTTGAGGTTTGGTATGAACAATGTGAAGCCTGTTTCAGTCCCTTTTGCTTCCCATTTTAAGCTTTCTTAAAGTTTATGTCCTAACACTAATGAAGAAAAGGAATATATGTCTCGAATTCCATATGCCAATGTAGTAGGTTGTTTGATGTATGCGATGGTTTGTACTCAACCAGATATTTCACATGCAGTTGGGGTTGTCAGCAGGTATATGGAAAATCTAGGAAAAGAACACTGGTCAGCAGTGAAATGGGTGCTTCGGTATCTGAGAGGCACAAGTGATTATTGTATCACTTATAACAGAAGCAGTGAATATGTTTGTGGATATGTTGATTTTGATTTTGCAGGTGATTTGGATAAGAGAAGGTCAACTTCAGGGTATGTCTTTACTCTTGCAGGTGGAGCTATTAGCTGGATGTCAAAGCTACAGAACATTGTTGCTTTATCCACTACAGAAGCATAATACATAGCTGCTTCGCATGCTTGCAAAGAAGCGGTTTGGTTGAAAGGTTTGTTTGGTGAGTTTGGTAGGTTGCAGGACAGCATCAAGTTATTTTGTGATAGTCAAAGTGCAATTCACTTGGCTAAAAATCCCGCCTATCATAGTAAATCAAAGCACATACCTCTCAAATACCATTTTGTAAGACAGGTTATCACTGAAAGGGGAGTCTCTCTTGAAAAGGTGCATACAAAAGAAAACTGTGCAGACATGTTCACGAAACCAGTTTTGTTAGAGAAGCTACGTTGGTGTCTGGCTTCTCTTGGCTTGCAGAAAAGATAAAAATAATAATGAAACAGGGTATCAGGCTAATTGTTGTCAAGGTGGAGATTGTTGAGATTTTATTTCTTATTTTTTAATTAAATCTAGAGGAAAATCTCATGTAGGTGACAACAATAGGATTTGTTGCTACATTGGCTCCATCAGTTTTTGATGAGGAGTTAATGCATCCTATATTTGTTGTGAGAGAATTTATGAGTTTGTTTTCATTCACATCTATAAAATGTAAGCCCGTAGAGGCAAGAGGGCATGATGAGGAATGTGTACTAAGGAAGAGCTGAGCAGATGAGAAATTCTGCTATTGTATTTTTGCAATTGATTAATGAGATTGCCGATGCCCTGTTAGGTGGACGTAGCCCAGATTGGTTGGGTGAACCACATTAAAAATCTGCTGTTTTTATGTGTGTTTCTGCTGTGTGTTTGATTGTCTATTGAAGTTTATTGCTGTGTGTTGCTCTACAATGGGGTCATTGTCGTGGTTCCCCGCTTACGACTTAAGGACTCCACTTCTTTTTTGCAGGTAGGTGGGGGTTTAATCTCCCGTCCATTTTAAACGTGCATGGACATCAACTTTCAAGTGCATGCTGACTAGGATTTCAATTGAGGTAAACTCTTACCATAGCATAACTATGAGTTTATATCATAAGAGTGGAGAAGCTTACAACGTGTTTTGGTCATGCCTACATGTCTATCCACGTATCCCTAGTGAGTGGTGACATGTCAAAGGGTGAAATTTACTACTTGGTTAAAAGGATTTTATTTATAATTAAAATTTTATTGAATTTTTTATATCAGTTTTATATTAAGAATTAAAATAATTATACATTTTTATTATATTTAAATATTAAAAAAAAAATTCCTTGATTAGGGTGCAAAGCGTCACAATATCTCTTTCAAGATCAATGCCATGAGTGATAGGATGTGTAGAACGGCAGAAGGACGGCCACCTCTTGTCCTAAACGTGTGTGTTAGCTTTTGAAGCACAGCAGTTGGGGGTATGTCGTTTAATGCGGCAGAGGGCACTATAGAGGTAAATTACCAAGTGGTGGCTGACTGCAACTCGCTTAATGCAATTGCTCCGATTGAAGGTGGTTGTTGGCTCAAGGGGTCCTGACCCAGGTTCAAAAATTAAGGTTTGCCAACAAACCCCTATACTACTGGCCTTTTCGGTAGTGACCTGCTTGCGCAGGCCAAAGTCTCACCCGAAGCAGTATGGGAGGGTGTTGGAACCAGGTTTCCGCACCCTGAGAGAGAGCAGGTAAGTCAAGTCGATTTGCAGTTATCAGATCTATACAGCCAGAGGTCGTCCACAGGAGTTCCAATAAATAACCAGAATACAATTATCGGATCTAATTAATAGGCTCGCATCCACGTGCATACTATCAGCTATAATCACAGAACAATATATTCGCAGCAGATTAACAGATCACTGATGCATTTACCATAAACATAGACAGTTTGCAGCTTACAAATAGATCATAACTCAAGTCCGCATCAACCATAACAAATCAGGTCTAGATAACATCAAATATCCACAATACTTTCGCACATCTATATTATTACCCAAAAATCCTCTTACATTCCCAAATGACCACCTGCGCACACAACCAGCAGCGTCCGCACACAGTAGGACAGAGGATCTTTGTGCACACAGCCAGCAGGAGTCCTAACCCAAACAACCCTACCACAGATCTAACAGTTCATACTTCGCATCAATCTCTATTCATTCTTACCTATGACTCACAAAAGGTTCATCTATTTATAGCAATTTAGCCTACGCATCCAATGGTCTACAAATCGTGGTTTGCAGACTCTTGATCTACCCTTGACCCATTTACAATGCATTAGGGGCTTTGACCCACCCCAAAACCCTTGCATTAGACTAAACAATACAAAATTATACGAAAATGGAAAAATTCATAGCCTTTGGGAGACCCTGCTCCAACAGTCCCCCTACACAATCTTGTGACTCGTCTCGAGTCACTGTGCCGATGGGGCTTCAACCTATGCTTGCAATACTCTGATCGCCTCGACTAATGGAGGCAGCCTGCTTTCACATTGGACAATTGCATTCTATGCAATGTCGACCAATTTTTCTGATAGTGGTCCCTCAGTCGTGGCAGTAACACTCTCCAAAGTTTGGTTCAGTTGCTTAATAGCAACATCGACATCCTGTGACAGTTTGAGGGCTTCGTCTACCCACGACTTCAGTTGGTCACCCAGGGTCTTCTTCTTTTGCCGCAGATTCTCAATATCTGCCTAGAGCGCTTGGCTGGTGCGTAGTCATTGCGAGCACCGGGAAAGCACCAAAGTGGGCAAGGTGGCTTTGATTGTCTCGAACTCCTCTTCTTTTTGCCGCGGGTCCTGGTTTATCCCTTGCAAGATTGCATCATGTTGGACCTTAGTCCATAGCTGCATGGAAATCTCTAGTAGCTGGGCTCCCTGCACGATCTGCCCCGTGATAACATTCGTAGCTGCAGTGACCAGCGCAGCTCGCTGGGCTCGGACCTCTGGGGGTGTTTCAAGCTGTAACTTAGCCTGCAGATCTGCGATCTGCTGCTCCATGTGTGTCTTAACAACCTGAACTTTATCTCTGGAAGCCTTGACGGCTGCGACTAGTCATTTTTCTTTTTCCTGAGGGGTGGTTAACGTCGGAATCTCTGTGAGAACATCCGCATATAGTCGGTGAATTGTGTTTTCAAGCTCTGTGTGCTTGGCGGTGGTGAGACAGACCTCCTCCTCCTTTGCAATGATGTTTTTCTCAGCTATGCCGAGCTGTTGGTGCACCTATTGGTCGTGATGATGGATTTCCTGAAAGATAGCGATGTGGAGACCCTGCAAGGCCTCATGGGGTAGCCAAGCTAAGTTCAGCTAGACTTCTGCACTGGTCTAGACTTGGGGTCCCAAGTCAGATGGACTGAGGACCAGAGCTGTGCTAGCGACAGAATAGAGGCAGCTATCAGCTGTAGCTAGTGTCGTGCTACTAGTGATGGAGGGTGGGCGTACTGGGGTCGCACTAATCTACAATGTGTCTGTTTTTAACTAAAGCACTCGCAGCTCAGCTTGGATTGTGTCGACCGTGGCCCGCTGTTGTTCTTCTAAGGCAGCCCATCTGTCCTCTGCGGTTAGAGTGACTGAATCGGCGATTTGTTCCAGGTCTCCGTCAGTCAGCGTGATTGTTTCGTCGCGTTCTGCTCGCTGAGATCAGTGCTTCTTGGAGGGCGTTTTGATCGGCTTAGTCATGTGCTTCGTACCGTGGAGGGAGGCAGGTTCATCGATCTCCAAACCTTTTGTACCCAAACTAGTTTGTGGGTTTGTCTGGGTTTCTGCCTCGACGTCCTTCTGCTACTGCACATACTTTTGAGTGTCTGCACCAGTGTCTTGTCAGGTACTCTTGACGACAGGGGGTTTGACTTGGGATGCACTGGTGCTTCCAACGCCCTTCATGCCAGTTTTGAAACCAAGTTTCTAGTTAGGGGGCCAGAGCGTAATGACATTTTCGATTTCTTCGTCCATCACCATGTAGGGAAGCAAAGTCCAGGCTTTTTCTTTATGCACTCTGATCTGAACATTGTGTAGAGTGACTTGGAATGTGGAAATTCCCTTGTATCTGTCGTACACAGCAGGGGACAACCGCAGACGGGAATTAATAGCGGCGGCTACACTACTCTGAAAGAGGACCCAGAACACCTGGTTGTCCTCGAGCCATTGTGGATCTATGGAATCCCACAAGTGTGCATAGCAAGCCCCTTTGCACATGTCCAGGGTAATCTCAGGGAGGACGGACTCTGCAGGAACTTCCCAAGAAACCACTGCTATAAAAAACAGCAACCAAGAGTAACAGAAGGCGCGGCCCTACTCCTGGGACTCACGAACGTTGGTTAGATATTCATCGCACAAATATTGTTCCCAGTTAAAACATACCCCTTTCGCACATTATTCGGCTAACCGAATGACATAGGCTAGAACAGAGGTGACCTGACACTTCCTCATCATTTTACATGCTAACAGCATGGTGCCCAACTGCGTACCTTGGTCATTGACTGTCTTAATGATAAATCCCCGAGTATTATGGTCCACATGATACTTTTGGTGCACGAACTCAACAGCCTCCGCCTCATATTTCTTACCCACACGCTCTAGGGGGTTCGGGCCACTCATGGGAAGACCAGTGACCCGATGCATGAGCGCAACGTCAATGGGGATCTTGTCCTAGATCCACAGACATCTGAATTAGCGCGAGCAATTGTCATGCGAGTCGGTTCGTTAAATTGTAGTGTCCAAAGTGGGTCATCCGAAGCAGATTTAGGAGCCCAGACCCTGCCAAACCATGTACCCAGCGTTGGGGGACAACTTTGACCCCATCATCACCATGAACTATATCAAGGTACAACTCAGGTGCGAGCTCAGGGAAGGCCTCAAAATTTTCCAAATCATGGTCATCGAACTTAACTTCATGAAGGCGGCCAAAATGTTCACCTATGATGGGGACCTCCCCCGGGGTCAACTACATCTGCAAGTAAGTGATCAAGCCATTGAGGTTCTTTGGCGTACGCGTCGATGTCTTACGTGGTCATATGAAGGGGGGCAGCCAGTTGATCGACTCAGCGGGCTGGGCCTCCTCCTGAGTAGCCCGCAGGGATTTCACGTTGCGCGGGGAGGTGTGGGGCTTTTCTGCAGCCCATTTCGTAGGCTTCGGGGGCTTGCCTGAGCCCTAAGCTTTTTCTTTTCCTTTCTGGGTGGTAGGGCTGGGTGTGGAGAGGATTTCTTCAACCTCGGATTCGACCTCCACCACTTCCTCAGTGTCTTGGTCAACTAAGGTTACTGGCTTCAAGAGTTCGGCAGGGTTCATGGCCATCATTTTGGTGCGAAATATGAAATCAGGGTTGCTACTGTCAGAGGGGGCAGGCTGCTCAGACATGAACAGGATGCTAGCAGCACATAATTTCTTACAACACAACTTCGTCCAAGACAACCATGCTAAGTACGAGCTATTGGAGCAATACAAAACCTGTGTCTTATCTATCTCACCTATTTTATAGCCTTGAGTACCACCCAACGATAGGGTAGACTTCACGTGGGACTTACCATCAAGTAAATGGTAAAAAATCTTCAAAAATCACCGCATTGAATGTCGGTCGTCTGCTCCATAGAATGGTAATTTGTTGTTTTTACCCGATTTGATTGTTTCAATGGCTAGTTTTCGCACCCGGGGTGCGCTCAGCGTACCCCTACGATCCTAGCGTACCCCTGCGCTCCTAGCAATCCTCCCACATTCCTGGTGCACTGGCTTCACTCTACTGGGACTCCTTTCAACTAGAAATTTGTGTTGCCATAGCCCAGACTTCAAGACCTCTTGCGTCGTGTCTTACCCATGTAGTGTCCCCCTGTTACGTCTTCGTAGGTTACATACTTCAGGCCATCGTTGCGTAGTACTTCATGAGTTGCGATGCTGATAAGGTCCATCGCTTGATATGTGAACTCCTTTTTTTGTCGTACTAAATATTCGGCAGGTCCTATGCCTGTGGTCAGGAACGGAGAGATCTTGGTGAAACGCGCATCCACAACCCTACTCGCGAACAGTTGTGTATCCGGCAATCCTTTCTCGACCGCCTCAATTCGGGACACGTGATCCCACTCCAAACTCAACTTTCTTGGCTCGACGGTGAATTCAACATCATATTCCTAAAGTGGTTGCCACCTGCAAACTTCCTCCCCCAACACAGTCACATTCCGTAGGCATTCTGAAACCCAATGATCTACAATCATTTTATAGTGGCGTCCTAACAGAGGGCGCTGATAATTCTCTAGTTTGTAGGTTAGGGCCAACCCTTCCCTCGCCATGCTGTCATAATTGTGTTTCGTACCTGAGATCGTCCGATTAGTATATTTGATTGTGTGGTCACTATCCATGGTGCCAAGCTGTGTACTACCTACTTCACGGGTGATTCCTTAAGTAACTGTATGAACTATCGTCGCTGTAATGACCATCCTATTTCTGAGTTGTTCAAAGCACTTTTGGCGCACGTCATCCCAACTAAATTAAGTATCATGCTTAAGCAGTGTCCGCACAAGTTCAGTGATCAGTGCGTATCTTCGACTGGACTTTCTATAGTAGCCCATATGTCCCAAGATCTCGCGTAGCAGCTTTGTAGTCGTGGGCCTTACCTATGGGACTGGTGCAATGAGTGTATTACCGATCTCCTCCCTCACCCTCTGTGTATGATAAGGCCGTTGTTCTTCCGGCCGTGCATCGGAGTTGAGGGTGACGTGCATACCGCCCACGTTCCCCGTGACCTACTTAAGTTCTGAACACTTCTCTGGATACTCCATGTTTATTTCCATCATATTACCTATTTTCCCCTCATCCCAGCATTTCCCACTCGTAACCCGCTTGGGTGGTACTGTTGTATTAACTTTTCGTGGTTTTAGTGGTTTCATACTAGCTGCCTCAAGGATTGGAGATCCCGCAACTATGCGTTCCTCCCCTCCTGCTACGATCGAGACCTTTCACGGACCTGTGTTGTAATCTTTTATGGTGGCCTTTTGGAGCTTGATATTATCCTAAATCTGTGCTTCCCATGTGGGCCCTCCTCTTACTGCATCGGGACTATATTCACCAAGCACAATGGTGTCAAGAGCATGCAGAGCTCCCTCAAGCGCCTCCAATCCTCCCGTTAACCCAAATGTCCCCAAGAATTCATCTCTTAGGGTTTCCCACTGGTGAGTGCATTGTCGTAGCTCCGCATCGAGATACCAGGCAGTGGGAATTGGTCCCAAGGCATGAAAAAACAAGTGAAACCATTCTTCTGTGGTATGATCGCACCATTGCTCCATCCAAGTGGACAAGTGTTCACGTGGGTTTCTTGGGCCATGGAATCTCTTGACGTGCACATCAGTTGGAGGTTCAAACCTCAGTACCATCATAACCCGACATTCCTCCCATTCCTAGAATGCCCCCTTATGTGTGTCCCACCAATTCGCAGGCGTTGCATCATAGCCCGGTTAAGAGCCCATAGCCTCCATTCTCTGGGAACCTCAGCTTCGAAGGTTCGCAAAAATTCCTTTATGCTACCAGAGCCATCAAAGCAGGGCAATTCTCTTACCTCGGAATATATATATCGGAAGTCCCTGGTAATTCACAGACAGTGTAGTGTGGAGACTTCCTGTTGTCAATTTTTCCAGTCTTCTAATTCTTCGTCAGAGTCAGAGATGCATTCGTTGTGCTTCTCCCAGCAAGGCATATCGTCGGCCGTGGGGTTGATCTAATCTTCATCCTTCATAGTTAGCTTATAGATGTGATCCATCCCGTCTTCCTTGCGTGCTGGCTCAGTGTACCTTTCTCCTTCTGCAGGGTCTACTGGTACGATCACCCGAGTTCTCTCTCTTTAAAACACCATGCTTTGTTTCTTCAAGTTGATAATTCCACCCATATCAATGGCCCAATCCAATCCGAGGAGTGTTGGGTAAGGGTCCACATCTTCTACAATATGAATGACTTCAAAGTCAGCTCGTCCCTTAGCCCTAGCGATATCTACGACCATTTTTTACAATCTCCCCAATGGTATGATCTTCTTTTGATTAGCCATGTGCTCGAGGGGTCCTAACCCAGGTTTGAAAGTTAAGGTTTGCCAACAAACCCCTATACTACTGACCCTTTAGGCAGTGACCTGCTTGTGTAGGCCCAAGTCTCACCTGAAGCAGTATGGGAGGGTGCTGGAACTAGGTTTCCACACCCTGGGAGAGAGCAAGTAATTCAATTCGATCTGCAATTATTAGATCTATACGACCAGAGGTCGTTCGCAGGAGTTCCAATAAATAACCAGAATATAGTTATCAGATCTAATTAATAGGCTCGCATCTACGTGCGTACTATCAACTATAATCACAGAACAATATATTCGCAGCGGATTAACATATCACAGATGCATTTACCATAAACATAGACAGTTCGCAACTTACAAACAGATCATATAACTCAAGTCTGCATCAACCGTAACAGATCAGGTCTAGATAACATCAAATATCCACAATACTTTCGCATATCTATATTGTTACCCAAAAATCCTCTTACATTCCCAAATTACCACCTGTGCACACAACCAGCAGGGTCTGCACATAGCAGGACAGAGGATCTCCACGCACACAGCCAGCATGAGTCCTAACCCAAACAACCCTACCACAAATCTAAAAGTTCTTACTTCGCATCAATCTCTATTCATTCCTATCTATGACTCACAAAAGGTTCATCTATTTATAGCAATTTAGCCTACGCATCCAATGGTCCGCAAATCATGGTTTGTGGACTGTTGGTCTACCCTTGACACATTTACAATGCGTTAGGGGCTTTGACCCACCCCAAAACCCCTGCATTAGACTAAAAAATACAAAATTATACGAAAATGGACAAAATTAATAGCCTTTGGGAGACCCTGCTCCAACAGTGGTGGTAGAAGTGGAGGTCTCTAGCGTTTGACTCAAAGAATGTTGGCCTATTCGGGTAGGCGTCGTTGGGTCTTGGACAGGCTAATCACTCTCTGGTTCATGTCACTGGTATGTGGGTATGTCTCTTTCTCTATACCTTTTCCTCGGCATTTTTGGCCTATTCGAATGGATGCAAGTAGTGATGGTTGTCATGTTGATGGTAATGTGAATGATGGACAATTCAGAAATGATTGTTTGGCTCAGTGAAAAGTTTATGTTGTTGTTAATTACTCTATGTGTGATGGCAAGCTTGTTTTCGAAAATTGGCAAGTTGGGTGGTTCAGGAATCTTAATTTGGAAACCTAGACACTTCTGGTAGTTTCTGTTTGTTATATGCGTGTTGTTTCTCTGCCTATATTTGTCTTCTTTGGCATCCTTTTCTCTAGAATAGGTATATGTGGTCATTGTTTGGTCTCCTTGCAAAATTGATATCAACTAGTGTGACGATAGGGAGGATATGTAAGGGTTAGGTGCTTTCTAAAATTCGCTTCGAAAGCTCTCATTTTGTGTATGATTTATGATTTTTTTGTGGTGACATACATAATTTTGAAGCTCAGGGAGCTGGTTTCTATTGCTCAGCTCATGCAAAGAGTGAAATTATTGAGTCTAGCTCTGTGTTGTGGTTTTTTTGAGACTGTGGTGCTATGCTGCGACGTTCCTTGGTGTTGGAGGCTTCCAAGGTTTCCTTTTAGTTTTCAGGCTTGGATTTCACGTAACAGTAAATGTCTCTTACTTGTCTTTACTGTAATTGTCTTAGGTCTGAGTAATCAGAGTTTTTTCGGTGGTTGTGGGTCAACCTTTTGGAACTAACCCTCCTCATCTCCTTAATGTTGGATTGTTTAGTGTTTGGTTAAACTTGTAATATAAAATATGGTGTGTTCGACCCCTAGTGCCGGTTCATCAGGAAATGACGACAGAGGTAAGAGCAGGAAGAATGAAACGAGAGGAGGTAGAGGCTCCTCCCTAGATGTTCCACCGAAGAAAAGGGGTAGAAAGACGGATGTACAGGAAGTAGTGAAGGCTTATATAGTTGGTACTTCAGCCCAGGTGAGATAGTTTATTGCATCTTGGGAGTTGAAGCTTAACCAGTGAACGAAGAATGAAATGCATGTGGCGGATTGGTGGCTCTTCGCCTTGGATTCAGGGCATACCCATGGTCATACCACCCAGTACAAGTAGACAATTCATTTGTATTGGCTCATGAAGAATATGATGGCTAAAGCCATTATGGCTGTGTCAACCAACTCAGCTAAGTCAAAACATAGTCTTCAGGACATTCAAAAGGAATTGCAAGTGATCCAATTCTAGATCCAGCAGCCAAATATTCACCTGGGTCGTATTGAAAAGCAGCTCTTGTGCCTCTTTCAGTCAAAGTTACTCGGTTCCAGTGCTAAGGACTCTACTTCGATAGAGTCCTCTGAAGATGAATAGTGTTTAGGATGTCTGAAAACTTTTTTGATCTATATATATGTCAGATCGTAGGAATTGTTTTAGTTATTTTGATGCAAATGCACTTTGGTACTTAAACATTCAAGCCTATAAGACCAAGTTTGATAGACTTAAACTTATGAGATTTTGGATGGCTTATAATACATTTTGGTCGCCAACAGATATGGTTTCCCAGTGGGCAGGTTGATGCCACCAAATGCCTTTTTATTATTGTAACCTACCTTTGATTATGAATGAAAGAAGAGGTCCTACGAAGCTTACGAAAAAAATATATATAAATTCTTTATTAATAAAATAAGAAAAGCATTCTCTACATAATTTTGAATTAAAGGTGAATGGATATATTATTAAGACATATATATATATATATATATATATATATATATATATATATATATATATATATATATATATATATATATATATATATAGTCCAATTTATAGATGAAATAGACTTTTTCATCGGAATCTGACAAAACAATTTCAAGAAAGAACATGATTTTTTGTTGTTTCAAATGCATTTTTGAATGCATAAATGGATTTGGCACCTTGAAACCCCAAAGGCACTCTAATTTTACAAATTAAACAACTTAAACTTAAATTTTTAAAAATATCTGTCATATTTTAGTTAAAACTAACCAGAAAAAGTGTTTTGAAAAAAGCCATTTCATCTATAAGTTAGACTAGGCCTCTATATATAACATATTAATTTTATATTAAATATATAAAAAATTACACGTCTTCATCACATACTTTTTCAACATAATTAGATAAAAGTTTCACTTTATTTCAATTCATCCTTATTTTCACTAAATGAAAAAACTAAATTGATATTTATACAATTGTGTGATATAGTAAAAATAAGAATAAACTATTACATTGATGGTCTATATTTTGATGTGTTTTAGATTGAATTTTTATAAGATTTAACACACATATTTATGTTCAACATAATTATTTTTTGCTTTAAAAAAATATCCTTCTACAAAGGATATACATCAAATGTTATCTTATTTTGTGATTATAGTCTCCATTGCTTTACACATCATAGTAATAATAATAAACACATATTTTCTCTTTTATAAAATAATAAATAAATTAAAATTAAATTAAATCATAACCCAATGGTATAACAAGTACACACATCATTGGTTAAAATCCATGATGATAAAAAAACACTAGCATTCAGAAATATAAAACCATTTGTTTGTGCTCTTCACCATCAACGAATTAAGAAATTATTAAAGACCCTACAAGCAACTCTAAAGTATTTATTGATAAAGCATCCACTTTTGACTTTTTTTTTCAAATAAAAAAAACGCTTTCAATTAATTTTGTAGAAAGTACATATTCTAGAGAATGGATACTCTCTCTATTGCCATAATTAAACGTTATATGCTTATACAAAAACAGTGCTCTATGAAACTCGAACATACCGTCATATGAAAAAGAAGCTCTGTGCTACTAAGGATTGTCTAAAATACATGGAAGTATCAGACAACGTTTCAAAACAAAGGAAGACATCCAAATCAAAATAGAGTACCAGAAATCATGACTAATGTCGATGAGTTAGATCATAATATGACCTATCCCCTACAAAATGCCAGATCAAAAAAAATTAGAAGTTTATTCTATCAGGCTTTGAACTGCAACATTCTTTGGAGAGACGATCCACTTCACAATTTTGGATCTGATAGATGTGGGAAATGGAGACAGAGTGGAACACTTTGATCAAGGACTTAGTCCTACTTTTCCAAGAGTCGATATTTGGAGAGTTTAGAGAACCTCTTTCATTTTCCCAGTTGATAACAGATTTGGAGTCTCCAAAGAGTGTAAATTCCCTGAGATCGAGCCAATTAGCACAGTACAAGGTGAGATGTTGGAATCACGATTGTCATTACACCAAAACCCACAGGTGTTAGTAAACGAATGCATCACCAGAGTTAACAGATCCACGAGAGGCAGTTAAGCACATGTCATGAAACACACGCGGGGCATTGGTTTATCCAATGTCCAACAATCTCCTCCCAAGCACGAGCTGAGTGTGAATCAAACTCAAGCCTTTGGCTCTGATACCACTTGTTGGAATCACGATTTTCATTACACCAAAACCCACAGGTGTTAGTAAACAGACACATCGCCATAGTTAATGGATCCACAAGAGGCGGTTAAGCACATGTCATGAAACACACGGGGAGCATTGGTTAATCCAATGTCCAACACGATTAATTCAACATGAGTGTTGGAGCCATTGCCACAGTGCCAGTGAAATTTGTAGGAGCTCACGGTCCCGAAATGAATGGTCATACCACATCCACATAGACCAAAAGAGGAGGCCACGTTAAAAAAACCGACAGGAAAAGAGGACCAAATATTGTGAGGTGTGGGAGGGCTTTTAAAATCCGAGGGAAAAAAGGAAGAGAACTCTAGATAGAATGAAATGATTCTACAACTTTTCCTCTATATATCAGGCATCACATTCTCAAATATAATATCATTTCTAGTCCACCGAATTCCCCACATAATGAATAAACTCAGTGTCTTGTGAATTTGATGATCCATTGTCCACCTACTAAGACAAGAGGCAATTTCTGAGCGGTCCCAATCTACAGGGGAGTTAATCAATTATATAACACATGTTCAGACTGAAGTTGCAAAGGGACATTGGAGAAAGAGGTCATTGATGTCCTCTACGGTAGAAGAGAAAAGGTTTCAGCTTCCCAGACCCTAATAGCCCATATTTCTTAGGATTTCCCAGGTCATAATTCGGTTGTGTAACACCAACCAGGAAAAATACTTGAGTTTGAGAAGGAAATTCCATTTCCAGAACCAATCCAGCCAAGAGAAAAACAAAATTTATGTGGTGGGTTGGTTGATTATTCGATGTGCCTCATGAACAATTAACTTTCCATGTTGTGATCCACCAAACTAAATCAATATGTCTTATTTTGTATAGAGGAAAATCCAAGAGAGATTAAGATTAGTAATATATAATTTCCATTATGGTATTTAGGGCTCTGGAATCTCAAGTTTTTTTGCATCTTTCCAATGAGTGAATTAAGGAGAGGAAAGATAAGCATTTGCAATATCTTTAATCACAAAAATATCATGATTGTACAAAAATGTAATGAGAGGAGGAGTTAATAAATGCGTACTTGTCATGCCTGAGAGTGAGTCCAAGACTATCTTCCGAATAGATCTCGAGCCAAAATCCCATCCCAAAAAACCAATGCTTAGTGTGAAGGAGACTGCACCATGATAATGAGATATTAGGAGGGTCCAAAGCACCAACACGTAGCCAACCAATGAGATCCATGTTGTCGAGATATTTAGCCATGATGATTTGGTTCCATAGGTGATCACTAGAAACTTCTCTCAAAAAAAATTTTAAAATCAGTGCCAAGTTGAAATAAGCGGTGTCTTTAAGGCCCCAACCGCCTTGATTAACAAGAAGGTTAAGCATATAAAAAATGGCGAGATGAAATTTGTGATCTGATTGTGTGTCAGCCCATAAGAAATTGGTAACAATAGAGTTGATTTTACAAAAAAAATCATTTTGGGAGTTTGTATATGTGCATCCAGTAAATAGGGATATTGTGGACAAAATATTTGTGTAACACCCTCTTCCCACATCTCCCCAAGTAACCGGCCAACTAGGGTAAACATGCAATGAGAGGCTACTAATATGAGATTAAACCTCCTAGATGACCTTAAGGAAGTGAAACTGATGGAAACTGAACAAACAAACAGTACACAACATCAACAACACCTCCAGGAGGCAACCCAACCTCCCAAACCCCTGAACCCTGAGCGAGAACTGATTTTGACCCTTTTGAGCCTTAGACGTGGGCATGTAAGGGCAAGGGAGTATCTAGAATCCTATAGTCGTGGGCATGTAAGGGAAAGGGAGTGGCTAGAAGCCTATAGCCATGGGCATGCCAAGGCAAGGTTGCAACTAGGGCACCAAAAAGTCATTTCTTTTCCTGCAACTTTGGGATTTGTGCCACCTTTTTAGCCCAGAGCCCATGTCACTTCCCAAAACTTCATGAAACTTTAGGATATTATAAATAATATTGGAACAAAGGTAAGGAAGAAATCACATCATCGAGAACTCATATAGACCCCTCTCGGCCATGACACACATTTCGTCAAACATGTCACAAAAATTGCATCTACAGGTATAAACAACAGATTTAAACGATTTAAACATGGGGGTATCTTACTTATCTAAGAATAGATAAGGAGCATTTCTCCCCTACATCATAAGCTACAATACATTCTATTTGACCATATATACATTGTGTATTCATTTACAGGTAAAAACATAGATGGATCCATACATCATCACTGATCGAATACATGTTTATAACCAACATAATAACAACAATAATAAAATGGATACAACAACAATAAAATCCATACATGAACTAATACATTTTCACATCGAATACTAGAGGTATGAGCTCTTCATTACCAAATGTAAAAACCAACCGGAGATGGTACTTCCATGCTCCACCTAACCATAGATTGGTTGAACCAAAACTCTCTTCAGCCATTCACCCTCATGCCATTTTCCAAGCATGAATGTGGGACATTATCAAACAAATCAATCAACACCAAACTAGGGCTCCAGATACCAAACCATCTCAACCCCAAACCAGTGATTCCAACTCACGGTTGGACACCACTAACCATCACGGATTGGTCTCCGCCCAAGCTGCTCCATGGATCTAGAGTGTTTGTTCCAACCAAGGCTCCAGGACTAGTAACTAAACCCTAATTATTCCCGAGCTCCAGATTTTTTGACCAACCAAGGCTCCAGTACTAGTAACTCAATTCACCTAGGGCTCTAAAGTGTTTTTCAAACCAATTCTCCAGGACTAGTAACTCAATCCAACAGTTGTGTGTCGGGCTCCAGATCATTTTTCCAACCAAGGCTTCAGGACTATTAACTCAACCCTAATTGTTCCCGAGCTCTAGATTGTTTGTCCAACCAAGGCTCCAGTACTAGTAACTCAATTCACCTAGGGCTCCAAAGTGTTTTTCAAACCAATTCTCCAGGACTAGTAACTCAACCCAACAAATAAGGAATCATGAGAACCACCCCGAAAATAATCAATGGAAATAAACCCACAATACCATGGTTGTCCAGGGAATGGCAAGGCCAGGAAAATCCACATGCATACATCATGCATGCCAAAACTAGTGAGGAAAACATACATGAAACTCGGTACCTGCAATAAAATCATGTTGTAGTTGTTGATCTCGATGTCCGCTTGCGCTTTCCTACTCTTATTTTGTCTTCCTTCTCCAAATCACCAAGTATCCACACTCTCCAAGAGTGCTCCAATAAAATTCTAAGTATCCAAGAGTATGAGAGAGAGAGAGAGAGAATAATGAGAGAAGTCCAAAAATGCACTAGCAAAAGGTAGTAATTGATCCTCATAAGCCTTTTTATAGAAGAGGCCTCTATTTTCCTCATTTTCCACTATTTTCCTTTAATTTCCTCCTCACATGCAACATGTGACCTTTCACCCTCCTTTTCTCCTATTTTCCATTATTTTCATAAATAAATGTGCCAAAAAAATTTGTTGCCTCTTTGATGCCTTAGCCATAGCCTTTGCCAATTTTTGTAGGCATAATAAACCATGTGAACACCTACACTAGGATTTTTTGCCCAACATTCAGCTTAGAATAACTGTCCCATCAACCGTGGTTGTTATTTTTAACTTTATTACATGGAATTTTCACTAGGTATGTTACATAACCCTCCCCCTTGGGGGACACTGTCCTCGGTAATGAATCACACATATATCTCAGCAATGCCGCTGAAAAGAAAACATAATGTAGTATTTACAATGATCACCTTGCTGAAAACCAAACCAAAATGACATCATAACAACATGACAACTATAATGACATGATACCATACCGCTTATTGTAGCTTTATAACATAGCTCATGGCAGTATTTGCATCCATATAGATATGTACATACATCCAACCATCACATCAAAAAATATACCAAAACATTGCCAAAACATATGCTAAACAAAACCAACATCACACCAAAACTTATTTGCCTCAACTAGCAAACATGTAAGGATACATAGCCCACATCTGATCCACCATCTCCCATGTAGGTTCATTGGGCCCAAAGTGCTTCGATTGCACTTTAACTTGCTCAATTTCTTGATTCCAGAGCATGAGCATCTTTTTCTGAAAAATTCACTGTGCTTCCGGTTAGAACTCTCCTTCTAGCTCCACCTGCAAGATAGACCAGTCAATAACATGATCAACATCTTTAACATATTTCTTAAGCAATGATATATGAAAAACATCGTGGACTTTGATTGTGGAAGGTATTGCAAGTCAATATTCCATGGGTCTGATGCTCTCAATGATTCTGAAGGGTCCACAAAACCTTGGTGCCATCTTGGCACACGATCCAATCCATAAGGAGCTATTCTTGGGCTTGATACACAAGTAAACCTGATCCCCAACTTAGAACTCATTGAACAACCTTTTCCTATCTGCATAACTCTTCTGACTATATTTCGTTGCTTTCAAGTTTTACTTGATCACCTACATTTCCTGTTCCATTTTTGCCAAAAAATCTGGCCCAATCAATACCTGTTAACCTGATCACTCCAACCGATATGAGTATTGCAACTTCGCCCATAAAATGTCTCAAATGGACTCATCCTCAATGATTCCTAATACCCGTTGTTGTAGGAAAACTCTACCAGTGGAAGATACGCTTACCACTTGCACTGTTGATGCATCACATACATGCTCAACATATCCTCCAATATCCTATTGACCCTCTTAGTTCTCCATATTTCTGCGGATGATAAGCTTTTTTGAAGGCCAACTCGGTGCTCAAACCTGCAAACAAATCCTTCCAAAACTTTGAAGTGAACTCAGCATCCCTGTCAAACATGATTTTTCTTTGGAACACCATGCAATCTGACTATCTCTCTCATAAATACCGGTGCTACATCACTCGCTGAGTATGTAATCTTCACTAGAATTAAATGTGCAACCTTTGTCAACTTGTCCACCACAACCATGATGGAATCATATTTTCTAACTGTCCTGGGAAAAATTGTAATGAAATCCATGAAAATGACTTCCCATTTCCACTATGGAATCAAAATCGACTGTAGCAGTCCACCTGGATGTTTACACTCTGGCTTAACCATCTAAAAATCCAAACATCTGGCTATAAACTCTGCCACATCCCTCTTCAGATTCAGCCAATAGTAGAATCACTTCACTGCATTCAAAGTCTTTTGGTAGCCTGGGTGACCCTAATATGGTCTCACATGAAACTCCCTCAAGATCACCTTCTTGAGCTCATTGTTGTCCGGTACATATATCTTGTCTCTAAATCTAACCAATACATCTACTGAGAGATGGTAGTCCAAATCCTGTACACCTTCACCTGTACCACAACCTGTACCTGTACCTTCACTTGTACTTCCACGTGTACCTGTACATGTACTAAGACCTATACATTTAACAATAATTGTACCTATTGGGGTTCCTATGTTTTGGCAGATTTGGAAATACAAAAAGATAAGACAACATCAAACCACTTTGGGATCTCAAGATCTAGCCCTCCTGGATCCAGAGAGGGATCTCTCTATAAATACAAAGAATGATATATCTTTGAAGCTCAAAATGAGGTATTAGGCTAGGTATGAAGCACAAAGGGTTTTTTGAATAGTTTGGTTGCTGGGTTTGAGATCATTAATTGAGAATGTTATGTGGAATGGAAAGGAACAAAGTAGCAAGATGTTTCTGTTGGGTGTGGAGCCTGATTAACTTGTTTACTTTGTATCACAGCATTGGACCCCTGTACCATAAATGGGGCGGCAACGCCACCCGTAAATTAATCGCTGTCGTGGGGGGTCCAGGGGGGGCAGTAGTGACTTTATGGAGCCCCCCCCCCCCCCCGTGGGGGTTGTGTGTCAGCCTCGAAGCTAAAAACATATGTAAAATTTCCTTGTAAAAGTATAGTAATTTCTAGTCAATCTGGGCCATTCATTAGGAAAATGATCTGACGGTAGAAGTTATGTTTAGTTTAGGGTTTTTTTCCCTAGAAGGAAACCCCTCACTTTTATGAGGGTATTGTATTGTGGCTGTGTATTGTATGTGTGTATTCTCAGAGCAAGAAACAAAGAGGGAGACTGTGAGAGAGAACAGAGGATATTACAGAAGATCTGTTGTAGGTTGTGTCTCTTCATTTTGCTAGATAATAGAAAGGAAGGACTGGTTGTTCGAGGTGGACGTAGCCCAAACTGGGTGAACCATGTATATCTTTGTCTCTCTGGTTTTACGTGTTTTCTATGCTTGTGTTTTCGGCATATTTTATGTGGTGCATTGCTCCGTAATATATAATTTTCTAACAACTGGTATCAGAGCCAAAGGTATATTTGGCTGATAAACTCGCAGGAAAGAAGGGTTCCTGGTTCGAGTGGGAGAAATGGCGGAAGATGGTAAGTTTAGGGTCGAGAAATTTAATGGCCAAAATTTCCCGTTATGGAAGATGAAGATGGAAGATTATTTGTATCATAAAGATATGTACCTACCATTGAGAGGAAAAACAAAGAAGTCGGCGGCCATGACAGATGCAGAATGCAACATTCTCGATAGAAAGGCACTCGGAACAGTACGGTTGTGCCTTGCGGCGTCAGTCGCCTTCAATATTTCGAAGGAAACAACAACAGAGGGTTTGATGCAGACGTTAGCAAAACTATATGAAAAACCCTCGGCCTCAAACAAGGTATTTCTTATGAAACGACTATTTAATATGAATATGTCGGAAGGTGGATCTTTTGCAGACTATTTAAATGATTTTAATACAGTTACCAGTCAGTTAAGTTCTGTAGGGGTAAACTTTTATGATGAATTTAGAGCTCTGTTATTCTTGTGTTCATTGCCAGAGAGTTGGAATGGTTTAGTAATGGCCATTAGTAACTTTGTCTCTGGATCTAGTACTTTAAAGTTTGATGATGTTGTTGGTGCTATCCTTAGCGAGGAAATGCGACGGAAAAGCTCCGGTGAGACATCAGGTAATGCTTTGAGTGCAGAGTCTAGGGGAAGAAGAATGGAAAGAGGAAAGAGCTCGGGATATCGCAGTAAATCAAGGAAAGGCAGATCCAAGTCCATATCGGGGATAGTGTGTTGGAATTGCGGAAAGAAAGGACACCTAAAGAAAGACTGTAGATCTCGGAAGGGAAAAGAAGGAGACACACAGCAAGAAAACAATCATGAAGAAAATGTGACAGGTGATGTGTTACAAGATGCTTTGATTCTTTCTTTCGAAAATGTTACCGATTCTTGGGTTGTAGATTCAGGGGCTTCATTCCATGCCACACCTGATAAGAAATATTTTCATGACTATGTTCAAGGAGATTTTGGACAAGTCCGTTTGGGTGATGATAAACCCTGTAAAATTGTTGGAATGGGTAAGGTTCTTGTAAAACATCAGAATGGAAACCAATGGCTATTAAAGGAGGTAAGGCATGTTCCAGATCTGAAGAAAAATATGATTTCAACAGGGCAGTTAGGCGGTGAAGGTTGTGTGACAACTTTCACAGATAAAACTTGGAAGGTCACCAAAGGAGCCCTGGTAATAGCAAAAGGCGAAAAGGTTGGTACATTGTATTTATGCAATGGTATTTCTAACTCGGTTAATGCTTTAACTTCCAAAGGAGCAGATGCAGCATTATGGCATCATAGGCTCGGACACATGAGTGAGAAGGGGATGAAAATTCTTCACTCAAGAAATTTGCTGCCAGGTTTGAAGAATGTTGATTTGGATTTCTGTGAGAATTGCATTTATGGAAAACAGAAGAGAGTCAAATTTCTCAGAGTTGGGAAAGAAAAGAAGAGCGAAAAATTGGAGCTTGTGCATACAGATGTATGGGGACCTGCTCAGGTATCATCTCTCGGTGGCTCTCATTATTATGTTACTTTTATTGATGATGCAACTAGAAAAACATAGATTTATTGTATTCAGAATAAATCTGATGTATTTGATACTTTCGAGAAATGGAAAGCTTTGGTTGATATTGAGACAGGAAAGAAGTTGAAGCGTCTCAGATCAGACAATGGAGGTGAATATTGCAGTAAAGAGTTTGATAGGCACTGTTCAGAGCATGGAATTCGTAGAGAGAAGACAGTTCCAAGAACACCACAAGAAAATGGTGTGTCAAAAAGGATGAACAGAACAATCATGGAGCATGCAAGGTGCATGAGATTGCATGCAGGATTGCCTTTACAATTTTGGGTAGATGCTGTAGATAATGTTGTTTATCTAATAAACAGAGGGCCTTCAAGTTCCTTGGATGGTGGTATTCCAGAGGAAGCATGGACAGGTAAAAAGGTAAACTACTCTTTTTTAAAGCATTTTGGTTGTGAGGCCTTTGTCCATATTAATAAAGAAAATAGAACAAAGTTTGAGGCAAAATCA
The DNA here is from genome assembly GCA_034641835.2 of Pinus albicaulis. NCBI lineage: Eukaryota > Viridiplantae > Streptophyta > Pinopsida > Pinales > Pinaceae > Pinus > Pinus albicaulis. The sequence goes on from CM076582.1 coordinate 481,847,502, forward strand.
AAGAAATGTACCTTTATTGGATATGGTGCTAATGATTTTGGTTATCGCTTATATGATTATGAAAATCACAAAATCATTAGGAGCAGAGACGTAATATTCAATGAAAATTTCTTGTATAAGAATCAGCTGCAGGAAAAGAAATAGGAAAAAGAAAGCAAGGAATACGCGGTTCTTGATGAGATAACTGAAAAAGTAAAGGTGCCTGAAAATAATAATAATCAACAACCACAGCAGCAGCAACTACCACAATAGCAACAGGAACCTCAAACACCTAAAAGTGGTGTTAGAAGATCTACCAGGATAAGTAGACCCCCTGAACGATACTCTCCTTCATTATATTATTTATTGTTGACTGATTCTGGTGAACCTGAATGTTATGAAGAAGCAATGCAGGTTGAAAGCAGGAAGAAGTTGGAGCTAGCCATGGAAGAAGAGATGGACTCCTTAATGCATAACCAGACTTGGGACTTAGTCAGGTTGCCTGCAGGTAAAACTACATTGCAGAATAAATGGGGTTACAGGCTGAAGGAAGAAGATGGAGGAAAACAGAGGTACAAAGCTAGACTTGTGGTGAAGGGGTTTGCACAGAAGAAAGGTATTGATTTTGATGAAATATTTTCTCCTGTTGTTAAGATGACTTCAATCAGAACTATCTTAAGTCTTGTAGAAGCAGAAGATTTACATCTTGAACAGTTAGATGTAAAGACAGCATTTCTCCATGGAGATTTGGAGGAAGAGATATACATGTAGCAACCAAAAGGATATGAGGTAAAAGGGAAAGAAAAATTGGTGTGAAAGTTAAAGAAGAGCTTGTATGGCTTAAAACAGGCTCCAAGGTAGTGGTATCTAAAATTTGACAAGTTTATGTCTGAACAAGGTTATACTAGATGTCACTCTGATCATTGTGTTTATCTGAAAAAGCAAAATGATGGCAACTATATTATACGGTTATTGTATTTAGATGACATGCTTGTTGCAAGGTCTAACATGCAGGAAATAAATGTGCTCAAACAAAAATTGGCAAATTCATTTGCAATGAAGGATTTGGGAGCTGCAAAACAGATCCTTGGTATGAGAATAACCAGAGATAGGAAAAATCAAAAATTAACACTATCTCAGAATGAGTACATACAAAAGGTGTTGAAAAGATTTAATATGCAGAATGCAAAACTAGTTAGTACACCTTTTGCTAGCCATTTCAAACTTAGTAAGGAGATGTGCCCCAAGACCCACGAAGAAATGGAATATATGTCTAAAGTTCCATATGCATCAGCAGTTGGAAGCTTAATGTATGCAATGGTCTGCACAAGGATTGATATTGCACATGCAGTGGGATTTGTAAGCAGGTACATGAAAAATCCAGGAAAAGAACATTGGATGGCAGAAAAATAGATTCTCATATATTTGAGAGGTACCACAAATCAAGCATTATGCTTTGGTGGTTCAATCATTTCTCTACAGGGATATGTTGATGCAAATATGGTAGGTGACAGAGATAACAGGAGGAGCACTACAGGATATGTATTTACTGTAGGTGGAACAACTGTCAGTTGGGTTTCAAAAATCCAAAGTGTTGTTTCACTTTCAACAACAGAAGCAGAGTATGTTGTTGCTACAGAGGCTAGTAAAGAAATGATTTGGTTACAAAGTTTTATGGATGAATTGGGTAAGAAGCATGATATGGGCACGTTATACAGTGATAGCCAAAGTGCCATTCATCTTGCAAAGAACTCAGCATTTCATTCCAGGACTAGACACATACATCTCAAGTACCATTTCATATGATCAGTATTGGAAGATGGAGAGTTGAAGCTGGAAAAGATACACACTAGCCAGAATCCTACAGATATGTTAACAAAAGTTGTAACCAGGGAGAAATTGAGAATGTGCTCATTTTCAATTGGTCTTCAAGGATGACGATGAAGATGAGAAATAGCCAGGTCCAAAGAGGATTCATTGTTCAGCAAATGAAGCAGCGATGGAGTTGCTACAATCAGTCTCCAAGTGGGAGATTGTTCGGTGTGGAGCCTGATTATCTTGTTTACTTTGTATCACAGCATTGGACCCCTGTACCTTAAATGGGGCGGCAACGCTGCCCATAAATTAATCGTTTCCGTGGGGGGTCCAGGGGGGGGAGGCAGCGACTTTATGGAGCCCCCCCCCCCCCCTCCCGGTGGGGGGTTTCGGGGGCAGCGCCCCCGAAGCTAAAAACAGATGTAAAATTTCCTTGTAAAAGTATAATAATTTCTATTCAATCTGGGCCATTCATTAGGCAAATGATCTGACGGTAGAATTTATGTTTAGTTTAGGGTTTTTTTCCCTAGAAGGCAACCCCTCGCTTTTATGAGGGTATTGTATTGCGGCTGTGTATTGTATGTGTGTATTCTCGGAGCGAGAAACAGAGAGGGAGACTGTGAGAGAGAACAGAGGATATTACAGCGGATCTGTTATAGGTTGTGTCTCTTCATTTTGCTGGATAATAGAAAGGAAGGACTGGCTGTTCGGGGTGGACGTAGCCCAAACTAGGTGAACCACGTACATCTTTGTCTCTCTGGTTTTATGTGTTTTTTGTGCTTGTGTTTTCGGCATATTTTATGTGTTGCATTCCTCCATAATATATAATTTTCTAACAGTTTCGACAAAAGAAGATAGGTCAAGAAAGTGTCAATCCATTGGGCTATGGAGTCATGAAAGGGGATTACTTGCATAACAACTAACCAAGGTTTTCCACAGGGCAAGTCATCTATACTAAAGGATATTTTAGATAGATGGTGGAATGGAACATTAAGGAGTGAAGGTGAAAGAAAGAAAGAAACCCAATTTCTGTCTCGAGATCAGGTCAGATGTCATTTAAATCCATACCTGCTTTGACATACTTAGAGGAAAATCTTAATGAAGACACAAAGGGTAGCTTAAGATCAGGTCAGAGGTCATTTAACTCCAGGCCTGCTTTCAGCATACTCTCAAGGAAAAACAAAGTTGAGATTTAACACAGAGCAAGGCCTAAGATCAGAGAAGGACTTTTAACCTTCAATTCTTTTGACACTAGCTCAAAGGATCTTAGAAAGGCCAATCTGTTGGAAAAGGACCCCAGTGGACAGGGCTTACACTAAATCCCCAGTATCCCAATTCTTCCAGCTTAAACCCAACAAGAACATCTAAGCAACAAACTCCAAATTCATACATTAGTAAGCATGGGCTAGACCAACATCTTTGACTGGTTAAATTATGTGAGATTTGTTCCTAGATACACAATCAGCAGAAAACATCAAAGATAAGAAGAGAAGGAAAGCATTAGGGTACCATGCAGGGGTATATCCTAAGCCAGATTTACTGATTCTTATCATAGAATAATGGACAGTATGATTAAACATGAAATAAGTAAGAAAAACATCACCCGTAATATAGACCAGGATCCTGTGAAATTTTCTTGTTCAATTGATGTGCAAAACCAGTCACATACTCTGAGCTCAATGGTTGTTACAGTCCAAACTTTCTCCTCCCAACCTACTAAATTACAAAATACTAAGCTACTTTCCCCGAATAACTGTTCTAACAGTCGAATTAATCCCTATGACTAACAACAACAACCTTTACAATATGTTCTTCGGGAGTTCTTATAGGATAATGAGTAACTGTGGTAGTAGATGTACATTTAATTGATTCATTAAGACAGAGTGGAAAAGGGTCGAGTGCCCATTCTGCAGAATGGCTCTTCATTAACTGTGTGTACTCTGTAGTATGATCTAGGAGTCTTTTTAGTTTAACATTAACCTTAGATGTGTTCTTTGAAGTCCCCTCTGACTGTATGGTACTCTGTTTATCTTCTGAAATAAGTAATGTGACCTGAAGGTCTTCAGGTTTCTCCATACTTCTATAACTGCGGTCCTAACAACTTTAGAAGCTTATGTCAGTGTAATAACCTTTAAGGGCTCAAGGAGGCATGGGGAACGCTGTAGGAAGGTGTCTTTTTAGGAGAAAATATGTTTTGCTAATGCTGAAACACTGATATGACTTATTTGTGCGCTTTAGGACTTATTAGGCCTCTTAATCATCTTCATGATCTTCATCTATGTCTTCTTTCTTTAATCATGGGATTAAAGTATTAAATCTTCAATAAAGAGCCTAAATCCTGTAATTTGTCTCTGCTGCTACACTTTGCTGCTGCTGTGATGGTCTCTCTGCACTCTCAGTCACAGTGGCTATGATTGTGGAGACAATGTGCATTTCACCATCTACATACTCTGCACAATACAATAAACTTGTTATGAAATCCAGGGGAGTGGTGAAAGATTGTTGTGGAGGCCTATGGAACAGTGGCGGAAATGGTGGATGCAGGTGAAAACGGGTGAAAAACCTATGCGGAATGGTGAAACAGGGCTGATTAAAGTTTGGTGTAAAGAGGGTCGTAGACCGTTGGATTAGATGGACAAATGAGATCAACGGTCAGGATTTACCAGGGAAGTATATTAAGACTGAGTTAAGCAGAAGAAATTACCCTTAGTGTTATAACACAAAGGTTTAACTTTGGGCGAATACAAAGGAAATGGAGCAAAATGCATGAAAACGAGGCCTTTAATAGTGGGGCCCGGCGGGCGGAGGGCAATAAAACGTGGACTGTTGGATCTTAGGAGGAGATCAACGGCGGGGCTTAAAAGATGGAACTTCGGAAGAAAAAAGGGGAAAAGTGGTTTTAGTGGAAAAACCGTTGGTGTCACGCGGCTCTGAAGCGATTTGAGGAATTCTCCAAAAAAACGCGACATACCTTTCCGCCCAACACGTGGCAAAACAAAACCACCCACATCGCATAATTTTGAAACGTTAAAGCCCAAACGGAATATTTACGCGATATGTGTCTTGGTCGTTGGATGTGGAATGAAGAGATCTAACGGTGGAGGATCAAGCGCGATATGGGAAGGTGCACGGGCGATTAGGTGGGAGGTGGTCAAAAGCAAATTAGATCCCAATCGTTAGATCTATAGAATGGACGGTCAGGATTAAAAGAGGGAGCAGGAAGGCTGAAGGGTAAGTGAACAGGTGGGATGAACGAGAGCTGTTGGATCTCAAGTGGTCAACGGTGGAGATCTAATCGCATTGAAGATAGGCAGGAGGCCAAAAATCCGATATTTTGATGTTGCGATTACACCAGGGCCGTCGGATTAGAGGGGAAAATTGACGGTCCACACTTGATCGGAGGTATAACGGGGAGAGACGATGGGGCGCGATGCGATTAGCACTGGGCCGTCGGATTATGAAAGATCAACGGTCCATAGTTAGTCGGAGGGGAAAATGGAGAGAGGCAATGGGTGGGGTGTGCGTTCAGTGCTGGCCGTTAGATCTATATAGCTCAATGGCTAATATTGCATCCACGGGTTTACAGAACAAAGACAATCGCATCGGGGATTTACCATTAACAAAGGAAACTGCTCAAAACAAAACTTCCGATTGCGATTAGCACCCGAGAGCATAGCACCTAGTTCTGGCGCCTGGTCATATGCGAGGAAGGGGTTAGGGGCTTAGCCGAAAGGGGCTTAAGCCTGTAATGTTAAAAGGGGATTTTTAAGCCAAAATGAGTATTTTTAAGGCTTAAAAAGGGGCTCTGGTATGCAAAAAAGGAGGTCTTTAATCCAAATCAAGGGAGCTATGAGGCTTAAAAGGGGATTTTTATGCTTTGGGGGGTTAATGAAGGGATTTTGAAAGGGGAAGAAGGAGGTAAAAATGGAGGTTTGGGGGGGAATAAAAAGGGAAAAATGGAGGCCTCTTAAAGCAGTTTCTTCCACAAACGGTGAGGCTTTTTGGTGGAAATAGTAGTGAAGATTGTTCAAAGGGAAAAAGACACATGGAGTCTTCAAGAATGATATGTTTCAGAGGAAATGTATTTCTTGAATGCTCAAAAACATTTTAGCCACCTGTTTGCTTGTCAAAAAATTCATAGGTGGCTAACAGTGGCTCCACATGGGGATGGCATCTTCTTAAAGGTGTCAAGAATTCAGAAAATAATCTTTGGAGTAGGCCAGATGCCTCGTACTTGACACATATTTTTATTTTCTTGGATCAGCTGCCACAATCATGAAGATATTATATCAGCAATAATATTCTCCCAAACAATCTACCTACCCATCCTACTGTCCTAACATTTTTTCTTCTGAGTGCATTTGGACTTGCAAACCCTTTACATCATCATTTTTTTACAAACAGGAAAATAAACCTATTCTATTTCTACCCTTATTTCTCCATGAGACTAGATTAGACAGTTGGCCTCATAGCTTCTCTACCTAAACTAATATCTGCTAGGATTAAACTGTCTGGTAGATTTCTTTCTCTACATTTTAAGACAGAAATTGAAACATAGCCAAACCAGGATTATACTGTCTGGCTTGCTGGACTTTACAGAAATTAAAAACAACTAACTAAATTCTCACAGGCTGAGCTTTATTAAAGTTTCCTACCTACCCTAATCTACTTGGAAATCTCTGATGCTCTAGGTGATACAATAACTCCAGTGCAGCCAGTCAAGCAGTAACAAAAAAGGATAGAAGAATTTACTGCTTATCAGAGACAACCATAGAGTACTCTGCATGTGGGTCTTCAATACCAAGGCCACCATCAGTGGTGACCACTCCTGATGAATCTGGCCCCTGCGAAGGATCAATGCTGGAGAATTTGAGCTAATTAGGGCCTCCATATACTCTGCCACAGGATCAATGAACACATGATGTACACTTTCTTATTTTAGGCCTTCCATGACTGGTAGGTTATCTACATACTTGACAGCTTTGATCACTGCATCTTCAGTGTGGCTCTTGAAAGCCCAATCATATTCTCTCTGCACATCGAAAGGCAGTGGAATCTCTTCTTTTTTAGGGGGAGAGAGACTTTCCAAAAATTCTCTGGGGTCTCTGAATTGGTATGATCATTCTTGTGAATTCAATATTTCAATCTCAGCTTCATACCTTTCAACCAACAATTCTAGAAAAAATTTCTTAAGCACAGGTTTGAATTTTGAGCTGAGAGGAATAGCCCCTAGAAGGTCCTCCCATTCCATTTTCGCCACTTCACTTGATATTATACAATGACACTCTGTTATAAAACTTGGATGAATTCCTGCAAATTGTTCAGAGTCTTCCATTAGTGAAGTGACTTGGTCTTTAGCATGGATGATGTTGTAATGCGACTGGTCTCCCAGTGGAGTCTTGTGAAAACAAAGATAATCAGCAAGCCTACTGATCACCAGTGGAATATTTTAGTCATTTAGGAATTGTGGAGTCGCCAGGTGGTGGATTTAAGATGTTTCAAGAAATTTCACTGTCCACCACAGTGATTTACTACCAAATCTAGGCTGATTGGTCTAGCTCCCCAGTGGAGTCGCCATTACGTTGGGTTCCTATGTTTTGGCAGATTTGGCAATACCAAAAGATAAGACAACATCAAACCACTTTAGGATTGTTGAGGAGGTAAATCCCCTCTGCGGACAGAGGCGATCCCTACTAGCCCAGCAGGGGTCTAGCAACAAACAAACAATGCTATGACGCAAGCTCCTAGTTACGAATGAAAGACTTGGGATAAGAGCCTACCTGGATTCCAATGCTAGATCCGAAGAAGAAGATGTCCCCGTCCTTCAGCCCTGGCAGATCACAATCCTTCCACGATCTCCGTGGATGAACACCTGCACGCAGAAGAAACGAACAGATACATGCATAGGAACCAACATACGTAACTAAACATCGGTCAGAAAAGATATTACTCGCATTAACATGATGGAAAAAGGAGTGGAACCATAATCATAGTCATCTATTAAAATGATAAATGAATAGAAGTTACAACCAAGTTCTGACGTCGCAGCTTCCTTCGAACGGGTCTCTGGTCGTCCACGTCTCGCAAAGCTCGCCAAGGAAAGGGAAACCTCTCCAGAGTCTCGTAACAATGGTCTCCTCGCTTGAATGGGCCTTAAGGGAAAGAAGGGATTCTTTACAGCACAAAGGCACTTGGGAATAGGGAGAAGCAAAGCTTCAGCACTTCAAGACTAGCTTGCCATGGATCTGAGCAAGCTTTTATAGATGGGGAAGGAGGGAGTTGGGATCCCTATTATTATGGGATTGGCCCTATCAACAAGGAAGGTTCCATAAAAGGTGGCAAAACCACTTCCCTTCCATAGAACTCCCACAGCCAAACCTCCCAACTCAAGATAGGCAATGGTTGTGAGTTTGTTTGAACTCAACTTCCGCCATCCATATTTAAAAAATAGTCCCTAAAATGGGTGGCGCGATTGCTGCTCTATGACAGAGCGCCAAGTGGCGCGACCTCTTTACAGGATTTCCCTGATTGGCGCGAGCACTGAACTGTTTACCCGCGCCAATGCAAAAAGAGCTGTTTTTCATGAGTTTTGCAAGGAGATGTCTCAAGGGAAAATGAAGCTCATACTCAGAGGGATGCATTGATGATGTTTTCAAGGCATGACAGTGTTCACAGGTCACATAATGGGTCCTCCATTGTGCGGGACGGGGAATGGTAAGGACGGTGACAAATTACTGTGTAACAAGGATCTCAGGATCTAGCCCTCCTGGATCCAGAGAGGAATCTCTCTATAAATACAAAGAATGATATATCTTTGAAGCTCAAAATGAGGTATTAGGCTAGGTATGAAGCACAAAGGGTTTTTTGAATGGTTTGGTCGTTGGGTTGGAGATCATTAACTGAGAATGTTATGTGGAATGGAAAGGAACAAAGTAGCAAGATGTTTTGGCAAAAGAAGATAGGTCAAGAAAGTGTCAATCCATTGGGCTATGGAGTCATGAAAGGGGATTACTTGCATGAAAACTAACCAAGGTTTTCCACATGGCAAGTCATCTATACTAAAGGATATTTTAGATATATGGTGGAATGGAACATTGAGTGAAGGTGAAAGAAAGAAAGAAACCCAATTTCTGTCTAGAGATCAGGTCAGAGGTCATTTAAATCTAGACCTGCTTTGACATACTCAAAGGAAACTCTCAATGAAGACATAAAGGGTATCTTAAGATCAGGTCAGAGGTCATTTAACTGCAGGCCTGCTTTCAGCATACTCTCAAGGAAAAACAAAGTTGAGATTTAACATAGAGCAAGGCCCAATATCAGAGAAGGACTTTTAACCTTCAATGCTTTTGACACTAGCTCAAAGGGATATTAGAAAGGCCAATCTATTGGAAAAGGACCCCAGTGGTCAAGGCTTATACTAAATCCCTAGTATCCCAATTCTTCCAGCTTAAACCCAACAAGAATATCTAAGCAACAAACTCCAAATTCATACATCAATAAGCATGGGCTAGACCAACATCTTTGACTCGTTAAATTATGTGAGATTTTCTCCTAGATACACAATCAGCAGAAAACATCAAAGATAAGAAGAGCAGGAAAGCATTAGGGTACCATGCATGGGTATATCCTAAGCCAGATTTATTGATTCTTATCAGAGAATAATGGACAGTATGATTAAACATGAAATAAGTAATAAAAACATCACCCGTAATATAGACCAGGATCCTGTGAAATTTTCTTTTTCAATTGATGTGCAAAACCAGTCACATACTCTAAGCTCAATGGCTGTTACAATCCAAACTTTCTCCTCCCAGCATACTAAATTACAAACTACTAAGCTACTTTCCCCCAATAACTGTTCTAACAGTCGAATGAATCCCTACAACTAACAACAACAACCTTTACAATATGTTCTTCGGGAGTTCTTATAGGATAATGAGTAACTATGGTAGTAGATGTACATTTAATTGATTCATTAAGACAGAGTGGAAAATGGTCGAGTGCCCATTCTTCAGAATGGCTCTTCATTAACTGTGTGTACTCTGTAGTATGGTCTAGGAGTCCTGTCAGTTTAACATTAACCTTAGATGTGTTCTTTGAAGTCCCCTCTGACTGTATGGTACTTTTTTTATCTTCTGAAATAAGTAATGTGCCCTGAAGGTCTTCAGGTTTCTCCATACCTCCATAACTGCGGTCCTGACATCTTTAGAAGCTTATGTTAGTGTAATAACCTTTAAGGGCTCGAGGAGGCATGGGGAATGTTGTAGGAAGGTGTCCTTTCAAGAGAAAATATGTTCTGCTGATGCTGAAACACTGATATGACTTATTTATGTGCTTTAGGCCTTATTAGGCCTCTTAATCATCTTCGTGATCTTCATCTATGTCTTATTTCTTTAATCAACAGATTAAAGTATTAAATATTCAATAAAGAGACTAACTCCTTTAATCTGTCTCTGCTGCTACACTTTGTCGCTGTTGTGATGGTCTCTCTGCACTCTCAGTCACAGTGGCACTGACTGTGGAGACAGAGTGTGTTTCACCATCTACATACCCTGCACAATACAATAAACGCGTTATGAAATCTAGGGGAGTGGTGAAAGACTGTTGTGGAGGCCTGTGGAACGGTGGTTGAAATGGTGGATGCAGGTGAAAAAGGGTGAAAAACCTATGCAGAATGGTGAAACAGGGCTGATGAAAGTTTGGTGTAAAGAGGGTCGCAGACCATTGGATTAGATGGACAGATGAGATCAACGGTCAGGATTTACCGAGGAAGTCTGTTAAGACTGAGTTCAATGGAAGAAATGACCCTTAGTGTTATAACACAAAGGTTTAACTTTGGGTGAATACAAAGGAAATGGAGCAAAATGCGTGAAAGCAGGGCCTTTAATGGTGGGACCCAGCGGGCAGAGGGCGATAAAACGTGGACCATTTGGATCTCAGGAGGAGATCAATGGCGGGGGTTAAAATATGGAACTTCGGAAGCAAAAAGGGGAAAAGTGGTTTTAATGGAAAAACCGTTGGTGTCACGCAGCTCTGAAGCGATTTGAGGAATTCTCCAAAAAAATGCGACATACCTTCCCGCTCGACACGTGGCAAAACAAAACCGCCCACATCGCGTAATTTTGAAACGTTAAAGCCCAGACTGAAGATTTACGTGATATGCGTCTTGGCCGTTGGATGTGGAGCGAAGAGATGTGACGATGGAGGAGCGAGCGCGATATGGGAAGGTGCGCAGGCGATTAGGCAGGAGGTGGTCAAAAGCGGATTAGATCCCGACCGTCAGATCTATAGAATGGACGGTCTAGATTAACAGAGGGAGCGGGAAGGCCAAATGGTAAGTGAACAGGCGGGATGAACGAGAGTTGTTTGATCTCAAGTGATCAATGGTGGAGATCTAATCGCATCAAAGACAGGAAGGAGGCCAAAACTTCGATATTTTGATGTTGCGATTACACCAGGGTCATCGAACTAGAGGGGAAAATCGACGGTCCACACTTGATCAGAGGTATAACGGGGAGAGGCGATGGGGCACGATGTGATTAGCGATGGGCAGGGTGTGTGGTCAGCGTTGGCCGTTAGATCTATATAGATCAACGGCTAATATTGCATCCACGGGTTTATAGAACAAAATACAATCACATCAGGGATTTACCATTAACAAAGGACAAAGCTCAGAACAAAAATTTCGATTGCGATTAGCGCGAGAGAGCATAGCGCCTAGTTCTGGCGCCCAGTCATATGTGGGGAAGGGGTTAGGGGCTTAAGCCTGTAATGTTAAAAGGGAATTTTTAAGCCAAAATAAGGATTTTTAAGGCTTAAAAAGGGGCTCTGGTAGGCAGAAAAGGAGGTCTTTAATCCAAATCAAGGGAGCTATGAGGATTAAAGGGGGATTTTGATGCTTTGGGGGGTTAATGAAGGGATTTTGAAAGGGGAAGAAGGAGGTAAAAATGGAGGTTTGTGGGGGGGAATAAAAAGGAAAAAATGGAGGCCTCTTAAAGCAGTTTCTTCCACAAACAATGAGGCTTTTTGGTGGAAACAGCAGTGAAGATTGTTCAAAGGGAAAAATACACATGGAGGCTTCAAGAATGATATGTTTTAGATGAAATGTATTTCTTGAAGGCTCAAAAACATTTTAGCCACTTGTTTGCTTGTCAAAAAATTCATAGGTGGCTAACAGTACCTCTACCAAGACCTGTACCTATAACAACACTTCTACATATGCCTATACTCTGCTGCAATCTGTGCACAATCTCCATATACCTATGGTCCAACTGACCTACTTGCAAGATCCTATCTTGTAATTTTGTCCCATATGAGCTCATAGCTGCTATATGATTTACTTGTACCTTCCTGCTAAGAGCATCTACTACTCTGTTTTCTTTTCCCTTGATGTACCTGATATTGAAGTCAAACTCACTGATCGTTGCCAGCCATCTAGCCTACCTAGCGTTTAGATTCGGCTGGTCAAACAAGTACCTCAACCCAATGTGATCACTCATCAATAAAAACCACTTGCCAAGAAGATAGTACCTCCGCATATCCAGTGCATGTATAATCATTGCTAGCATAAGATCATGTGTCAGGTAGTTCTTCTCATGCTCATTCATTTTTCACGACTCACAGTACACCACATGTCCATCCTGCATAAGGACTCCACCAAGTCTCTCTTACAAGCATCTGTGCACACTACAAAATCCTTTTCCAGATCTACAACATTTAACATTGGAGAATGTGTCAACAACTGCTTAAGATGCTCAAAATTAGCCTCACACTCCTCTGTCTAATCAAACCTTTTACCCTTCCTCTGCAATGATGTAATCGGATAAGAAATCTGTGAGAAGTTCTTGATGAACCTCCTGCAATAAACTTCCAATCCCATGAATGATCTCACTTCATCTACACTCTTAGAAGATACCCACTCCATGATGGACCTTATATTTTCTGGATCTACTGCAATTCCCTCCTTGGAGACAACATGTCCCATGTAGTGAACCTCAGTCTGGAAGAAACTGCATTTGTTTAGCTTAGCATACAATTGATGCTCTCTCAACAACCTCAATACTACTACCAAATTCTCGACATGTTCTTCCTCATTTTTAGAACACACCAATATGTCATCAATAAACACAATCACAAACTTGTCCAAATAAGGAAGCAACAATTGTTCATCAAACACATAAATGTAGTTGGGGCATTAGTCAAACTGAATGGAACTACAAAAAAATCATAATTCTCGTAATTGGTCTTGAATGTGTTCATGTAGATTTCCTGCTCTTTGATGCGTACATGATGATAGTACGATCTCAAGTCAATCTTAGAGAACATTGTTGCTCACTTCAGTTGATCAAACAAATCATCAATCCTCGATAATGGGTACCTGTTCTTGATGGTCACTTTTTTCAGCTACCTATAGTTAATGCATAGTCTAAGAGTGCCATATTTCTTCTTCACAAACAACACCGATGCACCCCATGGAGATACACTTGGCCTAATGTATCCTTTTCCAACAATATCTTTCAATTGCAACTTTAATTCCACCAAAACAGGTGTGCTCATCCTATAAGGTGTCTTTGATGTTGGAGCTGCACCTAGCATCAACTCAATAGAAAATTCCACTTCCCTGTTCAGTCACAACTCTGAAATATCTAACGCAAACACATCCTGAAACTGCTATAAAAATGTATACCTCCTCAAAAAATATACATCCTCAACCTCCTTACCTTTTTCACTAAAGATATGAACTGCAAATAGCACACACCCTTTCCTACGATTGTGCTTGGCATGCATGATTGTCACCATCCTAACTGACATGGCTTTATTATTTCCCTGTAAGACTCTTGGTTCCTCATTCGCATCCAAGCACTCAATATATTTTTCATAATAGTCTACCTTGGCCCTATGAAGATATAACCAATCCATACCCAATAGCATATTTTATGATCCCAAAGGAAATATGTTCAAGTGTGTTGTTGTAGGCATACCATTTAACGTGAATGCACATTGTACCCAAAGGTGAACTCTTTTCTTTATACCTGTGTCCAACTACACTAACCAACATTCTTCATGCATTTCCTTACTCAAACCAAACTTATCCACTAGGTCAGGATTAATATAACTACAGTTAGATCCAAGGTTAGTCAAAATGGAAACAACTTGATCACAAAGCTTACCATCCATCTGAATGATAGAAGCTTAATGATATGCCTGCATGTTGTACACAACTGCATAAATCTAAGGAATGTTATGCCCAACATCTCCCACTTTATGTGCCTCATGCACATTGTATATTTGTGGCATGCCACCCTGATATTGTGGAAAAACCCTCCTAAGATGATCTCCTTCCCAAGTCCAACACCTCACTGGCTCCCTATTCTCATTATTATTTTGTTCCTCCTACCGAAATCCTTGTTCTCTACCATATGTATTGAACTTCTTAGGTGGGGAAACATTCTCCTTGTTACCTATATCATGAGGCCTTTCTCACTTCTCGTCCCATTTTTCTTTGTTATTTTCATTACCTTTCCAATCTGGCTTTGCCTCCGATCTATGCTTTGATTTCTCATAGCAATGCTTGAGTTTCCAGATAGCCTCCTCCAATGATCTAGGCTCATCGAACTCAATCGTATCTATGAATGCAATCGTCAGCCCACTAATAAATATTTAAATATTGACCTTCTCCTCCTTGAGATAAGGAAAATATCTCAATAACTCCAAGATCCTGCTATTATACTCCTCATCTGTCATTGAACCCATCTTCAGCTCATACAACTAATTTTCCAAGTCATCGTAGTATCTCTCTGATAGATACTTCTTCCGGAATAGCCTTTTGAACTCACTCCAAGTCAAATCCTCCTCAAAAATATCTCTGACATTTTTCACATCTTCCCACCAAATGTTGTCTCTACCTCTAAGGTTGAATATAACTATCATAGCTTTCATATTTTCTAAGTAATCATGAAATATGAAAAAATTGCTCATGCAAAGCAACCATGCCTCTGCATCCTATGGTTTATTCATCTCTCTGTCAAATGTAGGCATTTTTTCCTTTTTAAACTCATCCAAAAATAGCCCTTGTCACTCCTCCTGTAAGGATGATAGTGATGATGATCATGATCTATGTCAGAACTAGAACTAGAATGATACTTGTGTCTGTCAACTCTCCCATTAGAAGTGTCCAACCATATTCCATATTTAACAATGTCATCCCTATCTGGCCTGTAACCACCGGGAGACCTACCTCCATATGCTCCATTGGTCCCATCCTCCTTCCCATAGTTGATCCTAAGTGGCCCCTGTTTCTAAAAATCTGACAAAATTTGAAGGATGGCTACATTAACCTCTACTTTCTTTTCCCGTGCATGTATAAGTTTATCATTGTTTGCCTTACAACTCCTTATTTCTTCCTTTATGCTTCTCAGTGTATCTTCCAAATCAGGTGAATATCCAACACCAAGTTTCTTGTATGACTCATAGGGATAATATTTGTGGTCTACCATTCTTCTATTCATCTTTGATTTATTCCTGCAATGTACAATATGTCAGCTAAACCGATTCATAAATAAACCAATGTACCTTAGTGTAATTTGGGGAGGATACATTGTGAAAGATTAACCAATCATCGAAATACATGTATATACATAATCATATCAACATATAAACTTGTAACACACAGTATATTAGCGTATAATCATCACTCTAGTTGAAGTACAGTTATAGATGCATAACAATACCAAGTACACAACATGACCTAATGCATAACCATACCAATGCAACTTGACCACATACCATCACAAGCACAGACCATACACAAGCATAAGCGACATGTAACCTGTTAGTCATCAGTACTTTTTTTCTTTCTATAGATGACTAAATGTTTATCCCAGATTTCTAGAAACAAAATTCATGAATATTGTGAGTTCTAGAAATCTCACTGCCTTCATTATCATCAAGATAAATTTTTCACTATTTTTCATTGTTCTATCAAGGCATGACCAGCCTATCACTCCCAGAAGACCAAATCATGTACTTATGCCACTCATTCTCACTATGTTTCCCACCTCTGACCTTACCACTCTATTTATTTTTTCCTAACCCTACTACTTACACCTTGGATTGCCAAGTAGCCTAACCTTTTCCCCTATTCACCAAATGCCTCAAGCATTGGTGGTTTTAAGCTACCCTTCTAGGCTCTTTAGATAAATCAAAGTTATCAGTTTCTAGGATTGCAATGCATAAAGGTTTGTCAATGCTCTATTTTACACCTACAAACCCTAAGTTAAGTGTTCAGTCAAAGTCCAAGTCCAAAAGACCTCTCAATAGGTCATGTAGGGTCTCCTAGGTTGTTCATTGTTTTGGTTTTCTAAACTCACTATTTTACATGTGCCCAAACATGAAATCAAATGAAAGGGAGGGTGAGCTTATGATTGTTCAAAAGGTATCAAAAAAAATTCAAGAGAAACCTCCTTTGATCAGAGCATAAATTCTGAAAAAGGACAGTTGCCCATCTTAAAACATTTCTGCAGGAATGGTTTATGATGGTTATCAGCAGAAGAGAGTCAAGGTGAGAAGCCAAACTCCTCAAGGACATTCACAGCAAAGGGAACACAACATGCCTATGAACAAGGAGAATCAAGGTTTTTATAACTAATTGGCAAAACAGATGTTGACCAGCAAGGAGTCCATGCAAAGGATCACAAGGACAGAGGTACATAAGCACCACTGAGCATAAATTGAAGATTCATTGAAACAAGAAATGAACATGATAAACCTCCTTGATGATAGTAGGCAGAAGTTGAAAAATGATATCAGAGGATGACTTACATGGTTTGTCAAGGCAACATTGTTTCACTGCACCAAAGGGAGAAATTGTAACGAATATCAGTGTGAGGTAACCTAAGTTTTCAAGTACAGTCAAATGTCTTCAATAATGGTCAAAAGGAAGGAAAGCAGGAGGTTAAGTGTCAAAATAGAACACCAAGCAGATCATGAGTTTGTTGTTGAGTGACTAAAGTTATCAAGATTCCAAAAATGACCAAGAAAACAAAATTAGTTTGTGTCAGGGCACCTGCATGAACAACAAGAAGTGGCCAAAAGAAGACATGGTAGGCATGATTTACAGTCTTGTACAAAATGTAGATTTCATTGTCAAAAGTAGGAAGAGGGGAAAGAAAGTTATATTTTCAAAATCACCCACCCAAGAATCATTTTTATACTTAAATCACCTCCTGCAAAAAGGTAAAGGAAATATCAGTAAAAGGATAAAAGGTCAAAAGTAAACATTAGCAAAGGAGGGTTTTGGTTTTAATTTATTTATCCAAGGAGATAAAACCATCATCATTCACCACTCAACACCATTTTTTACTTGCAAAAATGAGTAAGAATTTTTCAAGGAGAAATTCAGGGTTTCTGGCAAAGTTTCGAGCAACAGAAGCCCTGCGCTACGCTCCTGTAAATTTGCGCTATGCATCTGTGGGTTCTCTCTGTGTAAACTACAAATGGACATTGTGTTCCTGTAGCAGTGCGCTACGCATTTACCGCATGCAGGATCGCCCGACCAACTCGCCCGACACCATTCAACACTACCCTTTATACGTGCAAGAGAAGCCTGATGCCCAACCATCATTCAGGCCTTGCTCGAACCTATGCAAACTCTGCCTGCGCTACGCGTCGGGCCATTCAGGCCTCACCCGACACCATGCAGGTATGCCCATGCTACGCGCTCACCCGTTTAGGTACACGAAGACCCTCTGCCTGCGCTACGCTCCCGTGTTGCGTTCAAGGCTGACTCGATAGCTTGTGCAAGGCCGACCCGACTGGCCCGAGTGCTGCACTTCTGTGCTGCGTGTTCAGCTAGGAAGCTCTTCAAAGCTGTGCAAGCCTCCAATTTTCTCAAAACCCCTAATTTTCTCTACTTGGAACCTTCAGATATTTTATAAGAGGTATTTAGATCTATTGCCCCCTCTCATGTTGTTTTAAAGGGGTAAATTTGGAAAGAAAGTTAGAAACCCTAGAAGAAGAGATAAGTTTTGTCTCCATGCTAAGAAGTGGCTCCTCTACTAAACAAACCTCTCCATTTGCACAACTAGCCTCCTCATTTCCAAGCCTTGACACTACTGTCTTCTCACCATCCCACTCACCCTCCTCATATCATTTCTCAAGTAGCTACAAGGTTTTGTTTTCAAAGCAAGAGTAAAGGATAAAATGCCTAGAGAAGACAGTGATGAAAATGGCGAGGGAGGCCAAAGGCCTAGGGGAACATAGAAAAAGGGTGGGAGAGCAAACAAATTTGAGCCTTTAAGAACCAAGGAGTTGACAGCCTACCCTACCATAGTTGCATATTTCCAAGAGGTAGGATGTTATGATTTCTGTGAAAAAGTACAAAGAGTAAAAAGTCACGTTGAGTTGACCAAAATTTTCATCCTAAACCTCCATAACCACCAAGTACACCTAGCTGGAGTGAATTTTGAGCTGTCCACCAATACAATTGCCATGGCCACTGGGATACCTTGCATGAGAGAAAAATGGTTCAAACAGGTGAATTTGTACTTGAGCCATTACCAGCCTTTCTTGAAACCAAGATACCAAGCTGATTGCAAGACTATTTTTCCCTTTTCCCATCTGTTGGAAAGATATGCCCCTTTAATGAAAGTCATCATGAAATACTTCACTTGTGAGGGTAGGTTTTCTAGGCTCTATTCCTACCATATAATACTGCTCATGCATTTCACTAGGACCAAGCTACTGTATCTGCCTTATTACCTTTATAGAAGTATTGATAAGATGTCATACATTGTGCAAAAGAGGCCTCCTTAACAACAAATGTAGAATCTTTTCCACCATTCTCTTATCAATATGATTTTGTTGCATCAATTAGAGAAACAGGGTATCCCTTGGGAATTATTCATCGCCCATGATGTTTTCACAAATCCACAGCCTCTTCCTCTACAAAGTTTTCCCTCATCATCTCATCCACCTTCCTCAATTCCTCCTTCAACCCCCATTCACCATGATTCCTCATCCACACATGAATCCTCTCCCCAAGAGAACTTCCCTCCATCTCCTTCTCCTAAAGCATCAGAACAAGAAGAAAGTGATGAAGAACAAGAGGAATACAATGACAAAGAGGAAAATGATAGCCAAGAAGAAAGTGACAGTCAAGAGAAAGAAATAAGTGATGACAGAGAGGAAAATGAAAATGAAGAAAGTGATAATGATGAAGAAGAAACAAAGGATAATGAGGAAGAAAATGGCAGTGGCAAGGAGGATAATGAATAGGTAGATAATTGTTGGAAATATTTTCATTGATGGCAAAGTAGCACAAAGGAGCAGCACCTGAACTATCACTAAGGCAAAGGAGCAGAGAAGAACCAGCAATAAGGAAAAGGAACAGGTCAGGAAATAATGCAGTAAGAAAGCATAAAAGAGAGGCAGAGGAACAACAAAAGCAGAGAAACAACGAATGTAGAGAGGCAGCAGAAAGAATCAGAGGTAGCAGAGAAGCAACTAAGGAAGAAAAGGAGCAAAGGCAACAAAACAAGCTCAGGAGAGATCAGCACACTTAGAATAAAGAACAAGCTCAGGAGGAGTAGCGTGGAAGGACCGGTGTCACAGAGCGGGACAGGGTAAACAAAGAAAAAATAGACTAAGGCAGACGAATTACAAGTGATGTGAACGGACGGTCACGATTAGATCACAAAAGAAAAGGCAAGAAATAAATGGATAAGATTCATCGCAAGATAAGTGGTGAACCTGAATGAACTTGTCGAAAGAAGAACCTATAATTCATGGCACAGTGGACTAGAGGAAGCGGAATGGAACAGTAGATGAATTGTATTTGTGTGGAGTTATAACGAAACCAGAAGTTTGGAAAGGATAAGCGAGAGAAACCTTGGTCAACGGAGTATGGAACCATGAATCAATAGCAGAGATGGAACAGTGAAGACGGTTTTAAAAACCAGCAAATGGGTTTTCGCACAGCTTTAGAGTGATAAGTGGTAAAAGTTGAAATGAACGTGATAGCCTTAAGGAGTTGACACATAGCAACACAAAACCAGTTATTTTACGTGAGATTGAAAAAATTGAAGGTTATGTATCTTTGTTATGCGATAGTCGTCGGATATATGAGCGATTAGATCAACGGTGTAAAAGGTATGTTGAAATAAAGTTGTGGGCCCATAAATATTTATATGGTTTATTTGGGGTTTAAACCATAGAGTTGAGAATCATAAGCGGAGATGATATTATGCTAGCGCTTGAGTATTAATCGGAAGTGCTAGCAGCAACGAGGACCGTAGATCTGGACATATCAACAGTGATGATCGCATCGGCAGAAATCAGAAGCAAGAGAGATGCGATGAGAAGATGCGATGCGATACGACGATGCGTTGCGATGCAATGTGGCAATGCAAAGGGACACGTGGTGACATAGCGCAATATCGCACATCGGCAATGCAAATTTCATCGCATACCGTGAAGTAGCAATGAGATGCAATGCGATGAGAAGATGCGATGCGATGCGAAGTAATGATGTGAAGTTCATCGCATATCGCAATCGGGGCAGGAGGAGTATCGCATATCGCATATCAGGAGATCAGATGGACGAAGGCACATGGGATAACTGGAATCGCCGAAGTGCGATAAAGAGAGTGAACGCGATGCAGATCGAAGCTGAAGCCTAAAAGTTTTCAAGTCCGGGAGTATGGATTTTCCCTTTGTAAATCGCATCGGAGAGCAAAAGAGCCATATATCAAAGAACGATCGAAATACAGAAATGCGATAGAAAGCGGACGCGATATAGTTCAAGGCTAAAATCTAAAGGAATTGAAGTCTGGTGTGGGACCTTGTAAGCCTTTGTTTCGTATATGTTAAATGCGCCACAGTATAATGTTTACACTATTGATCATTTTAAACGTATGTATGATGACAAAAGCCTGGATTTGTAATCCATCGTGGGCATAAAGGAAATAGTATGTGGGCCATACTCTACGGGTTACAAAGGAAATACCTGAAATCATGAAAAAGCACCCGAAGCATGTACAAAACAATGTTAAGAGGTTGCGGTCGTTAAGAAAATAAAATTGTTGAATGTTGCGGGCAAAAGAAGGAAGGTGACTAAGCATGGTCGGGAAAAAGGAGATATGATGGCACTGTTAGAAATGCAATAGAATGGGTCAAGTCAGACAAAAAGAGCAGTTATGCAGCAGAGCTAGAATATAACAGCAGAAACTGAAAAGACAGTGACAACAACAGAAAAGACAAATATATGGCAAACCAAGAGCTGAAAGGGCTGAATTGAAATATATTTTTTGTAACTGTAAATGTAAATGAATTAATTATTTTTATTGTATGTCATGCAAAGGCAAGCCTCTATAGGCAAAGAAAAACTCCACTGTAATACACAAATGTATACATTCTGTTATATTATTCTGAATGTGTTGGACAAGAAAATGACAAGGGGGAAGGTAAAGAGTCATACATGTTCATTTCGAATTCCTGTGGAATGCAAACAGTTATGAGGTGATCTCAATAAATAATGTTACCAGCATATGCATAAGGTGTGAGAGAATGGAGAAAGAGGTGAGAGAATGTAAGAAGAAGAAGGAGCAGAGAGAGGAGTTTTGAAGATCCAGAGATGATATAAAGAAAATTTGAAGGCTGGAAGGACAACAGTAAATAAGGAGAAAAATAGAGCTGATATCCAGGTAAATTAGCATATGATTTTATTGTACAGTGAGGAATTTGGTGCTTCCATATCAAGTTGTAGCTTGATAGATGTCCAGTTGTAGCTGGCTGAGGTAGGAGCCTCCTGTAGGTTGTAGCCTGTAGAAAATAGATGGGAGTTGGAGATTCCTTGCAAGTTGTAACTTGCAGAATTGAGATAGTAGTCTCCTATAGGTTGGAGCCTACAAAAAATTAGTGGTGAGAGGGAGTTGGAGCTTTCCTTTGCATCACAACAATAATAAGATGTGGTTTTCTCCCTTATGGGTTTCCACTTATATCTATTGTCTATGTGCATGATGATTATATGTTGATATTCTGTATTTAATCTGCTTAATACCTACTGCTCACTTATTAAGATTGTTCTTCCATTTTATATTAATTTGATCACGAAATGAAGATGTAAATAAGTGTAAAAGAAATTTTTACAAGACCATGACTACATTAAACTGATTCACCCCCCCTCTCAGTTTAACCAAGGGTTCAACAATTGGTATCAGAGCAGGTTCCTTCGGTATCAGTTTAACATCTAGAAGGAGATACTTGGTCCCCAATATGGCTATTCTATAAGGATGCTCAACAAATAAAGCCCCTTTTTTTACTAGCACAAATTATGCCTTCTGGAAAATAAGAATGAGGACCTACATAATGTCTCTAGGAATAGAAGTCTAGGCTGCTGTGGATTTGGGATATGCCCCAAAGGAGTCTGACACAAAGAAAGAAACCAAAAAATATTTTATAGCTAATTCCAAAGCCATGAATGCTCTCTTAAGTGGCGTGTGTGAGGCAGAATTTATCAAAGTAATGCACAACAAGACTGCCAAAGAAACATGGGATACATTAGAAAGTATCCATGAGGGAGATAAAAAGGTGAAGGCTGCCAAGCTGCAAGTCTATAGAGCTCAGTTTGAAAATATAAAAATGAATGAAGAAGAAGATGTTGCTAGCTTCTTCTTAAGGGTTGCAGAAATTGTGAATAACATGAAAGCTCTAGGAGAAACCATTAGAGAATGTGTAATTGTTAAAAATATGTTGATATCTTTACCATCCAGTTTTAACCCCAAGGTTTCTACCATAGAAGAAACAGCTAACTAGGAAGCATTGACCATGAACCAATTACTTGGAAACTTAATAGCCTATGAGATGAGACTTCCACAGAGGAAGTCAAATGTGAGGGAGGCAGCCTTTAAGACAGAGAAGAGCAAAGAATAAAAAGAAGATACATGCTCCTGCTCTGATGAAGAAGAGGCCAAATTTGTCAGAATATTGGATAGATACTTAGGAAAGTATAAAGGTAAACTTCCATTTAAATGCTTTAGCTGTGGAAGAGTTGGGCACTATGCATCTAAGTGTCCTCATAAGAAAACAAAGAATCAGACTCAAGAGATAGAGAAAACCAAAACAAATAACTGGCAGAAAGGGAAGAGATTTAGTAGAAGATCATTTTATGCTCAGCAAGATAGTAGTGCATCTGAAAACTCAGATGAATCCTCAAATGAAGAAGGAACCTCTGAATTTATGTTAATGGCCAAAGAAGAATCAGAAGGATTCCTTTTAGAAGAGGAGGAAGAATGTGAGGTAGATCTTGAGGGGGAACTAAGAAGTGCCCTGGAGAAAATTGACAGACTTAAACTGAAGTGTAGAAAACAGAAAGATATTCTCCTCAAATATGTAAAAGAAGAACCAACTTCAGAATACCTCAGTCAGTTGAAATTAAAACTTGAAGAAGCTAAGAAGGTGGAAGACACTCTACTAAAGCAGATTGAGGATAAAATTCAGAAGCAAGAGAAATTGGAAGAAGTAGTATTCTTGAGAAAGAAATTAGAAAACACCCAAAGGAAATTGTCAATGAAGACTCCTCAAATGACAAGCTCTGAAAATTTGAATAAAATACTAAATGCCCAAAGATCTCCTCTCATAAAAATTGGGATAGGTTACGAAGGAGAAACCAGCAAATCCAAGGTAAAAGATAACCAGAATATCATTTTTGTAAAAGTTGTACAGGATAATGAAGCAACTCAAAAGATTCCTATAGGAGTAGAAGCTAGCAAGAACATGACCTACAATGAAGTAAACAAAAACAAGAAGGAATCTCAAATAACAAAGAACGAAATCAATAAACATTCAGCTAGAAAAATATCTTACACTCCTGAATATGGAAAATTCAGAAGCCGCCAAAGGAGATTCTTTCCTCCTATGAGAAATGTCACTTGTTTTTCCTACCACAAACTGGGACATATTGTTGCATACTTTCAAACAAAGAGAATCGATTCCAACCAGCAAAGGATGCAGAAAATGAAAAGACTACCTCAAGCAAACAAATGGAGAGAACAACCCTTCACCAGGTACACTAATCGTTTCCATGGGTATTGTTTTTATTGTAAGGGGTTCGGCCATAAAGCCATGGAGTGCAGAGCGAATGAACAAAAACTGATGTATGAAAACTCAAGGAGATTGATGAACAATGGAGAATTCACTCGTGTACATAATCCATTCAGAAACATAATCAAATGCTTTGACTGCCATCAATTCGAGCACAAGTGTCATAAATGTCCTCTCAGAGAATGTGGTCCATCTTCTCAGAAAAGGTACCATACAGAAAGATGCATGCAGTGGAAAATGAAGTTGAATAAGTGTGACCTGGCTCTAATAGCCCAAGATCAGAAAAGCCAATGGTATTTTGACAGTGAATGTTCAAAGCATATGACTGGAGATCGAAGCAAGTTTGTAACCTTTGATGAAAAGAAATCTAGGAATGCAACATTCGGCAATGATAAAGCAGGGAAAATCAAAGGAAAAGGCTCAGTCAGTCTGAACAATGGAAGAGGAAAAGCTCAAGATGTACTATTTGTGGATGGGCTAAAAGCCAATCTGCTAATCGTCAATCAAATGTGTGATAAAGGTTGTGAGGTTCTTTTTAGAGCCCAAGACTGTGAAGTAAGATCGAGCACCACAGGAAAGACCTTGATCAAAGGTTTTCGAACAGAAGGTAATGTCTATATAGTGAAAGAAGAGAATGAAGCATGCCACATAAGAAAACTTGATGAATCATGGTTATGGCATAGAATATTGGGACACCTAAACTTTGACCACATCATCAGTCTGAGCAAGAAGAATGCAGTCAGAGATATGCCAGCAATAAAAAATCCTTCAAATACCATATGTAAATCCTGCCAACTGGGCAAGCAGACCCGCATATCTTTCAAGACCAAAGAGATATTAGCTACAAGTCAGCCTCTTCAGCTTGTACACATGGACCTGTGTGGACCTTCAAGAACTAAAGCACCAAGCGGAGAATCTTATTTCATGCTAATAATATATTATTTTTCTAGATTGACGTGGGTGGCATTTCTCAAATATAAATCTGAAGCACTTGAGAAATTCAATATATTCAAGGCATTGGCAGAAAATCAAACAGGATGCAAGTTAAAGTGCATCAGATCAGACAGAGGAGGTGAATTCACATACTATGATTTTGCAGACCTATGCAATGAGCATGGAATAAAACAACAGTTTAAAATTGCGGGTACACCTCAAAAGAATGGAGTGGCAGAGAGGCAAAACAGGTCAATACAACAGATTTCCAGAGCTATGATTGAAGAAAGTAACATTCCCCAAACCTACTGGGCAGAAGCAGTACACACAGTTGTTCACATTCTCAACAAATCTCATCTAATACCAAATTGTGACAATAATCCTTACGAATTATGGCATGGTAAACCAGCATCAATCAAGCACTTTAGAGTCTTTGAAAGCAAGTGTTTCATAAAAAATAATGATGAAAAACTGGGGAAGTTTGATGCAAGAGCTAATGAAGGAATATTTTTAGGATATGCATCCAAGAGTAAGGGTTATAGGTGCTACAACAAAAGACTGCACAAAATTGTGGAAAGCATTGATGTAAGATTTGATGAAGATCTACTAAACAGAACAAGAAGCACAAGCTGCGCCAATCCTCCAGATGATCATGAAGTTGAGGACCAAGATAATGATGAACATAGCAAGACAACAGAAGATACTGAATTAAAATCAAAAATTCCCTCAAGACATACTCAAAAGAACCATCCAGAAGATCAAATCATTGGGGACAAGAGTGTGGGATTCCAGACAAGAAGACAGCTTGCTGAACAGACAAAAGAAGTATACCTAGCCATGCTATCTCAAATAGAACCTAAGAAGTTCGAAGAAGCTAGCAAAGACAAAAACTGGGTAAATGCTATGAATGAAGAACTAGACCAAATTGAGAAGAACAATACCTGGGAACTAATTCCAAGACCCACTGGGAAAAATTTCATTGGCACAAAATGGATATTCAAGAATAACATGAATGGACAAGGTCATGTAATCAGAAATAAATCCAGACTTGTATGCAAGGGATACTCTCAAATCAAAGGTCTTGATTATGATGAAACCTTTGCCCCTGTAGCCAGAATGGAAGCAATCAAAATGTTTTTGGCCTTTGCATGCTATCATGATTTCAAGATATATCAAATGGACGTGAATTTTTCCTTCCTGAATGCAGATATAGAGGAAGAAGTCTACATGGAACAACCTGAAGGATTCTCATTAATAGATAAACATGACTATGTGTGCAGATTAAAGAAAGCCTTATATGGTCTGAAACAAGCTCCTCGTGTATGGTATTCAAGGCTGGACAAATACTTGCAAAAACAAGGGTTCAAGAAAGGAGGAGTAGATAGAAATTTGTACATAAATGCTAATGAAAATGAACTCTTAATTGTAGTAGTGTATGTAGATGACATCATGTTTGGAAGCAATAAGGATGAGTTAGCAAAAGGATTTGATGAAGAAATGAAATCAGAGCTTGAGATGTCAATGATTGGAGAGCTCACCTTCTATTTAGGACTTCAAATTCAACAAAAGAACACAGGAATATTCATTTCGCAAGAAAAATACTTAAGATAAATGTTGAAAAGGTTTCAAATGAAAGACTGCAAACCTGTGTCAAATCCCATGATCACTGGACATAAACTATGTGCTAATGATGGATCAACAGATGTAGATCAAAAACTTTATGGACCCATGATAGGAAGTCTGCTATACCTAACTACTTCTAGACCAGACATTATGTTGGCAGTAGGACTTGTGGCAAGATATCAAGTAGCACCAAAACAAAATCATTTACTTGCAATCAAGAGAATATTTAGATATCTACAAGGAACTTCACATTATGGCCTATGTTATCAAAAAGGAAAAAGCTTCACATTGACCGCATACACAGATGCGGATTGGGCCAGCTGTGTGGATGACAGGAAAAACACAAGTGGAGGCGCATTTTATTTGGGAAAAATTCTGGTGGCATGGCTAAGCAAGAAGCAAACTTCTATCTCTCTATCTACAGCAACAACTGCATGTTGCAAAAACTCTCCAAGACATGAAGGTAAGCATTGATGAACCCATTTCTATCAAATGTGACAATACAAGTACAATAAGTATATCAAAAAATCTTGTACTTCATTCAAAAACAAAGCACATCCCAATAAAGTACCACTTCCTCAGAGAAAAAGTAGCACAGAAATTAGTGAAGTTGGAATATGTACCAACTAAGGAACAAACAGCAGACATATTCACAAAACCTCTTGCTAAAGAACCATTCGAATATCTAAGAGACAAGCCAGGGGTAGTGTCTACAAATGTTACTCTCTAACATGAACAGAAATCAAAAATCAAAAAAAAGGGCTACATACAAGAAACAGGATCAGTGTAGAAGACAATATCAGACAAGAAAGCATCATTCCAGGGGGAGAGCAGTCAATAAAATTGTCACAAAAGAGCTAAAGCAATGGAGCAGTGCATGGAACAAGTCTTCAAGATCAGAGTATTATGAAAAGATAGAAACCACACTAGGAAAAGTGCAACCCTTTGCCATTGATGTCAAAGGGGGAGGAAAAGCAATCAAAATAAGAAAGGCTCTTCTGTAAAGCAGGCAGAGGAAGAAAGACAAGATACTTCTCAAAAATAAAGGGGGAGGAAGTCTTGAAGGAAGTATGGGAGTATTGGTGGATGTGTTGCCATTAATGCCAAAGGGGGATATTATTGGAAATATTGTCATTGATGGCAAAGGAGCACAAAGGAGCAGCACCTGAACTATCACTAAGGCAAAGGAGCAGAGAAGAACCAGCAATAAGGCAAAGGAATAGATCAGGAAATAATGCAGTAAGAAAGCATAAAAGAGAGGCAGAGGAACAGCAAAAGCAGAGAAATAGAGAATGTAGAGAGGCAACAGAAAGAAGTAGAGGTAGCAGAGAATCAGCTAAGGAAGAAAAGGAGCAAAGGCAGCAAAACAAGCTCAGGAAATATCAGCGCACTTATAATAAAGAACAAGCTCAGGAGGAGTAGCATGGAAGGACCGGTGTCACAGAGAGGGACAGCGTAAACAAACAGAAAATAGACTAAGGCAGACGAATTCCAAGTGAGGTGAACGGACGGTCACAATTAGATCGCAACATCAAAGGCAATAAATGAATGGATAAGATTCATCGCAAGATAAGTGGTGAACCTAAATGAACTTGTCGAAAGAAGAACCTATAATTCATGGCACAGTGGACTAGAGGAAGCGGAATGGTACAGTAGATGAATTGTATTTGTGTGGAGTTATAACGGAACCAGAAGTTTGGAAAGGATAAGCGAGAGAAACCTTGGTCAACGGAGTATGGAACCATGAATCAATAGCAGAGATGGAACAGTGAAGAGAGTTTCAAAAACTAGAAAATGGGTTTCCGCGCAGCTTTAGAGTGGTAAGTGGTAAAAGCTGACATGAACGTGATAGTGTTAAGGAGTTGACACGTAGCAACACAAAACTAGCTATTTCGCATGAGATTTAAAAAATTGAAGGTCATGTATCTTTGTTATGCGATAGTCGTCGGATATATGAGTGATTAGATCGACGGTGTAAAAGGTATGTTGAAATAAATTTGTGGGCCCATAAATATTTATATGGTTTATTTGGGGTTTAAACCATAGAGTTGAGAATAATACACAGAGATGATATTATGCTAGCACTTGAGTAATAATTGGAAGTTCCAGTAGCAATGAGGACCGTAGCTCTGGACAGATCAACAGTGATGATCGCATCGGTCGAAATCAGATCATAAATCGGAAGCAAGAGCGACGCGATGAGAAGATGCGATGCGATGCAAAGATACGTTGTGATGCGATGTGGCGATCCGAAGGGACACGTGGCGACACAGTGCAATATCGCACATCGGTGATGCAAAGTTCATCGCATACCACGAAGTAGCAATGAGATGCGATGTGATGCGAAGTAGCGATGCGAAGTTCATCACATATCTCAATCAGGGTAGGAGGAATATCGCAAATCGCATATCGAGAGATCAGATGGACAAAGGCACATGGAATAACTAAAATCGCCGAAGTGCGATAAAGAGAGCGGACGTGATGCAGATCGAAGCTGAAGCCTAAAAGTTTTCAAGTCCGGGAGTATGGATTTTCCCTTTGTAAATCGCATCGAAGAGCAAAAGAGACATATATCAAAGAACGATTGAAATACCGAAATGCGATAGAAAGCGGATGCGATATAGTTCAAGGCTAAATTCTAAAGGAATTGAAGTCTAGTGTGGGACCCTGTAAGCCCTTGTTTCGTATATGTTAAATGCGCCATAGTATAATGTTTACACTATTGATCGTTTTAAACGTATGTATTATGACTAAAGCCTGGATTTGTAATCCATCACGGGCATAAAGGAAATATAATGTGGGCCATACTCTATGGGTTACAAAGGAAAGACCTAAAATCATGAAAAAGGACCCAGAGCATGCATAGAACAATGTTAAGAGGTTGCGGCCATTGAGAAAATCAAATTGTTGAATGCTGCAGGCAAAAGAAGGAATGTGACTAAGCATGGTCGGGAAAAAGGAGATATGATGGCACCGTTAGAAATGCAATAGAATGGGTCAAGTCAGACAAAAAGAGTAGTTATGAAGCAGAGCTAGAATATAATAGCAGAAACTGAAAAGACAGTGACAACAGCAGAAAAGACAAATATATGGTGAACCAAGAGCTGAAAGGGCTTAATTGAAATATATTTGTTTTAACTGTAAATGTATATGAATTAATTATTTTTATTGTATGTGATGAAAAGGCAAGTCTCCGTAGGAAAACCAAAACTCCACTGTAATACACAAATGTATACATTCTGTTATATTGTTTTGAATGTGCTGGACAAGAAAATGAGAAGGGGGAAGGAAAAGAGTCATGCCTGTTCATTTCGAATTCCCTGTGGAATGCAAACAGTTATGAGGTGATCTAAATAAATAATGTTACCGGCATATGCATAAGGTGTGAGAGAATGGAGAAATAGGTGAGAGAATGTAAGAAGAAGAAGAAGCAGAGAGAGGAGTTGTGAAGATCCAGAGATGATATAAAGAAAATTTGAAGGCTGGAAGGACAGCAGTAAAGAAGGAGAAAAACAGAGCTGATATCCAGGTAAATCAACATTGATTTTATTGTACAGTGAGGAAGTCGGTGCTTCCATATCAAGTTGTAGCTTGATAGATGTCCAGTTGTAGCTAGCTAAGGTAGGAGCCTCTTGTAGGTTGTAGCCTGCAGAAAATAGATGGGAGTTGTAGCTTGCTTGCAAGTTGTAACTTGCAGAATTGAGGTAGTAGCCTCCTGTAGGTTGGAGCCTACAGAAAATCAGTAGTGAGAGGGAGTTAGAGCTTTCCTTTTCATCACAACAATAACAAGATGTGGTTTTATCCCTTATGGGTTTCCACTTATATCTGTTGTCTATGTGTATGATGATTATATGTTGATATTCTATATTTAATCTGCTTAATACGTGTTTCTCACTTATTAAGATTGTTGTTCCATTGTATATTAAGTTGATCACAAAATGAAGATGTAAATAAGTGTAAAAGAAAGTTTTATAAGACCATGACTGCATTAAAATGATTCACCCCCCCCCCCCCCGGCTCAGTTTGACCAAGGGTTCAACAATAATGAAGAGGCAGATTTTGAAGACAAAGTCAGTGAGCCCAATAGTGAAGAATAAACAGATGCAAGCCATGACGAAGAAGATGACAAGGTAGGAGATATAGAAAGGGATGGCAGTGATCAAAATTAAAGCAATGAGGACATTACAGGGGACAGCAAAGAGTTTGAGGAAAATTAAGGAATTGATGAAGGTACCTCTAACAGTGACCCCACAGACAATAACAATGATGCAAGCACTAATGAGTAAGATTCTGAAAGCAAAGGAAGTGAGCAGAATAGTGAAGAAGAAAAAGGCAGTGAGCCAAATGAAGAAGAAGTAACAAATGGCAGTCAAGAGACAGAGGCAGAATTTGAAGAAGAGACAGAGATATAATTAGAAGAAGAAATTAGTAAACATGACAGTGAAGACCATGAAACCAGTGAGCATGGCAGTGGGAAAAAAAATGACACTAATGAAGAAGGGACAGGTAATGAAGAGGCAGATTTTGAAGACAGAGGTAGTGAGCCCAATAGTGAAGAAGAAACATATGCAAGCCATGAAGATGAAAATGCACAAGACTGTGATGAAGACACTGATAAAAGAACCTCTAATAGTGACAACACAAAGAATGATAATGTTGCAAACATAGAGGATAACAATGCAGAAGATATGGAAGAGGATGACCATGATGAAGATCATGGTAGTGATGATAGCATGGGGGAAAATGAAAGTGCCTCTCAAGAAGGCAGTCAAGAACAAAATGAAGAGGACACAAATACAGGGATTATTGATGAAAAGAAAAGCAGCCTAAAGGTCAATCATGAAGAAGATATTCAAATGAAACTTATCAAACCTTTTCCTCTCACATATTAAAGAGGATCAAAGCAAGTGTTTGCTGCCTCGAAAAGGCAAGGGACCTTGCCATCTACATCAGCTAAAAGGCTTGACAAGGTCAAATAAAAGATTAAAAAGGATAAGAAAGGTAAGGGAGGCAAGCAAACTACTCAAAAGCCACAATTCATTGACCTAGATAGTGATAATGAAGATGAGGAGGTGGCCATTAGACTACTACTCCAAAGCAAAGATACACAAATCAGGGTGTGGGAGAGGGATTTTGATATGGCACAACATATCATTCAGTACTACAAGAATGAACACAAGTACTTCAAGAAGATAAAGAGGGGCCTTTCTCTCCGGAAAAAGATGACCAAACATTATGCCATGAAAAACAAACTTGTTAGTGCTAAACTGAAGGAAGCCCTCATGGAAATTCAAGCACTAAAAGAAGAAAAAGGAAAATCTAGGCTTGGAATCTTGGCACAAGCCTCTCTACAGGTCTCCAAAAACCCATGAGGCACTCATCCACCAAATTTGGGAGAATTTTGACAAGTTTTTGTTTTTTGCTAATTTTGAGGCCAAGGGGGTAGCACACATGGTGCTACGCCATTTTTCAGAGCATATTTAGGAGGAAAGGCTTACATTTTTAAGATCCTCATCACACATATAGTATTCTCACAAATTTTCAGATCAATTGGAGTTGTTTTGGTCCTTCAAAAGGGTCAAAAAAACCCAAATTTTCACCATTCTGCCTGCTTTTCAGGACATGTGTTGCGCCTTTACCTGCCTTGGAATTTTTGGTTTTCAAAAAGGTTACAGAGGTCCAATCAGAGAAAAAAGGGTATATCTGGAAATTATACTTCAAGGGCTTTCCAAAAAGCCATCACGGAGCCTTTTTTGACATCGGGAAGGCTTTCAAAAGACTGCTGCAAGATGACCCATTTTTCCTGTTGTTGTGCTACGCCCTTGGCATGGAAATTCCTCCTAAAACACAGTAATGTGCCCTTAGCAGAGGGAAAGTCAAAAAAGTATGCTTGAAAAGTTTTAGGAGGCTTGTCAGACCTCAAATATCATTTTCTTTGCTAAAAATGTCCGAAAAGGTATTTTTTTTTAGATATTTTGTGCCTTGGGCCTTGCAAGGTCTCAAGGACAATAGTGACATTTCTGATTAGCTAATAGGCTTCTAGATACTCTATTAGGTTTTTCTCCTCCTTGATTATTAAAAGGGAATTTAGAATTCATTGTAAATGTTGGCTTTTGATGAGTTTTGAGATAAATACATGGTTCTTTGAGGTTGAAGAGCAATTTGGTATTATGCAGCTTGTGAATGATATGCTTTGATTGATGGTGATGAAAGCTTGCTTGCAGCCCTGAGTTTGGTGAATGGTGATGTGTCTCTAATTTTTTCATGTTTTCTTGTTTGTCATTATTTCCATCTTTCTATGTTGCAGTATATCAGAAAATTATAGGCTAAGAAATGTTGTTTGACGCACCTTAGTCCTCCTGTTTGTTATTGTCATTATGTTTTCCTCTGTTGGGTGTGTTTAAGGAATTCTTAATTGCTCCTTAGGTCTCTTTATGCTTGTTTATTTCATCAATGGATTAATATTCTAGTTTCCAAATATGTTTCATGGCAAGCCCTGCTTATCTTATGCTATCTAAACTCTGTTTGTGAAATCTCTCTTTGAAGTATTACAGGTTAGGTTAAGTCAAGGAGGTCTTGTTTTGATATTGCCCTTTGTCTATGCCTATCTATTTGCCTCAAAGTTCTTTATAGATTGATTGATTATGTCTAGGAGTTCCCTCTTCATTGGTTAATGTTATTTTTCATCTTATATGTTTTTAAACTTTCTAGGTGAAATCACTGAAGTTAGATAGGATTTCTTGCTTTCTGTGTTTCACTAAATTGTTTATTTTAGATGTCTATTTATTTAAGTATTGTCATTGAGTAAATGCTTTGCCCTATCTCATGATCATTATATTTTGCTTATCAGTATTTGAGACCTTCTTGTTTATGGGTATATGACAAAGGATTCTTAACTGCCCTTTGCCCTACCTTTTTTTCCCAAGTTAATGTCCATTTCACTTCACACATAACCTTAAAAGATCCATTGAATACACTAGATTTTCCCTGTGATGCACTCTGGCTCATTTTTGAGATATCCCCGACCTTCATAGACTCCATATCCGAATGATTTGATGACCTCTCATTCCACCTATTCCACTTAATCATTTTACCCAACCAAACAAACAAAACCCTAAACTTCACAACTAGCCTAAAATCAACCATATAAAGCAAAAAAGTTCACATCCTTTGCATACAATAGAGAGAGCCCTCTCTGAGTCCAGGAAGGCTAGGTCCTAGGACTCCAAAGACTAGTTTCATGTTACCCTGTGCATTTGGTCTACCAATATGCTAAATCAAGGGACACCAACATTCTGGCGATCACGGTGGGACTTTCTGAGTAAGTCACGAGCTGAAACATTCTATACCGATTGATTTATTACCACCTCATCGCCACACTAACATTCTGGAGATCACGGTGGGACTTTCAGAGCAATTCAAGAGCTGAAACATTCTGTACCTATTGATTTATTGTGACCTCATCACCACACTAACATTCTGGCGATCACGGTGAGACATCTGAGACAGTGACAATATAATTATCCCTTAGGACTTCAGAAACCCTTATCAAATCATAGAGAACTCAAACTATCAGCCAAGAGTAGAATCTGGTTGTTTCAACATCCTAGAAAAATGATGACTCAGCTATAGGACACTCTCACAAACCCTAGGGATAAAGAAACTCAAAAAACCCCAAAACATCCTTAGATTGGTTTTTTTTCAGTTATTGGTGGTGGACCATACACACATATCCTCAAAACAACTAAAAAATATCCACCTGGCGACTCCACTAACCACCAGTAGGCCTATTACTTCACTAGTTCTCATTTAGACTCCCTGGGATTGTATCAAATCATCCCTCAGACGTTTAGAAGCCTAGTTCTACATTGTGATAGTTTAGCAAACACTAAGAGAGGTCAACCTTCCGAAAACAATCCTAAACTTTCAGCCTCTCTGAATTTTGAGTTTGAAATCTGGCTTCACAAAGGAACAGTGCCAGATCATCCGCACCCAAACCCTCCCAACATAGTTGATGACCCAGAAAATATTTTGTGGAAAACTTCTAGATTTGGAAACTTAGCCATTGTTAGGACTATTCATAGAGCAAGCTTTGTGCCTGAACATCTTACAGCTTTGCAAGATCCCCAGTTTTACTTGCACCATACAAAGAACCTTTTCAGAACCAAGTCACAAACTAATATTGACTAGACTAACCTTGAGCCCATAGACTTGCAACAGAGTTCTAGTAGAGAAGCCCCTCCTTCCACACCACCTGAATTTCATCTTCTCCATCACTTTAGCTCTTTCAATACCAAATCTGCTCAGAATCAGTTTCCTAGTCCAAGAAATTGCACCACACCCATCCATACCACCACTGTGCAAACCACTCCACTTCATCCTACACCCCCTTTCACAAACCCTCCTCTTGTAAATCCTCCATTAGCTCCCATCATGGCAGCTTGGTATGCCCCCCTGGTTTTACCACAACCTTTGGTACCTTTACCAAATGACTACCAATCCAAAATTCCCCACTTCACCGGAGCTGAATCCATCACTGCCCAATAGCATGTAGATAGGATAAATGATGCCTTTGACTATATGGAATTGGAAGAGGAAACCATTAAAATGAGGATATTTGCACAAAGCCTAAGAGGAGAAGCCAAAAAATCATTTAAAGGCTTAGCTTCTAATAGCATACATGATCTCCCTTCCCTCTACCAATCTTTCATAAACAAGTGGGAAATCAAGAAAAACCCCCTCCAAATCCTTTCTGAATATAACAATCTTAAGAGGAATGTAGGGGAGAGTGTACAAGAGTATTTCATCAAGTTTAACAGTGTCTATAATGCCCTCCCCCCTCACATGAAACCCTCACAAGGCCTAGCACTAGTAAAATTTCATGAAGGCTTTGATCCGGACATGACATACAAATTAAGATAGAGGGATCCCATGAATTTAGAAGAAATGAAAAGGGCAGCCATTAGTGCAGAAGCCAACTTGATTAAAAAAGAGAGCTAGGATGAGGTCAGAAAAAAGATTCACTTACAAAGATGAAACCATAGCCTCAAATGCTTCTTCCGATGCCAAGATAGACATCCTAGTTAAAACCATGGAGAGAATGATGGAAAGGATAAACTTGAATGAAAGAGCACCTCCTGGGGAAAATCAACCAAATCCCCAAAACAGAAACAGAACTCAAAACTTCAGAAGAGATCCTCCCCAAAATGGGCCACGAGACAATGACCAACAAATTAAGCCTCCTTTCCAAGACAATTATCTTGATGAAGAGGGAAGAGAGAATGCAGAACCTTAAGAAAGCCATGTAAACTTAATAGGTTTTGATAATGAGGGTGAGGTTTTTCTCACAGAAGAGGAAAAAGAGTTCTTTTCCCCAGATCGAACTGAAACTAACTATGAGGATTCTGAAGACTCAGGTTGGGATTTGAAAATAAAATAATGGAAGTCCATAGGCAATATGACCTTAGGAGAAAAAATAACCAAAATTCCCCCAAGAAAAACCAAATAGACATTGTTGTTCGGAAAACCCCTGAAAATATTATTAAAAGGACAACAGACAATACCAACATCATGGCTAAGAAAACTGATCCAAACAAAGACAAAACTAGCCAACCAAGTGGTGATACAAGCTGCCCTAGTGCCTCCACTAGTGGCCTTGAGAAAACTCTTTTTTCCAAAGCCCCAAATTAGAATCAGCAAATTAAAAATGTAGAAAAATTTATGGCTGATAAAACTTATGTAAATATGCCTAAAACCCAAGTGCCTTTCAGTTTTGAAGGAGAGATTGCTAAAATCAAGATAACCATACCTGTCACTGAATTGGTGACTCAAGACATGTACAGGTCCCAAGTTTTGAAATTTTTGAACATAGGGAACGATACAGACACTCTAAACTTGACTGATGACAAACCGGAACTATTGTTTGGTCCCAAATTTGAGGGAAAATACCAAGAAGGAGTTGTCCCTCCTTTCTATATTAGCCTAAACATACATGACAAAATATTACATAATGCCATGCTAGACTCTGGTACCTCTCACAACCTCATGCCTAAAGTTGTGACGGAGAGATTAGGCCTAGAAATTACTAAACCTTACAAAGACTTGTACTCATTCGATTCAAGTAGAGTCAAGTGTTTAGGCTTAATCAAGGATATTTGTGTCAATCTGGCACAAATACCTGCTAAGAACCTAGTCATGGACATAGTTGTTGCTGACATTACTCTCGAGTACGGTATGCTTTTATCCAAATCTTGGGGAGCCAAGCTTCAGGGAAACCTCCAACTTGACATGTCATATGCTACCATCCTTGTTTTCAACCAAACCAGGAGGTTATACCGGGAATCACACATGAAGTATATGGTAAGTAGCCTGGATAGACCAAACAACTCCCCTGTTTATTCCATTCATTCAGATTTGGACTCTTTCATCTTATATAATGAAAATGAAATTGGTAAACAGGTGAAAGAAAATGAGAAAGAGATAGGCTCTCCAAAACACTCACACTCACCTTCAAATGAAGAACATGATGACCAGAACTCTAGTAGCCTTGAACAACAACACAGTGACAAATATGAACTAGAAACAATTTGGAACATAAGCTTTGATGGCTCTTGTGGCAAGGTCGGTTCAAGTGCTAGTGTCTGGATACATAACACAAATGAGGGCCATTCATACAAACTAGACTTTCAGTGCACTAATAACATTGCAAAGTATGAGGCTCTCCTCCTTGGTTTGCACGTGCTTGAAGACTTAGGAGCTAAGAAAATATTTGTCCAAGGAGATTCAGAACTTCTCATTAAATAAGTTAAAGGTGAGTACTCAGCTAAAAATCCAAGATTAAGGGATTACAGAAATGCTGCCCTAGATATCCTAAAAAAATTTGAGAAATATGAGCTCATTCACATTCCTAGAGCCTAAAATAGTCTTGCCAATGAGCTTGCCTTTGCTGCCAACAATTGCAAAATACCACATGCAAGTGAACAATACACTATCAAATTAAAACACCGTCCTACAGTGCCTGATAACATTAACCATTAGCAAGTGTTTGAGGGTGATAAACAAGTTGATGATTTTTTGCAATCTAGAAATGAATTTACATTGACAAAATCTAGCTTAGAGCACGAGAAAGATGTTTTTGCTGAAGAACAAGATCATGAAACAGAGTTGTCCTCTTTTGCTAATATAAAACTTCTTACACATCGTTATGAGGCTGAAATGTTTGAAGATATAGACCAAAAGGACTTGGAGGTCTTACAATGTAAAAATGACACATTACCAAGAGGCCTTTCACCATTAGAAGAGTTGTTTTACTTTAATGATGTGGCTAAAAAACAAAAGATAGAACCTACCGAGACTGATGTTGAGGAGTGCAACATAGGAAGCATAAAGGAACCCAAAATGATTGAAATCTCCAAGACCCTTCCTCCTCACATAAAACAGAAGTATATTCAACTTTTTAAGGAGTTTAAAGATGTGTTTGCATGGGGATATCAAGATTTGAAATCCTATGACACAAGTATTATTCAACATAAAATACCTCTCAAGGAAAATCAAAAACCTTTCAAACAAAACTTAAGGAGAATAAACCCTGTTTTACTACCTTTAGTTGAACAATAGATTAAAAATATGTATGTTGCGGGGATCATAGTTCCCCTTTAATACTCAGAATGGGTTTCCAGCCTTGTGTCAGTTAGGAAGAAAACCGGGGATATTAGACTTTGCATTGACTTCAGAAATCTGAACTGGTCCTCATTGAAAGATAATTACGCCTTGCCTAAAATGGATCACATACTTCAAAAGGTAGTTGGATCTAAAATAATCTCACCGCTTGATGGTATTCCGATTAAAACCAAGTGCTAGTATTCCCAAGTGAACAACACAAAACTTCTTTCACCACACCCTGGGGTACATTCATGTATGTCAAAATGCCATTTGGGTTGATGAATGTGGGGGCCAATTTCCAAAAAGCCATGGACATATCTTTTTCAGAAGACATAGGCTACTTCAAAGTCATTTACCTTGACGACATCACTGTTTACTCTAAGACTAATGAAGAACACTTATTCCACTTGAGGAAAGTTTTTGAAAAGTGTAGGAAATATGGCCTATCTTTGAACCCAAGAAAACATTGTTGGTCTCGAGGAAGGAAAACTTCTAGGCCACATCATCTCCGAAGAAGGAATTAAAATAGACCCCAAGAGGATTGAAGGCATATTGCAAATCAGCCATCCTAGAAACATCAAGGAGTTGCAATCCTTCATTAGGAAAATCAACTTCTTAAGGAGGTTCATCCCCAACCTTGCCAAACTCTTAAGGAATATTACAAACATGCTCAAAAAGGAGATAGGAGTTAAGTGGACTTTGGAAGCCAAAAAATATTTTGAACTGGTTAAGCAATCACTCACCCAAACACCAGTTCTAATCAGTCCTAATTTTACCAAAGATTTCTATATTTTCTCATTTGCATCTGAACATACCGTGGTTGCAGTGTTGTTATAAAATAACATGATCGGGCAAGAACAACCCATAGCCTTCTTCAAAAAAGCCCTTAGAGATGCTCCTCTAAAGTACAACATCATGGAGAAACCAGCCTTTGCCTTGATTAAGGCATTAAAAGACTTTAGAGTTTATATCTTACATTCTCATATCATTGCTTTTGTTCCTCACACATTTGTCAAAAACATTCTGAATCAGGACCCTGATGGTAAAAGGGGAAAGTGGATTGCTATTATCTTAGAATATGACTTAGAAATCAGACCCACTAAACTGGTTAAAGGACAACGACTTTAAAACTTATGGCTGAATCAAATTTCAAATCATTAGATATGAATATGGTTGATGTTTTAGAAGAACAAGAACAGTGCATAGCTCCACATGTTGAAGAAGTATTTCTAAGTTCATCTTGGTATGATGATATCCTATATGTGCTTTTCTATCTCAATGCTCCTCCTGCATTATCAAAGACAAAAGCTAGATTCCTGAAACAAAAAGCTTTAAAATTCGCATTTTAGATGGAATATTATATTGGAATAATCTTATTGGTATATTGCTTAAGTGTTTGTTTGAGGATGATGCAGGTAAGATCATGCATGAACTACATGAAGGAGAGTGTGGAGGCCATCTTTACTGGAAAACCACAGCCAACAAGATCCTTAGAGTTGGCTACTATTGGCCCGCCCTTTTTCCTCACACCTGTAGGTTTTAACCCTGTACAAAAATTATCT
This sequence comes from Pinus albicaulis, assembly GCA_034641835.2. NCBI lineage: Eukaryota > Viridiplantae > Streptophyta > Pinopsida > Pinales > Pinaceae > Pinus > Pinus albicaulis. The sequence continues at coordinate 481,887,173 of CM076582.1, forward strand.
GCAAACGAATCTTAAAAACAAAAAATAAACAATAGCGAGAGCATAAAACATAAAACAGATATACACAGATATTTTTCCCCTGGATCCCAAATCGGGATGACCAGCTTGATTTTTCATTATTCCTTTTAGTGTTACAACACACATATATACATGTTGAAGCATACATAAACCCCAATCCATTAACCCTGGATTAGAACATAACCGTAGTTCCCTTGACCAGATCTACAAAATACGAGGAGCAGAAAACCATCATGCCCCAAAACCATGTGCAAACAAATGCACAAAATCATGGGCGGGTCCACCCACCGAAAAATAAGGCCCAAAAAAAATTTCTCGGGGCGCTACCCTGAACCTTAATAGGGGGGGCTGCCACCCCCCCTGTGACCCCCCTACTGCGCCCAATGCAATGTACAGACTAATCTTCCCCCCCCCACGCGTGACTAGTCGTGGAAAGAATATAACACAAACCCAACATTCTCCCACTTATTGTTTTCTTTCCGCAGGGGGCCACAAGAGAGATAATTCATTAGCCCAGCTTTGCAACACCCATTGTTTCTCTACACCAAGAGAAATTATGAGTGCTCACAGACTTTGTCAATGCATCTGCAACATTCTTCAAGGTGTCCACCTTTACCAGCAACACCCTTTGAGCCTTAACCATATATCTCACAAAGTGATATTGAACATCAATGTGCTTTGTCTTTGAATGATAAGCAGGGTTCTTAGCCAAGAAAATTGCACTTTGGCTATCACAGTCTATCCTTATAGATTGCTGCACCAACCCCATACTTGAACACAATCTCTGCAACCAAACTGCTTCCTTGCTTGCATGAGTGGCTGCCATGTATTCTGCCTCTGTAGTTGAAAGAGCCACTACTAACTGTCTTTTACTCATCCAACTGACTGCACCTCCAAATAGGCTAAACACATACCCACTTGTAGATCTTCTTTGGTCCAGATCTCTAGCCTAGTCTGCATCAACAAAACCAGGAATGTCCAACACTCTTTCCAATCCTGGTCTTCCTTGGTAGCACAAGCCATAATCACTAGTGCCACGCAAATATCTGAAAACCCGCTTCACTTCTATCTAATGCTCCTTCCCTAGGTTTGACATAAACCTGCTCAATACTCCCACTGCATGTGCAATGTCTAGTCTATTACAGACCATGGCATACATTAGGCTACCCACATCACTTTCATATGGAGCACAGGACATATCCTCCTCTTCTTCTTGTGTCTTGGGACACTATTCAGTAGACAACTTTGTACCTACAAGAATCAGAACATTTGCCAGTTTACTATCCTGCATATTGAACCTATACAATACAATCTCAACATACTTCCTCTGGTTTAACCAGAGCTTCCTCTTTTCTTGATCTCTCTTAATTTACATGCCCAAAATATAGTTTACAGCACCAAGATCCTTCATGTCGAATTTGGAGAACAGTTGGGTCTTTAAATCTTGGATAATTTCTTTGTAATTTCCAATATAAAACATATCATCCACATACAAGACCAAATAAATAACATGGTCACCAATTAATTTAAAATAAACACAGTGATCCTCCTTGCTTCTGGTGAAGCCAAGTCCGCATATATAGGTATCAAATTTATGATACCACATCCTTGGTGACTTTTTTAACCCATACAGAGACTTCTTTAACTTGCATACCAATTCTTTCTTCCCCTTCACCATAAATCCTTCAGGTTGTTTCATGTAGATCTCCTCTTCCAGATCTGTGTGAAGAAATGTTGTCTTCACATCCATCTATTCTACCTCAAAATCAAATGCAGCAGCAACAGATAAAATTAATCTAATAGAAGTTACTTTGGCAACAGGAGAAAAAATATCACCAAAATAAATTCCTGACACTTGGGAATAACATTTTGCTACCAACCGAGATTTGTATTTCTCCACCTTGCCTTCTACATTCATCTTCTTCTTAAACACCCATTTTCTCCCGATGGGCTTCCTTCCAGCCGGCAACTCCACCAGATCCCATGCCTCATTTTTATGCAAGGATTCCATTTCATTAACCACGGACTCCTTCCAGAGTTTTCCATCCTCTGAATCTACTACCAACCTGACGGTTCTGGGATCATCATCAGTTATAGTTAAAGAAAAATTTGAACAGAAATTAGATGGACTATACTTTTCTGGTTGTCTTCTTTCCTGAACTGATCTTCTCACAGCTAGAGTTTGTGGCTCTTCCTCTTCTGAGTCTTCTTCTGTTGTAGAGTCTTATTCATCCTCCTTTAGGTCAAACTCTATCTTCTCAGGTTCCTTTGGTGGGACCTCATGTTTAACAACATCTTTCACCTCTCTAAACACCACATCTCGGTTGTACAAAACCTTCCTTGTTTTTGGGTTCCAAAGCTTGTAACCCTTTAAACCATCCTTATACCCAATAAAGATGCACCTTTAAGATTTATTATGCAACTTGGTCCTTTTCTCCTTTAGAACATGTACATATTTATCACATCCAAATACCCTCAGATGTGAAAGAGAGGGTTTCTTACCAGTCCATACCTCATGTGGAGTCTTATCCTCCAACGCTGATGAAGGTGATATGTTAACCAAGTAACATGCAGTCTCCACTGCCTCTGCCTAGAATTCTTTTCCTAACCCGGTACCACTGAGCATGCTTCTTGCCTTTTCCATCAGTGTTCTGTTCATTCTTTCTGCAACTCCATTTTGCTGAGGTGTGTATGGAGTAGTCTTCTGTCGTGCTATACCACACTTCTTACAGAACTCTTCAAATTCCTTCTTGCAGAACTCCCCACCATTATCTGTCCTCGGCACCTTTATCTTCTTCTCTATCTGGTTTTCCACCAGAGCCTTAAATTCTTTAAATCTGTCAAAGACTTCAGATTTCTTCCTCAAGAAATATATCCATGTATTCCTTGAGAAGTCATCTATGAATGAAACATAGTACACAGACTTACCCAGTGACGGAACCGACACAGGTCCAAACACATCACTGTGCACAAGCTCTAATATCTTGTTCGCCCTCTTGAAACCAGAAGGAAAACTCACCTGATTATACTTCCCATATACACAATGTTCACAGAAATCGAAATCTAGAGAGATATTAGACATACCTTCTATCATACCATTTCCATTAAATATATGAAGGCCCTTCTCTCCAATATTTCCAAGCCTTTGATGCCATAGCATGGTCTTTTCTCTAGAGACCGCTACGCTTTCCGCTCCACTTTTGGGAACCACAAAACTATTGCACCCATCAATAATAGTGTTGCCTTGAAGCTTGTATAGAGTTCCAATCCGAACTCCCCACATTAATACTAGTGCTCCCCGAACCATCTTACAGGCATCTTTCTCAAACACTTTTTTTACACCTGCATCATCCATCTTTCTTACAGAAATCAGATTTCTGGCCAATGCAGGAATGTGTAGAACACTAGGAAGTGTTCTAATCCTTCCACCTTGCAGCTTCAGCTTGACTTTTCCACGTCCGATGATTCTGGCCTTCCTATCATCAACTAAGAATACATCACCGCCATCATATTTCTCATACTCGTAGAACCACTCCCTATGGGGCGTGAAGTGAAAGGAGCATCATCAGATCCCTTTCCTTTCTTAGGAGCTTTAGATCTGCATTCCTTTTTGTAGTGCCCTTCCTTTCCGCATTTCCAGCACACCTTTACAAACTTTCCAAGAGATTTAGATCTTCCTCTAGATTTAGATCTCCCACTTGAAACCTTATTCTTGTTTCTGTTCTGGGACCTTCCTCATATAGATAAGGCATCTCCATTCTGACCCTCCATATTTCTCCGTCTCATTTCCTCCGACAGTAAGGCTGAGACAATGTCATCAAAATTCAAGGTAGTTGTACTGCTACCTATTGCAATAACCAAACTCTCCCACAACTCAGGTAGAGAACACAACAAATTAATGCACTTATCTTCATCTGAGATTTTAATATCAACAGATGACAGCTGACTTACCACAGTATTGAAGGCGTTCAGATGCTCTGTCACCGAGTCTCCATCCTTCATCCTCAGGTTATACAACTTTTTCCATAGGAACAATTTATTCACCAGAGAATTAGATTGATACAAAGTCCCAAGTTTGTCCCACAAATTCTTCGTCATAGCTTCCCCAGATACATTGAAAAATACCGAATCTGAGACACACAATCGTATTGTGCTCTTTTCCTTCCGATCCAACTTCTTCCAGTCTTTATTTAACATTGTCATTGGTTTAGTACCTGGATCTACCACAATCCACTGGTCTTTATCCACCAGAAGATCCTCCATCTTGAGCTTCCACAACTCAAAACTCTGACCATTAAATTTCTTGATCTCTATCTTCCCGCCACTTGCCATCTTCTTTCACCGCAAGAATCGATCTCACGGATCTCCCACTGAACAGGGTCTACCCCAGGCCCGAACAAAAAACCCCCCTCACTAGCAAAGGCATCCCCTTGAAGCCGAAACTACTCTGATACCAAATGTAGGTTTTAACCCTGTACAGAAATTATTTGCAAACGAATCTTAAAAACAAAAAATAAACAATACCGAGAGCATAAAACATAAAACAGATATACACAGAGATTTTTCCCTTGGATCCCAAATCAGGACGACCAGCCTGATTTTTCATTATTCCTTTTAGTGTTACAACACATATATATACATGTCGAAGCATACATAAACCCCAATCCATTAACCCTGGATTAGAATATAATCATAGTTCCCTTGACCGTATCTACAAAATACCAGCGGCCGAAAACCATCATGCCCCAAAACCATGTGCAAACCCATGCAAAAAACCATGGACGGGTCTGCCCACCGAAAAATAAGGACCTAGACCCCGACAGGGGGGGCTTCCGCCCCCCCTATGACCCCCCTGTTGTGCCCGATGCAATGTACAAGGGGGGGTATCGGCCCCCCTGTGACCCCCCCATGCGTGACTAGTCGTGGAAAGAATATAACACAAACCCAACAACACCCACAAACTGGTCATGACTTGCATAAGTGCCAAATTTTTGATGGAAAGAGAAAACTCTTACCTTTTCCTTTGCATCCCATTATTGTTGAAGCTCCCTTTCAACAATGGAGTTTAGACTTCATTGGCGAGATTCACCCCACCTCATCTACCCAACATAAGTGGATCCTCACTACTACTGATTATTTTACCAAGTGGATAGAAGCCATCCCCTCTAGGAATGCCACCGATTCAGTCATTATCAAATTCCTGGAGACAAACATCTTGTCTAGATTTGGGTGCCCCAGAAATATCATCACATATAATGTTGTTGTTTTTACTTCCAAAAGAATGATTTACTTTTGTTATAAATATCACATCATACTAGGACATTCCACAGCTTATTACCCTCAAGGTAATGGACTAGATGAATCCTCTAACAAAAGCTTGGTCAATATCATCAAGAAGCTTTTGAAACATAATCAAAAAGCATGGCATGGCAAGCTAGTACATGCACTATGGGCTGATAGACTAACCACCAAGAAATAAATCGGTATGTCTCCCTATCAACTAGTGTATGGCATGGATGCCATTTTCCCAACATCCTTGGGAGTTCTGGTGATAAATCTTCTCCAAGAAGTGAAATCAAAAGAAAATGACATGCAAACGAGGCTGAACCAAGCCATTCATTTAAAGCAGACAAGGGAAGAAGTTTATAACAATACTCAAGCAGTGCAAGAAAAAATAAAGAAAATATTTGACAGAAGAACTAAAGCCAACAATTTCCACATTGGAGACACAGTGCTGAAATGGGATTCCAGGAGAGAGTAAAAAGGTAAACATGGTAAATTTGAGAATTTTTGGAAGGGTCCTTATCTCATTCAGTCAACTACGGGTCATAATGCTTTCTTTTTTCAAGGATTGAATAGAGAAGAATTATTTGGAGGTCCTGTCAATGGCAGGATGCTCAAACACTATTTCTGTCAAGAGTCCTAGTTTCAAACTTTCATTCATTGTACATAACACTGCATGAGAAAAATCTAAAAAAAACAAAAATACAAAAACAAAGAAAGAAAGAAAGAAAAGAGGGCGGATTTGAAAAAAGGTACAGCCCCATACCCAAAAAATAGTGATGTTGAAAGTGTGCAAGCCTTAATGCCACTACTTGTTCAAAAATAATATCTTGTTCAGTCATCTAGCCTAATCATGGTTGAACATGCTTTAAATTTGTGTTGATAGGTTAGTGAAAGAATGCTGGTCAAATCATTTAAGCTTGACTTGTCAAAAAGAAATAGATTAGGAATGAAATATACTGGCTCCACATGCTTAAATCTGAACCAAGGGGAAGGATAGGGATGATTAACTGATGATGAAACATAGTGCTCATACCTTCTAGTTTTGTTTTTGTGAAAATAATGTTTGTGTGCAGCTTGTTCTAATGCCACAACCCATGGTTAGTCATATTGCCTAATCCTGATTCAAATCATACTTTAAATTTCATGTCTATAGCTTAGAGAATGAAGTTTGTCATACAGTTCAATCTTGACAGTAAATTAGACTAGGTAGAGAATAAAAAGATTTCATTAGCATAATTTGAACTCTTGGAAGTAATAAGAGTAGAAGTAGATAGTTTGTTTGTTTTAAAAAGAAGAGAATGTCAAGGGTTTGCCAATCCAAGTGCACCCAAGGAAGAAAAACTGCTAGGCAAAATAAGATGGGTAGGTAGAGATCAAGTTGGAGTAATCATGTTTTTCATATTATTTATATCACAACTTCAAGCAAGCATCAGCAAAAGAAAAGAAGAAAAATCTGCCCAATGGATAAGGCACTGGTCTTCATAAAACCAAGAGATATGATGTTTCGGACACCTCCTGAAAAGGAGTTGCCTTCCCCAAGTGGAGCCAATGTTAGTCATCGGTAATTTTTAGCTTTCTATAGATGAATAAATGTATATCCCATATTTATAGAAAAAAAATTCATGAATATTGTGAGTTCTAGAAATCTCACTGCCTCCATTATCCCCAGGATAAATTTTTCACTATTTTTCACTATTCTATGAAGGCATGACTAGCCTATCACTCCCAGAAGACCAAATCATGGACTTATTCCACTCATTCTCACTATGTTTGCAACCTTTGACCTTACCACTCTATTTCTATTTACCTAACCCTTCTACTTACACCTTGGATTGCCAAGTAGCCTAACCTTTTCCCCTAATCACCAAATGCCTCAAGCATTGGTGGTTTTAAGCTACCCTTCTAGGCTCTTTAGATAAATCAAAGTTATCAGTTTCTAGGATTGTAATGCATAAAGGTTTTGCAATGCTCTGTTTTACACCTAAAAACCCTAAGTTAAGTGTTCAGCCAAAGGCCAAGTCCAAAAGACCTCCCAATAGGTCATGTAGGGTCTCCTAGGTTGTTCATTGTTTTGGTTTTCTAGACTCACTGTTTTACATGTGCCCAAAGATGAAATCAAATGAAAGGGAGGGTGAGCTTATGATTGTTCAAAAGGTATCAAAAAACCTTCAAGAGAAACCTCCTTTGATCAGATCATAAATTCTGCAAAAGGATAGTTTCCCATCTTAAAACATTTTCGCAGGAATGTTTTATGATGGTTATCAACATAAGAGAGGCAAGGTGGGAAGCCAAAATCCTCAAGGACATTCACAGCAAATGGAAGACATCATGCCTATGAACAAATAGAATCAAGGTTCTTATAACTACTTAGCAAAACAGATGTTGACCAACAAGGATTCCATGCAAAGGATCACAAGGACAGAGGTACATAAGCACCACTGAGCATAAATTGAAGATTCATTGAAACAAGAAATGAAGGTGAGAAACCTCCTTGATGACAGTAGCCAGAAGTTAAAAAATGATATCATAGGATGACTTACATGGCTTGTCAAGGCAACACTGTTTCACTGCACCAAAGGGAGAAATTGTAAAGAATATCAGTGTGAGGTAACCTAAGTTTTCAAGTACAGTCAAATGTCTTCAATAATGGTCAAAAGGAAGGAAAGAAAGAGGTTAAGTGTCAAAATAGAACACCAAGTAGATCATGAGTTTGTTGTTGAGTGACTAAAGTTATCAAGATTCCAAAAAAGACCAAGAAAACAAAATTAATTTGTGTCAAGGCACCTGCATGAGCAACACAAAATTGGCCAAAAGAAGACATGGTAGGCATGATTTACAGTCTTGGACAAAATGTAGATGTCATTTTCAAAAGCAGTAAGAGGGGGAAGAAAGTTAAATTTTCAAAATCACCCGCCCAAGAATCATTTTTATACTTAAATCACCTCCTGCAAAAAGGTAAAGGAAATTTCAGTAAAAGGATAAAAGATCAAAAGTAAAAATTAGCAAAGGAGGGTTTTGGTTTTAATTTATTTATCCAAGGAGATCAAACCATCATCATTCACCACTCAACACCATTTTTTACTTTCAAAACAGAGTAAGAGGTTTTCAAGGAGAAATTAAGGGTTTCTGGCAAAGTTTCGGGCAGGAGAAGCCCTGCACTACACTCTTGTAAAGTTACGCTACGTGCCTGTGGGTTCTCTCTGTGTAAACTACAACTGGGCGCTACACTCCTGTAGTAGCGCGCTACGCATTTATCGCATGCAGGACCGCCCGACCAACTCTCCTGACACCATTCAGTGCTTCCCTTTCTGCGTGCAGGAGAAGCCCGACGCCCAACCGTCGTTCAGGCCTCGCCCGACCCCGTGCAAACTCTGCCCGCTCAACGTGTCAGGCCGTTCAAGCCTCGCCTGACACCGTGTAGGTCTGCTCACGCTAGGTGTTGGCCCGTTTAGGTGCTGAACGAAGACCATCCGCCTGCGCTACGCTCCCGTGCTATGTTCAAGGTTGACCCAACAGCTCGTGCAAGGCCGACCCGACTGGCCCAAGTGCTATGGTCCTGTGCTGCGCCTTCAGCCAGGAAGCTCTTCAAAGCTGTGCAAGCCTCCAATTTGCTCAAAACTCCTAATTTTCTCTACTTGGCACCTTTGGAGCTTTTATAAGAGGTATTTAGATCTATTGCCCCCTCTCTTGTTGTTTTAAAGGGGTAAATTTGGAAAGAAAGTTAGAAACCCTAGAAGAAGAGATAAGTTTGGTATCCATGCTAAGAAGTGTCTCCTCTACCAAATAAACCTCTCCATTTTCACAACTAGCCTCCACACTGCCAAGCCTTGACACTAATGTCTTCTCACCATCCCACTCACCCTCCTCGTATCATTTCTCAAGCAGCTTCAAGGTTTTGTTTTCAAAGAAAGACTAAAGGATAAAATGCCTAGAGAAGACAGTGATGACAATGGCGAGGGAGGCCAAAGGCCTAGGGGATCACAGAGAAAGGGTGGGAGAGCAAACAGATTTGAGCCTTTGAGCACCAAGGAATTTACAACCTCCCCTACCACAGTTGCATATTTCCAAGAGGTAGGATGTTATGATTTCTGTGAAAAAGTACAAAGAGTCAAAAGTCACCCTGAGTTGACCAGACTTTTCATCCTAAACCTCCATAACCACCAAGTACACCTAGCTGGAGTGAATTTTGAGTTGTCCACCAATACAATTTCCATGGCCACTGGGATACCTTGCATGGGAGAAAAATGGTTCAAACAGGTGAATTTGGACTTGAGCCATTACCATCCTTTCTTGAAACCAAGATACCAAGCTGATTGCAAGACTATTTTTCCCTTTTCCCATTTGTTGGAAAGATATGCCCCTTTAATGAAATTCATCATGAAATACTTCACCTGTGAGGGTAGATTTTCTAGGCTCCATTACTACCATATAATACTGCTCATGCATTTCACTAGGGCCAAGCTACTGCATCTACCTTATTACTTTTATAGAATTATTGATAAGATGCCATACATTGTGCAAAAGAGGCCTCCTTCACAACAAAAGCGGAGTCTTTTCCACAATTCTCTTATCAAGGTTATTGTGTTGCATCAATTAGAGCAACAGGGTATCCCTTGGGAAGTATTCATCGCCCATGATGTCTTCACAAATCCACAGCCTCTTCCTCTGCAAATTTTTCCCTCATCATCTCATCCACCTTCCTCAATTCCTCCTTCAACCCCAACTGACCATGATTCCTCATCCACACATGAATCCTCTCCCAAAGAGAACTTCCCTCCTTCACCTTCTCCTAAAGCATCAGAACAAGAAGAAAATGATGAAGAACAAGAGGAAAACAGTGACAAAGAGGAAAATGACAGCCAAGAAGAAAGTGACAGTCAAGAGAAAGAAACAAGTGATGAGGGAGAGGAAAATGAAAATGAAGAAAGTGGTAATGATGAAGAAGAAACAAAGGACATTGAGGAATAAAATGACAGTGACAAGGAGGATAATGAATAGGCAGATAACGAAGAGGCAAATTTTGAAGACAAAGGCAGTGAGCCCAATAGTGAATAAGAAATAGATGCAAGCCATGAAGAAGAAGATGACAAGGCAGGAGATATAGAAGGGGATGACGGTGATCAAAATGAAAGCAATGAGGACATTACAGGGGACAACAAAGAGTTTTAGGAAAATGAAGAAATTAATGAAGGTGCCTCTAACAATGACCCCACATAACAGTGAAGAAGAAAAAGGCAGTGAGCCAAATGAAGAGGAAGAGACAAATGGCAGTCAAGAGACAGAGGAAAATTTTGAAGAAGAGACAGAGACAGAATTAGAAGAAGAAGTCAGTAAAAATGACAGTGATGACAATGAAAACAGTGAGCATGGCAGTGGGAAAAACAGTGACACTAATGAAGAAGGGATAGGTAATGAAGAGGAAAATAATGAAGAGGCAGATTTTGAAGACAGAGGCAGTGAGCCCAATAGTGAAGAAGAAAAAGATGCAAGCCATGAAGATGAAAATGCACAAGACAGTGATGAAGACACTGATAAAAACACCTCTAATAGTGACAACACAGAGAATGATAATGTTGCAAACATAGAGGATAACAATGCAGAAGATATGGAAGAGGATGACCATGATGAATATCATGGTAGTGATGATAGCATGGGGGAAAATGAAAGTGCCTCTCAAGAAGGTAGTCAAGAAAAAAATGCAAAGGACACAAATACAGGGATTATTGATGAAAAGAAAAGCAGCCTGAAGGTCAGTCATGAAGAAGATATTCAAATGAAACTTATCAAACCTTTTCCTCTCACATATCAAAGAGGATCAAAGCAAGTGTTTGCTACATTGAATAGGCAAGGGACCTTGCCATCTACATCAGCTCAAAGGCTTGACAAGGGCAAAGAAAAGATGAAAAAGGATAAGAAAGGTAAGGGAGGCAAGCAAACTACTCAAAAGCCATAATTCATTGACCTAGATAGTGATAATGAAGATGAGGAGGTGGCCATTAGACTACTCCAAAGAAAAGATGCACAAATCAGGGAGTGGGAGGGGGATTTTGAGATGGCACAACGTATCATTCAGTACTACAAGAATGAACACAAGTACTTCAAGAAGATAAAGAGGGGCCTTGCTCTCCAAAAAAAGATGACCAAACATTATGTCATGAAAAACAAACTTGTTAGTGCCAAACTGAAGGAAGCCCTCATGGAAATTCAAGCACTAAAAGAAGAAAAATAAAAAGCTAGGCTTAGAATATTGGCATAAGCCTCTCTACGGGTCTCCCAAAACCCATGAGGCACTCATCCGCCAAATTTGGGAGAATTTTGACAAGTTTTTGTTTTTTGCTAATTTTGAGGCCAAGGGGGTAGCTCACATGTTGCTACACTCTTTTTCAGAGCATCTTCAGGAGCAAATACTTACATTTTTAGAATCCTCATCACACATATAGCAGGCTCACACAGTTTCATGTCAATTGGAGTTGTTTTGGTCCTCCAAAAGGGTCAAAAACACCCAAATTTTCACCATTCTGCCTGCTTTTCAGGACATGTGCAACGCCTTTACCAGCCTTGGAATTTTTGGTTTTCGAACAGGTAACAAAGGTCCAATCAGAGAAAAAAGGGTATATCTAGAAAGTAGACTTCAAGGGCTTTCCAATGACCCATCATAAATCCTTTTTCGACATCAATAGACTTTCAAAACACTGCTGAAAGATGACCCATTTTTCCTGCTCCTGTGCTACGCCCTTGTCATGGAAATTCCTCCTAAAGCACAGCGCTGCGCCATTAGCAGAGGGAAAGTCAATAATGTACGCTTGGAAAGTTTTAGGAGGCTTGTGAGACCTCAAATATCATTTTATTTGCTAAAAATTTCCGAAAATATATTTTGTTTTAGATATTTTGTGCCTTGGGCCTTGCAAGGTCTCAAGGACAATAGTGACATTTATGATTAGCCAATAGGCTTCTAGAAACTCTATTAGGTTTTCCTCCTCCTTGCTTGTCAAAAGGGCATTTAGGATTCACTGTAAATGTTGGATTTTGATGAGTTTTGAGAGCAATGCATGGTTCTTTGAGGTTGAAGAGCAATTTGGTGTTATGGAGCTTGTGAATGATATTCTTTGATTGATGATGATGAAAGCTTGCTTGCAGCCCTGAGTTTGGTGAATGGTGATGTGTCTCTAATTTTTTCATTTTTTCTTGTTTGTCCTTATGTACATCTTTCTATTTTGCAGTAGATAAGAAAAGTATAGGCTAAGAAATGTTGTTTAAGGCACCTTAGTCCCCCTGTTTGTTACTGTCTTTATGTTTTCCTTTGTTGGGTGTGTTTAAGGAACTCTTAGTTGCTCCTTAGGCCTCTTTAAGATTTTTTATTTCATCAATGGATTAATATGCTAGTTTCCAAATATGTTTCATGGCAAGCCCTACTTATTTGATGCTATCTAAACTCTGTTTGTGAAATCTCTCTTTGAAGTATTACTGGTTAGGTTAAGTCAAGGAGGTCTTGTTTCGATCTTGCCCTTTGTCCATGCCTATATGTTTGCCTCAAATTTATTTATAGCTTGATTGATGATGTCTAGGATTTCCCTCTTCATTGGTTAATATTATTTGTCATCTTATATGTTTTCAAACTTTCTAGGTGAAATCACTGAAGTTAGATAGGATTTCTTTCTTTCTGTGTTTCACTAAATTTTTCATCTTGGATGTTTATTTGTTTAAGTATTGTCATTGAGTAAATGGTTTGCCCTATCTCATGATCATTATCTTTTGCTTATCAGTATTTGAGACCTTATTTTTTATGGGTATATGACAAAGGATTTTTAACTTCCCTTTGCCCTACCTTGTTTTCCCAACTTAATGTCCATTTCACTTCACACATAACCTTAAAAGATCCATTGACTACACTAGATTTTCCCTGTGATTCAATCTGACTCATTGTTGAGATATCCATGACCTTCATAGACTCCATAGCCCAATGATTTGATTACCTCTCATTCCACCTATTCCACTTGATCATTTTACCCAACCAAACGAACAAATCCCTAAACTTCACAACTAGCCTAAAATCAACGATCTAAAGCAAACAAGTTCACATCCTTGGCATACAATAGAGAGAGCCCTCTTTGAGTCTAGTAAAGCTAGGTCCTAGGACTCCAAAGACCAGTTTCATGTTACCCTGTGCATTTGGTCTACCAATATGCTAAATCACGGGACCCTAACATAACCAAGCATGAATGACCGATTCATGTTCAGCATATAACATCACACAAACACGCATACAAGGACACCAAATAAGCATGATAAATATGTGACCTAGCATACACAAGCAATGCATATACAACATGTAACAATATGTAAGCTAATGTACATGCACAATACACAAAAATTAACAACACATAATCAGTCATACACACATGACCACATGTTGACACGGCCAACACCATCAATCCTCCCATGGCGACACCACCGCCACTATGGCCAACACAACAAAAATGCACAAACACATACACCATAGGAATGAGAAACACATAAGCAATCAAAAAAATCATCACCAACACCCGCCAATCCAGTCCAATGGTTGAACCATTTTCTGATACCACTCTGTAATACCCTCTTCCCACATCTTTCCAAGTAACCAGACAATCAGGGTAAACATGCAACAAGAGGCTACTAATATGAGATTCAACCTCCTAGATGACCTTAAGGAAGTGAAACCAATGGAAACCTGACAAATAGACCTTATAGAGCATCAACAACACCTCCAGGAGGTAACCCAACCTCCCATACCCCTGAACCCTGAGGAGGAAATGATTTTTGACCCTTTTGAGCCTTAGACGCGGGCATATAAGGGCAAGGGAGTGTATATAATCCTATAGCCACAAGAATTCCAAGGAAAGGTCACGGTCAGGTCCCAAAAAAATCATTCTTATTCCCAAAACTCCGGGATTTGTGCCACCTTTTCAGCCCTACAGCGCAGGTCACTGCCCATAACTTCATGAAACTTTAAGTGATGATAAATAACATTAGAAAAAATCTATGAAAGAAATCATATCATTGCTAGAGCCCTCCCACCCATGACAGGAATTATGTCAAACATGTCACAAACATTGCATCTACATGTATAAACAACAGATTTAAACATGGGGGTCTCTTACTTATCTGAGAATATCTAAGAAGCATTTCTCCCCTACATCATAAGATACAATACAGTGTATTTGACCATAGATACATGTGTATTCATTTATAGGTAAAAACATATATAGACTCATACATCATCATTGATCAAATACATGTTTATAACTAGCATAATAACAATAGAAATGCAATGGATACAACAGCCATAAAATCCATACATGAACTAATACATTTGCATATTGAATACTAGAGGAATGAGCTCTTCATTACCGAATGTAAAAAACAACCAGAGATGGGACTTCCACGCTCCACACGACCATAGATTCGCTGAGCCAGATCTCTCTTCATCCAATAACCCCCATGCCATATTCCATATATGAATGTGGGACATTATCAAACACATCAATCAACACCAAACTAGGGCTCTAGAGACCAAACTGTCTGAACCCCAAACCAGTGATTCCACCCCACGATCAAAGATCACTAACCATCATGGATTGGTCCCCACCCAAGTTGCTCCAGGGATCTACAGTGTGTGTTCTAACCAAGGCTCCAGGACTAGTAACTCAATGCCAGTTGTTCCCAAGCTCTAGAGTATTTGTCCAACCAAGGCTAGAGGACTAGAAACTCAACCCAACAGATGTTTATCGGGATCCAGAGTGTTTTTCCAACCAAGGCTCCGGGAACTAATAACTCAACCCAACAACTAATGGAATCATGAGAACCAACCAAAAAACAATCAATGGAAACAAACCCACAATACCATGGTTGTCAAGGAAATGGAAAGGCTAGGAAAATCCACATGCATACACCATGCATGCCAAAACTAGTGAGGAAACATACGTGTAACTTATTACCTGCAATGAAATCTCGTTGTAGCTGTTGAACCCGATGTCCTCTTGTGTTTTTATAATCTTCTTTTTTCCTTCTTACTCCAATTCACTGAGTATCCACACTCTCCAAGAGTTCTCCAATAAAACTCTAAGTATCCAAGAGTATGAGAGAGAGAGAGAGAGAGAGAAAGAAAATAATGAGAGAGCTCCAAAAACGCACTGACAAAATGTACCAACTGATCCTCAGAATCCTTTTTATAGAAAAGGCCTTTATTTTCTTCATTTTCCATTGTTTTTCTTCAATTTCCTCCTCACATGAAACCTGTGACCTTTCACCTTCCTTTTCTCCTATTTTCCACTATTTTCATAAATAAATGCGCCAAAAACATTTTTTTCCTCTTTAATGCCTTAGTCATAGCCTTTTCCAATTTCCTTAGCCATAATAAACCATGTGAACACCCGCACTAGGATGTTTTTCCCAACATTCAGCTTGGAATAAGTGTCCCATTAACCATGGTTATTATTTTTAACTTTATTACATGGAATTTTCACCAGGGTTGTTACAATTTGATTAGTATTAGTCACCCCCACCCCCCAATGAGATCCATGTATGTGACCATTGTATGAATCGTTTTCCAATTTTTAGTATGATCCAATCCCAGTCCTTGTTTTTGTAGCTACTCGGCTTCAAGAAGAACCCCATGTATTTAAATACTACATCCAAAAGAGTGAATTTTACCCCAAAAATGTCAGCAAACTCCACAGTCTAGTCTGCGTCAGGCTTGCTTGAAGTCAAAATGGACTTTGACTGGTTCATAAATAGGCACGAGGAAGATCCAAAATCATTAAGGATATTGAAAATTAACTACCATTATATAGGATCATACTTATCAATTTCCAACAGGTCATCCACAAACATTAAATGGCAGAGGGGAACCATGTTAACGATTCTACATCCTGTAAAGAGGTCGTGGTCACGAGCATCAGTAAATTTTCTAAACAAGACATCAATAATAATGAGGAACATAAGAGGGGATAATATGCAACCTTGACGGAGTCCTATCGAGACCAAGAAGAAGTCTGTGGGAGAGCCATTTATCATAATTATAAAGGAGGCAGTCTTGATACAAGATTTTATCCAATTTATCATTGTGTAGCTAAGACCAATTTTCTACAAGATCATCCACATAAGTTCCCAATTGACACAATCAGGTGAGATAAATATTCATGAGGCGGGCTTTGAGATGACAAGTCTTGATATAATGTATATATTCCTGTTTGATTGCTTCAACATCAAGAATATGTTAGTGCTCTAAAAAACCAAATTGTTCAACAAAAATGTGTTTGGACAAGAATGGTTTTAGTTGGTTTACAATGGTGTTAGCCTACTGAAGTATTGTATGCCTTAAATTCATATATATTTGGATTCCACATTTCAGTCATTCCCACGGATAATCCAGATGCACTAATTTCACATAGGTTCTATTTTGGACAAACCTGAAATAAATATCCCCACGCCTTATCCCTGTTAGTTGTTGTTTCTTGGAGAAATACTATGTCAGGATTGTAGATGCCAATTAGGATTTTTAGGGATCATCTTTTATGAAACGATCCAAAACCCCTAAAGTTTAGAGACATTATAGACATTATTAAAGGTCAAATTCGAAAGGCTCTGCTCTAAGGACCCAAGATTTGGGGGGATTCATTTCCAGGTGTCCAACCCAGGAGATAGAAGGTGCGGTGATTGGAGCTAGGTTGACTGGAGACTCTTGAAAATGTTCCAGGAGATTTGATGGGGCAATGGTGCAGTTTAAATTTTTTTTTATTTGGGCCCTTTCTTCCTTCGAATGGTGACATTCTTATGAGTGACAAGGCGAGTATGGGAGTCAACCTTATCAAGGAAGTATTTTTTTATAGTCAATGGCTCCAAATAAATTTGTGTCTCATGTGTAAGGAACTCCAGCTCCGCATCTTTTGAAATGGGGAGGACGTTCGACTTGAAGGAGCCCCAAATTTAATAGGGGAGGAAAAATATGGATCTTTAGTTGATTAGGACACAACTGAGGGAGAAAGGTCAGTTGATGGGGTCACAAGTGGAGGATTAGGGGACTTGGGATTATGGTTTAAATGTGCTGACAGGGGATTGGGAATGAATAGAGAGGATAATTTGATAACTAGATTGAGATGTATAGATCCACTTTGGACTTTAACTCTCTCTGCACATGAGTAAAGGAGAATTATCAAATTGTATTTATATTGTATTTCAAAATTTAAAATAATTATAATTCATTATATTTTAATTAAAAATAAATAAAATATGTTTAATTTTTTCATATGTTTAAATTTACATAATTCATGATAAAATAAGGATTAAAATTTATATATATATATATATATATATATATATATATATATATATATATATATATATATATATATATATATATATATATATATATAAGTTACTTGTGGCTTTCCACTTGGGAAACTAGCATCAAAGCAATTCAAAAAACTAGTGTTTGATGTTGATACAAGCAATGATCTATAAAATTTCTTCTATTATGTGATTTTCAACTTTACATCTCAAATTTATGGAATTAATTGAAACTTGAATGAAAGAAAAAAAAAATTGAACGCAAATGTGACTTGTAAAACTCCATATAGGAGAAAACCTAGCTAGAAGGTAAGGCCTATGCTCTATTATATTTTATTTAGTTATGAAAATGTGGTTATGCCCATGCTCTGTGATTTTCTATTTAGTTATGAAAATGTAAATACAAAGAAACATGCACTCACCATGGATTTTCCTTTGAAACTGTGGTATGAATGGCCTCTACAAAGTCTTGTACATCCTCTGTTATGCTCTCAAATCCCACTCCTAGATGCTTTGCTTAACTATGGAACAATTATAATACTAAAATAATGAGACCTCTTCTATTCGTAGTTACCCAATATTTAACATAGTCTGGAAGTCACATAGGGTTAGGATTTTTACATGCATTAACCCTCAATTATTGTTAATTTTCTTTTATCTTATAGAATCTTCTTGAAATTCCACATGTGACTAGCCCCACATGTGTGAGTAACGGGGGCTAACATGTGAAACTTTTGATTCTTAAGTGTGATTAATTGGTGTGTAGGGTCACTCCACAATCCTAAGTTTTGGACACAATGATATCAATATCAAAGATATCTCTATAGCTACCTAAAGTTTCTTCTCCAATAGATCCATTTTGTGAAGGATAAGTTATTGTTGTCGCCATTTCTCCTCTACTACTTAGGCTATAAAGGATTTATTTAGCCAATAGAGTTCAATACACCTAAATATTTTAGTGTCCTTTGTTTTTGAATACTAATGTCAAGAATTTGATCCTTAAATCCAACTTCAATTTGGGCATGGAAAGTTTCATTATTTTAAGTTATGCATTACGGCCACCTCTTCCATCACTTTAGGGAAAAAAATGAATGTGGTAATTAAAGTTTACCTTCATGTCATCCTTCTAGGTTTTTCTTATGAATCCGGGTGGCTTCCAAGGTTAAAATGTTTGGGTGTTTTTCCTATACCCCCTTTGGACTAACCCTTTGTGGGATTCCAGACCCAATTCATTGATAAAATTTGACTCATAGAATGAGGAAGCAAGATAATTGTGGGAAAATGGAAGCAATGATTGGGGGTGAAGGAAATACCTAGGGAATAAGAGGAGAGGGACAGTTTCACCCACCCTACAAATAAAATGAAACAAACAATATTAATCTCAGCCACTTGTGGATTTAAAGCGAGAAATGCAGAACTACGGATGGTTGAGCCACAAAATAGAGTGTTCAAAATTAGAAAACTAACTAGAAAAATTGAAGTCAAGCTAGGGGAGACAAACATAGAAGAGATACCATCACCACTATGGAATTTATCCACCCCTATTCCTTTAGTTATCTATTTTATTCTACATTTGAGGAAGGATAGAAGGACCAAAGAACCTATTTCCTCTACGATGACATTTGAAGCATGTATGAAAATAAAATTATTCCAATGAATACAATATGTATGGGCTTGTTTTACATCATTGTATCTTGTCTTCCTCTTCCTCCTTCATAACACTATGTTTTATAAACTCATGTAAACAAGGATCATCATGGCATGCAGCACTAGTCCATATCCCTATTGATGACACTCCATCTGGGATTTAATTATCATTGAATTTCATGAGGTGAAAATATTATGTTAGCTCATAAGGGATCATCCCATTCCAAGTTTACATGATATCCTAATTTGATTGATCAACCCCTTTGTTTTCCAATATATCTACCAATCCATTAGATTTACTTTGCACATGGGATGGTGAAATGAATGAGATGGACTTAGCTAGATTTCATAATTTCTTTACCCTTCCTAAAAAATGTCAATTTTGAGACATTTTATCCGGCTTGGATCCATGTAAAAGCTTTATGGGAGCATGGACTAAAATTTTGGAGTATCATTCAATAATGAGATTTTTTAATCCAAATTTTCCTTCTAGTTGCATACCTTTTATAAAAATATTAGTTTGGCTTTGTTGTTGGTATTTTGATCAATATAGCATACAAATATGAGGATGATGGCTCTCAAGGAATTATTGAACACTCCTCCTACTCTGAAGGGTCTTAGATCATCCTTGTATGCCTTATAAAAGTTGATATTTATGAATTGATGTGGGGATTGGGGTCTTGGGACCATTTTAACCTGGATGAGACTTTTGGTATGGGCTCAAGAAGATTAGTTACATGGAGGAATTTCTCAATATACCATACTAAGAATATTATCCTCTCATTACCTTGTAAATTATTAGCTTCTTCCAACCATGAAACAATTCTAATGGATTCTCAAATGTTGGTTTGGATTGAATGCCAAATGTCTTCTTTTCTCTGTTTCTCTTCCTTAGATATTTGAATATTGTGCTCTTCCCAAATAGTCCAAAGAAAAAATTTCGGTAATAATTTCTAAACCATATTTAGGATTAAGCTTTCATAAGGTGAATATCTTTAGTTTTCTAAAGTTTAGACAATGGCATACATGTGTTTTTTATATTGTTTGAATAACTCGTCACCTTTGTTCCATAGAGTTCCTACTTTTGGGAATGAATTGAATAGGTGCTTTGTAATTTCTCCTTCTAATATACACATGTGACATAAGAATAGTCCTTCAAAGCCTTAGCTTAATTGTTTCTTCTAGGTTAGATTTTTTCCCTAGCTAGGTGCTAAAGGAAGGTTACGAGTTTCAGAAAGAACTATGGATTCCATATTTTTTGATATATTATTCCTTCGTCAACATAATTTTGTTTTGCTTCAAGGTCATAAGCATATTTTACCTTGAATTTTTTTCCCCTTAGTTCCCCATCTCAAAATATATAATCCCACTTTGAAGTTGATTTCCCTTATCCTTAGGAAATCATTAATATTATTGTTTGATTCCTCATCTAGTTCCACTAGTTAGGTTTCTCTAGATTTCCATGTCTGATAATAGTAAGGATTAGGGTGTAAAGTTTCCTCTCAATACTAGTGAACAATATTCCATCCCAAGTCTCAGAGGGTGGCCTTGGCCTCTTAAAAATATTCTTGGTATCCTAGTTTACTCTCTTGTATCCTAGTGATTCATGTTGTAGTTGTTGTGGGGATCTAGATTAAGGCAATGAGGATAGAGTGAACACTAAGCACCATCAAGAAATGTAATTATGAGATCGTATATCAAATATATATGGACTTGAAATGATATATTCATACCTAAAACCTTGAAAACTTGCAAGGTTGTGGGCAAGAAATTATCATTTCCAAGTTTTGTGGAATTCATTATGACATTTCTTAGTGGAGCATAGCACTTGCATGAAGATGAAATTTTCACAATTTCAAACTATATTCTCATCCTAATTAATTTTGAAATCAATAGGGATAAATTAGTGATAAATTAGGGATAAATTAGTGAATTCTTTGACAAATGGATTATTCAACTATCATTCTCACCATTTGGAATACTAGATTTGTTGGAGCATAGTGCCTTTCTTTTTCCTGCAACAAGAACACGACATTATACAACTATATATCCATTAAATATTTTTTTCAAATTTTAGTGGAAAACCTAAATTCGATGGAATCAACAAGTATATTATAGTGGTGAAAAATTCATGTCATTCATCATACCTTGCTTGAATCCCTTTCCTTTTTATCCAAATATTGTAGCGCCAACCAAAATATAAATTCTTCCAAACCAGTACAACAAAGGTAATTGTATAAACTGGAAATGGTTTGTTACTAAAAGGTTAAGTGTTATAAATTGGTCATGGTGTTTAGAATGGAAGGTGACAACCATAAATGGTATTTATCAATTTAATTTTACATCTTCATAACTTCAAGTAAACTCCTATAATTCGAGTGAATAATCAAGAATGATTTTCATATTTTTTGTATGTTTAACATATTTTACCTGGTTAACAATGTAAACAAAATGTAGGTAGATGCTTCTTGGAAACAAAAAACACATTTTCTACCATTTTAATATCCATTTTCAATGCTTCGTTGAAATCAAAGTATTTATTTCCATTTCAATGTTCTTTTGTGATGTTTCTTTGAAACTAAATAATTCCTTGCCATTTCAATCCCCATGTGTAATAGGACGGGTACATCAAATTTTTAATGTCTTGGATTCTTTCCTAGAGAGGAAAAGTCTTTATCACTTCACATATTCTCAACATTATTAATAGATGAAAAGGTCATCTCTAAATAGAAGCTATAACTATGAAAATTTTAAAAGGAACGTATTAAGCAAGAGTTATATTTTACTAAACCCTACTAGCAAGGGGAGTATGTAATTGGTCAAAATCAAGGATTTATTTCTTCCCAAATACTCTAATCCATTATTGGGAATATATTTGTATCTATCGATATTCCCAAGCATATTGTCCAAGTGAACTTGCATTGGAGGCATGTAATTGGTCAAAGTCAACTTATTTTCCCATAAATCCCCATATCCAATTATCAGAATTTGTTTGTATTTGTTGGATTTGAAATTTTCATTGAATGGATTATCACACTTAGGATTTTTTTTCCCATATAAAAAATCACCCTAACCTCCATCCTATAGGCAAGGGTAGGATATTTTATAGGGACAAAAATTTTATAACAAACAAGGCTCAAAGTTATGAGCTCAACATGTTACTCGCAAGAACTAAACCTGGGTGGGGAGGATAACAATCATTCCTCCCAACCACCTAAGGCAAACCTAATTGACATAATCAATATTAGGATATGTCACTCTAGGGATTGATAGACTAATTTACTACTAGACCACAATATTTTAGCTAAGAAAAAAAAACTATCATGATATGTTTACAGTTGATGCGAGATATTCAAAACTTGATTTATTTATTCAAATTACTA
Organism: Pinus albicaulis; assembly: GCA_034641835.2. Classification (NCBI taxonomy): domain Eukaryota; kingdom Viridiplantae; phylum Streptophyta; class Pinopsida; order Pinales; family Pinaceae; genus Pinus; species Pinus albicaulis. The sequence goes on from CM076582.1 coordinate 481,909,834, forward strand.
TTCACATTTCCGTGAAGAACACTAAGTAGTAAACACAATCATCCAAAAAAGAAGAAATGAGACTCCCCTGGACTAAATATATCCATCAAATGATCCAAGGCCATTAAGAGAAGGGATTCTTGAAGATGAGCCACCCAATTTGATCCAAAAGCTTCAATTAACTAGCAACAAAATTCCACAAATGTGATGAAAATCACAATATATAACCTCATGCAACATGAGGTCTAACATTATAGTATGTGAGATGTCGAGTGTGATGCATTTTCATTTATTATTAGTGCTTTTAGTGTTTGAAGGTGAACTACAATAGGCCCTCGGGGTTTTCATACATCTTTAAAGATGGCCTCTAAATCTGATTCATTGCTCTGCTTTATTTCATCTTCTTATAGGGGTTGGATATTTTATAATTCTTCTAGAACAACCTCTTCATCTATTTATTTCTCTTCTTGAGGTAGTTTGGTTCATTCTTGTGGGTCTTCTTGAATTACTACGCATCTCCTCCTCCTTTTCATTTTCAATGACTTATTAATTTATTATATCCTTGAAGTGGTTGTTGTTTTCTTTAGATGATCCCCCTTAGTTAATCTTTGTGTTGAGGTGTTGTTGTAATGACCACTTAGACCTATATTCATCACACATCAGTCTTAAGTAAATATATGTATATGCATGTAATAAAGGGTAAATACACTTAATGGATGATTAGTTGGAGTGGGTATAACTGCTCCAACAATTTCCCTAATGTATAAATTCACATGAACACTTAATGCAAAGATGGTTGAAATTATCCCGTGAGATATCTTCTTGTGTATAATATGTATTTTCTTGTTGGTGTTCATGATGTACTTCTTCTTTTTTTCTGCAGGTTGAGGCTCTGCCTACAACAACTAGTTCAACTGTCGTCAGAGCTCGAGTCTAGGACTTCAATGATATTAAATGAAGATGGTCTAAATCTACAAGAAGAAAAGATTGAAAGGAATAATCTACAAGTTGAAATTTTCTCAAAGAGATGATGATCGAGAAATTTTTTCAAGAAACATGAATGTTTTCTACATGAATGTTGCCACTCATCTGAAGAAATATGTAACTACTTGCTTAGTTATGATAAAATTCTCGTAAAGAAAGTTACACTTTCCTATGAATTATCTAAAAGAAAATATGGTTTTCCATGTAAATTTCATGACCTCGTGTTTCATGAAATGAGAATTATATTGCAACATGCAAGTCACCATCAATATTATTTAAGGAAAAGGATAAATACAATGGGATACCCACTCATGTGTAACCAGTGGAGCATTCATGCATAGTTAGCATGTGTAACAAATCGAGAATTCATGCATAATTCACCTTTTATTAGAAGCCTCCTCATTTGTCAAATGATTGACCCTCCATACTCTCTCATACTTGTCATAGCCATCCTTTTGTTTTTGTGGCACCCGACTTGATTGATAATCGACCTAGCGGACTTGTAGTTTTGACAAATCAGAAATTTGCCTCCCCTTGTTCCTCGTCCAACAATATTTTTTTGTGTTCGATATGCATTATCGACTAATGAACTAAAACCATTAGTCGAGTCAATATAGTATGGTCATTGTTATGTAAAAATAAATACCAAGATTAAATGATAGTATGCTCTCTTATTTTGTGCGTCAACCATGAGTATCATAGAATGAGTTCCATCGCCATTGTTGAAGGACTATGAGTTGTATCACCATGATAGTGATAATAATTCCACATGCATGGAAATCACATCTAATTAGAATGAATGTACCAAGTTGACAATGAATGTAAAAATCATGGTCATTAACAAAAATTAGTACGTATTAGTTAATTTAAAGTTATTCTTCATGTAAACTGAATTGCAAACTCTAAGACACGTCAAAGAAGCTAACGGTAATAAGCAACATAGCATTCAATCCACCCATTTTTTATTGATAAAGAAAACTTGACTGTGCAACATAACATGAGCAGTCATTGACAGCAGAAAACATACAAACAACAACATTGATTGAGACAAAGTTTACACAACATCCAAGAAGATCAACCTTTCTCTTGGATAGAAATACTTCTAGTGGGTGATGAGTGGAGAAAGCAGACAATAATGAGATTAGATTAGATGAACACACATAAAGAGAATAATTGACAAGATGATGACATGAGAACACTTAAAATAATCAATCCCCTTGGTATAAAGGTTGTAGAACTATTATTTGGGTTGTGACATCAGAAGTTAGAAGTAGACATATTGTAGGTTGGTTGAGGAATGATCTCTGCCTTAGGGTGTGCATGGGTGCGAGATCACCATAGGACGAGTCGAGAACCTCCTATAGACACAATGGTGTAGCAAGAGAGTCAAGAGGACCTTGTTGGGTGAGTAGCAAAAGGGCAATGGAGAGACACACTAATAGCGCAGACACCTACCAAATTGAAGGTAAATGCTAAAGAGTAACATGTCACAATGTTATTACTGCAAACTTCTTCGAGACGAGGCAAGGATTTGATGTTGGGGGGCTGTTGTAAGGGCCACTTAGGCCTATAGTCATCACACATTAGTCTTGAGTAAATATATGTATACACATGTAATAAATGGTAATTATGCTTAATGAATTATTATTTGCAGCAAGTATAACCACTCCAACCATTTCCCTAATGTATAAATGCACATGAAGACTTAATGCAAAGATGGTTGGAGTTCATTCCGAATATCTCTTCTCATGTATAATGCTTGTGTTCTTGTTGGTGTTCATGATGTAGTTTTTTCATGTTTGCATGTTGAGGCTTTTTCTACAACATGTGCCTTAGTCTATTTTTTTATGCAATGCTTACTAATTACAAATGAAGTAACTTTTTCATGTGCACTCAACATTAAAAAGTGGCCATTTTTATTACATTATATATATCGAATTAATGAGATGAAATGGATGGAATTAATGACCTAGGGTATATGGGTAACTTTTTTTAGGCTCAAGATATAAGGGTAGTAATAGTTATATATATATGGAGAGTTTAAGGTAGTTTAATAATAAAGTTGATATTATTATAATAATATATTTAGTATAGGTTAAATATGTTATTTTATAAGCATTGAAATTTGGTGGAGAGGATGATAATCATTTCTCCCAATTATCTATTATAAGTCTATTTAATGTGGGGGTGCTAATGCATATTAGTGAACAAGTTGAACTATTGTTTTCATGGAGTCTCGGATAGGCCACCAACAACCAAGGAGAGGATTATGTTTTATTTATGGGGTTGCTCCAATCCTTCTCGTTCAATCTCCATAACTGGATCATATAATCTCCATAATTGGATCATATTAGAGGACTCCAAGGTTATAATATGGCACCTTCACCTTGGTTCCTCTCAAACAAATTTCAAGCTCAACATCCCATTTAAAAGGATTCAACTGCATTTGTTGAAATTTTTGAATGAGTTTGCAATGTTCCATGTTTTGCAGCATACCTACTATATAGTGGACCAATTAGCAAACAAGGTGATAAGATTAGAAATTGGTGTCCTTCTTGTAAACAAAAGGGCGAGTCATTTTCCAATTCCATAATATCATGATAGTTGTAAAAACATGTATACAAACAAATTTCCCTAAAACAATATTTCTTCTACTCAACAACAAATTCTAACAAAAGATTAAATTTAGATTTAAATTACATTAAAGTATGTCAAAATTGTAAAGAAAATAAAACTAAAAGGAGTTATGGAATCCATGTATCAATTCAATATAGAAAATTTTTTTGAAGACAAAATAGGAGAATAATTTTTATTACTAAACTAGAAAGACGTCATGGTTATCAAATGTTTATCAATAGAACAAATAGTGCCAACATGTAAACCTAAAATGACAAATACCCCTCAAAAACAAATTACATCAATTCCAACATAGATTGAGAAAATAAGATAAGTTCACCAACCTCAATGTTCCACATTCAATTCGTTGTGTATGTGAAGCTCTTTCCTCGTATAAGCCCAACCAATCTCTTCACTGCCTCCTTGTCTAGTTTCGAACCAAACAACGGTTATCATAGGACTTCTGAGGCTACTAGACAACACAGGACAAATGACAACAGAAAGAAAAAAAATCAAGCCTTATCTCTTGCAAAAAAAAAAGAGAGAGAGAGAGACAGGGAGAAGCATTAAAAAAATCAGTATCAGTAAATGACAGTATTATAAGTCTAATAAATACTAAAATGAAGCATTCTAATTGTGAAGGCTTATCAAAATATGTGAAATCCATATCATGGAGGAAATGTTTTTTTATACCATGGTTTTTGAACTCACAATTATATAATTTAATGAAATCAACAATATATTAAAAAATAATTTTATAATTAATCATATATTTATTTTCTATTCAATGGTTTTCAAATTCTCGATTTTATAAATGATGCAATAAAAACAATTATTCCTTTTCTAAAAGTCAACTCAAAAACTTTTACTTTGAGATGTGTTAAAGAATTACATGTAAAATTGCATCTTAACCATAAAACTTAAAAGGCATAAAAATAAGAAGAGAGAAGCGCATAAAATCATGCAAGAATACACGGAATTGATTTCAAAGTTCGTCTAGGAGGGACTATGTCTCTAGGCCCTGCTCAATCAGTGGGGAGGCCCTCTTTTATTAAATGGCAAATAAAATTAAAGTACAAGCATAAATGCAAAAATTACACCATTATACCTCCATAGTTGAAAGTGCCCGAAAATTGGAGAGCTCTAATGAAGAAATGGACATCACCGTTGGATTCATGGCACCGAGAGGTGCAGAATCAATATAATATTTTTCTGATTCTGACAAAATGAAAATCTGGCCCCTCTAGAAAATGGCTTAGTTCATGGTTTTTCCCCCCTCCTGAAAAGTGCTCATGATTCCATCCTGTCTCGTACTTCGTGCCACTCCTGGCCTGCCTGGGCGCACTTATGAAATGCAGTTTTATATATTAAAAGTCAGGTGGACTCCCCAAGGATTCTGTTGGCTGAGTTGATTGAGATACTCAATGTGAGGGAGGGGTCGAGTGCTCAAACCCTGCCCCCTCCGTAATAGGGTTGAATCTATTTTAATATAACTGCACCACGTTTATTTTTAAACCCCTCATTTTTTATTAGAAAACCCACCGTATTAAAACTTAAGTCCAAGTGGTACATTGGCTGGCAAGTGGGTACGTTGGGGGGGTTGGTCCCGCATTGGGTTGCCCGCCCCCATATCCCGCCGACACCATATGTTATCTATGGTGGTGGGTTGGGTTTGCGGGGTCACAATTGTTGGCCCTACCCATATTTATTATGAGAGTTGGGACATGGGCAAGGGGGGTCATGGCCATCGACCCCTTAATATTATATTATTTTGGTTATGTGCGTTGGGGTAGGGCAGGGGTCATGGCCCGCCCTGCCCTTTTTAATATTTTTTTATTTATTTCATTTAACCGACCAACTATTTTCAAATATTCTAGATTTTGACCGAAGGAGTGAAACTAACCATCCCACAATTTCACTTGGAATTCATCCGAAGTTGGTTGGAATATGATGGTCGGGTTCCTGCAAAATTGTCACCTCCTTAAGTTGCCACATCACCAAGTCAACCCTCAAACTTTGAATGCTCCTAACTCCTCCATACGGACTCAGAATTAAGTGTCGTCTGCATCATTGGAATCAGAAAGACAATATCTTCAACTTGACGCTAAGTTTTCCACATTTCTGACACTTTGATTTTTGAGCCTTTGTACTTAAGCCACTTGTACTTGGACCTGTACGATCCATCTGGATCATTCCTCCGAATGAAGAGATTTTGGACCCCCAAAAGCCTTATCAATCAACAGGAAAGTAAGGGAATTGCTCCTTAACCTTCTCCTTTTCAAGCCATTTAGCTTTACTTGGGTGCATCCATTTGAAACCAACACAGAGATATTCCACATCTCCTCGTCATGAAGTCTTGGTTCTTTGATTGAGAATGATGTCTTCTGGAAATTCATCGAAATATTCTGGTGCAAAGTCATCCATATTCGGCACTGATCCTACCTCCTCAGTGTCCATAATCAATGGTGGTTCATAAAGTTTCAGATTTTTGGCATTCATGACCGAATACATCTGCATGTATACAGGAAGATCGAGTCAGAAAGCATTATTCCCAATATTCTTCAATATGGTAAATGGACCATACCGAATTGGTCGCAATTTCTTGCCTTCCCTCTTCATTCAATCCTTGCTGATATGGAACCACACGTTGCCACCAACTGAAAGTTGATGGTCGACTCAATGCTTATCATGTCGGGCCTTATATCGATCCTAACTCTTTTCCAATTGCTCTTGCACTGCTTGGTGAATTGTCTATATCCGTTGGATGAACCGTTGTGCTTTTTCCTTATCATCACGTCCACTGGCATCTTCATCCCTTTCGTAGATCATGTCAAAAGGGTCCTTTGGTAAGTAACCAAAACATGTCTCAAATGGTGAAGGTTGCGTAGAGGAATGCACTGCTCGATTGTAGGCATGCTGCACATATAGAAGATGGTAATCCCATAGCTTGAGATGTTTACTGCAATAGCCTCGCAACAAGTGTACCACGGTACGGTTGACGACATTTGTTTTTCCGTCGGTTTGTGGATGGAATGTCGTACTTCTCTTCAACTTGGTGTCCATCATTCACCACAAGCTAGTCCAAAACTCTCCAAGAAAACGAGAGTCTTGATCTGACACAATCAATGTGGTCAACCCAAAGTGGACCCAAACAAACTGAAAGAAACGATAAGTAGTCTACTCAACAGTGACCTACTTTTTACAAGGCATTAATATGCAAATTTTACTAAAGCAGTCTACGACAACATAAAAATAGTTGTGACCCTTTCTAGACATAGGAAAACCTCCTACAAAGTCCATCGACACACTTTCCCATGGACGACCCAGAATAGGGAGTGGTGTGTAAAGCCCGAGTTTTCTATTAGAGGGCTTTGAAACATAACACATCACACATCCCTTTACAAATCAGGTTACAATTTTTTTCATATGAGGCCAAAAGCAAAACCTTTTTAAATGACATAAGGTTTTTTCGACAACAAAGTGACCAGACACAAGAGAGGTATGCGCCTCTCGAATTACATGTACCCTTTTTGTTGTGGGTATGCATAATTTTCCAAGGTGATACAACAACTTCCCCTACAAATAATAGTTTTCCAACTGTGATCCATAAGATAGTTTCGCATGTATTGTTTTAAATTCATCATCATTAGCGTATTGTTCAGCATAACTTTCAAAAGACAACGAAGAATTATGCAAAATAATAGAAGCAGCAATAGGAGGGCGAGAGGGAATATCTGCTACTTTGTTACTAGTGCCCTTATTATACTTTATTACCAGATGAAACTGTTGTAGAAAACCCATCCACCTGAAATGGCGCGACCGTTGTAGCTTGGTTTGTGTGAAGGTATTGCAAGGGCTGGTGATCCGTATGGATAATGGTTTCCTTTCCAATCAAGTAGCGTTTCCACTTTTTCACATTTTGGACCAAGGCATACAGTTCCTTATCATAAGTGGGGTAATTGATGACAGCCTTGGAGAACTACTCTGGATCGTAACATATCTTCTTCTTCTTCTGCAACAGTACAATGCCCATGGCATACCCACTAGCATCTATTTCAATCTCAAAAGGATATTGGAGATTGGGTAAAGCCAGGACTGGTGTGGTGTTGATTTTCTCTTTCAGTGCTTCGAAGGACTTCTGCTACTTTCCTCCCCAGTGAAAGGCTTGTTTTACACTTGTCAGAGCGTGTAAGGGTGATGCAATAACAGAAAAGTTGGTAATGAATCTCCTCCAATACTGTACTGCACCTGGAAAACTACGGTTACATTGGTAGGCTTAGGCCATTTTACAATCACCTCAACTTTGGAGGGGTCTATTTTTAATTGACCATTACCGACAATATGACCTAGGTAAACCAAAGAGGTTTTCCCGAACTCACACTTTGACAATTTTACATACAATTCTTCCCTTTTCAATACATCAAGCACTTTCTTTACATGGCATACATGTTCATCCCAAGTCCTACTAAAGACAAGAATATCATCTAAATATACAAGGACAAATTCATCAATGAAAGGCCTAAAAACATTATTCATGACCCTCATGAATGTGGTTGGAGCATTGCACAGTCCAAATGGCATCACCATCCATTCGAACGACCCCTGTTTTATCTTGAAAGCAGTTTTCCACACATCCTGCTCTGCAATTCTGACCTGGTGATAACCACTACACAAATCCAATTTGGTGAAATAAATAGAATTCTTTAATTGACCTAAAAAATCATCAATGTGAGGGAGAAGGTATTGATTTTTCACCGTGAGTTTGTTTAGTGCCTGATAATCCACGCACATCCTCCATGTGCCATCCTTATTGGGTACTAACACGATCGGCGAGCAGCGTGGAGAAGTACTTAGCCGGATGACCCCTTGGTTCAACAATTCCTGTACCTGTTTTTTTTATCTCCCCCATTTCGATAGATGACATCCTGTACATACCAATATTTGGAAATGGAGCATCATGCTGCAAATGGATCTCATGTTGGATTTCTCGTTTCAGAGGAAATCCACTGGGTTCCTGAAACAACTCACCATAGTTTGAGATAAATTCACATAATTCCTTTTTATGAGCCAGATCACATCCTCGGAAAGCATCAGATTTTTCTGCATCTTTTTCTCTCACAACCATGAGAAAACACCCCTTGCTGGAATTCAGAAATATATTCATCTTTCCTACACTTACAAGATTGGCACTGACCTTGGTTTGATGAGCTCTTACAATATACTCTACCATGTCTTTTGTGATTTGGTATTTATTTTCATGTCGAAATAAAATTGTTTTCCTGTCGTAAAGATAGGCACTCCCTAACACAATACCATAGATATGAAATAGTATGACATCCAGTTCTACTTCATCCACCAGTTTAGAAGCAATTACAAATTTAACCTTACATAGCTTGGTTACATTTAATTTTACTTTATCATGTATCCATCCCAGCGGATAAGGTTTTGGATGAGGCTTAACTTCTAAGCCTAACTTTTTAACCAAGGATTCTGAGATTAAATTTTCTTGAGAGCTTGAATCAAATAGAGTTTCTACTTTTGTATGATTTATGACAACCCTAATATGAAACAACTCAATTCTCTTTCGTTCATTAGGAAGAGGCTCATCTGTTGAACTCGTGCTCCCTTGTGATTCAGAATTAACATGAAGAGAAAGTGTACCTTTTGTGCCTATTGTTGTGATTAATGCCTCATCGCAGAGTCGGATCCAAGGTTTTGTTGTGTGGTTGCTACCGTATTTTTCTTACCCTTTCCACCATATCTCTTTGGCTTCTTTTCCGGGTACAACTTCCAACAATGATCATCGTCATGACCTTCCTTTTTGCAGTGAGTGAAATAAGGCTTTTCTCCTTCATATTTATTCATTGATGTCATCTTCTTTTCCTTTCCCTTTCCTTTCCCTTTCCTTTCCCCTTGAATTTTCTATTTGAAGGTTTGAAAGGTGGTTTCTTTGAATGATCATATTTATCATTTATGCCCCTATTTTCAAGGTGAATGGCCTTTACACTGGTTGAGTCAATAGTAATAGGTTCAAACATTAACAATGAATGTCTAATGTAACTATGTAATTATCCAATATACTTAGTTACCACTTCAGTTGAATATAATGAAATTCCCAAACTTAGTACTTGTTTTCTAAATTCCTCGGTAAAGCTTTGCATGTTTTTTCCTTTACCTTGCCTTAGGTACTTCCACTCCATTAAGGATTTTTGCTCATAACCCAAGGGATAGAATTGATCTTTAAATGCAGCAATAAAATTTGACCATGAGGAAAGAAGGTTACCCAAATTACTGATGCCTTGAAGTTTGCTCTCCCGCCAGATGAGAGTTGTTCCATTCAGTCGAAGCAAAGCCAACTGGATCTTTGCCTCATCCTCCATAATCTATTGAATCCTGCAGTAGAGTTCAAGCTGCCTAATCTAGTTGTTAAGTTTCTTTGCAATACTTTCACCATTATACATGGGTAGATCAAATTTGACATCTAACTTAAGGAAAGGTTTACTAGATGCATTTCCTGAATTCCTATGATGATGGTGAGAAGTGGAGGAAGAACTTTCATTCACTGGAGAAGAAGGATCTCCTCCATTATCTCCATGCCATGAACCTTGTCCTTCTGAAGCATTCTCCCCTGCTTTCTCTACTTTTTCAAGTCTAGAGAACAACTTCTCGACCCGATCTACCATGTTGTAGAATGTCTTGCAGAAGTTTATCACCTCCTCATTTCGAACATCGTCATCCATGTTTCTTCTTCGATGTGCACATCCTGCTTCGGGATCAAGATACTTTAGTGTCCCTTCACCTCTTTGTAGCCTCTTTCTAGTTAGCATACAAACACCTGCTCTGATACCACTTGATCCAAAATCTTTTGCTTTGATATGTGTTAGAGAATTACATGTAAAATTACATCTTAACCATGAAACTTAAAAGTCATAAACATAAGAAGAGAGAAGCACATAAAATCATGAAAGAAGACATGGAATTGATATCGAAGTTCGTCCAGGAGGGACTACGTCTCCGGGCCCTGCTCAATCAGTGGAGAGGCTCTCTTTCATTAAGTGGAAAATAAAATGAAAGTACAAGCATAAATGCAAAAATTACACCCTTATACCTCCATAGCTGAAAGTGCCCGAAAATTAGAGACCTTTGATGAATGAATGGACAGCACCATTGGATTCACGGTGCCGAGAGGTGCAGAATCCATATAAATTTGTCTGATTCCGACAAAATGAAATCTGGGCCCTCTGGAAAATGGCTCGTTCATGGTTCTGCCCCCCTCCTGCAAAGCGCTCATGGTTCCACCCTGTCTCATACTCTGTGCCGCTCCTAGCTTGCCTGGGCGTACTTATGAAATGCAGGTTTCTATATTAAAAGTCGGGCGGACTCCCAAGGATTCTGTTGGCTGAGTTGGTTGAGATCCTCAATGTGAGGGAGGGGGTCGGGTGGTCAAACCTTGCCCCCTCTGTAATAAGGTTGAATCTGTTTTACTATAACTGCGCCATCTTTATATTTAAACCTCGCATTTTTTTATTACAAAACCCGTCATATTAAAATTTAAGGCTAAGTGGTATGTTGGCTGGCAGGTGGGTACGTTGGGGAGGTCGGGCCCGCATTGGGTGGCCTGCCTCCATATCGTACCGACACCATATGTTATCTATGGTGGTGGGTTTGGGCCATGGGGTCACGACCATTGGACCCACCCATATTTAATATGAGCGTTGGGACGTGGGCAGGGGGTCTGGCGGGGTCATGGCCGCCAACCCCTTAATATTATATTATTTTGGTTATGTGCGTTGGGTGGGGTGGGGGTCATGGCCCACCCTGCCCTTTTTAATATATTTTTTTATTTCATTTAACCAATCGATTATTTTCAAATCTTCTGAATTTTGACCGAAGGAGTGAAACTAACCATCCCACAATTTCGCCAGGAATCCGGCTGGAGTTGGCTAGAATCCAGTGGCCAGGTTCCTGCAAATTTGTTGCCTCCTTACGCTACCACATCACCAAGTCAACCCTCAAACTTTGACTGCTCCTAACTCCTCCATACGGACTCGGAATTTAGTGTCGTCTGCGCCGTTGGAATCAGAAATACGAGATCTTCAACTTGACACTAAGTTTTGGACACATTTCCGACACTTTGATTTTTGCGCCTTTGTACTTAAGCCACTTGTACTTGGACCTGTACGATCCACCTGGATCATTGTATTAAAACATTGTGAAAGTAATATGTAGGACTAAATTTTGTGGAATACCTACATTGTAAGGTAGGGGAACTGAGAACAAAAACCTCAAGCTTTGTCTCTCACTATGATTAAATTCGAGTTCAAGTTTCATTCTAAACATAAAAAATAAAATAAATAAAAATAAAAATTATCGATAACCATACCAAAAATTTGTTTGAAATAAAATTAGTAATACTACCATCCATCTTATTCAATTCCTTCACGACAACATGAAATTGGTTAAAATTCTTTATCTATGGAGATATATTACTTGTCACTGTGAACAAAAACTTCATGCTTCGTCTCTCACGCCGATTAAATTCGAGTTCCGGTTCCATTTATAAACAAACAAACAAACAAAAAAATCAAAACAAAATACTCGCCACTGAGAACAAAACCTTCACACTTTGGCTCTCACACTGATTAAATTCAAGTTCTAGTTTCACTCTAAACACAAAAAAAGAAAACAAAAAAATTGTTGGTAACTGAGAATAAAGACTTCACACTTTGACTCTCACACCGATTAAATTCGAGTTACAGTTTCATTCTAAACATGCAAAAAAAAAAAATAGAAACGCAATACTTGCCGCCGACAATAACAACTTCACGGTTTGGCTCTCACACCGACTAAATTCGAGTTCCAGGTTCATTCTAAACACACAGAAAAAATTTGTTGGTAACCATACCTCGCATTTGTCTGAACTAAAATTAGCAATACTACCACCCATGTTATTCAATTTGTTCACCATGCATATGAAACGATTAAAGTTTTTTATCTATGAAAACACAACACTCGTCACTGAGAACAAAAACTTCAAGCTTTGGCTCTCACAACCATTAAATTCGAGTTCCAATTTCATTCTAAACATAAACCAAAAAAATATTGACATCATGACCTCTCGATAAGAAAAATACTTGATAACAAGCACTAGCCAACAAAACTATCAGTTGAGACTATTATATAAATCCAATTATATATTTGTGTATTTATTTATTTATCTATAAAGTAAGAGTATAATTATATGTGTGTCACGTTATTATATGTATCCATAATACAACATTGGTTTACATGTTGGTCACGCTAACCAACATGAAGGTTCTCGTAAGGGGATAAATAAATAAATAAATAAAATAAGGGAAAATGAAGGTTCTCGTAAGGGGATAAATAAATAAATAAAAAAATCATCTGACACTCCGATTGTTCATGGAAATATACAAGAAACTGCTTCATACATTCGCAGAAGCAATTAAGTTATTAGACACATCACCAGAGAAAACTTTTTATATTATTTATCAAATAACTTCCAAAATAATAATAATAATTCCGTAATATTCACAAGCGCAACAAAAATATCTAAATTGAATTTGTTTTGACGCTACACGGAAAAATGATATTCGAAAAATCTTATTTTTATTTTTTCTTCCTGAAACGTAGTAACGATGTAAAAGTTTTATAATTTAATGTTAATAGTTTTGAATAAATGTTGATTCGACGTTATAAAATAAAACAAAGCATAGGAAATAAAAATAGAAAATATCTATGACTCTTACCTTCTAACTTTATTAAACTTTATATATATTTTTAAAGAAAATTAATATAATAAAATCATATTTTTAAATTTTTACATAGCACAATTGGTTAAAGTAAAGTAGTAGAAATCTATCGTTTTCTCTAGATCTAATGTTAGTGAATTGGTAAATCAGGCGTTGATGTTTTGTTGAAATTCAATTGTTATTATAACATTAAGAATAAGTAAGATATATTAAAAATTTATGACTTAACAAAAATCAAGACTTTAAGAAACTTATTCCTTAAATCTTATCACATCGTTAGAATTTGAAACCAAATAAAAAAACAACATTCCATTCTAATATTCGCTCAACATAAACACAAACAAACATAAACAACATTTTTTAAAATATTTTATTTTTTATTTTTTCACTAAAATTATCACTCATATTTTTAATAAAAATGAGTATATGGAATGAGCCAAGTTGGAGTTTTTTTCATTTATCCAATTAATTCTATATTATATAAATTTTAAAATAATTAAATATTAAAAATAATGGTTTTGTTTGATACGAGTTATCAAACATAAACAACTTGAGTTTTGTCCCACGAAAGAACATAAACAACATTTTTTTAACTAGTCTAATTGTTTATCCCTTTAAGTATCACTCATCTGCATGGAATGAGACAAGTTGTGAACTTTTTCTTTTATCCAATAAATTCTATATTACATCAATTTCAATTCGAGTTCCAGGTTCATTCTAAACACACAAAAAAAAATTGTTGGTAACCATACCTCGCATTTGTCTGAACTAAAATTAGCAATACTACCACCCATGTTATTCAATCTGTTCACCATGCATATGAAACGATTGAAGTTTTTTATCTATGGAAACACAACACTCGTCACTGAGAACAAAAACTTCAAGGTTTGGCTCTCACAACCATTAAATTCGAGTTCCAATTTCATTCTAAACATAAACCAAAAAAATATTGACATCATGACACAAAGAACATTGACACCTATGGAGAAGAAATAAATGACCTAGAGGAAAGTTGACTATCTTATAGTTAATGACAATACGAGCAAGTAAAAACCAAACCTTTGAGAGACTAAAACACAACCATAAAATGACCGTCTAAGGAAAGTACAATGAAAACAAACTACCACTTAGTTTAGCATAAACCTCTCTTGTCCACAATCGACGAATTAACGATTGTGGGTTTAGACCAACAACAACTAAAACACAATATTTTCGCCACCCTGATCCCAGGACCATGCATATAAAACATGGCGTGAATGTGAGAGGTCGGGCTTGTTGAGTGAGGTGAGCAACAAGAGTGCTCAACAATGTGAGCCAAGTGTACAATCCAAACCAGTACCTGGCCATCATAAATGGACTTTCCAAACCAGTAGCATGATAAGATCATAAATGGACTTTCCCTATCTGTCAGGGAATGATCTGTCCACGACCAATCCACCATGAGAGGGGCGATCCATCTCAGAATAGACATAAAGCATTTCATTGCCAAAACCTTGTCGTATACATAACCACATCCTCGCACCTGCTCGCATTTGAGTTGATTGGACTTGGGTAAGTGTAAAAAGGTTTGGAAACCATGAGATCGCCACGTGAGGGACATGTGAAGCAAGGTGTATAGCAAGGCTCTAACATCGAGGGCCACCACCCTATAAACCAAACAAAGTACTTGCATGTCAATTATAACTTCTTCCATAAAACTAATGCCGGAAAATATTCTCAATCCAGGCATGCCTCCTGCCAGAAACTAATGATTGTGATTGGAAAAGAAATATTACAATAAAAAAAATGAAGTTTCGATAAAATTTGTATATACCTCAAATTTGATATAACTAAACAACAAATTTTGGTACATAATGATGTTACAAGGAAGGTCCCATTGGTTTCACATCATCACAAAATCTACTCCTAGGCAGAGATTATAGAGAGGACTCGTAACAAAATTAACAATTGGACCTATGGAGTACTCAACTTTCTGACTCGTTTGATACTCACAAGGGCAATGTTGCAAGCCTTACCTATTACTAGCTCTCAGAAATGCCAATCCTAGTTGTGGTAGCCAACCAATTAATCTCTTTGTGGACTAATTTCTTATGGAAAGGATCTTCCAACAAACACAAATGGGCGTTGGTGGGGTGGCACACGCTGACTCTCCCCAAGTCAAAGGGTGGATTAGGATTATGAGATAACATTATTTAACTAATACGGTGTATGCTATGAAACTTTGGTGGAAATGGGTTCAGGGAGGCTCCCACACCTGGAAAGAAATTTAGCCACGTAAATACTTATCCCTTAACACACAAATTGATCGTTTGTGCTTCGAAGGGGAAATTAAGGGCTCAGAAATATGGAAATGGGCCTTTCGAATAAGAGGAAGCGTGAGACAGAAGGCATTCTGGGAAATTGGCAATGGCACGACTACTGCATTTTGGGAGGAATCCTCACAACAGTGTCCCATCCTAAAAACAGATGACCAACTTCGAGTCATCAAGAAGCTCATTTAATCACATGGTGCTCATCATGTTGTAGATTTATGGAAATGAAAGATTTGAGACCAAACTTGGAGACAATGGAAAACTCAAGAAGATTGGAATAAGTCACGAGACTATACATAGAACATTTTTCAGTGGCATGAATGCAACAGGATGTTACAACACCGCCTCATCTACATTTCGCACAAACAAGATATTTTGTGATAGGGTAACTCATATTCAAGGGCCTTCACTATAAAATAAAGTTACTCTATTGCAGTGGATTATCAGTCACATTAGAAGAATTTTGAGGTCTAAAACGGGCCTCCTAAGGAAATTATAAAATAATAGTGGAAATAATAAAATAAGATTAGATTACATCCTCAAATTTTAGAAGGAAAAATGAAAAAATTGCTTTTCCAACTTATATTTTCAACTTATCTCCCTGTGGGTTTACTAAAATTTTGAGCGGGGACACTCGTTGGATGCAAAAAATGATTCTTCATCCAAGGAGTACCCATGTTGCATACGTTTGATGGATCCTACTACACGAAAAATGAGAAATACATCAGAAAAAGTGATTGTACGTTTTTTCATGTATTTCTCATTTTTGTGTAGCAGGGTCCATCAAAAGTATGCAACATGGGTACTCCTTGGATGATGAATTAAATTTTGCATCGAAAGAGTACTCCTGCTCGAAATTTGAGTAAAACCTTAGAGAGATCAGTTGAAAATACGAGTTCAAAAAATAGTTTTATTATTTTATTATTTTTTAATATTTTTACTTTTTTACTCGAGAAATGGTGAATCATTATCTTGAATCCTATTGGTTCTTATAAATTTTATTTTGGTTGTGCATTTTTCTTAGGAGGCCCATTTTAGACCTCAAAATTTCTCTAATGAATGAATAGTCGAAATTATGGCAAAAACTATGGCACAATGGAGGCTGATCCAAAATATCAACTTTCCTTTGGATGATTGTTTGGGGTAGTCTACTCACACGGGAGCGTTTCATATCTAAAGGTCTTGGGGGCCCATCTATATGTGTCCTTTGTTTTCAGGAGGAAGAGACAACACCTCATTTATTTCTCAAGTGTCATTATGTTTATAGTTTATGGTGTTGTGTTTAGCAAATATTCAGACACTCAGTGCAACATCACCCAATAATCAAAGCTTGGTTGGAAGCTTGTTATGAGCAAAAATTCAGTCACCCATAGATAGTAAGATCTGACACTTAGCCATCGACTTCTCACTCTGGGTTCTATGGAAGGAAAGAAATCTATAATTGTTTGAGAATAAAAGGAGGACCTCCTGAGTACTTAAAGACGTTATCTTAAATAACATCAGCGAGATAATAATGGCACTTTTGCCGCCCATAGAGGATGGAATTATCAATGAGACTGAGACACTCATAATGAAGGATTTGGGTATCTCGTTGTGAAACAATTGTGACAACCATTTAAGCAACCAAATTAGTAAAGCGTCCACCCCAGGACTATTTATCTCTCCCCCGTAGGCCTTCATCGACCTTAGTTTTGATGGAGCCTCCAAAGGCAATCCAGGACAAGTGGGCATTGGTGGTATATTCAGGAATGTTGACTCAATGCCTCTGCATGTCTTTGCTCATTCCTATGGGATAGCCACGAACAACATGGCAGAATTCAAGGTGCTCAAATGCGGGCTCTAAATATCGACTCAGAAAGGATACATGCTAATTCAAATACATGGTGACTCCCAACTTTTCATAGTCGTCCTTAGGAAATTACTTGTCGCATCCACAATTGGCACCTAAAGATAATGGTTGCAAATATTCAGGAGTTGTTATCAAATTTTGACTATGTGATTCCCTTACATACATGACAAGACCAGAATAAGGTGGCATACTACCTTGCCAATTGGGGATGTAGACAGGAAGATCTCGCCATCAATGCTCCATGGAACGAAATGGAACGAAAGGACAACTTTGTGGAGATCAGTTATCTGATCCATCAGGACTAGTCATCAGCAAACAATCTTCTTCCTGGTGGGGTTGATCGTCATCGTCAATTTCCGAGCACCGGAAGATTCCTCACGTTGGCAAGCACACTAACCTAAACCCTTAGTTATTTGCAATGAAAAATCCTTGCATGCGTTTCCACTGTTTGATTCGAATGATGGTGGTCCTCGTTATATGGTATGGGCCCTCCAAGCCATTTCACATGGCACCCACGTGGCGTGAATGGGTCAATGGTACTGCTGCTTACTTGGTTCGAAACACTCCATTTAATACCCAACCTTCGCACTCTGCGTCTACAAACACTCTGGGATTGTCACTCTTATTCATTCCTTATGTTCCCACGGATATGGAGACCTCCTCTCATGGTGGATTGGTTATGAATCAGGATCCTCCTGACAGGAAATTTTGTCTCATTTATGGTTTCATCATGCGACTTTGTTTGGTTTTTGGGACTCCCGACTATTCCTGGGACACGTGTCTTTTCTCGTGTGCTTCTCACTACTCTCTCTTCTCTCATATCACCAGGCTCCCCGTGCAAAAGGTGTATAAATTTCCCATGATGTTAGTAGGGTGGCGGAGTTTCGAAATTTTGTTTGACATTGAAGTTGTTTCTCTCTGCTTTACGGAATCGTGGAAAACTCTAGCTTGGTGGTTTATTCATTAGGTAGCAGTGTTATGTCAATGTCTATTTTTTAACTATCCCTTCCCTTTCCCCCAGTTCAACCTCATAATTCTCGGTTCTTTCTTATTTTCTCGAAGTATTGGGTCTTTGGGTAGGATTGTTTGAGTCCATGCTCTTTGTGTTATTCTTGCATAATACAGGGCATGTCATGCCTTTTGAGTTGGTTGTCTTCCTTTCTTAGGCCTCATTGCAAAGTTCTGAACCTACGGGGGTTTCTTTCAATTGTCTGGTGCTTGTCCGTGGGATTTGGTATTCCATAAACTTTTCAATTTGGTTTTGAGGTTGCATTTAGATTTTTACAGGTCCTCATAGTCCATAAGGTTTGTCGGGTTAAATTATCTGTCGGCCCAGATAGGTTCCATCGACTCACCTAATTGGTAGTCTGTGCATTTTAGTGTTTCTCACGGCTCCTATCACCACCCAAATTTCACCTTTTTTCCTCTCCATACCACTATCGTGTTAGTGTCTGTCTCAAATTCTTATCTCTCAAGTCTCCTACTGAGACTCCTCCCCCGTGGTCAATTGTTGTAGGGTCTTCTATGTTTTATAGGGTATAAATGGCACCAAGGCAGCGACAACTAGCTTGTTGAGGTGGGATGGCAGGGTCGTCCTCATCCAAGCATCATTGAATCTTTGGATGGGAGTTCGTAACCAATTTCTTTGAAGTTGCTCCTTTGGAGGTTCGTAAGGAAATTTTAAGGCTGGAAGCTAAGGAATTTGGCGATCGCAAATATTTTTTTGACTCAAAGATCATTGGAGGTGGTGTCAAATGGGTACCGGACCCTATAAAATTCAGAAAAAGGCGTCTACATTTCTTGCATTCCATCACCCACCATCAACAGATGGAGACGTTGCTAAGTATGGTAATTAGGGAAAAGCAAGTTGATAACTACAAAGCAGGACAAGAAGAACTCAAACGTATCCTAAAGGACATATGCTACAACATCAATGACATAATTGCAAGGTTGACTCAAGTGGAAAGATATATAATTTCCAACTTTGAGAATGAATCCAATGAACGTGAAGAAAAAGACGCAGTCATCAACATCATTACTCTCAACACTATTTATGCAAATTCCACACCTAGAAATTGTGCAAATTTTATTGTAAAAAAGAAGAAGTGAAGTTAGATATTCATGAGTGAGTTACCACCATTTTATTGTGACATAATTAAATTTGACGAAGTATGAGGAAGGCATACAATTTATTACATTTTGATTTTCCATGAACAATGTGGGACCTCATGCTTTGAGGTGGTTGGGAAAGGAAGCTCATCATTATCCTTCTCTCCTCTTTTCTATTATTCATTCATTCTCTCACCTCGGATGATGGAATCTGTGAGTCGGTGTTAATTACGGACACGTGGCTAGAAATTCGAAGGTTTTCACTTATTGACGTCAACCGACCAACCAGCTCCGGCCATTCCGTCACGCTAACGTCATCACCACTGCGTCATTTAACGGCGCCCTCCCTCTTTACATAATTTCTACAAAACGGCCAGTTCAGTCAAAATTACCTGAGCGGTCAAATTAGCGAGTGACGGCATGAGGCGGCATTGCTGCAAAAAGATTTTGTAACGGAAGGGAATCGATGTGACTCCGTTGTATCTGTCTCGATATCGAGGTTTTGTTTTTTTTTTTTGTTTTTTCATTCCATTCCATGTGAGAATTTAATAGTAGACTATGAAATGATATTTTAACGTTTACTAGATTAAAAATAGTAGATTATGAGAGTAAATTATGAGTATTTTATAAGTTCTATATGTTAATTTAATGTTTTAAATTAAATTAGGGATATAATATTTATTTAAATAAAATGTTTAATATATAATATATTTTCAAATTTTTAAATATTAATTATTATAGATATATTTTGAGGTTTATAGAGTTTTAGATAGAGGGTGATTGGGTGGGCTATTAAGACGCTCTTTGATATGAAGTCATCAGTGATGATGAAGATGTAGTTTTACTCAGCTTACTATATATATATATATAATGATGAAAACTAATTATGACTTTTCTTACTAGCAAGGGATGCTAGTATAAAGAGAGGTTTTGGGGATAATGTTTCTCCTAGGTTTGTATGTGGGGAGAGAAATCTTTCATCTTAATAAAGTAGTAGAAGGTTTTTTAATAAGTTAGTAGAGGCATGTGTTCTTATGCAAGGTATTATCTTAGTTTGCCCATTTCATTCAAGGTGTCTTTTCATTCTAGAGTACCCATTTATCATTCTAAGACACATGCAATTTGGTAAAAAAACCAGAGATTTCAAATTAAAGACCACTCTTAATAGACTGGGAACTTTGGTGGAATAAATGAAGTGAGTGTTGGCTAATTGTTTTAATTTAATGGGCAACTTTTCAATAAGCCAATTCCCTAATTTTGAGGGTCCCAATCCTTTTGTTTATTGGTAAATATATATTTGAATGAATATTTTCAGAGGTTTTTAGTCTAGAGGTTGTAGTCCAACAATGAGCTGCTCCAGGGGCAATTTCTTCAATTGAAAAAAAAAATTATAAATTAGTGGTTTCAAAATTGTAAAAAAAAAATAAAAATTGAGTGGTTTTAAAATTGTAAATCATGAACAACAAGTTACTACCATTCCTTGACATTACAGGAATTATTCACTTATATAAATCATCTTATAAATTTGTCAATCTTTTATATAAATAAAATTCACAAATTATTTAATAATTATTTAATTTAAAATATATTTGTATAGACATTATTATTTAAGGGTAGTTTAACTTATAGAGGAAATGACTTTTTTCTTTTTTTTTCACGAGAAGAGGAAATGACTTTTTTCACTACATGTTTTTTGGTTAATTTTATTCAAAATCTCACAAAGATTTTTAAAAATTTCAGTTTAACTTGTTTAATCTACATAATTAGAGTTCTTCAAGGTTCTTCAATGTATTGAATCTTTTTATGCATTCAAAAATGTATTTTAAACAACAACAAAAATCTTGAAATTGCATTGTTAGATTTTGATAAATTTAAATGAAATTAATTATTTCTTCTATAAGTTAGACTATTTTTTTTCTTTATTAACATATATTTTTACTTTAAATTTATTATAAATATGAAAAATATCACAGATTTTTTATTATAAAATTTATTGTCTTTAAACTTAATATCATACTTTCATACTTCATGTTTAATAATAATAATAATAATAATAATTTCCTTATGGCACAACTTAATAATGCGAAAATGTACTATTGCTTTCAAGACACTTCAGGTTAGCTATAAATTAAATTAAATTATTTGTAGAACCACGTTGCATTTTAATAAACCCATGTTTGACCCATGTGGTTCAAACACAAACGCAAAACCATTACACACATTTTGAAGTTCAAATGTTGGCAGCGTTTATAACAGATTATGACATCAACTCTGAGGTTTTTATTTTTTCAAATAATAAATCAAACATTTTAAGGTGCGAGTAATTTTAAATATGTAATAATATATAATAAATGTGAGCTACTATAAAGACGGCATAATTCGAGAAGAGGGTCTCATTAACATTCCATAGAGGCCTCTGTTTTTAGACTCACTCATTACTTATTATGTTTAGTGGTTATATTTTTCCTTATCAGATATTATGAGTTGTATATAATAAGTTTTGTTTTTAGGAAATGTTTCAGATTTTATTATTTATATAGTTTCATTTTTATGATTTTTCTAGATAATCAATATTTTGTAAAAAAAATTATAGATAAAAATATCTGTTTCCAGATAGTAAAATGTTGATTATTTCATGATATGAATATATGTATTCGTATATATGTTTCCAATTCTACTTCATCTACCAGTTTAGAAGCAATTACAAATTTAACCTTACATAGCTTGGTTACATTTAATTTTACTTTGTCATGTATCCATCCCAGCGGATAAGGTTTCGGATGAGGCTTAACTTCTAAGCCTAACTTTTTAACCAAGGATTCTGAGATTAAATTTTCTTGAGAGCTTGAATCAAATAAAGTTTCTACTTTTGTATGATTTATGGCAACCCTAATATGAAACAACTCAATTCTCTTTTGTTCATTAGGAAGAGGCTCATCTGTTGAACTAGTGCTTCCTTGTGATTCAGAATTAACATGAAGAGAAAGAGTACCTTTTGTGCCTATTGTTGTGATTAATGCCTCATCGCCAGAGTCGGATCCAAGGTTTTGTTGCGTGGTTGCTACCGTCTTTTTCTTACCCTTTCCACCATATCTCTTTGGCTTCTTTTCCGGGTACAACTTCCAACAATGATCATCGTCATGACCTTCCTTTTTGCAGTGAGTGAAATAAAGCTTTTCTCCTTCATATTTATTCATTGATGTCATCTTGTTTTCCTTTCCCTTTCCTTTCCCCTTGAATTTTCTATTTGAAGGTTTGAAAGGTGGTTTCTTTGAATGATCATATTTATCATTTATGCCCCTATTTTCAAGGTGAATGGCCTTTACACTGGCTGAATCAATAGTAATAGGTTCAAACATTAACAATGAATGTCTAATGTAACCAATATACTTAGTTACCACTTCAGATGAATATAATGAAATTCCCAAACTTAGTACTTGTTTTCTAAATTCCTCGGTAAAGATTTGCATGTTTTTTCCTTTACCTTGCCTTAGGTACTTCCACTCCATTAAGGCTTTTTGCTTATAACCCAAGGGATAGAATTGATCTTTAAATGCAGCAATAAAATTTGACCATGAGGAAAGAAGGTTACCCAAATTACTGATGCCTTGAAGTTTGCTCTCCCGCCAGATGAGAGTTGTTCCATTCAGTCAAAGCGAAGCCAACTAGATCTTTGCCTCGTCCTCCATAATTTGTTGAATTCTGCAGTAGAGTTCAAGATGCCTAATCCAGTTGTTAAGTTTCTTTGCAATACTTTCACCATTATACATGGGTAGATCAAATTTGACATCTAACTTAAGGAAAGGTTTACTAGATGCATTTCCTGAATTCCTATGATGATGGTGAGAAGAGGAGGAAGAACTTTCATTCACTGGAGAAGAAGGAGGTGGATCTCCTCCATTATCTCCATACCATGAACCTTGTCCTTCAGAAGCATTCTCCCCTTCTTTCTATACTTTTTCAAGTCTAGAGAACAACTTCTCGACCCGATCTACCATGGTGTAGAATGTCTTGCAGAAGTTTATCACCTCCTCATTTCGAACATCGTCATCCATGTTTCTTCTTCGATGTGCACGTCCTGCTTCGGGATCAAGATACTTTAGTGTCCCTTCACCTCTTCATAGCCTCTTTCTAGTTAGCATACAAACATGCAATTCACATCTACAAACACCTGCTCTAATACCACTTGATCCAAAATATTTTGCTTTGATATGTGTTAGAGAATTACATGTAAAATTACAACTTAACCATGAAACTTAAAAGTCATAAACATAAGAAGAGAGAAGCACATAAAATCATGAAAGAAGACACAGAATTGATATCGAAGTTCGTCCAGGAGGGACTACGTCTCCGGGCCCTGCTCAATCAGTGGAGAGGCCCTCTTTCATTAAGTGGAAAATAAAATGAAAGTACAAGCATAAATGCAAAAATTACACCCTTATACCTCCATAGCTGAAAGTGCCCGAAAATTAGAGACCTTTGATGAATGAATGGACAACACCATTGGATTCACGGTGTCGAGAGGTACAGAATCCATATAAATTTGTCTGATTCCGACAAAATGAAATCTGGGCCCTCTAGAAAATGGCTCGTTCATGGTTCTGCCCCCCTCCTGCAAAGTGCTCATGGTTCCACCCTGTCTCGTACTCTGTGCCGCTCCTGGCTTGCCTAGGCGTACTTATGAAATGCAGGTTTCTATATTAAAATTCGGGCAGACTCCCAAGGATTCTGTTGGCTGAGTTGGTTGAGATCCTCAATGTGAGGGAGGGGGTCGGGTGGTCAAACCTTGCCCCCTCTATAATAAGGTTGAATCTGTTTTTTTATAACTGCGCCATCTTTATATTTAAACCTCACATTTTTTTATTACAAAACCCGTCGTATTAAAACTTAAGGCCAAGTGGTACGTTCGCTGGCAGGTGGGTACGTTGGGGAGGTCGGGCCCGCATTGGGTGGCCTGCCTCCATATCGTGCCGACACCATATGTTATCTATGGTGGTGGGTTGGGGCCACGGGGTCACGACCATTGGACTCACCCGTATTTAATATGAGCGTTGGGATGTGGGCAGGGGGTCTGGCGGGGTCATGGCCGCCAACCCCTTAATATTATATTATTTTGGTTATGTGCGTTGGGTGGGGTGGGGGTCATGGCCCACCCTGCCCTTTTTAATATATATTTGTATTTCATTTAACCAACCGATTATTTTCAAATCTTCTGAATTTTGACCGAAGGAGTGAAACTAACCATCCCACAATTTCGCCAGGAATCCGGCTGGAGTTGGTCGGAATCCAGTGGCCAGGTTCCTGCAAATTTGTTGCCTCCTTACGCTGCCACATCACCAAGTCAACCCTCAAACTTTGACTGCTCCTAACTCCTCCATACGGACTCGGAATTTAGTGTCGTCTGCACCGTTGGAATTAGAAATACGAGATCTTCAACTTGACACTAAGTTTTGGACACATTTCCAACACTTTGATTTTTGCGCCTTTGTACTTAAGCCACTTGTACTTGGACCTGTACGATCCACCTGGATCATTGTATTAAAACATTGTGAACGTAATATGTAGGACTAAATTTTGTGGATTACCTACATTGTAAGGTAGGGGAACTGAGAACAAAAACCTCAAGCTTTGTCTTTCACTATGATTAAATTCGAGTTCAAGTTTCATTCTAAACATAAAAAATAAAATAAATAAAAATAAAAATTATCGATAACCATACCAAAAATTTGTTTGAAATAAAATTAGTAATACTACCATCCATCTTATTCAATTCTTTCACGACAACATGAAATTGGTTAAAATTCTTTATCTATGGAGATATATTACTTGTCACTGTGAACAAAAACTTCATGCTTCGTCTCTCACGCCGATTAAATTCGAGTTCCGGTTCCATTTATAAACACACACAAAAAAAAAAATCAAAACACAATACTCGCCACTGAGAACAAAACCTTCACACTTTGGCTCTCACACTGATTAAATTCAAGTTCCAGTTTCATTCTAAACACAAAAAAAAAAAAAACGAAAAAATTGTTGGTAACTGAGAATAAAGACTTCACACTTTGACTCTCACACCAATTAAATTCGAGTTACAGTTTCATTCTAAACATGCAAAAAAAATAAATAGAAACGCAATACTTGCCGCCGACAATAACAACTTCACGGTTTGGCTC
Source organism: Pinus albicaulis (assembly GCA_034641835.2). NCBI lineage: Eukaryota > Viridiplantae > Streptophyta > Pinopsida > Pinales > Pinaceae > Pinus > Pinus albicaulis. Next base: position 481,935,629 of record CM076582.1, read on the forward strand.
TCACACCGACTAAATTCGAGTTCCAGGTTCATTCTAAACACACAGAAAAAATTTGTTGGTAACCATACCTCGCATTTGTCTGAACTAAAATTAGCAATACTACCACCCATGTTGTTCAATTTGTTCACCATACATATAAAACGATTGAAGTTTTTTATCTATGAAAACACAACACTCGTCACTGAGAACAAAAACTTCAAGCTTTGGCTCTCACAACCATTAAATTCGAGTTCCAATTTCATTCTAAACATAAACCAAAAAAATATGGACATCATGACCTCTCGATAAGAAAAATACTTGATAATAAGCACTGGCCAACAAAACTATCAGTTGAGGCTATTATATAAATCCAATTATATATTTGTGTATTTATTTATTTATCTATAAAGTAAGAGTATAATTATATGTGTGTCACGTTATTATATGTATCCATAATACAACATTGGTTTACATGTTGATCACGCTAACCCTCAACTTTGGAATAAAAAATAAGGGAAAATGAAGGTTCTTGTAAGGGGATAAATTAAAAAAAATCATCTGACACTCCGATTGTTCATGGAAATATACAAGAAATTGCTTCATACATTCGCAGAAGCAATTAAGTTATTAGACACATCACCACAGAAAACTTTTTTAATTATTTATCAAATACCTTCCAAAATAATAATAATAATTCCGTAATATTCACAAGCGCAACAAAAATATCTAAATTGAATTTGTTTTGACGCTACACGGAAAAATGATATTCCCCGAAAAATCTTATTTTTATTTTTTCCTTCCTGAAACGTAGTAACGATGTAAAAGTAAAAGTTTTATAATTTAATGTTAATAGTTTTGAATAAATGTTGATTCGACGTTATAAAATAAAACAAAGCATAGGAAATAAAAATAAAGTATCACGGCTCTTCCCTTTTAACTTACCATTAAACTTTATATATATTTTTAAGAAAATTAATATAATAAAATGTATTTTTAGAGTTTTTGCCGTAGCACAATTGGTGATTAAAGTAAAGTAGTGAGAAATCTATGAACACTACAGATCTAATGTTGGTGAATTGATCATTTACATTGAAATTCAATTGTTATTATAACATTAAGAATAAGTAAGATATATCAAAAATTTATGACTTAACAAAAACCAAGACTTTCAGAAACTTACTCCTTAAACCTTATCACATTATCACATTATTAGAATTTGAAACCAAATAAAAAAACAACATTCCATTCTAATATTATAAACACAAACAAACATAAACAACATTTTTTAAAATATTTTAATTTTTATTTTCTTTAAGTGTCACTCATATTTTTAATAAAAATGAGTATATGGAATGAGCCAAGTTGGAGTTTTTTTCATTTATCCAATTAATTCTATATTATATAAATTTTAAAATAATTAAATATTAAAAATAATGGTTTTGTTTGATACGAGTTATCAAACATAAACAACTTGAGTTTTGTCCCACGAAAGAACATAAACAACATTTTTTTAACTAGTCTAATTGTTTATCCCTTTAAGTATCACTCATCTGCATGGAATGAGACAAGTTGTGAACTTTTTCTTTTATCCAAGAAATTCTATATTACATCAATTTCAATTCGCGTTCCAGGTTCATTTTAAACACACAAAAAAAATTTGTTGGTAACCATACCTCGCATTTGTCTGAACTAAAATTAGCAATACTACCACCCATGTTATTCAATCTGTTCACCATGCATATGAAACGATTGAAGTTTTTTATCTATGGAAACACAACACTCGTCACTGAGAACAAAAACTTCAAGGTTTGGCTCTCACAACCATTAAATTCGAGTTCCAATTTCATTCTAAACATAAACCAAAAAAATATTGACATCATGACACAAAGAACATTGACACCTATGGAGAAGAAATAAATGACCTAGAGGAAAGTTGACTATCTTATAGTTAATGACAATATGAGCAAGTAAAAACCAGACCTTTGAGAGACTAAAACACAACCATAAAATGATCGTCTAAGGAAAGTACAATGAAAACAAACTACCACTTAGTTTAGCATAAACCTCTCTTGTCCACCATCGACGAATTAACGATTGTGGGTTTAGACCAACAACAACTAAAACACAATATTTTCGCCACCCTGATCCCAGGACCATGCATATAAAACATGGCGCGAATGTGAGAGGTCGGGCTTGTTGAGTGAGGTGAGCAACAAGAGTGCTCAACAATGTGAGCCAAGTGTACAATCCAAACCAGTACCTGGCCATCATAAATGGACTTTCCAAACCAGTAGCATGATAAGATCATAAATGGACTTTCCCTGTCTGTCAGGGAATGATCTGTCCACGACCAATCCACCATGAGAGGGGCAATCCATCTCAGAATAGACATAAAGAATTTCGTTGCCAAAACCTTGTCGTATACATAACCACATCCTTGCACCTGCTCGCATTTAAGTTGATTGGACTTGGGTAGGTGTAAAAAGGTTTGGAAACCATGAGATCGCCACGTGAGGGACATGTGAAGCAAGGTGTATAGCAAGGCTCTAACAACGAGGGCCACCACCCTATAAACCAAACAAAATACTTGCATGTCAATTATAACTTCTTCCATAAAACTAATGCCGGAAAATATTCTCAATCCAGGTATGCCTCCTGCCAGAAACTAATGATTGTGATTGGAAAAGAAATATTACAATAAAAAAAATGAAGTTTCGATAAAATTTGTATATACCTCAAATTTGATATAACTAAACAACAAATTTTGGTACATAATGATGTTACAAGGAAGGTCCCATTGGTTTTACATCATCACAAAATCTCCTCCTAGGAAGAGATTATAGAGAGGACTCGTAACAAAATTAACAATTGGACCTATGGAGTACTCAACTTTCTGAGTCATTTGATACTCACAAGGGCAATGTTGCAAGCCTTACCTATTACTAGCTCTCATAAATGCCAATCCTAGTTGTGGTAGCCAACCAATTAATCTCTTTGTGGACTAATTTCTTATGGAAAGGATCTTCCAGCAGACACAAATGGGCGTTGGTGGGGTGGCACAAGTTGACTCTCCCCAAGTCAAAAGGTGGATTAGGATTATGAGATAACATTATTTAACTAATACGGTGTATACTATGAAACTTTGGTGGAAATGGGTTCAGGGAGGCTCCCACACCTGGAAAGAAATTTAGCCACGTAAATACTTATCCCTTAACACACAAGTTGATCGTTTGTGCTTCGAATGGGAAATTAAGGGCTCATAAATATGGAAATGGGCCTTTCGAATAAGAGGAAGCGTGAGACAGAAGGCATTCTGGGAAATTGGCAATGGCACGACTGCTGCATTTTGGGAGGAATCCTCGCAACAGTGTCCCATCCTACAAACAAATGACCAACTTCGAGTCATCAAGAAGCTCATTTAATCACATGGTGCTCATCATGTTGCAGATTTATGGAAATTAAAGATTTGAGACCAAACTTGGCGACAGTGGAAAACTCAAGAAGATTGGAATAAGTCGCGAGACTAGACATAGAACATTTTTCAGTGGCATGAATGCACAAGACGTTACAACACCGCCTCATCTACATTTCGCACAAACAAGATATTTTGTGATAGGGTAACTCATATTCAAGGGCCTTCACTATAAAATAAAGTTACTCTATTGCAGTGGATTATCAGTCACATTAGAAGAATTTTGAGGTCTAAAACGGGCCTCCTAAGGAAATTATAAAATAATAGTGGAAATAATAAAATAATATTAGATTACATCGTCAAATTTTAGAGGGAAAAATGAAAAAATTACTTTTCCAACTTATATTTTCAACTTATCTCCCTGTGGGTTTACTAAAATTTTGAGCGGGGACACTCGTTGGATGCAAAAAATGATTCTTCATCCAAGGAGTACCCATGTTGCATACGTTTGATGGACCCTACTACACGAAAATTGAGAAATACATGAAAAAAAGTGATTGTACGTTTTTTCATGTATTTCTCATTTTTGTGTCGCAGGGTCCATCAAAAGTATGCAACATGGGTACTCCTTGGATGATGAATTAAATTTTGCATCCAAAGAGTACTCCTGCTCGAAATTTGAGTAAAACCTTAGAGAGATAAGTTGAAAATACAAGTTCAAAAAATAGTTTTATTATTTTATTATTTTTTAATATTTTTACTTTTTTACTCGAGAAATGGTGAATCATTATCTTGAATCCTATTGGTTCTTATAAATTTTATTTTGGTTGTGCATTTTTCTTAGGAGGCCCATTTTAGACCTCAAAATTTCTCTAATGAATGAACAGTCGAAATTATGGCAAAAACTATGGCACAATGGAGGTTGATCCAAAATATCAACTTTCCTTTGGATGATTGTTTGGGGTAGTCTACTCACATGGGAGCGTTTCATATCTAAAGGTCTTGGGGCCCATCTATATGTGTCCTTTGTTTTCAGGAGGAAGAGACAACACCTCATTTATTTCTCAAGTGTCATTATGTTTATAGTTTATGGTGTTGTGTTTAGTAAATATTCAGACACTCAGTGCAACATCACCCAATAATCAAAGCTTGGTTGGAAGCTTGTTATGAGAAAAAATTCAGTCACCCATAGATAGTAAGATCTGACACTTAGCCATCGACTTCTCACTCTGGGTTCTCTGGAAGGAAATAAATCTATAATTGTTTGAGAATAAAAGGAGGACCTCCTGAGTACTTAAAGACGTTATCTTAAATAACATCAGCGAGATAATAATGGCACTTTTGCCGCCCATAGAGGATGGCATTATCAATGAGACTGAGACACTCATAATGAAGGATTTGGGTATCTTGTTGGGAAACAATTGTGACAACCATTTAAGCAACCAAATTAGTAAAGCCTCCACCCCAGGACTATTTATCTCTCCCCCGCAAGCCTTCATCGACCTTAGTTTTGATGGAGCCTCGAAAGGAAATCCAGGACAAGTGGGCATTGGTGGTATATTTAGGAATGTTGAGTCGATGCCTCTGCATGTCTTTGCTCATTCCTATGGGATAGCCACGAACAACATGGCAGAATTCAAGGTGCTCAAATGCGAGCTCTAAATATCGACTCAGAAAGGATACATGCTAATTCAAATACATGGTGACTCCCAACTTTTCATAGTCGTCCTTAGGAAATTACTTGTCGCATCCACAATTGGCACCTAAAGATAATGGTTGCAAATATTCAGGAGTTATTATCAAATTTTGACTATGTGATTCCCTTACATACATGACAAGACCAAAATAAGGTGGCATACTACCTTGCCAATTGGGGATGTAGACAGGAAGATCTCACCATCAATTCTCCATGGAACGAAATGGAATGAAAGGAAAACTTTGTGGAGATCAGTTATCTAATCCATCAAGACTAGTCATCAGCAAACAATCTTCTCCCCGATGGGGTTGATCGTCATCGTCAATTTCCAAGCACCGGAAGATTCCTCACGTTAGCAGGCACACTAACCTAAACCCTTAGTTATTTGCAATGAAAAATCCTTGCACGCATTTCCACTGTTTGATTCGACTGATGGTGGTCCTCGTTATATGGTATGGGCCCTCCAAGCCATTTCACATGGCAGCCGCGTGGCGTGAATGGGTCAATGGTACTATTGCTTACTTGGTTCGAAACACTCCATTTAATACCCAACCTTCGCACTCTGCGTCTACAAACACTCTGGGATTGTCACTCTTATTCATTCCTTATGTTCCCACGTATATGGAGACCTCCTCTCATGGTGGATTGGTTATGAATCAGGATCCTCCTTATAGGAAATTTTGTCTCATTTATGGTTTCATCAGGCGACTTTGTTTGGTTTTTGGGACTCCCGACTATTCTTGGGACACGTGTCTTTTCTCGTGTGCTTCTCACTACTCTCTCTTCTCTCATATCACCAGGCTCCCCGTGCAAAAGGTGTATAAATTTCCCACGATGTTAGTAGGGTGGCGGAGTTTCGAAATTTTGTTTGACGTTGAAGTTGTTTCTCTCTGCTTTACGGAATCATGGAAAACTCTAGCTTGGTGGTTTATTCATTAGGTAGCAGCGTTATGTCAATGTCTGTTTTTTAACTATCCCTTCCCTTTCCCCCGGTTCAACCTCATAGTTCTCGGTTCTTTCTTATTTTCTCGGAGTATTGGGTCTTTGGGAAGGATTGTTCGAGTCCATGTTCTTTGTGTTATTCTTGCATAATACAGGCCATGTCATGCCTTTTGAGTTGGTTGTCTTCCTTTATTAGGCCTCATTGCAAAGTTCTGAACCTACGGGGGTATCTTTCAATTGTCTGGTGCTTGTCCGTGGGATTTGGTATTCCATAAACTTTTCAATTTGGTTTTGAGGTTGCATTTAGATTTTTACAGGTCCTCATAGTCCAGAAGGTTTGTTGGGTTAAATTATCCGTCGGCCCAGATAGGTTCCATCGACTCACCTAATTGGTAGTCTGTGCATTTTAGTGTTTCTCACGGCTCCTATCACCACCCAGATTTCACTTTTTTCCTCTCAATACCACTATTGTGTTAGTGTCTGTCTCAAATTCTTATCTCTCAAGTCTCCTACTGAAACTCCTCCCCCGTGGTCAGTCGTTGTAGGGTCTTCTATGTTTTATAGGGTATACATGGCACCAAGGCAGCGACAACTAGCTTGTTGAGGTGGGATGGCAGGGTCGTACTCATCCAAGCATCATTGAATCTTTGGATGGGAGTTTGTAACCAATTTATTTGAAGTTGCTCCTTTGGAGGTTCATAAGGAAATTTTAAGGCTGGAAGCTAAGGAATTTCGCGATCGCAAATATTTTTTTGACTCAAAGATCATTGGAGGTGGTGTCAAATGGGTACCGGACCCTATAAAATTCAGAAAAAGGCGTCTACATTTCTTGCATTCCATCACCCACCATCAACAGATGGAGACGTTGCTAAGTATGGTAATTAGGGAAAAGCAAGTTGATAACTACAAAGCAGGACAAGAAGAACTTAAACGTATCCTAAGGGACATATGCTACAACATTGATGACATAGTTGCAAGGTTGACTCAAGTGGAAAGATATATAGTTTCCAACTTTGAGAATGAATCTAATGAACGTGAAGAAAAAGACGCAGTCATCAACATCGTTACTCTCAACACTATTTCTGCAAATTCCACACCTAGAAATTGTGCAAATTTTATTGTAAAAAAGAAGAAGTGAAGTTAGATATTCATGAGTGAGTTACCGCCATTTTATTGTGACATAATTAAATTTGACGAAGTATGAGGAAGGTATACAATTTATTACATTTTGATTTTCCATGAACAATGTGGGACCTCATGCTTTGAGGTGGTTGGGAAAGGAAGCTCATCATTATCCTTCTCTCCTCTTTTCTATTATTCATTCATTCTCTCACCTCGGATGATGGAATCTGTGAGTCGGTGTTAATTACGGACACGTGGCTAGAAATTCGAAGGTTTTCACTTATTGACGTCAACCGACCAACCAGCTCCGGCCATTCCGTCATCACCACTGCGTCATTTAACGGCGACCTCCCTCTTTACATAATTTCTACGAAACGGCCAGTTCAGTCAAAATTACCTGAGCGGTCAAATTAGTGAGTGACGGCATGAGGCGGCATTGCTGCAAAAAGATTTTGTAACGGAAGGGAATCGATGTGACTCCGTTGTATCTGTCTCGATATCGAGATTTTGTTTTTTTGTTTTTCATTCCATTCCATGTGACAATTTAATAGTCGACTATGAAATGATATTTTAACGTTTACTAGATTAAAAATAGTAGATTATGAGGGTAAATTATGAGTATTTTATAAGTTTTATATGTTAATTTAATATTTTAAATTAAATTAAATTAGGGATATAATATTTATTTAAATAAAACGTTTAATATATAATATATTTTCAAATTTTTAAATATTAATTATTATAGATATATATAGAGGTTTATGGAGTTTTAGATAGAGGGTGATTGGGTGGGCTATTAAGACACTCTTTGATGTGAAGTCATCAGTGATGATGAAGATGTAGTCCCACTCAGCGTACAATATATATATAATGATGAAAACTAATTATGACTTTTCTTACTAGCAAGGGATGCTAGTATAAAGAGAGGTTTAGGGGATAATGTTTCTCCTAGGTTTGTATGTGGGGAGAGAAATATTTCATCTTAATAAAGTAGTAGAAGGTTTTTTAATAAGTTAGTAGAGACATGTGTTCTTATGCAAGGTATTATCTTAGTTTGCGCATTTCATTCAAGGTGTCTTTTCATTCTAGAGTACTCATTTATCATTCTAAGACACATGCAATTTGGTAAAAAAACCAGAGATTTCAAATTAAAGGCCACTCTTAATAGACTGGGAACTTTGGTGGAATAAATGAAGTGAGTGTTGGCTAATTGTTTTAATTTAATGGGCAACTTGTCAATAAGCCAATTCCCTAATTTTGAGGGTCCCAATCCTTTTGTTTATTGGTAAATATATATTTGAATGAATATTTTCAGAGGTTTTTAGTCTAGAGGTTGTAGTCCAACAATGAGCTGCTCCAGGGGCAATTTCTTCAATTGAAAAAAAAAATTATAAATTAGTGGTTTGAAAATTGTAAAAAAAAATAAAATTGAGTGGTTTTAAAATTGTAAATCATGAACAACAAGTTACTACCATTCCTTGACATTACAAGAATTATTCACTTATATAAATCATCTTATAAATTTGTCAATCTTTTATATAAATAAAATTCACCAATTATTTAATAATCATTTGATTTAAAATATATTTGTATAGACATTATTATTTAAGGGTAGTTTAAATTATAGAGGAAATGACTTTTTTCACTACATGTTTTCTGGTTAATTTTATTCAAAATCTCACAAAGATTTTTAAAAATTTCAGTTTAACTTGTTTAATCTACATAATTAGAGTTCTTCAAGGTTCTTCAATGTATTGAATCCATTTATGCATTCAAAAATGTATTTTAAACAATAAAAAATCTTGAAATTGCATTGTTGGATTTTGATAAATGTAAATGAAATTAATTATTTCTTCTATAAGTTAGACTTTTTTTTTCTTTATTAACATATATTCTCACTTTAAATTTATTATAAATATGAAAAATATCACAAATTTTTTATTATAAAATTTATTGTCTTTAAACTTAATATCATATTAAAGATTTTAGCCCATTACCTTATTATTTATAAAAAAATATTATTTTATTATTTCATACTTTCATGTATATATATATATAATAAAATACACAATATTTTCCTTATGGCACAACTTAATGATGCTAAAATGTACTATTGCTTTGAAGACACTTCAGGTTAGCTATAAATTAAATTATTTGTAGAACCACATTGCATTTTAATAAACCCATGTTTGACCCATGTGGTTCAAACACAAACGCAAAACCATTACACACATTTTGAAGTTCAAATGTTGGCAGCGTTCATAACAGATTATGACATCAACTCTGAGGTTTTTATTTTTTCAAATAATAAATCAAACATTTTAAGGTGCGAGTAATTTTAAATATGTAATAATATATAATAAATGTGAGCTACTATAAAGACGGCATAATTCGAGAAGAGGGTCTCATTAACATTCCATACAGGCCTTTGTTTTTAGACTCACTCATTACTTATTATGTTTAGTGGTTATATTTTTCCTTATCAGATATTATGACTTGTATATAATAAGTTTTGTTTTTAGGAAATGTTTCAGATTTTAGTATTTATATAGTTTCATTTTTATGATTTTTCTAGACAATCAATATTTTGTAAAAAAAATTATAGATAAAAATATATGTTTCCAGATAGTAAAATGTTGATTATTTCATGATATGAATATATGTATTCGTATATCATTTCTAGTGTTTTTTTCATCTTAAAAAATTATAATAAATGTTAAAGCAAATTTAAATAGAACAAAATGAAGCTTTTATTTGATTTAGATATTTTAATTTATATATAATAATCTATTTTTATTTATTATTAATAAAATAAAACTTTAAAATGGTATAAAATAAGATTGAAAATTTTGAAATGGGAATGATAGTTAAGACATAATAAAATTGTTTTCAGTTGACTGAAATGTTCTGTAATAAAAACTAGTATAAATTTATTTTAAGTATTGATTTAGCATGAGTCGAGAGAGATTAATTTTTTTTCATGTTTAAATTTTTTTGGAGTGTAAAATACAATGGATAAGTTTTCATCGTTTAAATTTTAAAACTTATTTGTTTTCATAATGTATATCTATTTTTTTAAAGAATATATAATATATACATAGTTGACATTAAAATGTTTTACATAATTTGTAATTTAAAATGTTTTACATAACGTACAATTTAAAATGTTTTTTTATTAATAATAGATTTTAAGTATAAGTCAATATTAATTAATACTAAAATATTTATTGACTCACATCGAATATTTTATTATATACAACATTAAAATATTTTTCTTAACATAAATTAGTTAATATATATTTTCAAATAATTTATTTAAATCTCGTGTTGAAATATTTTTGAAAAATATAAGGTTTAAACGTGTTACACACACATTTTTTATACTTATAATTACTTTACTTGCATAACATATTCATTTATTTTATCCACATTGAATATTTTATTAAATAGAACATTAAAATATTTTATTTAACATATATTTTCAAATAGTTTATTTAAATTTCGTGTTGAAATATTTTTGAAAAATATAAAATTTAAATGGCTTACTCGCACGTTTTTTATACTTATAATTACTTTACTTGAATAATTTTTTATTATAGTTGTCGTAATTTATTTTTATTTTCAGAGAAAGACGTGTCAACTTAAAATTATGAAAACATATATTTATAATTTATTTTTTTATAATAAGTTTGTAAATTATTTTAAAAATTACATAAAAATAAATATTAAATAATAAAAAAATTACAAATATTGAAAACTATATAATTTTTATATATTATGATTAAAGAATTTTACAAATTTATATGATGAATCACAGAAGCTTAGATTCCAATATATATATCTTCCAAAACTATACAAAATAAAACAAGAATATAAAAAAACTATACAAAATAAAACAAGGATATATTTATGTATCAAAACTAATGATATTGTGAAACATGCCAATTAATGAAAAAGTTCAAATTGATAGCAACCATGAGGCATATAATTAATAATAACATAATATCATAGTAAAATTTTAAATTGATAGTAATGAAGAAAACATATAGTTAACAAAGTTATATAGTAGTTATTGCCTATTTCTTATTGTTTAGTTAAATAAATTAATTAATATTTTTGTAATTTATAGTAATTAATAATTAATGGTAATAATTTAATTTAATTGTTTTTAAGTCTTTATGTTGTAGTGAGAGTTATTAATGTGATAAGACTGAATTACCCGAGCTATAGGATACAACAACTTATATTTGGAAAGGTGTGAGATCACATTAAATGAAATGTATTGTGGTTGCAATATGGAGAGAGCATCATGTGAATCATGTTCACACCAAGTCTGAAAAAAGTAAGATTCAAACAAGTTATGAGGCATCATAAAAAAAAAACTATGATTATTTGAAAAAATATCTATTAATTGTATCATAAAAATGATACCAAGAGTTAATAGGCATGGATCAATAACATGTTCAAATTCAAGGTCAATAATATTAAAGTTAAATACTAATAAAAAAATTACAGAAAATACAAAACAAATTTGTAAAGTTCCACTTTGTGAAATTGGAAATTATTTAACTATTTGACCAAATTATTAAATAATGAGCCCTGAAACCCACTACTTACTTAATACTTAATAGCGAGCCACATAATATTATGAATTTGTTGAATTTCAAAAAAATTAAAATAAAACTTCTTTATCACTTGTAAAAAAGAAAAGGTCCCAATTTGTCTAATCGACCCACTAGAGATTATCAAAAGCAAAACACATCAGCATCACCTTAAACCTAAAAAAAGGTCCCAATTTGTCTAATCCCACTAAGGATTATCAAAAGTAAAACACATCACCTTAAACCTAGGAGTTTAATGTTGATGTGTCCAATCCTTATTTAATGATAAAATTGCATACCTTATCCTTTGATACTAAGATAACAACTTAATCCATCATTATCTCTACTTCATATTATTTTATGTCATAAAGATATTAAATTATTAATGATTAAATCATTAATATTTACTTTTCTAACTTTTTGAATATAATCTTAAATTCAATGTATCACATTTATAATTTGAATTATATTTAAATAAATACTAATTTGTCGTTTATAAATTTCGACTTTAAACTTTTTTTTAATATATATATATATAACTTTTCATAATTTTTTTTGAAATTGAAAGCTCTTTAAATCTCCATTATAACTATGGGGGAGATGAAGGCGTAGTAATCCCAACTCTCAATGTACGAGAGAGGTCACTTTAGAGGAGGAATATAAATAACTTTACGAAATTAAAGTTACAAATTCATATCATTTGATTCCTAAAAAAAAATTTCTAGGTTAGAAATGGCTTGTTTGTTCAACTTGGATAGAGATTGATGTTGATGGTATGTTTTGATTTACAAACAAAATTTTCTCTCGAGATATTATTTTGTTAATCACTAAAGATTGATATTAGTGATATTTTTATTTCAAAAAATATTATTATTAATTTTAAAAGTTCTGAAAAATATATAAAGATATAATTATGTTTTTTAATAATAATTATATGTTTATAAAAATTATTTAGTAAAATTAAAATTATTAAAATAAGTTTTGATTTAGAAGTGACAAGAGTGGAGGGATATTTTGGAGAGGGATACTTTATAGTCTTCAGCATGCTAACGTATTCAGGTACTTATGGGGTCTTGGTTATATGATAAATAATCAAGTAGAAATATATAGTTTCTAGTAATGAATTTGTTAGCCAAAGAACATCAAGTGGACACACTTATGGTTATGGGAGATCTTCTCCTAATCCCGCATCATTTGGTGAAAGACTCCCTCCCAAAAAGAAGAATCTATAGAATACATCATGAAAATAATGAAGAAAATTGCAGAAGAGATCCTATCCAAAGTGTATTTTCATGTCCTAAGATACTTTTGTTGGGATTCAACAAGAAAATTCAGCACCCACGCCTAGTGCATTAAGCAACTAGTGCATTAAGCACCTGGTTGCATTAAGCACCCAGACTAGGGTGGGGCCCACAATGTTATTTTTGGGTGCATGTCTATTTTGGTTATCCCTTAACTAAGATGGATATTAAACTGTAATATATTCTCAATGTTGACTTGAATCAGTTAATTGAAAGTGATAAATTTAATTAGCTAGTGGATTTCGAGATAGAGGTAGTTGGTGAGGCATGCAGAGTAATTCTAGCTGTAACAGAGTTTGAAGTGCAGTGGTGCATGAGTTAGTGCAATTTGTAAATAGTTTAACTCAGTTAAGTGAGTTAAACTCAATTGCGCTAGTTGTAACTGAACATACACTAATGAGAGATCAAGTGAATTAAATATTAATTAATTCACAATCAGTGATCTCACATGCAACTGAGGATTTACTATTATTAGTTGCATGCATGTCAGATCCAATGGAGACCCAGTTGAGTTCTAGGTGAAAGGGAAGTTGACTATCAGTTGTAGGATTATTGGGTTGCACACCTGCAACCAAACACCCATTGGAGTGCCCATGATACTTGCGCAGTCAAGGCAGGCACAAATTCCTATCTTTTAGGGATATTTACCATCAGGGATTGCGCAAGCAAGGCAGGTTTTCTGGAGGCTGAGAATTGGCTATGTGTTGGTCAAATTTGCATCTGACAGTGTGAGACAATTAGCTGAGTATTGGAGGGCTCTTGTGAGAATAGTTTTGTATGTAATTGTTTCATGATCCATGCTTAATATACAATAGAAGATAGTGGGGTTTTTTAGCTGTAAGCTTTCCCTGAGAAATTATCTATGTTCTGTGTGATTGATCTTTCTTCATGTTCATGTGATTAGCGATTGTGTTTTTAATTCCGCAAAATATTTGTAGAATTGATTCAGTATTTAACTTTAGTACATTGTTAGATTGGGTGAATCCAAGATATACATGCATGTTCTATAATTTCTACATGGTATGAGAGCACAGGAAATTGCAGAAGTGAAGCAGGAGTTGAGTTTGTGATTGGATAGAATTCAATTTGCATAAAGACTTTCTTGGTGCTACAGCTGATTAAAGATCAAAATGGCTTTCAATGGCTTGAGATTAGAGTATGCACTCGAGGGCAGCTCGAACTATATTGCTTGGAAGGACAAGATGGAGGCAATACTCGAAGACAATGGCTTGAAGGAATTTGTTGACAATGATGTTCCTAAACCCATTGCTGCAAATCTTGATGCATGGCAAAAGAAAGTGGAAAAGGAGAGGAGGATCCTGTTGGAGGGAGTACGAGACCACATTGTCTCAAGCCTCCATGGGAAAGCCACACCATATGCAATGTGGAAGGCTTTGACGAATCTATTCCAAAGCATCAATGACCATAGGAAATTGGCACTCAAAGATAAACTCAAGAAGATCAATATGGAAAAGGGCAACATCATTCCAAAATATCTAACAAGGTTTGTCCAATGTTGGGATGAACTGGGGAGCGTTGGAATAACATTCGCTGATAATGATTTTGTGAGCTTGGCTCTCCTAGGACTTCCCAAGAGTTGGAACAGATATCAATAATTTGTCAATGGAAGGGGAAAATTTCCAGATTGGGAATGACTGTGGTCGGATTTGGTGCAAGAGGAGTTCAGACGGAACACCAGAGATGGATCTTCATCTAAGAATGAGGATGAAGAGGATTGTGCTTTGGCTGCCAAGGCGAGGAAGGGGAAGGGGAAGAAATTTCATTCTAAATCCGAGTCCAAGAATGGCAAGAAGCAGGACATGTCCAAGGTGAAGTGTTTTCACTGTCACGAGCATGGGAATTTTGCTACTAACTGTCCACAAAAAAAGAAGAACAAGAAGGTTGGAGGATCTGCAAATGGTGAGGCCCTTGCCTCGCAATTTGAGCTTAACTTCTCATTGATCGCATGCATGGTGTCCAGTGCAATGGGATCTGTGTGGTATTTGGATAATGGCGCTTCCTTTCACATGATGGGAGACAAGGAAATTTTCAGTGACTTGGAGGAGAAATATCTCCATATGCATATTTAAATGGGCGACGACAGACGGTACAGTGCTACCAGGATTGGTACCATTACCTTTCATAGGGATTCAGGTAAATCATTTCAATTAAAATTTGTGATGCATGTACTAGGTTTGAAGAAAAAATTGGTCTCATTCGCAATGTTAGAGGATAGAGGCTATGATGTTGTTTTTAGTGATGGAAAAACTTTCCTGCGACATAAAACAACGGGAAAATCTAAGAGGATAGGGATTCGAGTTAAGAATATCTAGCTGGAGGTAGATGGTTGCACAACAATGATGGGCAAGGAAAATCAAGTGGTGAGCCGGGATGAGGGCGAATTATGGCATAGGAGATTGGGCCATCTTCACCATGGAGCCTTGAAAGTCATGCAGCAGATTTCTACTGGTCTTCTCAGGGGTACACTTGCGCAGTCAGACACATGCAAGGGATGTACTATGGGAAAATATGTAAATTCCACCTTTCATGAGAAGGAAAACCGAGCTTCGGGGAACCTTTAGATAGTTCACACAGACGGGTGTGGTCCTTTCTCGGTTGCTTCAACAGAAAAACATAAGTACTATGTAATGTTTGTTGATGACTTTTCTCGTAAGTGCTGGATATTCTTCATGCAGAAGAAAGATCAAACATTCTCTAAGTTCTGTGAGTTTAAGGCATTGGTGGAGAAAGAGTCAGGGAAGCAAGTGAAGGCTCTTAGGAGTGATAATGGTGGAGAATGCATCTCTAACGAATTCAAGAAATTTTGTAGCAAAGAAGGAATTCGAAGAGAACTCATAGCGCCTCATAACCCACAGCAGAATGGGGTTGCAGAGAGGAAGAACAGAACTATTGTGGGTGCAACACGAGCGATGTTGCATGATCAAGGCCTACTGATTCATCTATGGGGGGAAGCATGCAATACATCGGTACATGTGCAAAACTGTTGTCTTCATAGAGTACTTGGCATGAGTACACCTGAAGAGGCTTTCACTGGTAAGAAACCCGATGTTTCACACTTCAAGGTTTTTGGCTCATTTGTTTATGTGCATGTGACCAAGCACGCCAGGAAGAAGCTGGAACCAACAGCTGAGGTTGGGATTTTTGTGGGGTACACTGAAACACCCCATAATTATCGTTTGTATTTTCCAAACAACAGAATGAATGTTGTGCGGTGGGATATCAAATTTGATGAGGAGAAAGCCATGCGGTTGCCCCTTGAGAGGGAGCTGGACTTGCATGTAGAGGAGGAATTGTTGGTTCCCAAGGATGAGTCCCAAGATGTGGATAAACCACATGAGGAGGTTCATGGAGTGGAGGAAAACACACATGCAGATCCATCCATCAGAAATGGAAGAAGACGCACCACAGAATATGATAGATTGAAACTTGATGTTGCGGAGAATGTAGGAGCCCCTACTTCACAGCGCAGACAGAGACAGTCTCCTAATAAATTTACTGTATACATGACTCTCATGAGAAAATGTATTATGACTGAACCATCTTCCTCTCAAGAAGAATTGCAATAGCCAAATTGGGTTGATGCAATGGTGGAGAAGTATGACTCCATTGTCAAGAATAGTGCATGGGAGATAGTCCCAAGACCGGTCGACAAATCAGTGGTTGGATCGAGATGGATCTACAAGGTAAAGCAAGCTACTAGTGGGAGTGTGGAGAAATACAAGGCCAGATTTTTGGCTCAGGGATTCTCACTGATCGAGGGGATGGATTATGATGATACTTTTTCACATGTTGCAAGGTACTCTTTCATAAGATCCATCCTTGCAATCTCAGCGCAGATGGGCTGGCACATTCATTAGATGGATGTGAAAATTGTGTTTCTCAATGGGATCATTGAGGAAGAGGTGTACATAGAGCAGCCTGAATTTTTTGAGATATTCAATGGTGAGTCACATGTGTGAAGACTCAAAAGATCATTGTATGGGTTGAAGCATGCACCCTGTGCTTGGAACACTCGGATAGACAACTATTTCACTGGACTGTGCTTCACCAAAAGTGAAGCAGATGCAAACTTGTACCAGATTGAGGTTAAGGGTAAGCTATTGATCATTTTTCTTTATGTTGATGATCTAATTTTGACTGGTGATGAGCAGCTGTTACACTCATGCAAGGAGGATCTTGCAAGGGAGTTCGAAATGAAGGGCATGGGACTCCATTATTTCCTTGGACTGGAAATATGGTAGTGGGATGGTGAATTTTTTGTGTCTCAAGGCAAGTATGCAAAGGAGATACTAGGTAAGTTTAACATGGAGAGCTATAGACCCATGGATACTTCTCTTCCAAGAAATTAGAGGAAAGAGGATGCTACTTTTGGAGAGGTAGTGGATGCTTTTGTCTATCAACAGTTAGTGGGTTCACTAATGTATTTGGTGAACACGAGACAGGACATTTGCTACGCAGTTAACCAACTGAGTCAAGCTATGGTTATGCCTACCAAGCTCTTTTGGAAGGCGGGGAAGCATGTCCTGAGATACCTAAGGGGCACATCAGAGTATGGTCTATGGTACAGATGGACAGAGGGAGTGAAGTTGCATGGATTCACGGATGCAGATTGGGCTGGCAGTCCATCAGACAGAAAGAGCGCATCAGGAGGGATCTTTAGCATTGGATCGACAACAGTTTCCTGGTACAGCAGGAATCAACGATCCGTGGCACTCATTTCAGCGGAAGTGGAATACATGGTAGCAAGTCAAGATGCATGTGAGGCTATCTGGATGAGAAAGATATTGGTTGGTTTGTTTGGTTCTCAGATGGATCCGACAATGATTCATTGTGATAATCAGAGTTGCATTAAACTCTCGATTTATCCTGTGTTTCATGATAGTTCCAAGCATATAAATATCTGGTACCATCATCTCAGAGATTGTGTGTAGAGAAGGATAATGTTGCTTCAGTACATTCCCACGGAAGATCAGGATGCAGATATTCTGATGAAGGCACTCACCGGGAGAAAATTTGAATACGATAGAGACAGGATCGGAGTGAAGGATAATCCCTTTCTTGTTGAGAGGGAGTGTTGAGATTCAACCAGAAAATTCAGCATCCATGCCTAGTGCATTAAGCACCCAGACTAGGGTGGGGCCCACAGTGCTAATTTTGGGTGCATGTCTATTTTGGTTATCCCTTAATTAAGATGGACATTAAACTGTAATATATTCTCAATGTTGACTTGAATCAGTTAACTGAAAGTGATAAATTCAGTTATCTAGTGGATTTCGAGTTAGAGGTAGTTGGTGAGGCGTGCAGAATAATTCTAGTTGTAACAGAGTTTGAAGTGAAGTGGTGCATGAGTTAGTGCAAGTTGTAAATAGTTTAACTTAGTTAAGTGAGTTAAACTCAGTTGTGCTAGTTGTAACTGAAGATACACTAGTGAGAGATCAAGTGAATTAAATATTAATTAATTCACAATCAGTGATCTCACATGAAACTGAGGATTTACTATTATTAGCTGCATGCATGTCGGATCCGTTGGAGACCCAGAGTTGAGTTCTGGGTGAAGAGAAGTTATGACTATCGGTTGTAGGTTATTGGGTTTCACATGCGACAAACCATCCATTAGGTACTTATGATACCTACCTCATGTCAAGGCAGGCAAGAATTCCTATCTTTTAGGGATCTTTACCATAAGGGATTGCGCAAGCAAGGCAGGCTGTCTGGAGGCTGAGAATTTGCTATGTGTTGGTCAGTTTTGCATATGATAGTGTGAGACAATTAACTGAGTACTGGAGGGCTCTTGTGAGAAGAGTTTTTTATGTAATTGTTTCATGATCCATGCTTAACATACAATAGAAGAGAGTGGGGTTTTTTAGCTGTAACCTTTCCCTGGGAAACTATGTGTGTTGTGTGTGATTGATCTTTCTTCATGTTCATGTGATTAGCCATTTTGTTTTTAATTCCTCAAAAGATTTGCAGAAGCGATTTAGTTTTTAACTTTAGTACATTGTTAGATCGGGTGAATCCAAGATATACATACATGTTTTATAATTTCTACAACTTCAACAGTGAAGCAGACAAGTATACTAAATAGGGGTGTAAATTGAAGATAGGTGAATTAAAGATTAATGACCAAATGTGGTCTGCTATAATTCCCTAATGGAGGATGAAGTCTATTAATTTTTTTTATTTAAATTGGTTCATACAAGAAAATATAAAAGTGGAAAATTAGGTGGTCCAAGTGGCTTCGTGGTAGCACCGAGGAAGCGCACATGTAGACAAGTCATCATGAAAGATTTCACAATCAATTAGTAGTGTTATGTGTTGTAAATTTTGTGTTTTGTTGGGGAGGATTTCTAAGTTATTCTCCTAAAAAACACTTCTTTTTGTTGTCAAATATATTTTCCTTAGGAAATCATGTATTCCTATTGGAAGGAAGAAAATGACTGGAAAATTTTGATGAATTAGCTATGTAATGCTTGATGTATTTGCTACTAAACCAAGCCCAAAACTATACAATATAGATACTCTTTCCAGTTATTAAAAAAAAAAAAACACTTTAATTTATTTTCAAGTTTTCAAATTTAATTAGCCTATAGGGGTAGTTCAATTGACAACTATCGTGTTATGAATTATTATGTAAACCATGAAATTTAAGGTTCAAATCCCACATGGGTAAACGAATATAAATAGTTATATTTTTTTAATGTTTTTTCTTATTTTTTTAAGGGTGGTTCACGGACAATGGGTGGTCACTACATCCACGGGAAAATCCAGGAATATCAACTCAAAGGGATCTACCTGTTGGCCAAAAAAGCAAGGCCTAACCCCAAGGGCATCGAGGAGATTTGACCCCATGACCTCCCAAATGGAGAGGTACTTAGCAATGAGAACTCGACCAACTAAGTTAACCCTTGGGGTTGTTGTTTTCTTATTTGTATTTTATTGGTTTATCTTTCTTTAATTTAAAAGTATTACAATTAATATAGTTAATTTGTAACATTTAAATAAGTATTTTTTCAATTTAAACACAATAAATAAGGGTATCTATTATGTTAAAATGATTTATACTTGCACCTATTATTTACTACAAATACAACTATAAAATACAAAGTGATTCATAAGAAGGAAACATACCACCATGGACACATCAAACTTCATCTATTACTTAGTGATTTTTTAATTTTTTCTAAGTTTATTATTCATCTTAAAAAAAAAAAATCCGTCCATTGATTTCTATTGATATCAAAAAATATTACATTGGTAAAACTTCATGCCATAACGCACATGGAATATCATGACTACCTTCTAGGATAAACAAAACACAGCTGAGACTACACATAATCAAAGGATTAGAGGATGTGAGTACCCTAGATTGCATAAGTGGAATCCTTTAGACTATGACTGAAGTAAACTGAATGTCAGAAATGACTTAACATAATAAAAAATCGGGAACCGGTGGCATCACTGACAAAACATTTTTATATTTATTACAAAAACATCGAGTAACTTTCAACAAAGAAAACTAGAACCGAATGCATGATGGACTTATTCGTCCAAAATTATAACTAGTGAGTGAGGAGAAGGGTTTGCATGGGAAGTGTTGAGAGGTGGGACATTGATAATTGCATCGTCGTCCTAATGGTCATTAGAGTCACTCTTTGAGTCCAAGACGATGAAGTGTTCCACTCGATTTAATTTGACCACTATACCATCCAAATCATACCTAATGTATCTCGGTATTCTCTTAATCTCCTCTTGATCTGTAAACAACTTATAATTATCAGCATGTTTGTCATGAATTACCATGCTGAGTAGTGTTTCCATATGATGGTGTAGTGTTATTGAGTGGAGGAGGTGGAATCTTCTCTTCTTAAACTTCTCTAGATCAGGAACCCATTTAAGGTTGTTACCACCTGTTAGACTCCTATACCAATAGGTGTCATTTTTCATGATTGTCTTGATTGAACTATGCAATATGTTCAAACCTTTTTCTTGTGCAAAGGTGTTCCATATTCTTAAAAAATCAAAAATTTTAAAAAATGTAAAGAGGGTATACCCTAAAAGAAAGATCAAAGGGTAAAAAGAATAAGATGGTCAAAAAAGTGAAAGAAATGAACCCCAAGCAAAAAATAGACCAGGAAAGTGTGCAAGTCCAAATGCCACTACTATTTCATTTTTTGTAATAAACAAAATTGTGTGCAGCTTGTCAAAATTTTGCCACAATTTATGAAGAGTCAAACTGTTTAAACTTGACTCATTCATGTTTCAATTTCATGTTGTAGAATAGAGAATAAATATCTGACCAAACAGTTTAATCTTGGCAGATAAGTAGATAGGTAGAGTTAATAAAAGGTGCTCAACAGTTTAATCTGAGCCCTTGGATGTAATAAGGGTAGAAATAGATATACTTATCATGTAAAAAGAAAAGAAGATTGATAAGGGTTTGCCAGTCTAAGTGCACCCTAATAAAGAAGAGAAAATGGTAGTGTAAAGTAGATAGGGTAGGTAGATGGTGTTGCAAATTTTCATGTGATGAATGATGCTGCTAAATGTGTTTAATCTTTTACTTTCATCACAAATACTGAAGCAGAAAATGCACTGGAAAAATCACAGAAAGCAAAGTCAAAATCATTAATTTCCCACATCACTTTCTCCCTAAAAAATTTTACTAATTTCCCCAAAATGCTAAGGTATTTGGAGATTAAAGGGGCTCAAGGCATTTCCTTGACTTTTGGAGGGACCGGACCCTCGGCCTAATAATTGAAAAGACCTTAGTACTTGAGATTATTCATCATTACACTTATTCACTTTTTAATCTTTTCCTAAGTAAAATTCTATTTTACTTAGGAAAATCATGCTATATTTCATAAAAATCCCTCAAAATTACTTGCTATTCTAAATCTAAGTGTTGAAATTGAGATGATGTAATTTACTTCAAAAAATCTTCACTTTCTTAGTTATAGTTAAGTATTTTGAGTTTACCTTGTCCTTTGTCATATTAACTTTTGATTTATTTATTAAATCCCTAGTGAAAAGACCTTATTCTATAGTACTTAACTCCTTTTACATAAATATCCCAAAAAACCCCTCTTATTATAAGTTTTGGCCAAAGTTTATTTAATCCCCTTTGTTAAATAAAAAAAAACCCCAATAAAAAACCCTTTGGCTTAAAAATACCCATATAAAATATTTCCCTACCCTTATGGTTGATAAATAACATTTATTTATTACCATATACTAAAAATATATGAAAAAGGGCTTTTAAACATATAGTTTTATGTGTTTAGAAACGAAAAATAATGAACCCGAAAGTTTTAATTCAAACAAAAACTTCGAAATTACCCCGAGCAACCGTGGACTATTCCCTTGGTATTTTAATTCCCCCCCGACACTTTAACCACGGTTAAAAAAAAAAACCCTTGACCCTGCCGTAACCATGTATAAACTATGGGGTTAATTAATCGCCAGGATTAATTAATAACCATTCATTCCGCCAATCAAACGCCCCCGAGATATTTAATTAAGTTAATCATTCTTTTAATCCACCATCGGGCCCGCGCATTAAAACCCCGCCATTTCCACGTCCCGTCCACCGTCAGATCGCCCCCCCGAAGATCAACGGCCCAGGATTGTTCCGCTGGCCGTCTTGCGTCCGAAAGATAACGAGCGGGGGCACGGTGGTTTTGGAATAGTACTCCGACCACGTGTCAGTTGATTAATGGAATCGCCGCCTCCTCGCTGAATACCACTGTTTCCCAAAGAGCGGTGCGGAAATTACCGCTTACCGCCCGGACCCGGTGACGCGTCCTCCCGTACCGGATGACGTCATCCTCGAAAAAAACAAAAAACCCCATTGACTTTGTAAATAAAACAAAAACCCGTGTATTTCTGTCGTTTTCACTGCTGAAAGCGACTGTGTCCTCCACTGAAGAATTCGAAACTTCCGCTGATTGAGACGCCGCCAACCAAAAATTGCTGAATGCCATTGTTAGACCAGTGCCCAAGCATCCATCCGCCATTGACCAGTACCTGTAAATTTCGAACTTCTCCATCAAACAGGTATTTATTCAATTTCTTGCAGGAACTCTTTGAAAAATCCACTGTCCTGTGTTAAAAATTCGCGCCAAAGTCTGAAAAAGGTTTAATATCAGTCTATTCTAGTTCCTGTAAGTAAAATCAAAGTTCCCAGAAACAAAATTGCGCCCGGTCTGTGAAGAAAACCCCGAAACTTCCATTTTGAATACACAAGAACCAAAATGGAAGCTCCGGCAGCCCTGAATGTAACCCCATTGAATGCCCCTCACAGAGAGTTAGAATACTTACCATTAGTGGATAAAGACTTTCAAATTAAAGACTTAGTTTTCGATGAAAGTCCCCTTCGAAGTTATTTTCGCTGCAGAGACGATTATTTGAAGGGTCTGGATGTCATTGGATTGTGGGAATCCAATTTCCCGAGATACCTTATCCCCTCAGTCTATATTTTCCCAGAAATCATCCACTACTGTCACTCCAACTATGACTCAACTCAAAGGGCAGTGTTGTCTCTTGACCAGAGTATCCTTTTCCCCATCACTCCTCAAGCTATCAATACAATGCTCCATTTTGAACCTGATCAAGATCTTACTCCTTTGTCCGTGGAAGAACTACTTGAAAAGTCTACCCAACTGTCCCCAGAAAAATTGAAATGCATTTTCCAGACTTTTATGTTACCTAAACATCAACCTAAGGGGCCTCCTCCCTATGGTTTTTCTTATTTTAATAATTTAGGCAAACTCATCCTGAATATGATATCCTTTGTCATGGGTTTCAATACAAGTGAATATGTGGATGAAATAACCCTGGTATTGCTGTCTATCTTTACTCCTGGGCAACCTCCTGCAGTAAAATATGACTTTGCATCTTTCATTGCCAATAAAATCCATGACCAGTTCATGAGGCTAGATAATGAGAAAGTGTTTAAATATTCCTCAGTCATTTACCATCTCATCATCTATTATCAATCAGAGAAGTTCCCTTTTCCTGTTAAAAATCTTGATGCAAAGGGAAACCCTAGATCGGTTATATTTTGGTCTGCCATAACTCACTCTTCCTATGATTCTCCCTATTCTTATGCCGAGTTCATCGATATTTTTGTATACCCTGCAACTACCTTGTTGACTGGAATTCCCCCTCCAAGGCTCAGTAATGAGATTAAGAAGACTTTGCAGCTTTCGAGGACATATAAAGTTGGGGACTGGTATTTATACCAAAATCATTCAGTCATCAGAATATATGGATGTGAATTGTATCCATTCAGGTTGCCAAAATATGTGCCTATGAGACTTTTTGCCTTAGAATATTTCAGGAAAATGAATAATTCTGATATGATTCATTTTTGTAGTGTAAAAAAGAAAGCCCAACTCAGGATCAAAAGTCAATTAGGTCCCTTCATATGCAACTCTAGGGATACTGAGCGAGAAGCAGAAGATATACTACAAAACCGTTACAAGTTACAAAGGAGTTTCCGTTGGGTTCCTTATGATCCATTCGGTTTTATCTGTGATAAAATAATGAAGAACAAATCATCCCCATACTTTCACCACAGGATTCCTGAAATAGAACAATATGCTAATCAAGATGAGTGGGTGGAAGGAACACTAGTTGAGCAGGGTAGTGAAGAAGACAATATGAACAAAATTATGAAAGACCTTGAGAAAAAGTTTGACTTAGAATCTTTTGGGCAAGTGCAGGTACCTCATATTGGCACTTCTTCAGCAGGATATCTTCAACAGGGATTACAGGAAATCAGTTCACCAATTGCAGTTGAGTCTAAAGGTAAAGGGAAAGAACCTGAGGTACAGGTCGTTGAAACTTTCATTATGACAAAAAAGCCTCAAACCTCCAAGGCACCAGATCAAACACAGGTTTCCCCTGTTCAAGTTAATCATCCTGAGGTTTCAGAATTATAGACTCCATCTAATATGGAAATAGGCAAGAAAAGACAGGTTGCAGATCCCACTCCTCCCAAAGAACCTTCACAACAACACCAGGCTAAGAAGCAGAAACTGAATCCACTTCCAGAAGTGGAATCTATAGATGAAATGTTTGATGATGAAAGAGAAGATAGTCAACTAACTGGTTCAGTTAGTATAACACACACAGGTCATAAAGGAAAGGAGTTACAAAAACAGTTGAGCACTGAAGTATCTTCCTTTAAACAGCCAAAAACAGATACAGGTGATATAAAGAGAACTTTCATTAATATAAAAGCAAAGAATGATCCATTGAGAATGAAGGTATATGATCAATATCTGAAAATGGCTCCACACAATCAGGAAAGATTAATGTCAGCATTTGACATTCAACAAGGCAAAATGATGATGAGCCATTTCAAATCCAAGGTGCCAAAACCCACAACAACATCTGATTATATTAGGACCAATTTTGAGGTCCTGGCAAAAGACATTCATCCCTTGGACCAGATAGAGTTGCATAGACAAACTGGGGAAATGATATACTCCACCCTTACTGATAAGGCCATGACAACCCTTAGGCTGCAAGATTCTTTAAAGAATACAAACACACAGTTGCAAATTGAGAAGGCTTCTTCTCAGGCAAAAGATAACAGAATAAAGTCTCTGGAAGATGTAATCATCAGTTTGGGTCACAATCCCAAAGATATCAAAAGCATTGAGGTACTAATTAAAAAGAAAGATGATGATATCGCTGCACTAAGAAAGCAACTGAAATTGCCAGCCTCAAGGCATCCCCAGACTCAAGAAGTTTTGAAGGAAAATTCACAGGAAGAAATGATGGAGTTGCTCTTGAAAATGACTGAGCAACTGAGTGAAACAGAGAAAGAATTGGAACAGGCATTAAGAGAAAAATAGGATGTCATGCAAACATCCACAACAGAGATCATTACAGGTACCACAACAACAGATCAACAAACAGAGTCAGCACAGGTAAACACTTCTGGTTTAAGTTCTGATGAATTGGTAAAACAAATGGAAAGTTTAAAACTCAGAGTCATAGAACTTCAAACCACAAAATTGCAGCTAGTAAATCTGGAGCAGAAATATGATATGTCTAAAAAGACTCTTGCTGATAATACTAGGGAAATCAAAAGACTGGAAAAATTGGTGAAGACTTTAGAAAAAGATCTTTCATTAGAAAAGCCTTTGAGAGAAATAAACGAAATTATTTGGGATAATATAATTGAGACAATAAAGAGTGTTTGGTCCTTTATTCAAACAATCTTTGAACAAAATGACTTGATCAAAGTAGCTCAGGAAGAAATAGACAAAACCAGAGATGAATTAAGGGGCAGACCTGAGCAAGCCAATCAAATTATACAGTTTTTGAACACCCATACCAAGCAACAGCTTGCAGAGCTTGGAATTGATGACAAGACATGCACTATTTTAGAAATAAAAAGAGTTTTTACCAAAAGAACTCTTATGCAAAATTTGGAAAGGAAATGCTCAGATATTCTGGAAGAAATTAATGCTTTCAAAGGAAAATTTCAGGTTTTATTGGACAATGGGTTACCCAGTCCTATGCTCTCAGAGGACAAGATAATGGACCTGGAAACCTATGTTACTAAAATAGATATACATGCTCATAACGTAACTGCTCATTCTATCAGTTCGTCAGAAGCAACATTGCCAACATGGAGGAATCTCTACGACAGGTTAAAGAATTTGTTTCATCTTGAGCATGAAATAAAGTATTTGTTCCCTAATCAGACCACTTTTTATAGATACACAGAGGCCGATGAAACATTAAGAAAACTTAAAAGAATCATAATAGCAGAAGATCAATGGTGGGAAGACTTATTGGAAATTTTGTAAAATTTATCTTCAGGTAGAGAATTTTGTCTTTTTACCATCATGTAAATGATAAATAATGAGCACAGGTTAAAGAGTATCAGTTGGGCAGTTGAAAGAGTATCAGTAGAAACGAAGAGTATCAGACAAGCAAAAGAATTACTCAAAGGGACAGCATCGAGCCCTATTATAGCACCTGCCTCCAGCACATCCACAAAAGGAGGAAACATCACACCAGCAATTACTTTTTGTCCTATCTACGAGACCATTTGTCTCCTTTTTATTGTAACTTATTCATTAGTCACCCTGGATTATTGGCTAGGTTAGTGTGAGATATTTTAAATCATTTTTTGTATAAATAAACCCTCAAAGAGAGTATTGAGGGTGGATTCTACTACTTCGCTGTGACATTGATGTTTTTGGAATAAAAGCGTTTTGGAGAAATTTATTTGTGGCTTACTGGATGACAATTTGAAGCTCAGGACTTTTTGCAGGATTCATGTGTCAGACTGCAGTTCAATAAGTCTTTCTATCCTATTTTTTAAGTTTTATATCTGTCTATAATATCATTGTGTCCATTTCTGAATACTTGACATAAAAGAATAACTCAGAATTTACTTAATTGTACTCTGAGTTCAGTTGTGATTATTCTAAATGTTTTCCTCTAAATTAGTTATAAGCAACGAATTCTTAATTTCTCTTGCTTCGCTAATTTAAACATTTTGATTACTATAGTAAAGAATTCTTCATTGCTCTTTATTTGTAATCATTTCATTTCTTTCTTTTGAACATGGTGAAAGATTCTTAACTGCCTTTCATCCCTTCAAACCCATTCCATCCACTTTAAATTTTAAGGATTGTTCTCTGTTTGGCTATCTTGCCCTGCAAAGCCACCTTGTGTGTAGAATAGAAATCCAGTAAAGCCATCCTTTGACTCCATAGCCCAATGGCCTGAAAACATTCAACCTTGCCCTTAGTTGGCGAATTCCACCATTTTCAAACAAAATCTTGGATTTATAACTAGCCTAAAACTTTGTAAGAACAAAGATAAATTATAAAGAGAGAGCCCTCTCTGGATGCAGATTGACTAGATTCTGCATCTGAAGGTTGGTTTGTGGTTACCTCGGGTATACTTTACTTTTCCACAACTTCAAGGAAAACCTGAGTGATAACACCACCAATTTATGAATCAAAATGATATTTACGATCCCTAAACTCCCTGGATTCCAAAAGAAAAATCTCCTTTATAACCTTTAGGGGACCTGAATCGAAGAAGTTTGCCACTGATTCCCAATCGAATAGTCGACAATGTCTGGAATAGGATGTAATATCCCCAAAAGGGAACAAGCAGAGATACAAAACAATACTTCTCATAAAATAATGCAGTTCAGCAAAATAAAGCAGGAGGTCAATATGGAGGCTCAATAATGTCATTTACATCAGAAAATCAAAGTTATATTGAAGCCCATGAGTCATAGAACAGAAAATAGAAGACTTTACATGAAGAAATGCTAAAAAATAAGGGGTTGCAACCATATAATATGGTTGTACAAGCTTGACAACATTATTTTATTAGTTGAAAAGAGTTGTAGATTACACTTCAGATCTAGAGTAGATCTTTGTACAAAAAGATAGATTTATATCAGATCTGTACACTATAGAGTCTCCTCTTCAAATGCCCATTGGGGTTTTCAGCAAAAAGTGAAGTACATGGAGTAGATCTGAGATCTAATGCAGCAGATCTGCAGAATGATTCAGAATTTCTGAAGCAAATACATCAGTATTCAGTTCAGATCTAAATGTAACATGGATTAGATCTATAATCCATGGATCACCACAGTGAAGGGCATATTCCCAACACAAGGGATCTCTCCTCCAAAGTATGCCAAAACTCCCTGCAACTTGCTCCTTGCAAATAACGTAGTTCTAGAAGATCAACTGCGTTGTAGGCTCTAGAACATGGTTTGGCCTCAAGCCAAGATCTGCAAATGAGCTCCAATCTTCCAACACTCTCTTGCCAAGGGGATAGAAGACTCTCCCACTGAAAAGAGGCACTAGAATGGCCTAGATCTGAGTAGATCTTGCCTCCACTTGCTACAGCTTACAAAGACAACCAAACCCTCAACAGGATCTGTGTTGTAGTTGGAAGAAGAGCTTGGAAAAATGCCTGATAGTGGTCAAGAAATGCAAGACTCCTCCAAGAGCTTCTCAATGGAAGAGGTGGGATCCATGATCAGGAACACCCACTGCTAAACAACACTATTCTCTTCTAAACAACCAAGAGAATAAGAAATGTCTAAACAGAAAATATCTTCAGAAATAATATGGTCATCAACAACCTTCTCTTGTTTTCCTTCTCTTCCTTGTATAAGATTGAGATCTTGCAAAACCCTAAACCATCTCAATGATTTAGCTGCTTTCACATGTGTAGCCTCCAACTAAAATTGCGTTGTTCATCAATGAGGATCACTTCTTCTAGACAATGTTGTTGATTTGGTCATGGTTGACCCAGTTAAATAGCTCAATCCCTTTCAAACATAAGGGTGTTTTATTAAGATAGCCCAGATTTATCTTTGTTCACATGTTGCATTGATTTATTCATTGTTTCAGGATTTTTTATTGCCCTCCTTTACACATTTATTCATGCAACAGGAAAATGAAACAAAATTGTATATTCCCATTAGCTTGGGCTAATTGGAAATATTACAGTCCTCCCCTCCAAAATGTTGCTTGTCCTCAAGCAACTGATAAGGTGAGCGCTGCAACACTTCTCCTCCTCCATTGGTGACACCATCATGAGGTAAGCTTCCTCTATAAGCTAAGTGTTCACCAATCCAACCCTCCATGAATTGTTCCTCCAAATTCATCATGAGATGTACACAGTCCATGCCACAAGGAGTCAAGAACTCAAATGAAACAAACATGGCTGAACCAATACTCTCCCTAAAACATGTAGCATAAGGTAAATAGAGAGTCTCCATCCCATGAGGTACATACATGCTCCCCATCCTCCCTCCATAAAATCCCATAAAGAGTACAAGTATATAATCAATGTATGGAAGAAAAACTACATATAAACAAACACAAATTTGAGTATGAGGAGGTGGGTCATAGTCCCACATATGGTACTAGTGCAGTGCATCTCCTGCCTGCATCAGATCAAGGTGTGGTAAGTGGTTTCCACACCACTTGCTGCACATGTCATCTCACTATCGCTGAAAGTGTGAGATATGTTTGGTACCTTTGGGAAGCACCCATCATGAAAGAATATCTCCCTTTGCACATCAAGGGAGTGGCAAAGTTTAGAAATTTTAGTGGCCCATTAATAGTTGCCATGATATTTACATGATATGTCACTCCTCCTTGGAGTCATGGCCTGCATAAACATGGTGAAAGAATATGTAAAATCAGAAAATAAAACTTTCTTTACATGATCAGATTTTTCACCAACCAGATTCCTCATACACATGGAGTTGTGCATGGATCTTTCTCCTCTTTCAGAAGAAGGAAGAGATGGCTGAAATGACTCTTGCATAGAGTCCCATGGCTACCCCAACTCCACACAGTTCATGCATTCTTGAAAATGTTGGTGTAGTTCCTCTTTCAAGCCTTCCCAATCAAAGCTTCTCATGATGATGTTGTAGATCCTCATGGAATGCATGTGGTTGAAACATAACTCATTGTATGCTCCTTGTAGTATCTTCTGTTTGAGCTTAGAAGCTCTAGATAAGAAGCTCCTATCATGATGATAGATGACTCCTCCTTGGACCAAGTAGCCCTCTTCATGAAGCTGGTTATCAAGTATCATACATGTGTGAAGATCTTTGGAATAATCCACTAGCGGTTGGGATTTTCAATACAAATCTACACTACTCAAAAATGAAAACGTTGATGATGCATCAACAGAAATGTCTGTCATGTTTTTGATCTCCTCCTTGGCATCTCCTATGCCAAAGGTGTGTGTTGGAAGGTTGTTCCTTCCCTTATTCTCCTCCCACATCGCAGATCCAGAAATGAGAGTGGGTGATGATGATAAGGGAAAAATATTTCCCTCCTCCATGAGCTTACCCAAGTCTCCCAGCACTGTAGCTCTGTCTTCAAGTGCTCCAATCCCTCCTGGATCTAAGTTTGGAGCAGCAAGTTGTGAGGTCTTCCCCACAAAATCTGAATCAGGTGGCCTCCCAGGTGGTTTTCCACTAGATAGCAGTGTCCCATGCAAAAATCTCATGAACATAATAGATGGGACTGTAAGGTCCTTGCTTCCACTACGCAAATCCGTATCTCTTTTCTGTGTGGAAGTGTTATGTGAGGGGTAATTATGCATGCCTTTGATCATCCAAGATTCACCACTCTTCTTGTCCACCGATTCCATTTGCAAAGCCTCCCAATCAGTGGTGAATTTCCCCAATGTAATCAACCATTGAACACCCAAGCTAACATTGGTGTCTAGTATGTCAACTACAAAGAAGTGATCCACCAAGGTGTAGGATCCCATGGTGACTAAAAGTGATGGGAAATAATGCATGCATTGCATTGTTCTATCTCCTGAAACAAAAACAGAGAATCCCTCAAGAGTATCAGTGGGTATGGCCCTCCTTTGTACAAGATGGGCATCAATGAAGTTGTGGGTAGCCCCATTGTCAATCAATACAAAAACCCTATGATTCATGATCGAACCTTGAACTCTTAGGGTCAAGTACTTAGGTACTCCTTTCAAATATGCAAGAGTTCCTCCAATAGGAGAAAATGCTACATTTCCATCTGATGGTGTTGGATCTCCCTCAACATTGTCAGCGCTGTGACCCCCTCTTGGTTCATCATCTTCATCCTCCTCAAAATCTAAGAAGATCTCTATGTAATGTGCTTTACCAACAACACATCTATTTCCAAGTACCCATGGTTATTGGCAAGTGAAGCATAGCTTCTTTCTTCTTAGATCTCTTTGGACTTCAATATCAAGAGGCTTCTTGAATGAGTTCTCCTTGGAAGGAGCAACTTTCTCTTCCTTCCCTTTAGAAAGGAAAGAGGGCTTGTTCTGAAAGTTTGCCTTTGATTTTGGCAAGGCATCTTGAAGGTCTCTAGCCCTCTCAATGGCATCATGCAAGTTAGTGGGCTTGGTAGATTTTACCAACCCATGAAGAGGTTCATCTAGACCATCGATGAACATATACACCCTTCTTGCTACAGACAAGTCAGGAACCATAATAGATAATCTCAAAAATTCAGAAATAGAAGACTCTGTATTACCTGATTGCTTCAACTTTGCAAGGCTCATGAAAGGTGCCTCTAGATCTCTTCTGTCAAATCTCTCCACCACTCTTATAGTGAACTCATAATAAGCAGTCACATTGGCATGACCCAATGTAGACAAGCCATGGAACCACCAGTCATGTGCTTCACCCTCAAAGTGCAACGCTGCAATCTTGATAGCTTCCATTTCAGGGACTTTTTTTAGCTGGAAGTAGATTTCAATATTTCCTACCCAGGCTTTGGCATAACATTTGGATGACCCATCAAAATTGGGTAGAAATAATTGCCCATAGAGTGATGTCAATCATGATTCTGAGTGAATCCACCATCTCTATGTTGATGCCTTGGTCTTCTTTTGTCCTTAAGGTGACAGAACTCTTGAAAGCTCAAATGATCTTTGAATATCTGATTTTGAGATTCATATTCTTCAAAGTAGTCTTCAAGGGATGCTTGTTCTTGTAACCCTTCATTTCCCACAGCCAAAACTGTAGGCATGGTGGAGCGTTGGGAAACTTGTGGCCGATTCACTGGTTGATCATTCCAGTGGTGATATATGCCAGAGCTTTCTCCAAGATGAAATCTCTTAGGAGATTCTTTGATTATTTCCATTCTCATCTCTTTGATATCTCTAGCAAGATCTTGCATAGCTTTCAAAAGAGTTTTTACAAACTCCTTTCCATCTTCATCACTTCCAGATTAAGGGGCTTTACCCTTGTCTTGATCATCATTTATGTAATCAAATTTATTTTGTCTTCTTCTTATATACCTCTTCTCTCTGTCAGTAAGAGGCTCATCTTCTTTTGAAGACATATTGGCTTTGGATCTTCAATAAAGCACAAGTTGTGCCAAGATGATTGCTCTGATACCACTGTAATATCCCCAAAAGGGAACAAGCAGAGATACAAAACAATATTTCTCAGAAATAATGCAGTTCAGCAAAATAAAGCAGGAGGCCAATATGGAGGCTCAATAATGTCATTTACATCATCAAATCAAAGTTATATTGAAGCCCATGAGTCATAGAACAGAAAATATAAGACTTTACATGAAGAAATGCTAAAAAATAAGGGGCTGCAACCATATAATATGACTGTACAAGCTTGACAGTGTTATTTTATTAGCTGAAAAGAGCTATAGATTACACTTCATATCTAGAGAAGATTTGTGTACAAAAATATAGATCTATATAAGATCTGTACACTATAAAGTCTCCTCTTCAAATTCCCCTTGGGGTTTTTAGCAAAAAGTGAAGTACATGGAGTAGATCTGAGATCTAATGCAGCAGATCTACAGAATGATTCAACATTTTTGAAGAAAATACATCAGCATTTAGTTCAGATTTGAATGTAACATGAATTAGATCTGTAATCCACAGATCACCACAGTGAAGGGCAGATTCCCAACACTAGAGATCTCTCCTCCAAAGTATGCCAAAACTCCATGCAACTTTCTCCTTGCAAATAACGCAGTTCTGGAAGATCAACTGCACTGTAGGCTCTAGAACATGGTTTGGTCTCAAGCCAAGATCTGAAAATGAGCTCCAATCATCCAACACTCTCTTGCCAGGGGGATAGAAGACTCTCCCACTGAAAAGAGGCACTAGAATGGCCTAGATATGAGTAGATCTAGCCTCCACTTGCTGCAGCTTACAAAGACAACCAAACCCTCAACAGGATCTGCATTGTAGTTGGAAGAAGATCTTGGCCAAATGCCTGATAGTGGTCAAGAAATGCAAGACTCCTCCAAGAGCTTCTCAATGGAAGAGGTGGGATCCCCGATCAGGATCACCCAGTTTTAAACAGCACTATTCTCTACTAAATAGCCAAGAGAATAAGAAATGTCTAAAAAAACAATATCTTCAGAAATAATATGGTCATCAACAACCTTCTCTTGTTTTCCTTCTCTTCCTTTTATAAGATTGAGATCTTGCAAAACCATAAACTATCTCAATGATTTAGCTTCTTTCACATGTGTAGCCTCCAACTAAAACTACGATTTTAATCATTGAGGATCACTTCTTCTAGGCAGCGATGTTGATTTGGTCATGGTTGACCCAGTCAAATAGCTCAATCCCTTTCACACATAAGGGTGTTTTATTAAAATAGCCCAGATTTATCTTTGTTCACATGTGGCATTAATTTATTCATTGTTTCAGGAGTTTTTATTGTCCTCCTTTACACATTTATTCATGAAACAGGAAAATGAAACAAAATTATATATTCCCATTAGCTTGGGCTAATTGGGAATATTACATAGGATGCCCCCAGAGCACCACCCATGTGGTTAGGTAGTTGTTGGCGAGGATCCATTTCAACATAAGACCTGCAAACAAACCAGAAGACGACCACTCTAGCTACCTGAACTATCAAGTTATGACTAGTGACAGGATAGTAAGACCCCACAATAACATGAAATAACAAGTTATGAGTGACAATCGGAAGGTGAAACCCCACTATAACACGAACCATCAATTCACCAACAAGTTTGTGGAGGATTAAATGTTGGTGAAATTGAATTACTTGAAGCCCCTTACAAACCAGAACCACAATCCATTTCAACTTCCTAGAACCCCAAATATCGTGTGGACCAGAATGTACTAAAGTTTGACGCGTTTGAATTAACGAGGAACCAGTGAAACCGTAGCCTTTTTCAGAACCAAATGGAGAAGGTACCCTAGTACCACACTCCACATACCAACACATGAAGAGTAATCCAATGTTCATGCTAGGGGAAAAAGTTTTAATTATTGTTGACCATTTATTTTCAATGTTGTTGTGCTAGTATGGGAATCTACAACAAACCGCTTTACAGAAAAGGTATGGTTATATTTAAGGTTTCCCTATCACTATTTTACTAGTAGTTAAATAATAAAAATGCATACTTTCAAATTTGAAGACATCATATAAATATCGTTATTCTTCTTGAACCCAAATTATTCCTATGTTGGCTACAGGAGAAAGATGAGATTGATAACCAAGAAGAAGGGAAAGGATCAATACCTTGAGTAAAGTGAAGGTTAAAGTTGACAACTCAGCTAATGTAGCAACTAATTTCTCTAATACCTATTGCAATTGTTCATGGAGAAAGTGTGGAATATGAGAATGCAACATATACTCTTGCTAAAACAGTGTTACGAGATGCATGCAAGTTAGCTTCCACTTCCAATAAAGATATGTGAAAGAAAGCCGAGAATGAAAACTTGTATGTATCTAGTTGGCTTCACTTAGAATAATCAATCAATTGTATTACAATTAGGATTTTGTTAGTTCTACCTATAATTTTATATTTAGTCTATTGTTTTGTAATATTGACCATCTCTATTAAGTTGTTTTTTATATCCGAAATATGCAAGTTTTCTTTTTAACATGAGGTCTTCTAAGAAATATTATACACAATTTTTTACTTGCTTGAATTGTCTATCACATGGTCACACTATATTTTTTCAGTATCAGAAGCATTTTATGAAAATCAATGAAAATCATTGCTTCATTTGGAAAGGCCTTTTGGCAGCTTTAGAAACCTAAAATATTAAATGCAGATTCTATTTTGAGGAAAGAACAAATCTTCATCGATAAAGCAAAGAATTTGGAAGATGAGTTCTCCAGGTAGTATTTCTCTTTGAACAACACCACTAGTTGTAGTGGATTGTCAATATTTATAGTTGTTTAACAAGCTTCAACAAAAATCTTATTCTTTTTTGATTGATTATTAATTGATGGATTTATTATTTATACTTGTTGCTCTTTCTTGAAGTTTCTGCACTAACTATTTTGAACTAATTGAGGATCAAACATTGGTGGTATTGTCGTAATATGTTAAATTATTTTTTGTATTGAATCAAGAATTTGTTGTAAAATATCAATCAATGTGTTATATATTGGAAAATACAAGTATGGTAAATGTGGGAAAACTATTGGTGATTTGCATGTAAATATGCAACACATATCGAAACTACTATTATTTTATCTTTTCATTATAATGATCACTGATCTTTTGAGTTTGATTGATTGAATATGGCCATAGGTGTTCCCTCAAATTGGAGGTTTGGTGTTGGAATTCAATGTGGATTTTCCATTCAAGAATCATATAGCAACTGGAATCTGAAAGTTACGTTCCAAAATAATCCTCTTTGGGGGATTACTAGTGGTGATTGCTACATATTTTCGATGTTGGAAATTTGCTCCAAATCACAACTACTATATTGTACCACAGGTGAGGAAAAAAATGAGAAGGGAATTGTCTTTGTAATTTATCTACTTATATTGTAGTGATTCATAAATATAAGAAAAACATTAATAATTTGATATATATTAGTTGGCTTATTCATATGTGATAATGGACCCAAATATTAGTTCTTATCTGAAGAAATTCTCATTATACTTGGGCATTCTTTACATCATCGACCTCTAGCCCTGGACTTATTCACTTAGCCTTCTTCATTATCGGGTTACATACATGTATACGAGGCTATCCTATTAGTGTATCCTTTTTACTTCATTTCAGTTTATTCTAGACTTAGCTTTGACATTTTCTAGGAGTTTTGTTTTCACTCCCACATTGTATAAGTAATATACAACTTGATATTTTTAGCATGTAACTTAGTTGGCATGATTGTGCCTAATCTTTCATTGAAGGTTGAATACTAATTTTACTAAGGTGTTATTCTATGGTGATGTTTTATTTTCTTTGTTTATATAGGTCATCTGGCCACATAGAAGCCACTATTGCCCAACTGAAGAAAACTTCTTCGAGTTTCTTGTTTTTATGGGGAAAAATGGCATTGACAATATTGTTGATGTTGAGGTATATATCGTATAAATACTTTATAGTCTATTTTAGTTAATTATATTCTAGTGTTCATCGTCTTTCATGTCTTATAATCTGCATTGTATCTTCTTTATTTTTCAGAAAAGGAACTCATTATTAATGGTAAGAAGCAGGAATTGAAGAAAAAAAGAACAATAAAACTGGAGCGACAAAATGAAAATTAGAGAGAGAGAGAGAAGAGAACTGGTCTAGTGGTACATGTAGATCCAATATCCTGCATAAGACACACACATAGAGATTGTTGGTCAAGTCTTCAGAGTTGGTGAATTCACTCACAATACCTTGGCAACACAATGATAATGTTTTGAAGTGATGAAACAATATTTCATGTGTAAATTGTACTTCGACAAATATTAAGTTAGAAACTCATACTGTAATACTTGATATTTTATATAATATAATTTATGTGGTTGAAATTGTTTATAGTTGCACTTGACATTATTTAGTTTTGAAATCAACATATGTAACTTTACATTTTCGTATTAGATGAACATGTACATTTTATGACATTTTTTTAATTTAGTTGCAAAATGATACTAATTAATTTATGTTGATTAATAATGAACACATAAAATCAATCTAAAACTACTAAATTATTAGTTTATGTTTATTAATGATGAACACAAATAAAATGAATATACGACTAAATTAGTTGCTTATAATGATTGTTAATTAAAGGAAATGAAATGAATATAAACTACTAAAGTAGTCATTTATATAATGAATATGAAACTACCAAATAAAGATAAATGACTACTATAAATGATAAATTTGTGATTACAAATTATGACTAAATTTTGCATATATACGACTATTAGTAGCTAATTTACAGTATCTTATAACACAACCAAAATTTAGTCATATTTCTTTGGTCATTAATTGGTTTCAAATGATGACTAAAATTTACATATATATGACTATTAGTAGTTAATTTACAGTATTACAAATGACAACTAAATTTTGCATATATACGACTATTAGTAGCTAATTTACAGTATCTTATAACACGACCAAAATTTAGTCATATTTCTTTGGTCATTAATTGGTTTCAAACGATGACTAAAATTTGCATATATATGACTATTAGTAGCTAATTTATAGTCTCTTATAACACAACCAAAATTTAGTCATATTTCTTTGGCCATTAATTAGTTTCAAACGATGACTGAAATTTTTGTATATATGACTATTAGTAGCTAATTTACAGTATCTTATAACACGACCAACATTTTAGTCATATTTCTTTGGTCATTAATTGTGGAAATTAATGACTAAGCCAAAAAAATTAATGACTAAATATACTACTAGAAAATAAAGTTGAGAAAACCAATTAATGACTAAGCTAAAAATGACTAAAAGTTGGTTGTGTTATGAGATACTGTAAATTAACTATTATTGGTCACCGACCGAAAAATAGTCGTTTATCTGCAAATTTTAGTTGTTTTTTTAGTAACTAATTAGCCATTTTGTACTGGTGACTTGACAATTAAAGGAAATCCCAACAGGGTCAGAGATTTGTGGTGCTACCGAGAGGAGGAAAACAACCAATTAAAAGGAGGGACAAATCCCCGAGTTATGTAAGAATAACACAAAGAACATTGACACCCAGGTGAAGAACTTATGACCTGACAACAAAAGACTATGGGACCCATTAATACCCAACTCTTCGATAGACAATGACCATTTAGTTTAAATTGAAATTTTATAGCTGTATTTATCTAACCCATTGGTTTACATTCAAATTTTATAGTTTTTTTTCTTATTTATTTTAGTATTTAAGACAAAGGAAATCACTTTGTATTTTCCAAGTGAGTGTGCAGTAGGAGCCATTCACATCCTTTTTCTTTGAAGCAAGAGGTTCGGCTCAAGACCAGCGATAGAATAGAACTTTATGCACTTTGGATCTTTCTCAAAGCTACATTTGAACAAAATGTGAAAAGGATCAAGATTATAGTGATTCTAAGCATGTACTAGATTAAGAAAATGGTAAAAGAAACATCACTAATATGTTATTAAAGCCTATCATGGTAGAATTCATGTGTTGAAAGGAGATTTTGATTGAATCTCTTTCATCCATGTTTATAGGGAGTTTAATTAGAATGCATATACTCTTTCGAAAAAATCCAATTCAAGAAGTTGTGTTGATTGAACAAGAGTTCAAGAATAATTTTCCTCAACAAGTTGTGCAAAAAGTTTTTTTTATGGGTCAGTTGTCCTTTTTTTTGTTATGATCTTTGTATAAGAACTTAAGGAAACTCTAGTTTATGTTCTCAATTTTTTTAGATTATATGATGGAAATAATTTTGTTAGTTTAGAAAGGTTGTATAAATATTTAATGTAAGGCAAGGCTGCAAGAAGAAATACACGACAATAGTATGGGGTGCTTTTTAGAGGTAATACTAGAGAAATAAAACTTCTAGATTGTTGACGTTTTGAGTTCGTGTTCTAGAATGTATTTTTTTCCAATGTGAGTGAGTTGGAGTTGAATATTAATGTTTATCCTCCAATTTTTTGTGCTTATCAATCTATCGATCACATTTCTATATAGTGGAACACTATCATGTATTCGATGTGTGGGTGTGAACTTGAATTAATAGAAAGTATCATTGAGACAATTCTATTTTATAGTTGTTATTTTATTTTTGTATCAAATTTATGTATCTGCGACGTAAAATTGTGGAGATTTGATTCATTTCCCTAAGTTAAGGGGTTATTGAGCTAAGGCTCTAGGATGCTTCGACCAATTTAATTTTTCAAATTTGTTGTAGTGGATCATATTGGATTGGTAGAGAGAAAAAAAAACAGCGATAGAGCCACAATCTTTGGTGACATTGAACTTCGAGGATTCTCAACAGCAAAATGTTAGAATGTTATAATGCAAATCTCTCTGGATTGTGGTAAAGTTTTTCAGGTCAATAGGGTTAGCAACGACAACTAGTTTCTTTGTGGTGGGAGTCGCCACCTTTGGAGCCACAAATTTCACAAGCTTCTTTAGATTTGCAAGCTTCTCAACCTTCTTCGGTGTCATGGTCTTGCATAGGATTTTATCACAAAGTTTGATCGCGAGGAAAATTTACCTCTTCAGATATATTTCCCCAGGAAGTTATAAGACCTATTGTTCAGGCATACATGTTGTGAAGGAGCATGGATTGTTGTCAAGACATAAGACTTTGATCGGGCATAAAATGTAGTACAGGGGTGCATGGAGTCATAAAGTTGTGGACTGAACCACTTGGATAGGTACTATGGTGCCAAGTGTACTGGTATCTTAACTTGAGGAGGGGAATGTGAGATCTCAGGTGAGATGGTTGATGAATGATTGAGCCCAAGTTAATCTCCCCAAGTCAAGTTTAAGGGGGGTATTTTTAGGGTGGTTCACGCAAACTTGACTCGGTCAAGTTACCAATAGTTTCCAACTCTCAGTTTATGATAACCCATGGTTTTTCCCATGGTATTCACGTGGAATATAACGTATACAAGGTAGAAAGACTCCAGGTAAATTGGTCCTAGTGACCAGTGGAATCCCAACAATCGTGTCTTTAGACACCACCACTTCTCTCAATGTTTTGTTATCCTAACAACATCATATAATCCATCGAGGTACTTGCAAGCCATTCAAAAATACTATTCAAATTTGAGCTTTGATTGTGGAATCTTGTTAAATCTGAGATATAATATATGTATAAGAAGTTTGGTCGTTGTTCCATGTCAGAGAGATGACATAAGCTTTCCCTTCTATTGTGCTATGCAACAACCCCCCCATTTTCATTTTCAAAATAGTTTAAACCTTTGATAATAGAAATAGGGACCCTTCTTAAAATATAATTTTCATTTTAAATAAAAAATTAAACTAAAAAACATTGTTGTTTTTATAAAATAAAAACACAAAAAAAACAAAAAAAAAGATTAATAAATTTCATTTTCATATCCTTGTGATCACCTTATCGCAAATCGCATCCCGCATAACATTTTTCCATTGAAGGTTAAGCACAAAACAACGAAATCCCGATTTTGCAATCAACGATTTGAACTTCGCAAGCGTATCATAAATCGCACATTGCAGATATACGTTTAAAACTTAAAACAATACTTACCAAAGTTCCGATGTTTTGATATTACGATTTTGCGATTTCGCAATATCGCAAAATCACATATCGCATAAACAAAAAACAATTCGCTTCACAAAACTGGTTCAAAAATGTGCGATGCGATGGATTTGACAGGTTTATTAAAGGTTTTAATGTGAAAATAAATCGTTTTAGAAACAATTAAACATGTTTTATCATCCCAATGCGAATAGTTATTATTTTTTATGACTAATTAATGATACAGTTGCTTCCCAGAAATTTTCTCTTGAAATTGTTCATTTCAAATATATATTTCATCATTTGATCATTACTCTGTCTTAAATAGGTATTTTCCTTCAAGACATGTCGATACACAAATTAATGCAGAAACACGACAAACAAACTGTTGCATAATTGGAATACACAGAAATGTCCTCCACAGTCTCAGATATTGTTTGCACTGTAGATGGAGGTGCTACGAAGTGGCAAGCCATCTATACTATCCTCAGAGATGAAGAACCTGAAGTAGTGGAGGTCAAAGCAACTGATGATGATGCAAAGCCCTCAGATTTATAGTTTAAAGATGTCGCATGCTCCTTCCTTCACAGAATATCAGCAAGAGCCAGCCTTTTACCATATACTGATATGATCAGATGGGTGGTTGAGAATTCAAAAATTAAAGACAGACAATTCAGAACCATTAAGAATGAGATCTTAGGTTCTTTTAGAGCTGAAGATTTGAAAGTCATGTACAAACTGCCTTACCAACAAGACATCTATGACAACAAGTTTGTTGAAAAATTTGCAAAGAGTAATGAAGACCCTTTCAAAATGATTCAAGGTTGAAGAAAATTGGATAACAAGTTTAAGCATGAGAAATCAGGTATGTATCCTATCGCTTCACTTGAAAATCCCTACAATTTTGTAGCGAGAATGCTGTGCAGATTATATGGTCTCCCTGATAACACCAAGTTCTCTATAAATCAGACTCCCTTTATTGACTCCTGTGTTAATTCTCACGTCATGAATTGGGAAACCATTCTTTCCAAAAATCTAGCTAAAGTGATTAATGAATATCGCCAGGCAAGAGCTTCTTCTTCCAAATCCATCCCCCAATTTTTCATGAGCGCATATGTTTTTGATGCCATTCGTTTCTCTACCATCTTTCCAATTATGGGTTGGAAATGGACTCCCGAGGACCCTACCCCTATTCATTTGAGTCATACACAGATATGGGAACATAATTATGTACCACATTTCCACAGATTATGTTATGGGGTTGTATTACCATTACATCAGTTAATGTTTGATAGAGAGAACCCGAGGTTCACTAAGGAAGCTATCACATATCTCCAAATGATAGGAAGATGTTTCATTGAAGAATCATTTTCATACATCATAATATTCGGAAGCTCTGCTCCTCCACATGTTCTTCCTCTATATGTTTCAGATAAACTAATGGCAAGAGAAGTGGCTTATCAAACTGTCGGTAATGGACTCACTAAAACTCTGAAAGATAGTAAAAAATCTTTATGGACAAGTTTCCTAATTCAGTGTGGTTCATTCTCCCTTAGTAATTTCAATCATGCATCGAAAGAATGCCAAAATATTCAAATTTTAAAGCTCCCTGTTTTACCGCAAAGGAAATTCGACCCAGAGAAGATTGCTATCAAATTTACTCAGTCAATTAAAATCAAACCTGTCATACACACAGATGATAGATTTGAAGATATTTTGCAATCTGTTGAAACTTTTGAACAAGTTCAAAACTCTTTCAGATTAAATCTAAACCCTGGGGAATTACAAATATTCCATGAGTATAGAGAACAAAGACTCAAGCGTATTCCACAAAATTTCTTAATTACTAGTTATATGATTGAACCAAGCAAGGTGATCAAAACAGAAGAATCAGACCCACAAACTGAAAGAGAGCTAGATAAATTTTGGACTTCAATTAATAACACATTGATGGATACCCCCGAGGGATCATCTAAAAAAAAAATACAGGATTTCAGACCCCTCAGGGTTAGATTGTTT
The DNA here is from genome assembly GCA_034641835.2 of Pinus albicaulis. Lineage (NCBI taxonomy): Eukaryota > Viridiplantae > Streptophyta > Pinopsida > Pinales > Pinaceae > Pinus > Pinus albicaulis. The sequence goes on from CM076582.1 coordinate 481,978,686, forward strand.
TAGCAAAAGAAAACACTGAAATTCTTAGGACAAGCTCCCAACATACAAAATTTATTCGTGCATTTCCTACTGATGAAATTATTCTAAAGGTAATTGATATCCCTCCACTAGATGTATTCTACAACCCTCTTCATGAAGCTATAGTAAGGAAACAGAGAAAGAGAAGGAGGATTGAAACAGCCCCAGGTAATGAGATTATGGAAGTTGTATGGAAAGACACCCCTTCAAACCCAATAGAAAACCTAACTTGGTTATCACAATTTTCTAGAGCATATACCACTGCAACAATGGAAAAGGCAGCTGAAGTATCCATTTTGGTTCAAGAGAAGGATGATAAAATAATACAGCTACAACAACAACTGGATGAAGAAAGGAACAGTCTGAAACAAAAGGCTGAGCAACAACTCTTCAAATTACAGCAAGATATGGAAGTACTTAAGATAAGTTATGAAAATAACTTATCCAGCAAAGATACACTGATTAAGGAATTGAGAGAAAATATTATAAAGTATGAAGGAAATCCTACTGCAGAGGAATTCATTAAAGAAGCATTGGAATTAAATGCCTTATTCTCAAAACAACAAGATTTGTTTATTTTACAAATTTCAGACATAGTTCCACATTTGGAAATCAATGAACAATTGACTAATACAATCATTGATCAGAGAATTGAGTTTAATGAACTCAATACCAAAATTTATGACTATATTGAATGGCAGGATTCAGAGGAAGGGAGAAGGTCAAATCTCCAAAAAATCAAAGAAACTTATAAAGATATTCTCTTTACTGATTGGGATGCACAAGTAAAACAGGCAGAATTGGAAATAGCTAGAGCAGCAGGCATATCAAAGAGCATTGTCAAAATTATCAACCACATGTTGCATACCTCTGGTTTAATTAAAGAAGGAGATCCTAAATCAATTCCTGATCTCAAAATATTAGGGCAAAATTGGAAAAATACAGGTCAAATATGAGAAGAAACAATTGCATAGCTAAAAAGGCTAATTGGGAAGCATACTGGCAACTCTTGGTTAAACCTCATAGTCAAATTATGACATTGAATTGTTCTCTAGATTCCATACAGAGAATGCTGCCACTTTTACTTGATGCTATATTTATTGGATAGATGAAAACGCAGTTCGGGAAGCCTCCACAAGTTCAACCAATGTCCGATATTTGTGAGCAGAAAAGTAGAGCTGGCCGTAGCCTATCATCATCATGATCATGAGTTAGTTTGTTTTGATAATTTCAAATTTAGCGATTAGATACTAGGAATGAGGAAGGATGTTTGAAACCGCCTCATAAGATATTTTGTACAATCTATTTTTTAAGTAGTTAATATAGTATTTAAACCCTTCTCATGCATTTAGAGAAGGGTCCATGATTTTTATTAAGAACATTTACAAAGAATGCTTTACTGTAAGTTTGTGGATGTCTTAATAAAATAATGGAACATGGTCTTTTCAATTATATATCATCTTGGTTGATCACTGTTGATGCAATTTTGTATTCTTTGAATAACTTATTGATAGAAGATTGAATGTGGCCTATTATCACTGGTCAGATGAGCAGGACAACACACATCTGGTATTATTATCATGTATGCTAAACTTTGTTTTAATATTAGTGATAAATATAGCTTTCATGAATTATGTATGAAATCAATTATTTCTGTTTGAAGTATTAATTGCACTATTGTACGATATCATAATAGAAACTGATTTGTTTTATATATGATCATCAAAATATATGCGATATGTTTTACATCTTCTTTTGACTAACTATTTTTCAAAAGGATTATCTTACAAAAGTATTAATTCTATTAAGTCTGTTATTGATCTAAATCATCATAGACTGATAGATATCATTTCAGATCGCATAAAATCAGTATTATCCCGGGTTAGATTAGATCAGATTCAATTCAAAGTTTTGCATCTTAGAATAAAGTTGTTTTAGTTTTTAGTTATTCTTCTTGTAAATCATTTGAAAGAAACCCAACAATCATATAAAACCCAAAACTGGGAAACTGGTCCCATTACCCCCAGTCGGAGCCACTATCCCAAACGGAAAAGGAACTGTTTTAAGGTCCGGACAGGGTGGTTATCCCCCTTGTTGTTGCCACAGATTTCTGAGGCCTCAACACCATCCTATGTTCTTGTTCCGCTAATGTATTTTGAATTTTGTGTCCACTACCGCTCATGATTTGTGGCTTTTTTTTGTTGTAAGCCTGCTTAGATTTTGGGTTTGTCTGGATTAAATATTTTATGTTGTTTTTCTAGAATTTGCAGGGTTAGATATGTTTGTATGGTTCTCTAATGTAAGTAAGGTATTGAATGAAATATTTATCCATAATATCTCTACGAGTGGATCCAAGCCATAATTTGGTGGTAGATTATTGTTTTTTGCTAGTATTGGCTAGGGATGCAAACTCTTCATTTTAATTGTGAGGTGAGAATTAAAGTCATATATTTAGCAACCATCCTATTGTGAATGGTTATTATCCAAAGGTACTACTTTATTTTGATCTATTGGAAGTTTGAATTAAAAAAAAAATTGAAGTAAATTGTTCATTGTTGTTGGGGATGCATTGCAAGGATTAGAGTTAGCTACAAGTGGTATGATTTTTGTGAATCACTTGAGGAATCTACTTATCCACCCAATTTTAAGGCATACACAAATATGGTTCAGATCAGGTGAATTTTCTTTTAATTGGGGATATTTTGATATCTTGTTAATTAAAAAAGGGTGAATCCATTAGTAGATTCATATCTAAATGAGTCCAAAAATCTAGATGGAGACAATTACACAAATTGGATGTTTAAGATGTAGATGTTATGGAAGGCTATAATGTCTTGTCAATAGTATCAGGAGCTAAAACCAAACCGGAAGCACCTACAAATTTAGTTTAGGATTGGGAGTGTAGAGAGAACAAGGCCAAGGTACTCTTGAGGATTTACATAAAGGACAACATTATTCTTCATATCATGGATTGCAATACATCTCAAGAAACCTAGGAAATACTTTAAAAGTTGTATGAAACTTCAATTACCAATCAAGTGTAATTTTTAAAGAAGAGGCTTTTCTCAATTAAGATGGAGGTAAATGAAAACATTAATGAATTTATTTCTAGAATAAAATAAAGCTATGATAATCTTCTTTCTATTGGTGAAAATATTTCCAAGAGTGATCTAGTACAATTACATTAAATGGAATGTTGGTTGATTATCATATATTAATAAATGGAATTGCAGCTAGGGAAAAGGCTCCTACATTTGATGAATTGACAAGTATTCTCCTGCAAGAAGAAGAAAGAAGGAAGAATCTTATTGGAAAATCTCCAAGTCTAGATTTGGGGTTAGTAGCCAAAGGGAAGAAACCATAAAATGGAAAACCATGGGACAAGAACAATGGAGGAAAGTCACAATCAAAATCACACCCATGCACAACACCACCAAGGAAAAATACCTATATAAAGAGGAAGTATGGATGATTTTTTTGTGGTAATCCTAAACATTTTAATAAATATTGCAATAAAAATAAATTTGATGAATCCAAGCATATAAGACATTTAGGAAATTTTGTTGATAAAGAAGCCACATGTAGTGATAGTCTCAAAAATCTCAAATTATTTATTTCAAATGTTTCTTTCTTAAAAGCAATTTATGATGTTAATGCATGGTTTGTTGAGTCTTGTGCTTCAATTAGTATGACATGCAAAACTAAATGGTTTGGTACCTATCTGAAAATAATAGTGGTGCTCAAATCTATTTAGGAGATGAGAAATATTGTGAAATCAAGGGCTATGCCGATGTATGTGTAACTTTACCAAATGAAAATGTGAGACAACCTCAAAATGTGATATATTTTCCTGGAATCAAGTCAAATCTAATCTCAGTGTCCACCATTATAGGTGAAAATCTCAAATTTGAGTTCTTAAAGTCATAGTGTATTGTGAAGGATACAAGATAACTACAACAACATAGCAAGATAAGTACAAGTTGGAGGATTGTAAAAGCTTCAAGTTAATAGGAAATATCATTAAGCAATGGCATCTACAACCATGACAACATAGGATCTATGGAATTAAAGGTCTAGTCTTCTCAATCACAATGATCTTGTGTTACTTCAAGGAATGGTGGAAGGTCTTCAAATTTTAAGAATAAATATGTTGACTATGAAGGATGTTCATTAAGAAAATAGCATAGGGAAGAGTTTCCTACAAGAATAAAAAAGATAAAGTAAGGAATTCTTGAGCTAATACATACTAATGTGTGTGGTCCCATGCAAGCTAATTCATTGGGTGAAGCTTCATATTTTCTTATTTTCATTGATGATAAAACAACATACACATGGGTCTACAGTATCAGAAGAAAAAGTGATGTATTTGAATACTTTAAGGAATTTAAAAATATGGTTGAAAAGGAAACAAGAAAATACATCAAGATCCTTAGGTCATATCAAGAGGGATAATACACATCAGGGGAATTCATCAACTACTACAAAATTCATGGAATTCAACAACAATTTACAGTGCCACATACTCCTAAAAAAATGGTGTAGCAGAAAGGAAAAATAGAACACTAGTTGAATGTGCTCAAAGAATGATAAAATGTAAACATTTGTTTAAATTATGGTTTTAATGTTGAAGCAATTAGCAGTACAATATATTTGAAAAATAGAAATCCTACAAAAGGTCTAAAGAAAAAAACACCTTATGAAGCATTTCATGGCTATAAACCAGTAATGAGCCATTTGAGAATCTTTGGAAGAACAACATTTTTTCGTGTTCCTAAAGAAGATAGAAGAAAGTTTAATTACAAGGAAATAAAATGCATATTTATTGGTTATTGCTTTGATTATAAAACTTATTAAATGTATGATCCAATTACTCACAAAACCTTTGTAAGTAGAGATGTCAAATTTCATGAATGTACAAACAAGAATCCAAAAGAGGGGGAGCACAATGTATGGAAATTACGTGAATATAGCAATGAAAAAGAAGATGAAGATCAACAGGTTGATGTTGAAGAACAAGGTAGCGTTGAAGCTACTTGCACACTAAGAGGAAGTGGAGCAACTCCAAAAAGCAATGAGCCTTTATGAATATCAACAAGGAAAATTCAAACACCGGTCATGTATAAAGATTATGCATTAATGACTAATTTATGAATATAGTTGAGCCTTCAAATTATGAGCAGGCCAAAGACCATAGAGAATGGATGGATGCCATGAAAGAAGAATATGATTCTATTATAAAATATGATACATGGGAATTAACAAAATTTCCTAAGGATAAAGTTCCCATAGGCTCAAAATGGTTGTTCAAAACTAAATTTAATGTTGATGGAACTATTGATAAATATAAAACTAGATAGGTAGAAAAGGGTTATTCATGGAAAAAAGGGATAGATTATGAAGAAAATTTTTCACCTGTAGCTAAAATGAACATCATTAGAATAATGATTGCATTGGCTACTAAGCGTAATTGGAAGTGAAATCAATTAGATGTCAAGTCAGCATTTCTAAATGGGGAATTAAAGGAAAAATTGTATCTTGTTTAGCTAGAAGGTTTTGTAAAGCGGGGAGAAGAACATCTTGTTTGCATGTTAAAGAAAGCATTATATGGACTCAAACAAGCACCTAGGTATTGGTATGTGAAGATTGATAATTTCTTATTTCAACAAGATTTTACTAAAAGTAAAGGAGATCCAAATTGGTATATCAAAAGGGATGAAAAAAGGACATATTGTTTTAATTTTTGTATATGTTAATGATCTTATCATAACAGGAAATGCTACAAAGTTAACTGAAAATATCAAAAGCTTTATGTCACATGAACTTGAAGTGAAGGATCTTGGAGAGTTGAATTATTGTTTAGGCCTTGAAGCTTAAAGAGATAATGGTAGAACCTTAGTCACATAAATTAAAACATAGGAATTAATCAAAAGATTCAACATGAATGGATGTAAAGTGGTATCTATACCATCGGAAGAAAATGTTAAACTCAACAATGATGATGAAATAAAAGAAGTGAATGACACAGTGTATAGATCATTGGTGGGAAGTCTAAATTACTTAACTACTACCAGGCCATATATTTCATATTAAGTGATCATACTTAGGCAATTCATGGCTAAGCCACGTGAAATTCACTGGAAAGTAACCAAGACATTCATTTGATATTTTAAGGAGACTACAAATTTTGGTATTGAATATACTAATGATTTGAATGTTGAGTCGATAGTTTATTCATATTTTAATTGGGAAGAAGAGCCAAATGATAGGAAGTCCACCTCTAGTTATTCATTCAATATTGGATCATGTATTGTGTCATGGAGCAACAAGAAAAAACCAAATATTTCTTTGTCTTCCACTGAAGTTAAGTACAAGGTCTTATGTAGTGCAACCAATGAAGCAATTTTGCTAAGAAGAATTCTTGAAGACATGGGAGAAAAACAGGAAGGATAAACAATGATCAAATGTGATAATCAAAGCTCTATTAAACTGGTGAGCAACCTAGTATATCATGTAATATCAAAATATATTGAAACATAACGTCATTTTGTATGAGAAAAAATGCAGTCAAAGGAAATTGATTTGATATATTGTATTACAAATGATAATGTGACAAAATTGTTTACTAGGTCTCTAGGAAAATATAACTTTACATTATATAGAGACAAGTTAGTTGTGGTAAATAATTCATTTCTCCATTAATGGGGAGTGTTAGAGGTAATAGCGAAATGAAAATTCTAGTTTGATAGAGTTTTAAGGTCGTGTTTTAGAACTTTGTATTGTTTTCCAATTTCAGTAAGTTGGAGCTTAGAATGAGTCTTTATCCTCCAAGTGGTTATGATTATCAGTCTATCAACTCCATTACTATATAATGGGACACTATCATGTATACAGTGTGTGGGTATGAGACTAAATTAATAAAAAGTCCCGTTGAGATGGTTCCTGCTTTTCTAGTTGTTCTTTTAATTTTGTTTTGGTCTTAAGGTCGAGAGTCCAATGAATGTTCATTTGATTTCTTGATTGAAATATCAATACAAATATTTTTTGGGAAAAAAATATAAGCACTTTGTATGATTGGAGAATGTTGGAAGATTTTAGGGTAGAATACATTATTTTTATATTTGTTGTTTTTTATAATTTTTTTATTATTCTCATTGAAGGTCATAAATTCATATCTAAAGAGAATAGAGTATATACATCTTTATAATCTAAATAATCAAATCATTCTATGAAGTGACTCCTTTCACATACAAGTAGATCTCATGCCTAAATTAATGTAAAGGTTCCTTGTTTTATATATAAGAGAAATTTATACTTAAATTAGACATTAACCTATATTATAATCTTAAATTAAATGATTATTATTCTTATAATAATATTGCTTTATACATCCCCCTGATGGGGGTCACCAACCGTTGGTATAGTTGTCACACGAGCGGCCATCAAGGCCTACTCTCGCTTCGCATGCACATTAACTTCTCCCTCATGCGCAATATGTGCATTCATTTCGCCTGTACGAAGAATGATATCGTGATTTTATTGATAAATATGAAGGTTGTCTTAGGTTGTGGTTCAGTTTGGAAGCTTGGGCGATGAATTTTGGTCAAGAGGGTCATTGAGGTGTGTGGGTTTGGATCCATGGCGACTCCCTGGGGTTTCGGCCTTGGCTGAGAGGCATAGTGGAGGTTAGTGGCATTGTGGTGTGGTTTGGGTTCTACCATTTCTTTGTCCTTGGGACCTGAGCACTCGAACGGGCGAGGAACCGAGTCGTCTCCAAAACTTCACCCGTTATTGGCTCGCACTCATCAAATTACTCTCTCTGGGGCTCCAGTTCTCTGTGTGGGGTAAGAAATTTGTGTTTTTCGATTCCTCTGCATGTTTTTTTATTTCGAGGGTTACCTTTTTGGTGGTTTGTGGTTGCGTGGTCTTTGGCTCTTTGTGGCCGCTCCTTGGTGTCTCTGGGCTGGCTCGAGGGTGGTCTATGTGTTATTCATTGATTGATTATGGTTGTGCTTTCTGTGTTGGTGGGAGTTTTGGGTGGTGGACATGGTCATCATTGCCCGACCTTCCAGTCTGGACGACTGTTTGTTCTTCTTGTCTAAGAGGGTGGGTGGCTGGTGCTCCGACACAGTATTTTCAACTACCGCAGTTTGTTGGTTCGGGTAATTGTTTTGTGCATTGCAGGTGTTTCACTACTTCTCTCTTGGGGCTTGCCTTTGCCAACAGGTAGGCTTGACCCTTTTCTCCATGCCCTGCCAACGGGGTCGCCCTTGCCATGGGGGAGGGTAGCAGGTTCAGGGGAGGTGTCCCGAGCCCAGCCATAACATGTCTCCTACCAATTCGGTTAGCTGGGACACTAAGGATGTCGAAGCTCTCTCTCCGGCCTATTCGCCTGGTCATGTTGTAGCTCTTTCCACCATGGAATCTATTATGAAATAGCTTCGACACATCCAAATTAATATGGATATTCTCAAGGACCATGGGTATGAAGACTGAAATGAAATTATGGCTTACTTAAATGACATTCAATATAACCAAAATGAAATTCTGTAGCAGTTGGACAGCCTCCGTCGCAACCATTGTCGCACCATTGACCACCTTCGTAGCCTGGAAGCGAGGGTGGAACATATCAATTACCATATGCATGATCGAGTTGGTTTCTTTGCAGCCCCCCCTATACTTCCCCCTCACCCCCTTCCTTGATATGTTGTCATCAGTTATGGTTTCCTTTTTATCTACTTCAGTTATGCTTAGGCTTGAAAGCCTTCCGAAAATAATGTTTGTAAGTTGTCTATTATGGTATTCTCTAGTCCCCAATCTCAAAAAGTTTGGTCGGAATGAGAGAGCAGGGATTGTTGAGACGAATCCTTTAAGTTGTGCCTAGTTGAAAATCTAATGAAAGCAATTTTGAACGACAAAAACAAATATTGTTTTATAAATTGTTCACAGGGTCTTGGATAGACGGTGATTGGGTGCTTTGTTAAGGAACTCCTTGATATGAAGTCACTGATTCAATTCCTCACCTTAATCAAGATAATATATTGGACATGATGAATATGTAGTCTTGCCAAACTTATAAAAAAATATTATGTTATAAATTGAATTATAATTAAAATTTACAATTTTATTCAATTAATTAAACAATATAAAAATAATATTATTAATATGGAAATTATTTTAATAATTTAACAAAATATTATATAAGTATATTAAATATTTAATTTTTTATTATATATTTTAATAAAATAATATATATGAGTTAAAAAGATAATTCAATAATGATGATTATGAAATATTATAAATATTATATAAATTGTAATATCATATTTTAAAATAATTACTTATAAAGATATGACTTTAAATTGTAAACTTTAAATCTTACAATTTCTATAATATTTCATATGATTAAATTACCCCTATGAACTCATATATATAGAGTTAGAATTTTCACATGAAGGTGGCCATAAAGGATTCTATCATATTCTCGGATCGATACTTCAGATTCCTAAGCAATAATGAATGAAGATGATTTCTCAATGATTCATTCCACTATTGATTAATAATTTGGATGTATGCAGTGGATAATCACTAAATGAAAGGTCTATCTAAATAATATTTTAATTGTAAGTTTGATAACGATCATTTAAATCATGTTCATAATGTTACATTATGCTTTCTTTATTTTATTTTTCGTAAATGTATTAAAAGACAAGTTGTATGGTTTTAAGTTTCCCTATAATCTTAGGAATCATTAGGGATCACTAACGAGAATAACAAAAAAATATTTCATGAGATTTATTTGTTTTAGTCGATATAATGAATTAGTTATAATGATATATGTTATGGGTATTTATTTTTTTAAGTTAGAGTTTTTTCCATCGTGAAACGTAGTGATGAAGAAAGTTATTTGGGTCCGATGATGGTATTAATTGATTATAAATTAACTAGTAATTGCATCATATGTTGCAAAAGAAATGCCATAAGGAAATAGTATATAGCATAGGAAAGAGTAGTCTAGAAGAAATAAGATGTTGCAGAGAGGAGCCATCGTGAAGGAATGAAAGACAATTTTTGCTTCCATGGAAGCAGGTCATGGATGTTTCAAAGATATTGATGATAAGAGTTATCAACCAGAAAATTTTGTTTTAGATATTGAAATAGGCAATTGAGGATGAAAACATATATGTAAACCAACATAATCTGTTCACATATATAAAAATTTGTTATAGATATTGAAATAGGAATTGTGGGTGAAAATCCTTTGGTGATTAATAATCCTCCTAAACAAGTATGAAATGAGCATGTAACTCAAATAAGATATTTTAAATACATTCAAGTACAATCTATCTAGCATAAATGTAAATAAAGATAATTCTTATTAACAGAAATGGAGTTTACTCCAAGTTCATCTACATATGCCAATTGCATTCACCACTTAAGAGCAATAAAAACAAGTTTATTGAGAAAACAACTCCAAATATTCATATATGCAACAACTACCTTGTGCCTCATAATTTACATTTGTGCAAGGAGGAGGAGAGGAGTGTGAGGTGCAAGCTAGAATAACAAGAGAAAGAAGAATCTTGTTTGGGACTTGAGATAGATTCATTGTGTGAATGATAACTTGTGACATCCCTAGCCATTTTCTTTGATTTTGGATCAGGTTATAAACTAATAATTTGTGAAATCCCTAGCCATTTTCTTTGATTGTGAATCAGGTTATAAACTAGAATACACTCTCTCTTCGTAAGACACTACAATATATATTGGATGGAGGGAAAGGTTATGATAAAACTTGTACAAAAAAACCCCTTAGGGTTGTCTCAACTTACTCTATTGTTAATCACAATGTCAATTTTGTTAAACTATAATCTATAGTAAGGACTGAGTGGGTTTTTTCTTTTGTAAGTTTTGTTTGGAATTGAAAAATAAAAAAATTATAAAAGCTAAAATTATGTAGTGAAAAAAATTATTTAAAATTTAATAAAAAGTTGAGTAAGTTTAACATCATATAATATGAAAATTGTTTATGATTATAAAGTAAAAAACATGCAAGATTTTTTAGCTACAATTAGGTAATTAAAGATAAGAAATTTGATATTCATTAACAACAACAAAAAAATCAGAAAGAGTATGTATGTAGTTACAAACTATTACAATTAAGTAATTAACTGTAAATTTAGTGTTATTTAAGAAATGAGAATTATGAACATTCATTATTATTGCTCAAGGTAAATCATGTCCTCTGAAATAATTTGCAAATTTAAAAAAAAAATCACATATTTTAAAAAGTTTCATTTTCATTTAATTTTAATATATTAAGAAATACTACTCATGAATAATAAAACAATTGTAACATAAATAATATATAACAAACAAAACAATGTATTTTTGGAATAATAAAATAGTTGTAATAAAAATAATATAGTACAAGAAAAACTATGTATATTTGGATGTATGAAAATTTAGATACATTAAGTAAAATTTTAAGAGAATAATTTTGTTATAAACAATTAAAAATAATTTTATTAAATAATTATTATAGATCTATATTATTTATCAGAGGGATCAATTTTCTTTCACTCTAAAAGAGGCTTGCATATGAAGAAATTTGATCCTTCTTGGCTCTTGGTAGATCCATAGTTAAGATTGATCTAGTGTTTGAGATAATGCTCACATTAATGCTATGTGCTAAGTTTGGGGATAGGTTTTGAGGTTTTGTAGGAGACTGTTGAGATATTCTCTCAACCTAAATCTCCAAGATTAGAATTAGTTGGATCTCACTCCAACTATATGTATCTCTGTTTATTGTGTGCAATACAATCAATTATTGCGTGTGAATATTGTGCAATGGATGCTCTTCCAATTTCTCATATGGTATCGGAGTCTAGCTGGGCTTAATCCCTCACGGGAGTGCCCAGGAAGATGAAATAGTTTGGGAGAGGTTCTTTGTACATACGTAGATTAGGAGTGTTGAATTTTTTTGTTTGTGTAGATTAATATGTGAATTTATCATATATCTGCATTGCAGAACTCCGCTGCTGTTAAAGATATTTGCGATTTTATCGAATTCCAGATCGGTGAAACGACGATGCATGGCCAAGTAACTGTTGATAACAGTCTAAAGCTGCAGATCCTGGGGTTGTGTAACGGTGGAGTTCACGACCTCCCTTGGAATCGAACATGCAATTTTTTCTACGACGGACGAACATTCGATTTGGAAACATAAACCTCATCGCGATCATCATTCCCTTGTGCATCCAGAGCTCGCATAACAGTTTATGAGGACCTTTCTATAACGAATTTCACGCTTTGTGTTGTATAATTTAAGTCAGTCAAGTGAAAATATCCTCGTCTTGCGTTGCATAATTTAAGTTGGTCAAGCAACAAGAGGAGTGGACGAAGGTTCGAGGTGCCAAACCGCAATACTTTCATTGGCTCGTCAGTGAAAGATATTGGTAAGATCCAAGAACTTGTGTCTGGAGAAAAGATTTTGGTCCTATTTTTTTGTAATTCAGGTCTGCTAAGCGAAAGACGTAGCATACAAATGTTCGAGTCACAAGGCCATGAGATCTGTTTGAGCTTGGTATATAGAAGTGTTTTTGAAGAAAATTGGTGATCCACCGGGACGTGAAAGCCAGCAACATCATGCTCGATTCCGAATATGCTGCTCGGCTCAGCGATTTCAGCCTCGCCCGTCTGATTGAACACGACCGCAGATCCTTCGCGAATACGGCAACAATGAGGACGACACAGTGCCTGAGAGAAGGCATTGCGTTCACGAAAGATCAGAGTAGTAAGTAGAGCGGCTAATGTGTGGATCCATAGAATAGAAGCTGTGCAATAAGTATCCAGCGTCAAGGGAAGGATTCGATCCCTGGGTCAATTTGAAGCCATCACCATTGACTTCAAACGCTGCAGCTGTATTGGTGTATGGAACAATGCGATATTGAAACACTTAAAAAGTGTGGTAGACACATGAGAAAATGCGATTTGCTTCAGGCGCCATTTTAAGTTGTTTTAATGATGGGTTGGTCGCTTTCTTGGTTGCATCCATCAAACTTTTTATGTCAAAATTGTTATTTTTTATATTGTTTTAAGTTGTAAAGAAGAACCAAATTTTGAACATAGTGATGTAGTTCAAGCTTGTATTTCTTGCGTGTTCTTCGGTGCCACAAGAGCATGTTACTAGTTTGATTATGTCCAGTATGTTATAAGTTGTAGACTCTTGTTGTACTTCGGTGCTCCAAGATCGACAATTACAGGTTACCTTTACCCTGTGAGTTTGTAAGTATGTAGAGAGGTCAGTTGTTTAACTGATTGCTGAAAACATTTCGTACTTAGATCGTTGTCCTATATAACTGTCGAAATTTTCTCTTCGGGGGAATTTCACAGATGGAAGTGTATCAATAAAATGGTTCAGTGTCGAGACTTTCCTTCGGGAGCTTAAGAAGCATCAGTTCTACAAAGTGCGTAATTGATGGTCAAAATATTTTGTACTTTAAATGTGTCAAATGGGAAGCTCGAATGTGTGGAGAAGAAAAGAGCAGAAGCCGGAAGATTCAGAGTGGGTGTAAGTGCTGATGAAGACCAGTCAGACAAAGACAAATGACAAATTTTGTAATTGTGATTTCAATGTTGTAAGTTTTGAAATGTAAGCATTAAAGGGGGGGTGTTTGAGATAATGCTCACATTAATGTTGTGTGCTAAGTTTGGGGATAGGTTTTGAGGTTTTGTAGGAGATTGCTGAGATATTCTCTCAACCTAAACCTCCAAGATTAGAATTAGTTGGATCTCACTCCAACTATATGTATCTCTGTTTATTGTGTGCAATACAATCAATTATTGTGTGTGAATCTTGTGCAATGGATGCTCTTCCAATTTCTCATATCTAGGCCATCTTAATTCCCCCCTTTAAATAAACTACATTCTGCATGAATAGCATGGGTCAATACCATGGGTTGTCTTTTATAGTTTATTATTATTTTATTATTTTTATTTTTTATTGTATTTTGACTTAGTTAAAATGTTCATTACATTATGTCAATCCTTTTATTTAATTTACTTTTATTTTTATTTTTGTGTAATTTGACATAGTCTCACCAAAACCTAAATTCAATCTAACTTATTAAAAAGAAAAAAAACTAACATTATAAAAAACATACACTAGCAATTGCACCATATGTTGCAAAGGAAACGTTGTAAAGCAGTAACATAGGAAATAGTAGTATAGAGGAAAAAATCTTAAAATTTCAACCAATCCCAATGAAGAGTTCTAAATTACCCCTATTACCATTAATATTAAATTTAAAAATTGAAATATATATATATATATATATATATATATATATATATATATATATATATATATATATATATGATCAAATAGTGTAAAAATATGGGAGAAAATTATAACTAACATAAAACTAGTAAAGAATATAAATTGTTTACAAATCAAACTCTTCCACCTGAACATGTGGGAAGCCTTTTATTTCACAACATAAATTTAATTTATTATAATGTAGTGTTTGATATATTTTCAAATCATAAAACTTTCCATATTAAACCATTGGTAAAACTTCAAAAACAACCCAAACCACAGAAAAAATAAAAATCAAATTGCTATATGAAATGAAGAATTCATATCTCAACATTGTGCTTCCTAATTATGACACATCGATAGTAAAGCATATGTAGAATTTCATCAAAACACAAATCTTTGAATATCAAGAGAAATATTTCTGACCTTTCCCATAGTGATTCAAGATCATTCAATCCAGTTCAGTCTGGTAAATGCTTTATTATATTTTATTAGCAACCATCGGAATCTTATTTATATCTTAAACTAGTAAATATATATGATTCAAAACTTAGAAGTCTTAAAACTATAATGCTTGTACTGCGAGCGTCATATTCATGGGCACTTATGTTTATTTATGTTTATTTCCGTGTGTTTTCAGGTTAGCATAGCAAGGGCAGACATCCTCATTTCCAGATGTACTAGGAGGAACACAATTGCATTTTCCACAGCAGGTGCCACAAGCTTTTAAACATATCTTTTGGCGGGATGACCCTTTGCATATTTCTCTACATGTTGTTTTGCAATATGTATTAACTAATGCAACCCCAGTTAATAATGCTAAGGATAAGGCTTGATTTCATAACTCAAGTTAAAATAAGAAAATTTTTGTGACACCCAAAATCTTAATGTTTGACAACTATAATTCAAATTATCAAAAATATCTGTGAAATTTTATTGTGCATCTAATGGCCTAAAACATTTCAATCATCTAACATTTGATCCAATGGCTCAGACATGAACACATCAACAGCTAGGGGAGTGACAACTAGGGGAGTTGTTTTTTATAATATTATTAGATTAGGTATATATATATATATATCATTTGGAAATAAGTAGAGTGAGTGTGGAGGGTTATGTGTGAAAAGTAGTCATTAAATTTTATTGATAAGATTTATAAAGTTGTTTGGGGTTGTTTAATGAGGTGTTTGTCTAAACAGTGAAAAATCATTGAATCTGACTATTTTTTTTTCAAAATTTTTAACAATAGTACTGTTTGAATCATGTTTTTGATGGTGGAAATGGATTGAGTACCATCAAAAATTCTTGGGGCAACCAAAATCTTGAAGTTTGACATCTTTAACTTGGATTTCTAAAAATTTCCTCCACATTTTATCAAAATCATGCTAGAATTTCCATTGTTTTATGGGAACAACAATGCCTCCTTAGACTACCACCTAAATTTTTCTTATTATAGTTATGACTGACATTCAATTTTGCCTTTGATTGCATATTACTTTGTCTTTGACCAAAAATTTATTCTCCTTATCCATAGTTTAACATTGTGAGTCCATTTTTTATTTTTTTATTAAATTTATTTATTTGTAAGGTGATTGGTTGAGGTCTTATTATGAACTATTTAGTAACTTCCATTACTGTCTAAAGCCATTATTCACTCCAACTGAAGAAAGAATCATGGATTTTTTTTTAATGTTAGTTATTAATTTATTTATTTTTCATTTTTATTTAACTTTTTTTTTTCATTTTCATGAATTTTAGTTTTTTCTCCCTATTTTCAATTTAAGATGACAAATTTTAAAGAGGAAAAAAAAAAAATCCAATATTATTTTTTTAATTTTTAGTTTTATTACTTTTTAATTTGACTTATATTTTTTTGTTTTTTTCTATTACTTTGTTTCTCTATTGTCAATTCCAATTCCATTAATCATATTTTTTTCTTGTTAATTTTTAATTTGACTCTATTTTGTTTTCTTCACCTTTCTATAATTTTCTTTCCTCAAAGCAACAACTATAAAATAAAACTTCCATTTCAATGAATATGATCAAATTAGTAAAAAATAGTTCTAAAATAAGAAATTAATAAAATTGAGTGTAATTTTCTCTCGTAATCTTATATATAAATATTTCATTCTTCATTATACTCAAATCTTAAACCTTATCATTATTGTCTTCACTAAAAAGATTTGAAAAATGACAACTAGTGAAGTTAAAGTTAGCAATGTGATTCCTGTGATTATTTGTGTTATTATTACTCAACATGGTTGTTATAGTTCTTATAACTAATACATGTGAGATTAATTTTTATTTTTATTTAGAACTAAATAATTTAATATATTCATATTTTTATTTATATCTTTATGTTGTATGTTTAAAAAAAAATATTTAACATATTCATATTTTCATCAATAATGATGAGGATTTAGTTGTGCCTTGGTATGGTTATTTATATTTCCGCTGAAATGTCTAGTCATCGAAAGTTCCAAAATTGTGTAGTAGATTCCTGCAAAAATTGTCCTATAGCCATGTATTGAGTTACAAATGAGTCTCATATCATTTTGTGTTGCACAAGTCTACCTCAACTAGCTCACCTCTTTTAATGTTATACGAGCTACCACTATGTATTGGGCATTAATATAAGTATTATTATTAATTTACATAATACTTATTTGTACAGTGATTTGTCTTCAAAGTAGTTTGTTTTATGCAAAAATGTAGCTCTCATTTGAAAGATGGCAATGTGGACATTGGAAATTTCATGGAACAATCATGGGTTGATTGCATTTTTGGAGTCAACTTGTTCATTATACATTGGTGAAATTATGCATAATTTTTCAATAGAAAAAATGTGTTTTAGTAGCCGGAAATTGTATGGTATAGCATGGTTTTAAATGCAAAATTCCAACCATCTATTTCCTCAAATATTTTTTTATCTTTTGCATGTGCTTTTAGCTGGAAATTGTATGGGGCAACATGTTGGAAATTATAGGGGGCTTTTCTGAATTCTATTTGTTTTTTTATCTTTACTATAGTTGCAAGGTTTGTCTTTGCCATTGGGGGATAACGCCTTATTTGGTGCATCAAATCACCCGCTAACTAATGATTTCCATAATGTTTCTATTACAGAAAACAAAGATTTCTAACTTATTTTTTTGCAACTTTTCACTTTAGCAAATATAATTCGTTGAAAATTTAAAAAGTTACAAAAATGGTGGACCATTTCTAGTTTATCTATCTATCCATCAACAAATCTTTATTATTTATTATTTTAATTTTCCTATATTTAAACTAAGCGACAGGTACTTAAAAATGCCACTTTGCATGATATAGATCGTGGTTATGTGTCTAGCCAAGTTGGTCGAGAAGTCCAATTTTTCTCATTCACAACAATTGAGCTAGTGTCCATCTTATTTCAATGCACAAATGCCACCATGAACAAGTTCTTAATTGAAGAATATTTTCATTGTAGCTTTTTTGCATCCAAATACAATGCACTAAAAAAATAATAATGACAACATTTTATGTGGAAGTGAGATTCAATTTTAGTCAATAACGTCTAATGAGCTAGAAACAACTTCTCATTGAAGAACTTTTCCCATACTTTTTGACTTATTCATGTTTACATTTTTTTGCATAGAATATGCTTTTTTGACTTATTCATGTTTACATTTTTTTTGCAGAGAATATGATTTAGATAATACATTAGCTTAGAAGAATCAAGGTAACAATTACTTTGCACCCAACACGTGATTGTATAAGTAACATGAGTAATTATTAGGTTATTTTTTGCAAACAAGTGTGATTATCTTGTGAAGCATTTTATGTTTTTAGCTTGAACATATTGAAATTTTTGATATTTCTTTCTTGAAGGTGTTGATATTGTTGGACATTGGATAAACCAACGCTCCTCATGTGTTTCGCAACATGTGTGTAATTGCCTCTCGTTGATCAGGCGATGTGTCTGTTTACAGACACCTACAGGTTTTGGTGACCTACAGGGTTTGGTGTAACAAAAATCGTGATTCCAAAAAGTGGTATCAGATTGAAAGGTCTCGATTTCAAATCACACCTGGATCACGCTGGGGGAGATTGTTGGACATTGGATAAACTAGCACTCCCCGTGTGTTTTGCAACATGTGCTTAACCGCCTCTGGTGGATCCGTTAACTCTGTCGATGTATATGTTTACTAACACTTGTTGGTTTTAGTGTAACGACAATCGTGATTCCAATATATATTAGTAAAAGACCTCCCATATGCATTGAGGATGCAAGCATAAGATAGCAATTCCTTTGCACCCAACTAGTGATTATATAAATAACACGAGTAATTAATTGTTCTCGAATGTAGTAATATGTTATTTTCTTATGCGAACACTCATTATTATCTCATTGAGTATTGAATTATTCTATTTTTTTCGCTTGAACATATTCAACAATTTTATATTTCATTCTTGAAGGTGTTAAAATTAGTAAAAGAACTTCCATAAGCATTGAGGATTCAACATTGAATTATATTATTTAAGAACATCATAGTATTTTCTAACTAATATGTGTTTGGTCTATAGATAAATAAAAGATTTGGTTTGTGATTCTAATATTTTATTTTTTGAAGAACATTACAAAAAGCCTCCTTTTTGTACAAGAGAAACTACAAATAATAGTAATAATTGTAATGTCTTTATTGTTTTTTACTTTAATTTATCTATATTTAAACTAAGCAATATAGACCAACTACAATGTAGCATCACTTGAACACATCTTTATTAAAATATTTTGTTTACTAACATCAAGTAAGCATAAAAAAACAAAGAATATAAATAATAAGTGCACCAAAGTCTATTACATTCTTTTGCCTAAATGCAATTCTTTTGTTGTTTTATTGTTTTTTACTCTAATTTAGCTATATTTAAACTAACGTGCAAGTATTATATAACATTTGTTTAGAAATTTAGTGAAAAATATCAATTAAAGAATAAAATTTATAAAATTTTGCTATTTAGTGAAAAAACAATAAATAAAACTAGAACATGTGTAAAGTTTGATGGTGCAATATAAGATGACCTCGAAGTCAATGGATAAGGAGGAATTATTTTATGTTAGAGATTGAATTTTTTAAATAAAAATAATATGTAAAAAGAAGGTAATATTTTTTTTAATTAATAATTTTATATATATGTATGGTATACTATGACTTCAAATTTCCATATCTTGACCTTTTGAAACATAGTGGAATATTGAGTGCCTTGAGACATGTTAACTTTCATTATGGACACATGGATCCAAATTTGAAGCATTTAATTTTTTAATTATCCCCACCTACATTTCTATCCCGTCAATGTCAACGTCACACCATAGCTGAGTCTCGCTTTATAGTTTCTATGAAACCGTCAGTTTGATTAAAAAAGTTTCATGTGAGATAAGGCACTCTTTTTAATTATACAAAACCGTCAAATTAATTTTGAAGTATTTTATTTTGTTTGTTTTTAAAAATTTTAGTGAAATTTTTGTTTTAATGTAAAAATGGATTAGTAATCTCAAATAGTTCATGTAGGTTAATTCTTTTTAGGGGGAGGATTTTTCATGACTTGATATGCAATGGTGGTAGGTGTGGGTTTGAATTTCAGTGAGGGTTTTTGGTGACTTGCTTATGCAGGGGTAGCAAGAGTGGGTTTGGGAAGGTTATTTACAGAATTGGAAAATAATAAGAATCAAATTATGTTTATGTTTAGGATTAGGAGAGACATCTGAGGACAAAGAGAGATATTTTTGAGAATTAATAATATAATAAGAATTTTTAGTTGGTTTTCAAGTTTTATGAGGATTCATGTAAGAAAGATAAAAAAAAATGTGGTAATTGTAAATTTTATGGCAATAATTCAACAAATGAAGAATTTCTAATTAATAATATCTTCCAACTTATCTACATTGATAGACAAATTTAAATATTAATAAACCATTTTGATCACATAATTTTTTACCATGTCTTTCTTCATTTAAACTTGAAGGAGGATGACATGGAAAATAGAGGTGTTCTTTTGAATCAGGGTCAAATGATCTAAAATGAGGTGGGCATCCTTTTGCATTATCTCCCATGATACTTAATGAATTTTAATATGAATACAAACATCTAATCGATAGATAAATGGCATTTGAATCACATCACCATGTAAAGATGTTTAACTCACTCCACTCCCCTATACCATTTCCATCTCTCAACATGATTAGGACTTAAATGGTGTGAGGATTGAGTTGACGTTAGGATATGATTTGAATACGGTTTCAATTCACTTCATAGTGATGTATTTTAAGGGTTGAGGGCATTTCTAGAGGTGTGTTCACTCTCTCTTGATGGTGTTAGAGACGAGGGTTGTAGTGTTACTATGGAGGTGGAATGGTTTGAGGTTACTTGTTGTTTGATTAAGGCTTCTTTCAAGAAGGAAGATTAGGGTTTAGGCTTTCCTATTTGTTGGCCCCTTACCTTTACCTTCAATGCGATAACTAAATTGGTGTGCAGGCACTAAGGAGAGCCGGTCTCTCTTGTCTCTGTATTTTCTTTCACTAAAGGAGTCTTCTCAAATTTCTTATTTCAATTTCATTTATCAATTTTATGGAAATTGATTAATGAAATGCCATATTCTAATGTTATATCAATACTCAATTAATATGATCCTTGGTTTCTTTTAAATGAAGCGCCGTAACTATATCTCACTTTAAAAGCGCCTATTATAACTTGAACCCCCCTTCGGAATATAATACTTTCACTTATGAATAGAAGTTAACTTTCCACCATAGTATAAAATACTTATGAATAAAATGCTCGACCCCCTTAAAACAAACCTCAAACCTTGGCTTATGTTATTAACCACGCGAATGACTATTAATCTCCGACATAAAACCTTTAACAACACTCGGGCCCACAAACCTGATATATTAATTAAATATTCAATAGTGTTAAAACCACTGGGCCATACCTTGAATTAACCTCCGTGCTCTTCACCGCGCGATTTCCCTCGGATCTGTCGTCCTCCAGATCGAACGATTCTCGTCGATATCGCATTTTTTCAAACGCCGAGCGTTAATGCTCCAGAAAAATGCGAAATGGGCAGTATTTGGTAGTGGACGTGTCAGGCTTTTACTGGATTGCGTTTTTTTGTGAATTCGCCCCTGGACTCAAAAGCGGTGCGAATCGAGCGGTATGGTTTTTTAAACCACTCAGCTGACACTTTTAGTAATTGAACAGTGTTTCGCCAGGATTCCACGCTATTTAAGTCGTTTCTTCGACTTTTTCCTCCACTCGACGTTACAACTAACTTTATTGGTTCAATTCAATCAAGCCACATAACATCAGCATTCACTCTACCAGACAGAGGTTTCAATATTCTTCTATTAAACAGAGCCTGACTACAATTTCGCTCCTCCAACAGAACTCAACCAACTGACCTTCCTCAAAACAGAATAGACACATTAATTCTTTCACCGAGAGCACGAGTTCAAAGACAGACAAAGAGAAATAAGGGAATTTCACACAGAACTGGTTCTTCTTCGGATTGTACACAGAGTTCATAAATCAAAGGAATGAGTCCTTTGGAAAGATTGTCAATAACACACGCAGATAGCCAATAAGTCTAAATTTTATTCAACAGAGAACAAGGCTTCTCAATTCAATCTTTCATTGCCAAATCCCCCCTTTACTCTGTATCAGGGGTTTACATTTTATAGACTATTACATGACTGTTCGGTTCCTTCTCGAGGACCGTTTTATTCTTAACATAAAATAAAAGCCTAATTACATTCTATCAACAGAAACTGAACAGACAGACACAAATCAACCTATTCAGCTTCCTCACTTATTAGACTAAACCTAACTTCTCTAAGTGCAACAGATAGCTAAGGTATTGACACCTTGTTGGTACATTTCTGGAATAATTTCAAACTCTTCTAGCCACAACATGTGGACAATTCTCTCACATTGTTGGCTAGTGTCCAATGCCCTTGTATCACAATGGAGAGTAAAAATTATTGCAGTGGAGTTACACTTGTGACATTGCTAAATATTGTAGACTAATTGGAAAGCTTGCTCACTATCTAGAGGGGTTACAACCAACCATATCCCAATTGGAAATCATTGTTCAAAAGCAAATGGAGGAAGTGAAGTCTAACATCTCTAATTTGGAGCAAAGGATGGATATCCAAAAGTCTTAGCTTAAAAGGTTGGTATTTGAGCATATTATTTTTGTTTAGATCATATTTGATCTTGAAAAAGCCCCAACAAATTGGTGGCATCTCCAAGAGATGCAACGATTGAAAAAGACACAATTCACCAAGTCATCGAACCTATGGCAATTGATAAAATTGCTAAAAAAAAGCAAATTCAACACCAATAAAAAATTTCCTATAAAAATTTTCCTTCTGTTAAATATTTTCTTTTTGTTATCTCATTTAATACCAACCTATTTTTAATAGAATTTATAATTAAAATAGGAAATGAAAATGAATTCTAGCCATTTTTATATAATCTCTAATCATTTAAAATAAGAAATAGATATTAAAGTTTTAAACTCATTAAAAATTGATTTTCCCTTAAGCAAAAGTAATTCTTCATATACATTCTTATTCTCCAAAAATTAAATAAACTAATATATTGTATTGTTTTTCCCAATAATGTTTTTTTTATGTATTTGAATTGTTAGATTTTACTAATTAAATAGTGATTTTTTATTGAGTAGTCTTTAAGTGGACGACTTTTTGAAAAGTTTTCTAGTTTATTTTTCTGATCTAATTTGTCTAGAATCCATCAAGGATTCATTGAAATCACAAGTTTGATAAGTGAACTCTTCACAATCGATGTGTCTCAGGGGTTTTCGAGGGCGTTGAATCCATATATGCAATAAAAAAACTAGTTTAAACAACACAAATAAAGTTTTGACCACAAATTTTTCACCAATATCGTCTGAAACTCCAAAAAGTCGCACTTAGAGGCTACTCCATTTTTTATTTATGTAGATTTTAAATTTATTAAATTAAAAGAAAAAAATCTTGAATTATTATTTTTAATAAAATTAAAAATTATATTTTGCAATCAAAATATTATTTTATATTATTAGTTTTTATATAAATTTAGTTATTAAAATTAATTTATTAAATAAAATTATTATTTTCATGTGGTTCAACCTTTCATACATTTATCCCTGCATGGGGTGATTAGTGATGGGGAGGGGGGAGAGGGTGGAGGGGTATGCCATGGTCCCACCTAACCAATAGGTCAGAGGACATGGCAACACACCCCTAACAAATGTAATTACTTGCAAATGACATTAACCATTGAGTATTGGCATAAATGAGGCTACATTGAATTATGGAGGAAGGTGGCGGAGTGAGTGTGAAGGGGAGGATATCAATGCCAAGCCTATGGGAAATAATTCACATATGGGATTTTGCATATGAGAGACCATTGGGGATAGTATGACTAGGAGGCCATACTGAGGTCGGCAAGGAGTCAAAGGGGAGAGGGAAGAGCGGAATTTGGAGAATTCCAAAGTGTAAATACACTTCAAAATCGAGGTTCTTGTGATATGGAAAAACAATGTTTATAGTTGGCCAGGGGGTTTAAGGCTGGAAAATTCTTTACCCAAAAAGAAAGAAGATTTGGGAAGCTCTAACAAAATACTCTTGGAATGCACACCACCTAGAATAGGTGATTGTTATTTTCATGTTTAACATCTTTGTGATGTGTTTATTTGTTCATCACTCCCTCTCCTTGTAGATTTCTCAGGGGAAGTTGGAAATTTCCTTATTATTATTTGTCTTCTTTTGAGTTGGGTGTGGAGTTTGAAGGCAAATCTATTTTTATTTGGGCAGGGAATATTTGCATGAAAATTGGTATATATAATTACTTTGTTGTAGCTCAGTCTTATATTAATATGGAATTTGAGTGTTGTTTGTTTGGTGTTGACACACATTCTCAGAATTGGCAGAGATGGGTATGCTTTATGCGTTTGTTCAGCGAAACATGGAGTGTATTTCCATGGGACTCCCCAGGTTTTTCTTTGTGTTATGAATTTCATCATTTGGCATGGGTTGAAAGAAACTTACATACTTGTCTGTGATATCCCCTAGTTAATATATTTCCTCAATGTCAATAAATCATAATTAATTAAGAGGATGAGAGGAAGGGATGCAAATTGCAATTTACTTGAGGAATGGGTTGTTTTAAATATCAGTCCGGGTTGGCTCAGTAGTTTTAATTGGGCCGACTGAGAAATAAATGTAACTGAAGAGAAGAGGACGGACCCAGGTGTCCTATAGCCCCAACCATAACCAAGAAGAGGACAAAAATTTTAATGGAAACATGGGTTGTGATGTCTGAACGATTGACTGTGTGAAGATTTGGAAAACGATAGGCAGTTGGTCTATCATGGAAGCAAAAAAGCAAGTCGAGGAAGGGGGTCTGTGCAAAGAGAGAGAGGGAATTCACTCTCACATATACATTCTCTCATTCTCTTGCATGTAGTAGTATAATAAGGGTAGACAATGGAAGAGAACACACTCTATGATTCTCCCATGTGGAGACTGTGGAAGGAAAAACACAGAGAAGAGTGCTACAGAAAATTCCTCCAAGCGGCGGAGGTGAGAGTGCAGAGAATTCGACGATCAGAATTGGTAATTAATCAATCTTTGGAGAGATTAAACCAACTGAATAATACTCTCAAAGGCTTGTTGGGTGAAAGCATTATAGAGATTAATGGATTATGTGTAAGGTTGAAGAACCCATTGAAAGCTTGTGGATTGATGAACCTACTGGATTGGGGAGAGCCACTCATGTGGTTGTGAGGGCTATTGAACAACCAAGAGTTGCCTTGGTGTTGAATCTTTGGTTTTTGACTCACTGATGAACCACCTGGAGAGGTGATCTCTTTACCAATTAGTATCTTATCCACTAATGAACCTTCCCATGATGTGGAATCTATTCTCCTAAAAGTGAGCTAAGACTCTCTCTACTATGATATCCTGGCATGGATGTTGTTTATGTCTGAAATACTGAGTGGAAGTTGGTGTAGTTGGTAGATGAAGGTGGAGTGCCCTTGTGACATCGTTTTTTAGCTGTCTATATTTGTTGAAATTTCCCCTCAAAAGCACTCCATCTCAAGCACTGAAATCTGGCTCAGGGTGACATTTACAAGTAAATTTGGTTGTATATTTTCTATGGTTGGGTGGAGAGTTAGAGTCCCACTCTCAGTTGCCATATCTCTTATAAGATAAGTTCACTCTTATGTTTTTTTCTTTTGGTTGTTATTATGTCCGTCTCTACTGCATTGAAATAATATTATGCTAATGTCGATGAGTGTTGTTCTTGCATAAATGAGGAATGTAAACGTTTGTGCAAATATCCTATGAAATGTTGCATTACTTGTAAATGTGTTGATGTTGAATTAACTTAAAAAATCTATGTTATTGAACAATCACTTACACTAAATTGTTTTTACAGCAAGTTGTTAATGACTAGCACATGTTAATAATAAGGAATATTGAATTCCTCCATAAAAATGCTCTAGAATGGCGTTCAGAGATGTCGTATTCCTATAAACTATATTGAGTTGTGGATTGGTCTATGTGACCTATGCGTGAAGAGGTAGATGACTTATACTAATTATATTAGTTTATTATAGGGAAATGATGAGGAAAATAAGCCTTGGTTTATAATTGCAGTCTTAGGAGGACTAGAATTTGTGTATATACACATACATGTTTTGCAGGTCGAGTTGGACATAATTCATCCCTTGAAAACCACTGAATTCAAGTCATCATGCATAATGTTCAAGCATGGTATCGCCTCATTACTACACACATAGAACCACTATGATTGGTCCTGAAGGCGAAGAATGATTCTTAAACCATTTTTTTCATAAGTGTTGCAAGCTGGAGTTCATGACCAAGGAAGCTTAAAAGGCCAAAACCCCATAACTAGGTGACTAGGCGCAGTGACCAAGCACGTAGGTAGGGAGCTCTGGACCGTTGAAGTACAAACATCCCTGATCGTTGGATGAATCCCAGTGCATTATACTTGGAAGCCCCCGAGGGAGCACCAAGAAGGAACTCCCAGGAAGTGGGGTTGATTGAATGCCCAACACATAACGATGAAGGGAGTTTGGGTCAACCATTGTGAGGAACTCGAAGGTGGGATCCACATGTATGTGGTGCATGATGTGGAAGTTGCGTCAAGGGATGGTGCTGCTCGATGGGTTGGATCGATGAAATCACCCTCGACCTTGTTCCCTGGATCGATAGAATGCCTAGGGCCTAAGTCCCTAGGTGACTCGGCATGTGGGGCCCATTTAGTGGGACATATCTTCTTCAACGTTATAAATTTGTGTTTAAATCTAGAGGGGGGTGTCGAAGCCTTATTATTAAGCCTTATAGTGAGGTTGCATAGCCATTTAGCCCGAAGGGATGTCCCCACGTGGTTCAGTATGAAGTAGGATGGTAAACCATCGGGGATTTTATGCAATGGAGTGACGTGGCCTTCGAGGGGCACACCCTCATAATACCTCTTATATGATGCATAAGTATTAAGGATTAGATCACGCCCATTGTATAACTGGATTATCCATGATGAAAATGAATGGGTCAACAACTAAGGTAACACTGCCATGTGGCAGTGAGGTGGTCGACTGAAATAACCACAAAGGCACCTGTGGGAGCCACTTGGCAAGCTGGTGAAGTGGCATTAGCTGAATGGCTAAACTTTATTAGAACATATCTCTTGATCCGGGAATAGAATTTGAACAAAATTTGTATCTTCGAAATCATCTTGAGGAGATGAACATAATGATATTATTTCTTTGAAGTTTTGGAAGGGTAAAATAAAGTGAAAATTTAGACCCCATTTCCATAATGTGAAATTTGGGAGTGGGGTCACCATAATAACTACCTTCTTATACCCTTGGTTAGGGTTGGGATTAGTAGGGGGTGTATTACATTGTCCTCGTGGTTCTAAGTGGGTGGGATGGGAGCTTTGTTTTCTTGATCTAGGAAGATGTTTGAATCCATGCGAGTGTAGTTAATGGTTGAAGGAATTTGAGGTTAATTAGGTATTGGAAGTTGGCATAGGTTGAAGCTGGAAACTTGAGCGAGTCGACTGGTGCCATACTAAACAAGGCAGCACGTTAGTCAACTCTTGGAGCACATATCGTGCAACCCTTAGTCACTGGAAGGGTAGGTGGAGTTGGAGGAGAGAAGATTTGTTTGCACAAAACAACACATATCATCTAGTCCATAGGCTTGGGGATACATTCATAATTCCAAGGGAGAGAGGTCGAGTGAAAAGAGGGGCAACATACTATGAGGAGAACGCCTGCAGAGGGAACTCACATTTACAGAAAAAAAAAAAAAAAAAAAAAAAGAATTAATAGCAAGATACATATAACATATTCTTATGAATGTGCAAGAAGAATTGGTCAGGTTTGAGGGGGAAGCCTCCTCTCAATGAACTTCCCTATTAGATTCTTAAGTGTTGGCGAAGTGAACAGAATGGATCCGTGACACATAACATACACGTGACAGAGCTTATAAGTATATGCAAATAATAGATATGTATTGACAAATGAAGTTCTTCTTGGGACACATGTTATGGGACAACTAGGAGTCCAGGAGGGACTTGTTACAATCCTTGGACCATATGCATAGACACATGAGACACTATGAGTATAGGTTGGAAATGATAGATCACAGACTAGAAAGGACCGAACATCATCTCAACATCCCTCTAGTAGCTACTAGACCCATGACCGACCTAACAACCCCTATCCCGGTGGCAAAATCTGACTCTAAACTGCTTCCCTAAGTATGTGATGGATAGTTTTTATGGTTTTCTCTTTATATGTGATTATGTATTTGACAAAATAAGTCAATATTCTAACATAGAGTTATTTGAGTTTGGTTATGTTAGTATATGTTTGTCTCCTAAAGCAACTCCTTTTGTGGCAATGCTCAATCCTATCTTCTTTGCTTTTTCTCTTTTATCTACTTTTCTAGAAACTTCTAACAATATTTCTTCAATTGCGTTTGTAGAAAATTGTAACACTTATCCTCTTTGGTTTAAATTATTTTTCACTTTTGTGCGTATTGTTTAGGAATCTTATAAAAGGGTTTAGTCGCTTTGTAATGTTAATATTATATTACAAGAGACGTAGTGGCTGTATACAATGTTTTTCGCATGGCCAATCTCCGTGACGGTATGATATGCAATTGCTTTCATCGAACTTTACGTTAATGGTACAGTCGCTTCTCTAGATATATAATTTATCTACGTGGACGAAAAAAAGAAGAAGAATTAGAACCACGTTATTTTTTATTTATTTTTAATGTATGTTATAAATTTAATAAGACCATGTGCTCGAGGGAAGCTCACACGTGTTCACGTGATTAAACAACGTGGCCTTCTTACGTATGTCATGACGTGTCTTTTTTACTTGATATTTTTATTTCTTAACTTAAAGCAATGCAATCGTGTAGACGAAGTAAACATCCACGCTGGACATCACCAAGTGTTTTATAACACAGAAAATGCGCTCGTATAAAAAAATAATATAAATTGCACGTTGCATTCCACTATGTTTTGATTCCATTCCACCATAGCTGTTGATATGGGTGACTTAAATTTTGTTTTATAATTTGAGTGGGTATAATGGTTAAGAGTATGTGTTTCCTTTTAAAAGATTATAGGTTCAAAACCAGAGAGGTAGAGTATGTATGCCTTTGTAAACTTAGATGAGCAAGATGGGTCACGAAGAAGTTGACTAGATTTTAGCAAATTGTAATTTTAAATCAAGATTTTATTTAGCAAATTGTAATTTTAAATCAAGATTTTAAATTTATTGAACCAAGAGACTTATTCTACAGCCCAGTATGAAGGGATGTGTAAGTTTGTTTGTCCGTCACTCACTTGAGTTGACACTTACTCCTTTAAGGTAAAAATAAAAATTATTCTATAAATAGAAAAATATTATCGATTGTAATAAAAAAATTAATATGTTAGAAAGTAATTAAAAGTAAATAAATGTGAGTAAATTTTTAGATCTTATACTTTTCAAAAATATTTCAACAAAAAATTTAAATAAACTACTTCAAAATCTATGTTAACTAAAAAAAATATCTAAATGTTGTATATAAAAAAATATTCCATGTGGGTTACCAATAAAATATTTTGATATGAATTAATATCATTTAAATTTTTTATTTATATACCATAAAAAAATATTAAAATTTTTATGGTTAAAATATTCTAAATAGCATTCAAAAATACAATTTAAACAATGAAAACTAACACATTGTATTTTAGACTCTAAATAAGTTTGTACATGAAGAAATTTGATCCTTCTCTGCACATATAAGATTTTAGTTTAGATAAATGTCTTTTTGGATTAATAACATCATTAGGATTTGGTCAACCTTTGGAACCAACTAATGTGGTTCATCCTCAAGACAAGGTGAAAAGCCAATCAATCTTATTAAATAAATAGTGTGGATGCATCATTGCCCGATATTAACCGAAAAAAAAAATTAGCCGTTAAAAAATAGTTGTTTAAGACTAGTCGTTTAAAAACTAATTGTTAAAAACTCGCTGTTAAAAACTAGCTCTGTAAAACTAGTGGTTTAAAAACTAGCTATTTAAGACTAGTTGTTTAAAAACTAGCCATTAAAAACTAGTTTTTTAAGACTAGTTGTTTATAAACTAGGCATTAATGAATTAGTTAATTAGTTAATTAAAATTTTTAAGTAGTTAATAAATATTAAATTAATAGATATAATAATAATAATTATTATTATTATTGTGTAATATTTTAAAAAATTTGTTCAAATTCATTAATAAATATTAAATTAATAAATATTATAATAATAATAAAAATAAAAAGTATTATGGTGTTGGGATGGACTAGGGACACGATGGAGGGACCTTCGCCTGGAGAAGATTTGAATGGAGAAGCGCGGGACTCTGTGATCGAAGCAAACAGGTCGCAGGTGCAAGGGATGCGGGTTTGGACTATAGCGGAGCAGTTACATCACTGTTTGCCAGAGGATGGGTCTGCTCCTGCGTTTTTCGAAGGTGTTCAAGGAGGGAAGGTAGATGGGGTCGGTTTGAATGGAGATGCACGGGTTTTTCGGATCGCAGCAAATGGGCTGCAGGCGCAGAGTTTGCAGCGTTGGACTGAAGCAGAGCGTCTTCAACATTGGTTGGCAGAGGATGGGTCTGCTCCAGTCGTTTTCGAAGGAGCTCAGGGAGGGGAGGCTGAGGGCGGGAGTCTGTTTCTGATCGGAATGGGGCCCTGGAACATTACCTTCTCCTGAGTTGTGGTGTGGGAGATCTGCAAAGTGGGGATGAGGAACTGGGGTCTATCGCTAGTCATCTTGGATATTCGGAGCAGTGTGGCTATCCTGGTCCTGGGGGAGTAGGGGGGAAGGGCTCTGGCAAAGTCAGTGAGGCTTAAGGGAAGGATTCCAAGAGGGGAACTGGTAAACACAACAGAAAGAAGTGGATTAAATCAAAGAAGGTGGATTATAATTATGTGCTAGGAGAAGATATTGGTTGGGGGAAAGTGATCCAGATGACTAACGGGACTCTAGTGGGAAGGGCTATGGGGAGGTATTTTGCTCTGAAAACAATGGTTTTATGGGCTGAAGCAATCTGCAAGGAAGCTATTGGTTATGTGCCAAAGGTTGTGACTCTTTCAAGGGGATGGTTCACATTCAATTTCTTGCATGCAGATCATGTGCAGTGGGTGCTACAACAGAACTGGGATTTGGACCACTCTCATTTGCTTCTCAAGCCCTGACATCCTCTTTTTGAGCTAATAGGGAGATGGTGGATTCAGTCCCTTTGTGGGTAAGGCTTCCTAGTTTGCCTCTCCATTACTGGTCTGAGGAACACCTCAGGAGCATTGGAAATATCCTCGGGTCCTTTTTGGATGTTGACCTCTCCTTTCTAGAGACTAAACAAAGGTGTTTGGCTCAGATTCTTGTTAATATAAACATAAGAGAAGGTCTTGCGGAATCCCTGAATTTAAGGTGGGGGCAATATGAGATTAAGCAGGTGCTAGATTATGAAAATGTGCCTTTTAGATGCAGAAGATATCATGCCTATGCGGCCTCTGATTGTAGGCTCTCTTTCAACCCTTTTAATGACCGACGATCTTGCAGAGGTGTGGAGGATAGGGGCTCGGAGGGGGTAGGTTTGGGACTACCTTCTCCTCAGCCTACAGCCCTACACGACCCTGGTAGTGCCTCGGTCAGTGTTGTGAGGGATCACAATTTTCTTATGGAGGAGGAGGAAGTCTCTCAGTCGATGGGGGATGTTGGAAAGCTATTGGTTGCGCTGAAGCAGTTGGAGCCTTCCCTCATGTGATCTATCCCTATTTCCCTGACGCTAAATGTTTTCTTCAATAATGTCTCAATCTCTAGCTTGGATTGGATGGAGGGTTTAAAGAACCACTCACTTTTCTCTAGTTTCCCTCATCCTACCTCTTCTCTTTCTATTTTGTCGGCTGCTTCTGTGAAGGTTTTGGATCCCAATCCCATCGAATGGGAGTTGGTTTTTGTCCCTTCACCATAAGATTCTTCAGATTCTGGTTATTATCAAAGGTCTAGTGCAAATAAATTTTTTGGAGGGCTGGGAAAGGGGAAGTAACCGACTTCACGAGGAAGGGGTAGGATATCCTATTTGGCTAGGGCTAAAATGGATCTTCATGATGGGAAACAAAAATCTATTGAGAGGGCACTTTGAGCAAGTCAAACCCAAGAAACGGGTTTTTGATGAAGATTATTTCCTTTAATTACAGGGGTTTGGCAGGTCCCCATAAAAAATCAACTTTTTTAAGGGCAATTTCTCTTGAACACCTGGATATTATACTGTTACAAGAGACTTTAGGAGAAGGAGATGCGGTAAAAACAAGATTGGAAAGCTGGCTGCCAGGGTGGTTTTTTGAAATATTAGATGTTAGAGGGCATTCGGGTGGGCTTGAGGTGGGGTGGAATGAAAGAACAATTAATTATTTGAACTCGTGGGGTATAGAGTCGGTCCTGGGATTTAAATTCTCGGCGTTGGAGTAAGGAGAACCATACACTATTTTTAATATTTATGGTCCTTATCTAAATATGATCCCTTTCTGGGACTCACTTCTTAGCAACCCTCTTCTCAGAGGGGACTCGGTGATCTTGGGTGGGGATCTAAACTTCTCACTTGGTCTGTCGAAGGTTTGGGGTCCCCATGCACATGCTGATTCTCTGATTGGTTATTTCACCCAAATTGGAGGAGAATCTTCTGTTGGACATTGAGCCCATCAAGCTCAAACTTACCTAGAAGAACAACAGGTGTGGAGAAGGTCGAGTTGCGAAGAGACTTAATCGTTTTTTGGTGGCAGAACAGGTTGTGGACAAGATTTTTCAAATCAGACAGTGGATCGAATGTGGTGGTGCTTCAAACCATTTTCCTATTTTTATAGAGTTTAAAATCAGGCCTCGGAAGCCCCCTAGCCCATTAAAGCTTAATAAGATTTGGCTCAAGGATGAATATTTTAAAAATTTGGATCACTCTAGGTGGATCCCTTTCAGCGCTGTTAGTACTCGATCCGCGGCATTTCAGTTTGCTAATAATATTAAGCGTCTCAAGGGTGCCATCAAGGATTGGTCAGTGGCGAAGCAGTAGAGGGAGGAAAACGAATTGAAGCAGGTGGAAGAGGAAATTCGCTTGATTTATGAAGGGGATGGAGGGGGTTTTCTGTCTCATGAGGTAAAGAACATTCTTGTTCATCTGGAAGGGAGAAGGAGGAATCTTGGAGGCTGAAAAGCAGGGCTACCTAGCTAGCAAGTGGGGATGATAATACAAAAAAATTTCATGCTTATGCTAGAGGCAGGAAGGCAGCTAACATTATTTGGAGCTTGATTGATGGGCAGGGAGTGAAACATTCTTCCTTTGAAGCGAAGGCAAAGTTGGGGGTATCATTTCAAGGCTCTTTTTAAAGCTCATGTTCAGGCCTCCATAGCAGAAGTTATTAGAGTTGCTCAGTTGTTCCCGAGGCTTGTGGAGGAGGAAGATAATAGATTGTTGATGGAAGAGGTGTCAAAGAAGGAATTAAAGGATATGCTTCAAAGCTTCCAAAAATACAGGAGCCCTGGGCCAGATGGCTGGTCAATTGAATTCTTTTTGGAACTTTTTGACTTGTTTGGTGCGGATTTGCTGAAAGTGGTGGAAGACACTAGAGTATCTGGGAGGATTCCTGCTTGTTTCAACACTACCTTCATTGCCTAAATTCTGAAAGTTGACAATCCTTCTTCCTTGAATGATTTCTGTCTTATCTCCTTGTGCAACTGTATATATAAGGTGGTATCTAAGGTTATTGCTAGAATACTTAAGAACATTATGTCAGCTCATATCTCTGGCGAATAGTTTGGCTTTCTAGATGGGAGGCAAATCCATGAAGCCATTGGGGCAGCCCAAGAGGGCATCCACAGTCTGAAGACAAAGAATCTAAAAGGGACGATCTGAAAATTGATCTCTCCAGAGCATATGATCAGGTAATTTGGTTATATATTCATATGCTTTTGACCCATCTTGGCTTTGGTATTGGTTTTATGAGGTAGATTATGAGCTATATTACAACAGTTTCTTTCTCTTTTTTGATTAATGGGGCGGCCTCCCCTTTTTTTCATGCTGAAAGAGGGCTTTGCCAAGGCTGCCCCCTATCTCCTCTTTTGTTCTTATTGGTTGCGGAGGGTTTGAGTAGGGCTCTTAAGGAAGCTAAGAGACAAGGCTCTTTGAAGGGCATTCAGATTGCCCCAAAACTGTTTATTACTCACCTTCTTTTTGTAGATGATGTCTTAATTTTCTGTTCTGGATCTATGAGGGATGCTCATACTATTCGGGAGATCTTGGACCTATTTTCCAAGGCTACTGGTATGGAGATGAATACTGGTAAATCAACCATTACCACTCATCTTTTGAGGGATGAGGAGCGGCTTGAGTTTATGTGGATATTTCCTTTTAATACTGTTGGTTTAGATGTTGGGTTTAAATATTTGGGGTTTCATTTAAAACCAAATTCTTATAAGAAACAAGACTGGATATGGCTTTTGGAAAGATTGGAAAAGAGGTTAAAAGTGTGGAGCCACAAATGGCTTTCTAGAGCTGGGAGGTTGATTTTGGTGAAGTCGGTGTTGGAGGCTGTTCCGATGTACTGGTTGTCTCTCTCTTGGATTCCTAAAGGATTTGCTTCATATTTCTTTGGAGTGGGAGGAAGGACACTTTGGCGACCCCTTGGGTTCGATGGGAAAAAATTGTTGTGCCAAAAGGGCTGGGGGGTTGGGGACTGAAAAACATCTTCCTCTTTGCTCAGGCCCTTGCAGCTAAGGGTGGATGGAGGCTCATCAATTCGGCCAGCCTTTGGATCCAAGTGATTTCTCATAAATATCTTGCACCAATGTCCATTGAGGATTGGATTAGGAATCTTAGGAAGTCTCATGCGAGAGGGTCGATGATTTGGAAGGCTTTGGTTAAGTCTTTTCATATTATGGAATCTAACCTAGTCTAGAATGTGGGTAGTGGCAGGAAGCTTAGAGTTGGAGAGGATCTGTGGATGGGCAGTGCTCAACAACACCTTCTTCCGGGGCGAACTATTGAGGCATTAAGGCAGCGGGGGATTACTTTTCTTTTCCACCTTGCTAAGTCGGTTCAAAGACAGCCTTGGCTTCAGTCTTGGCAATTGGCCTCCTCTTTTGGGTTGGATGCTTAGGATGAAAGGGAACTGAATTTGTACATTTGTGCTTTAAAACATGCTCATATTTTGCTTTGGGAGAGGGAGGATGAGATTGTTTGGGACTTTGATCCTTCGGGAATCTACTCTCCTAGGGCAGGCTACATAAAGTTGAGTGTTGGGGGTTTTCTTGGAGATGAGCGTTGGTGGTGAAGGAAACTGTGGAAGCTCAATTTCCCTCCTAAGACTCACCTCTTTATGTGGTGTGTCTTGGAAAATAAGGCCCCTACTTGGGACAATCTGCAGAGAAGGTGCTTTTAGGGGCCTGGGTGGTGTGTCCTTTGCAAATCGGATGATGAATCTGGCAATCACCTATTCCTCAATTGTTCTTTCATTAAAGGGGTGTGGTTGGAATGCTCTAGATTGATGGGTCTCCCATGTAGATGGGAGTGTCTCTCAGTGACTCACGGTGGGCTTCTACAGCTGAATCAAATATCAGAGCCCTGCCTCTTCTTGTCATATGGGGATGCTGGTTGGCGCGAAATAAACTTATTTTCGAAGAGACTGCATGTACCCCTAAAATGACTAGTGCCCTGATTATTGGTTTCCTCTTTGCGTTTCCTCAACATATCTGTGCTGCAAAACAAAGGGAACTATTGGATTTGGAGATTGATAGGGAGATCCCATGGGGTTTTTTTGATGGGGTAGCGCAAAATAATTCCTGTGGGGGAGGGGCTCTTCTTTTTCTATCTAACTCACATTACATTGAGCTCTCTGTTGGGCGCTTTTGAGTCTCAAGCTTCTCCTGATTTTTTCTGCTAAGAAAGGGTGCCACATTCTAAATTTTTTTGGGGACCCTATGAATGTAATAAATTGGACAAAGGGCATCTAGCATTGTAGATTTATTCACCTTGAAAATTTGTTATCTTTGATAAGGGAGATCCTCCTCACTTTCGAGTCTTTCACCTATCAACATATTTACAAGGAAAACAATGGTGATGCGGATCGTGCCTCCAAGGTGGGGCTACAGCTGGTTGTGGGGACCTGGAACGTTATCGAGCACAGGGATGGTGAAACTCAGGAGTACTTCCATCCCTCCCTTTTTTATTGAGCAGCTTGCAATGATGTATTATGAGGATGGGGGCACGAGCCTGCAAGTGTTTTTTGTTCCCCTTGTGGTTTGAATGTTTTGTTTTGGTCGCTGCTGGGATGTTTCGTTTCCCCTCGTGGATGAATGTATTGTTTTGTTTGCTGCTGGGATGTTTCGTTCCCCTCGTTCCCCTGCTGTCACCTTACTACAACCCTATTGGTATAGGGTGGTTTGCAGATTTTCTGTCTCTTTTGAACTATTGGGGCAGAGAATTTAGCTTTTGGACTACCTGAGATGCTATGACAATTTGGAAAGTTGAGGATGGAATGGGACAACATATTGGTTTTTTGGACAACCCACTGATGCTGGCTGGATAGCAGTGGGACTGAAGGGACAACAACTAAGAGATTTTTTGAGGTGGACAGTGAATGTTGTTGCACTGTTTTTTTTTTCTTGTTTTTTACAGCAGTCATACCTTTGTTTTGACTGAAGACCTCTATGTCTCGTCAACAAAACTCTTACGTTTGATTGGAAAATCACAGTTTTGTGGTTTTTACTAAATGTAATTTTGTTCTTAACTGATGAAATAAAATTACGCTTTTTTTCCAAAAAGAAAAAAAAGTATTATGTAATATTTAATTAAAATATTTAATTGATTAATAAATATTAAAATAATAGTTATTATAATAATAATAAAATAAAAATAATAAAAATAATTATGTAGAATTTATTACTAAGATACATAGGGGATTATACATAATTAAAACGTAAAGGATAATATAAAATAATATAAACATAAAGAATAAAATATAAGAAAATATCAAGGGAAATAAAAGACTAGACAAAAGAAAAAAAGGGAAAATGAAAAGAAGAAAAGGGAGATCAGCAGGATTTTTTTATTTTATTTTTATTTTTATTTTTATTTATTATTATTATTATTATTATTATTTTCATCTAGAGAGAGCTAGAGTCTAGCTCTTACTCAACTTCCAACCATCATCCCTATTGATATTCTTAGCCTGTCGCTGAATCTCATTGGCTTCCCTAAGATTCTTATGGTGGAAATGGTCAACCTTAGCAATGAATTTGGAGTCTTCAATGCAAACATGGTAACACGATTTATCTACAGTATGCTCCTATATTCTCTGTCTAATGGATATGTCTGTTTCACCAATGTAGGGCGTGCCATATGAACAAGGAATCATGTAAACACCCTTCATGTCTTTTGGGTCAATAGGGTCCTTGACAAACCCGAGAGAATATCTAATAGTACAAAGGGGTTTAAAAGCAGAGGAGACATTATTCCTTCTAAGGACATGGGCTATCTTTTCTGTGGTTCCTTGGATAAAGTGGAGATAAACCTTGGAAACATGATCCACTCGAGAAGATTTTCCTTTTAATCCATTATGGGCTTTTTGAAAGGTCCTATGGGCCTCAGATCTACTATATCCATTATTTTCAAAAACTTCAAGAAGATGGGATTTCTTCGACTCTAAGTGGTCGTCGTAAAAAATTCTAAGAGCACGAGTGGTAAGAGTGCAAAGAACACCAAATTTTTGCGCAGGAAAATGATGAGAACCAGCATGAAGACACTGTTCTGTGTGAGTTTTCTTGCGAAAAACTTTGTGGGAAATGGATCCATCACCCTTTTAGAGAGAAGGATATCCAAGAAAGGAAGGGAACCATCAACTTCAACCTCCATGGTGAATTTGATGAAATTCGACAGGGATTTAGGTGCCCAAGAAACAGATCCAACTTCTCCCTACCATGGGGCCAAATGACATAGGTGTCATCCATAAATCTTTTCCATTTCCTAGGGAGAAATTGAGCTAAGGCCAAGGCCTTAGATTCAAAATCTTCCATAAAAAGGTTAGCGACTATAGGAGAGAGAGGGGATCCCATATCAACACCAAAAGTCTGCTCATAGAACTCACCTTGAAAACTGAAAAAGGTCGAGGTGAGGCAAAGGCCAACTAACTTAGAAGTGTCATGGTCAGAGATCCACTTAACGACATTAATGGCTTCCTTGATGGGGATTTTGGTGAATAATGAAACAACGTCAAAGCTGACTAATAATTCCCCTTGTACTTATGGATCTATGTTGGTTTAATCCAGGGGGTTTTAGATAGACGGTGATTGGGTGCTATGTCAAGACACTTCTTGATGTGAAGTCACTCGTTCAATTCAATTCACAGTCCCTATAGAATTATGTATTAAAGATTTTTAAATTTATAAAATTACTTTGTGTAAATGTATTTTATTTTTTAAAATTTAGAAAAAAAA
The DNA here is from genome assembly GCA_034641835.2 of Pinus albicaulis. NCBI lineage: Eukaryota > Viridiplantae > Streptophyta > Pinopsida > Pinales > Pinaceae > Pinus > Pinus albicaulis. Next base: position 482,017,133 of record CM076582.1, read on the forward strand.
TAATTATAATAATAATAATTTATAATTTATAATTAAATTTATAAAAATAAACAAATATATATTGGACATATTGAAGATGTAGTTCTATCAAACTTACAAAAGAAATGATGTTAAGGTTATCTACAAATTTATAAGTAGAATTTTGTTGTGAGGTGAATATTTATGGAGGTTTTGAATCTTGAATCTCACAAATTACATAATTCTATGGATAAGTAGAATTATGTATTAAAGATTTTGAAATTTATAAAATTGTTTTGTATAAATGTATTTTATTTTATTTTTAATTTAGAAAAAAAAATTAAAATAATTGTGATTTTAATTTATAATTAAATTTATAAAAATAAATAAATATATATGAGATATATTGAAGATGTAGTCCTTCCAAACTTACAAAAAAAAAAAAGATGTTAAGGTTATCTACAAATTTATAAGTAGGATTTTTTTGTGAGGTAAATATTTATGGAGGTTTTGAATCTTGAATCTCATGAATTACATAATTCTATCTATAAATAGAATTATGTATTAAAGATTTTAAACTTTATAAAATTACTTTGTGTAAATGTATTTTATTTTATTTTTAATTTAGAAAAAATAATTTAAAATTTTTTTATGATTTTTAATATATAATTAAATTTATAAAAGTAAATAAATATATATTGAACACATTGAAAATGTAGTTGTGTTAAACTTACAAAAAAAAATGATGTTAAGGTTAATTTTTTTTGTGAGGTAAATATTTATTGAGGTTTTGAATCTTGAACCTCACAAATTACATAATTCTATCTATAAGTAGAATTATGTATTAAAGATTTTGAAATTTATAAAATTACTTTGTGTAAATGTATTTTATTTGTTTAAATTTAGAAAAAAATAATTAAAATTTTTACGAACTTTTAATGTATAATTAAACTTATAAAAATAAATAAATAATAATTCATTTATGCTAAAAATCAAGAATAAATTTTCTAATTGTTTTCTCCTTTCCAATAGGAATATATAAATTTCTTGAGGAGAATATATCTCACTAATTAAAAGAGGTATTTTCTAGGTGAATATAATACAAAATTGTCCCAACAAAACAAAAAATCTACAATACATAAAGTTATTATGAATTTTTGAAAAGAGAGACTCATTCTACAACCCAGTAATAATGAGGGGGATGTGTAAGTTTTCTCGTCCATCTCTCCCCCTTAAAAAATAAAATGTCCTAAATATAGGTTATAATAATAAAAAAATGTATATGTTAGATTGGAGGTTTCTGCGGTGTAGGTTTTGAGATGCAACACTCGGAATATCTTCAGAGTGTTGCACCTCAAAACGTATATGTTGTAAAGTAATTAGAAATAAAAAAATGTGTCACTAACATGTTTAAATCTTATACTTTTCAAAAATACTTCAGAGATTTAAATAAACTCTTTGAAAATATATGTTAACTAATTTATGTGGATATCAATTTCCTATATATCTATATATAGAAAAAAATTTATTAAAATAAAATATTTTAATATGAATTAATATTAACATATACTTAAAAATGCATTAATAATATATATATATATATATATATATTTATTTAAATTTATGGGATAAAATGTCCCTATGTACATCCTATGTAAGATATTTTAATGTCAATTATATATATATATATATATATATATATATATATATATATATATATATATATATATATATATATAAGTTTTATGAATAAAATGTTTATTTGGTTCTATATATATTTTATTTAGCATTCAAAAATACAATTTAAACAATGAAAAGTAACATTGTATTTTGCACTTTAATGAAGTTTGGACGTGAAGAAATTTGATCCTTCTAGGCTCATATTAGATCCATACTTAAGATGCATCTATCTTGGTTTTAATAGAATTCATCCACCATTAGGGAATTATAAGGCTTGATTAGGCCATTAATGTTTAATTCACTTAAAAAACTTGATTTGACGATTGTTCTTTAATTCATGTATTTTAATTTACACTCCTGCTTCTCTTTTGAAGTCTCTTAGGACATAGAAATATGTTTTGGATGGGATATGTTTCAAAATTTTCCTCATTCTTTTCATGATGTTTTCCATTTCTCCTTTGGGAGGGAGCTTTTGACAAGGTGATATAGGATTAAGAGAGAATATCTCATAAATGTAAGTGTGTCCACCTAATGTTCTTTCGCTGACAAAAGTCCCTAGTAGAGACCATATGTCTCTAGTTGATTATTTGTCATATGACCAAAACTCCACTAATACCTAACCATGTTATCCTCTTAAGACCATAGAGTACCCCTCCCCCTCCTGCTACCCAGTGTAGAAATATTATATTAACAAAAAATTTGTAATTAAAACATTTCATTTATATTTTTGTAAATTCAATTTATTTTTTAAAATATTTTTAAATTAAAAAAAAAATAAAAAAAAATAAAAATCATAATTTTTTTTAAATAGACAATCAAATTTATAAAAAGCAAATAAATAACTAATTTATTTTATATTAAAATTTTAAATGAATATGTTTTATAAAAAAATACACATAGAAAGTGGAATGTTGTCAACCCTTGTAATTATGATTCTTTATAAAAGACTTCCACATTTAACAATTCTTTATAAAAGACTTCCACATTTAACCTTTATTATTCCTTATAGATGACTTCCATACTCAATCTTTTTTCATAAAATTGCAACCATTGACTTGATATAGACTAACCCTATAAAAATCAACTAATAGACATCTACAAAAATCAACTAATATACATCTACATCTAATGAATAAAAAGAAATAAAACTTGTTTTCAATGTTATAAAATTTAATTTTAATATTACTTTTCCTTTTATATTAATCTAGATTTTCTTCACTCTTATAAAATACTATTTAGTTTGGAGATTTAAAGTTTTCATCACTTTGTTTTTTTTGGTTAACCTTAATGCTTATTTTCACACAAAGCAATTAGTATTTTGTAATCTAATCACTATTTAGAATTTTGTATTCCAACCTCATTGTATTGCTTTTTTTTTCCTCAAATAAATAAACTTTTTATGTCACGCTATTAGAAGTAATAAACCAATGAGATTATCTAAACATAGAAACCCCATAGGAATACCTCAATGCCCTACTAGTGGTAGGGGCACCATTGTGCTTTGCTGCCCTTCTTTGTATACACTATGTTGATAAGCCAATAAGTGTGTATAACCTTGGAGTATCTAACTTTCCACCACCCAAAAGATTATAATATTAATTTATTTTTTCTTTTGTAATACACTCACATACTCGGTAATCATGTGAATGAGATTGTAAACTAGGTAATCATGTGATAGATTTAATGGTCTCTCTATTATGAATACATTTGTTAAATATATGTCAAATGCTTCTAGGTTTCGGAATTATTATTTTTATCTTAACCATACAAAAATAATTTTAAAACATATTCTAAACTCAATTTTAAAATATAAATTACAATATAAATAATATATATAAATAATATATATATATATATATATATATATTTTTTTTTTTTTCATATTGAGAATATATATATATATTTTTCATATTGATAATATTTTAAATTTTTAATATATATATATATATATATATATATATATATATATATATTAAAAATTTAAAATATTATCAATATGAAAAATATTCATATTTCTTTAATGTTATTTTGTATTGAAATTTATAACAATATTCCTCCATCATTCCTCCATCTATGTGAAAGATTGTGATGACCACACTCACAAGGTATCAAAATGCCCTCGCAAGAAAAGATTTGTGAATAATATAAACATCGACGAATGCCTCATTTATTTTATCGAAATTGATCGTAAAAGTTAATTAAAAAAACAAAATAAGTTTTTGAAAAATACAAAAGCATTTAAATAAAAAATTAAATAAACTTCTCCCTCTCAAAATATATAAACAAATTAATAAATTTAAAATTATTTTAACATTGAAAAAGCACAAAGCTAATTAATTAATATATATATCCTAAACAAAAATATTATTAAAATAGGAAATATTTCCATTTTAATTGATTTATCTCACATGGAAACTATTACTAAATTAAGGAATATTTTCATTATTCAATATATTTACTTCGTACCAATACTAATCTATTATGAAATTAGGGAATATTTTGGTTATGAATCTCTCTCAACCTGTAATGATAATATGCATATTGCTTTGATGAAACCTCTTTGGGAAGGTTAGATCAAGGTAGGGAATATTTTGGTTATGAATCTCTCTCAACGTGTAATGATAATATGCATATCGCTTTGATGAAACCTCTTTGGGAAGGTTAGATCAAGATTTCAAAAAAGAAAGAGAACAAGGGTCATCTTGAAAATGAGCCCCAATTTAAGTGATTCATCTCTCTAGTTGTTTCTTTTGTTCTTTTATATCTTCTTTGTTACTTCCAATACCATTCATCTCTGCTTAGATACCATTAGTATAAAAACAATTATTCCAAAAAATAAAACATGATAACAAATGATATAATTTTATTTATGTTTAATTTAAGAAATAAATTTAAAAAAAAAACCAAATAATAATAAGCATTAAATCTTAAAATTGGTTTATTTTTACATGTATGCTTATTGATTTTGTGTATATCATAATAATTTTCAATTGGTTTGTTATTTCAGAGAAAAATATTAAAACATAACTTATTGTAAATAGAACGCAAGACGGATAAGACAATACAAAGGAAGAATTAGGTTATTTTAAAATTTGTGAAAAAGATTGCAATTTTTTTAAATAGGTTTCTGCTTTATATTTAATCTCGTTCATATATATACATATTATAATTCACCAAGAATGCATTTTATCAACTATCATTGAAATGTTAAGTTGGCGTTGGACCCACAATGAGTTGTAAGGCTATGAGTGAGTATTGAAAATACTACAGAAGTTTGTAAGTAGTTATATTGTTTATCAACATTTCCTCATGCTGAACTTTATTATAAAGTATAAAATCATGAGAAGCAAATTGTGGTTGTTGGGAATTAATTGAATATTTGATGATAATTGACACTGATTAGTTTTTGAAAATTTATGTATTACTCATTTAATGATGAATTTTATATAAAATTTACCAATATATTTAAACTATTAAAAATATATAAATATTTAATTAAATATATTATATCAAAATTTTAATATACACATTTTTTTTTGAATTTTATGTTTGCATATTAATGATCATTTAAAGATTAAAAATCAAACTAATTAACATAACATGATCATTAATACAAGTACAACATCCACAAGTAATGAATAAGAGAGGTAAAAAGCTCAAGCAAGGAAAGTATTTCAATTAATGAGTAATTAAGATAAATAGATGTAATATATATGTTTTTGTCTATTACATCAAAGTTCATTATGTTACTGGAAAGAATTAAATATAAATAAAAAAGATCCTGAACATTCTTTCCAATAACTCTAAATAGATCCAATTAACAAAATAAATAAATATATATAGTAATAATATTTTAATCAAAACAGTTTCCATAAATATAACACCATTTCTTGAAATCTTAAATAATATAATGTGGTTTCTTTTTATTGTAATGTTTTTCTAATATATTATGTTTCCAAATAAATATAAACATACTTTACAATATTATAAAACAAAAATATTTAGTTTAACATCATTAGATTTATTTATTTAATCACACTATAAGTCATGAACTATTTAACCAAAATGCATTTATCTTCTTATATCAATATCTATATTGATGTTTTTATCTATATAAATAAATATTTTATTTAATCACACTCTAAGTCATGAATTATTTAACCAAAATGCATCTATCTTCTTATATCAAAATCTATATTGATGTTTTTTTAATCTGCATGAACAAGTACTTTAGTACAACAAGTTAATTTTCTATAAAATAATTGGCACCAATGCCTCTAATATTTATTTAAGCACCAAAACATTAAATTCTTAGAGATGCCTTAGTGATTTTAAATATTAAAATGTGTTAGAGTTCTATCATCTATAATAACAAGTTCACTAGTGTAACAGTAGCTCATTAGATGCACTAGTGTAACAGTAAATAAGTGCATAATTAATAAAACATGGTGTTGTTATTTTGAATGCTATTATATGGATGTGATAGTAGACATGATTATATAATGCATATCTATGGATGTGATAGTACACATGATTAGATAATGCATTTATGTCTCTAAATATATACTACATTTGTGCACATTACTATTTAACGCACCAATATGCTTGCATACATTTCAAATTTAGAAAAAAATTCTAATACTACCATTCTAAATCTAAAGCACCCAATGTTGAAAGACGTAATGCTTTGTCTTTCTTAGTTGACCAACAAGTTAGTGTTCACAATGTTCTTTTATAATTTAAGTCGCTAACCATTACTAAAAGCAAACCCAAGGGAAGTATATGGGTTTTTTTTATAAGGAACAATGTTTAAAAGCATAATTTCCTTGTCTTACCTAATCAACCTACATTGTTAATGTTCATATGAGAAACTAAACCAAGTGGAAGTTGGTGCTTATTCCATATTTCCTATTTTAGTAATGTAAATTCACTCCTTACATCAAAAGTATCATTTAGATGTTAACTTTATAAATATGGATGAAGTGAGAAGGTTTTCTAAAAAATGAAGAATAACATTGTTGAAAATGCAGCAAGATGATGGAGCTTAGTGAAATGAAGTCGCCTTCACTAAGTGGGCCCGCAGGCAAATTCTGGCGCAAAATCTATTTTTAGACTATGTCTATTTTTAGACATATGGAGCATGGTTCGGGGATTCCAGTTTGAGATTCTTGAAGTATGTGTCATGTTGGTAAAATAGATGAGACTCTATTTTTGAGGTCAAAGAGGTCGAAGTCTATTTTTAGACTGCCTCTCCTTAAAACAGGGAAGTCAAATATTATTTACCCTTAATAATATTTAGACTATAAACAACAGTTTACTCTCTTGGAACACTTCAGTTCGAGCTACAGAAGTGGCTCATGCTTCCGACAGAGGAATCACGTGGTTCCCAAGGGTTTGATGGCATCATGCATGGTTGACTTCAGTTGGACTTCAGTGGCAGAAGTTTGGAGGAGTTAATGAGACAGCTAGTGGAGTTGTGTTATGTTTATTTTAGTTGAACTGGTTGAGATTAGTTTAACTAGCTAATCAATTAGTTATGAGTGGAGTGAATTAAATATTATTTAATTCATTAATTAGTAACTCATTATTCAACTCAAGAACACATCGGTTCACTACAGTGCATGATCAGTTCAGTGGAGACCAGTGAAAGAGGTAGATGAAAGGGTGGAGTTAGCTATCAGTTGTGACTATACTGTTGCTATTTGCAACACACAGATAGGTGGAGTAAGCCCATGAGGATTGCGCATTTCAGGCTGGTGGTTTATCTATATAAAGAGGCCATCCCATAGCATTGAAACACGTAATAGAGGCAAGGCAATTGGCGGTGAGTTTTGAACCAGTAACCTGTTCAAAACTGAGTTAGATTGTGAGTAACTGTATGAGAAAGTACTGAGTACTTGTGAGGAGTATTGTACTGAGTTTGTTACTTGATTTCTCCATTATAATATACACAATAGCTGCGGGGTTTTCAGCTATAAGCTTTCCCCATACATACTGTGTTAATGTGTATGATGATTTGATGTGTTATCGCTTGATTTTATTTCCGCATGTCTGATGATCTGAGTTGATCTGAGAGTGGAAGAGATTATGTGTTGTGTATGAAGTTCAAATAGTATGTGACCAGGATAGTCTCGGTGGATAATTAATCATTATTCAGCAAATTTCTACATGGTATCGGAGCTATTGAAGTTCAGATTGATCATCACAGTGATTACAAACTTATTTCGGTAGACAGAGTCTGCATGCGGGCCAGGTAGCCTCCGGATTCATCTTTCTTCGGAAAGTGAAAGGTCTAGTAAACGCCCCTTGCAGTCGATCTCTGTGCTAGAAATAATTTGTTCTCACGATCTAGAGCGGTTGAGCTTTGAGGTGGAATTCGAAGTTTTGCAGCAGTTTTGTTTTCTTGGTGCCGGTGTTGAAAATGTCTTTCAACGGTTTGCGACTCGAATATGCTCTTGAAGGCAGTTCGAATTATGTTGCATGGAATGATCGCATGGAGGCAGTATTAGAAGATAATGGTCTGAAGGAGTTCGTAGATACGGATGTCCAAAAGCCCACTGATCCTGCTGAAGTCGATGCATGGCAAAAGAAGATGGCGAAGTGTCGAAGGATCCTGTTGGAGGGCGTCAAGGATCATATTGTATCCAGCCTACATGGAAAGGCTTCTCCATTTCTAATGTGGAAAGCTTTGACGGATCTATTCCAGAGTAAGAGTGACCAAAGGAAGCTGGCGCTCAAAGATAAGCTCGGGAACATCAAGATGGAGAAAGGCGACAGTATCGCCAAATACCTCACGAAGTTCACTCAGTGCAGAGATGAGCTGGGAAGTGTGGGGGTGATTGTCGAAGACGAGGACATGGTCGACCTGGCTCTCCTTGGTCTTTCGAAGGCTTGGCACTCATATCAAGATAGTGTCAATGGTCGGGAGAAGCTGCCGGGATGGGAGCGCCTTTGGGCGGATCTCATGCAAGATCTATTCCAGAGTAAGAGCAACCAAAGGAAGCTGGCGCTCAAAGATAAGCTCAGGAACATCAAGATGGAGAAGGGCGACAGTATCGCCAAATACCTCACGAAGTTCACTCAGTGCAGAGATGAGCTAGGAAGTGTGGGGGTGACTGTCAAAGTTTCACTGATCGCATGCTTGGTTTCAAGTGTGTTGGGATCGGTGTGGTTCTTGGACAGCAATGCGTCATTTCATATGACGGGAGATCGGGATTTGTTCTCAGATCTGGAGGACAAAGATTTGGGTGTGCACATCGAGATGGGCGATGATGGTAGATACAGTGCGACTGGTATCGGTACCATATCCTTTCAGAGGGAGTCTGGTAAACCCTTTGTACTAAAGGATGTCATGCATGTACCCGGATTGAAGAAGAACCTGATTTCAGTAGCGATGTTGGAGGATAAGGGGTATGATGTGGTCTTCAGCGAAGGAAAAGCCTTCCTGCGCAGTAAGACTACCGGAGAGACCCGGAAGATAGGGGTTCGAACCAAGAACCTTTATCAGTTGCAGGTAGATGGCTGCGCAGCTATGGCATGCAAAGCGGGAGAAGTGGTGAGCCGGGATGATGAGGGCGAACTGTGGCACAGGAGATTGGGCCACCTTCACCATGGAGCTTTGAATATTCTGCAGCAGATTTCTACTGGACTTCCTAAGGGCACCCTTGCGCAGTCAGATCAGTGCAAGGGGTGTACTTTAGGGAAGTATGTGAAAGCCACCTTTCACGAGAAGGATAGTCACACCACGACGATCCTTGAGAGAGTTCACATAGACGTGTGTGGTCCTTTCTCAGTTGCTTCGACAGCAAAGCACAAGTATTATGTGATCTTTGTTGATGATTTCTCTCGAAAGTGCCGGATCTTCTTCATGCAGAAGAAGAGCGATACATTCGCGAAGTTCTGTGAGTTTAAAGCACTGGTCGAGAAGGAGTCGGGGAAGAAGGTGATTGCTCTAAGGAGTGATAACGGTGGTGAATTCATCTCGGCTGAATTCAAGGAGTTCTGCAGCGCAGAAGGGATTCTGAGAGAGCTCATCGCACCCCATAACCCACAGCAGAACGGGGTGGCTGAGCGGAAGAACAGAACGATCGTGGGTGCTGCACGGGCGATGTTGCATGATCAGGGCCTACCCCTTCACTTGTGGGCCGAGGCATGCAATACAACAGTGTATGTGCAGAACCGTTGTCCTCACAAGGTTCTTGGCATGAGTACACCGGAGGAGGCTTATTCTGGCAAGAGGCCTGATATTTCCCATTTGCGGATTTTTGGTTCTCCCGTCTACATGCATGTGACGAAGGATGCGAGAAGGAAGCTGGATCCAACTGCTGAGGTTGGAATATTTGTGGGGTACACTGATACACCTCACAACTATTGGGTGTATTTGTCAGACAGTCGAAAGACTGTTGTGCGACGGGATATAAAATTTCAGGAGGAGAAAGCCATGCAGTGTTCGCTTGAGAGGGAGCTACACTTGCATGCAGATGAGGAGCTGTTAGTTCCTAAGGAGGAGCTTCCGGATGTGGATCAGCCACAAGAGGAGGTTCAGGAGGTGGAAGAAACCACCCAGGCAGCGCCAACCATCGGAGGGCGCATGCGCACTACAGAAGCTGAGCGACTGGCTCGGGATGTGTTGAAGCCTCGAAAATCGCTGCTACAACATTGGGGGATAACCACCCGGTCCGGACCTTAATGCAGCTCCTTTTCCGTTTATGATAGTGGCTCCGACTGGTTTAACTAGGTCCAGTTACCTTTTCCCTATCACTATTGGTTTACGATATATCATTAACTACCAATAGACAGGGATATCAGATCAATTCTTCTTGCTGATCAGGCAAGAGAATGACCCTTAAGCTGATTTGGGTTCAGCCAAACCACAACTAAGATTTTTCCTCTTCGAGAAAAGGACTTAAAAGAATGTAGAAATTAATCTAAATGCAAACTTATTCTATAATGCAAGCAAAAGAAACTAATCTAAATCCTATCTCAATTAGGTAGATATAAATCTATCCCAACTAAGAGCAAGATAATTAAGTAATGAGGATTAAAATATGTTTGGCTTTAAATTAATGTCAAGCTAACGAAGAAATTCAATTTAGCTCACATTTGTGAGTACCAAAACATATTCAATTGAGACCATTTGACTGAAATAATAAATCAACAATACTCCAGAAGAAATTCACAAAAATGATATTGATTATCATATCAGTCAAACTAATAATTAAACAATAATATGTGGAAGAAATTCACAACATATTATTATTTAAAAAATCAGTTTTGTAAGACAGATTTCTGAGCAAATCGTTACTCAGAAATCAGAGTTAAATCCATAAAAACAGAGATACATAACAATTTGAGACAAATTATCCATATCAACAGAAATGCCAAAACATGAATAAAATGAAACAACAATTTTATTAAAATAAAAATGAAACTGGTATTTGATACAGAAATGCCAAAAATACCAGTTAATTGAATCTGTTTCTCTGATCCTGGTCTCTAACAGTGCTTTACATTACTTGAATTTCTGCTTTCAAGACTAGAGCTGCAGAAATGCAAACTCTGCCCATCAAGCATAATAAAAGACATAAAGCATAAACCCTCAATAATGTTCAGATCTGAAACTTTCTCTCCTCCCCATCTACAACATCTAAATTCCTATAACAGAAATGCTTTTAGAAGTCTGGAATTGCAGAGGAGAGCAGCCACTTTTACATTTTGCAATCTGCAATTTATAATTCCTCCCAAAACTATTTTTAGAAGAGAGTTTGTTTGGAGAAAAATCTGCCCAATCCAACTTTAATTGCTCAAAAATTCCAATCTTTAATTGCTGGAGTCTTCTCATTGATTGAAATCTTTTTCCTCAATATCTCTTCTATTGTTTTTCCTGCAAAAATAAATTAAAAATCATTTAAGAAGCAAAAATAAAATCCAGATATTATTTCTATCATTAAAAAAAATCCAATCAAATTCTATTTAAATAAATGAAATTTGAGCTTCTTATTGATACTCATAATGATTTTAATTAAACAAGGATATTATTGATGCATGAATCTGCAATTAGAAGAGGCTGGACAAATAAAAATGAAGAAAACAAAGCTCAAAAAATTGATTTCTTTTTAGAAATTCGGAGCTTGATCTTCTGCCTGATTTTTGACTCAATAAATGACCAAATCTGTTAGTGAAACCTCCTCATAAATATTCTCCTTGATTTTCTCTTTCCAATGAGCCGTCCTGGGCCTCATTTGGCCAAGTAAAACTCAATCTATGAGCCTCCAAAGTTGATAAGTCAAATCTGATATAATTCTGGAAATTCAGTTGCTCCTCGTGACTCAATCGGATCGGAAGATTTGAACATTGACTTAATCGCATCGGAAGATTTGAACATTGACCTCATCGCATCGCATAAGTTCAATGTGACTCAATCGGATCGGAAGTAATGAGCTCAATCGCATCGCGGCTGACAAGCTTAATCGGATCGGAGGTAATGAGCTCAATCGCATCGGATGAAACTAATGAGCCTCAATCGCATCGGGAAAAATCATTGCATCGGGGTTTTTTTAAAAGGATGTTCACATGAATATTTCCGATGCGATGTGTTTTATGCAAAAATTTAATTTAATTTTTTGTTTTTTTATATATTTGTTTTTAATATAAAATTTTAATTTAATTAAATTAATTATATTTAATATAATAATTAATTTATTTAATTCAAAATTTTATGTTAAAAATTATTTTTTTGTTTTTTTGATCTTATTTTAGAGATGTTAAATTAGACTACGAAAAAATGATGATTTACCTAAAACAACCATTTTGACAATTTGGATTTTTTCGAGATTAATAATTTATTTGAAAATTGGAAAATTGGAATAAATGACTGAAATCCCGATGCTTTATGATTTGGCCGTATAAGTAAAAATAAAAATTTTTAGTAATAATTAATCTAGGGGTTAGTATTTAAACTAAATGCATTATTAAAATCCGCATTTTTTAACCCAAGCGACATAATTGATTAGACTTCAAAGGAGTGCTATTTACAAACCAGTTGACCAAATGAGACGAAACAAGCGTCAACAGGAAGCTTATAAAAAACGATTTCAACCAAGCAATCAAAACAAGAATCTAAAGAAAATGAAAAATTAACAAAATCCTAAGACAATTGACTTAATAAAATCATAAAAGGTGTTTAGATAAAAAATTTATAGAAAGGGTCCCCATTATTTGATGTGAACAAGTTAAAAATGGGGGGTTGTTGTACAGTACAACAATTGGCGATTCACTGGAAGAAACAGTTATCTCTGTTTGATAAAAATGAAATTTTCCTAAAATTAAAGTAAAAATAATTAAAGAAGAGAAAATTATTTTTGGAATGTTTGACTAGGTTCATTAATCTGAATAAAAGCAACAATCATCTTACCGTAATTTTCTTGAAATTCCTCATAAATTAAAATATCTCATAACTCTATATCAGTCCTTAATTAGTTCTAGAGATAAAGCAGGGGTCACTTTACAGCCGAGCTTTTAAAGTGTACTCATTTGTCACAGGTAGAGCCACTGCTGCCAGCAAACATCTATAGTCTTGACAGGGTTACCTTTTAATCATCAATGATTCAGAATCCTATCTATTTAAGAATTATTGACCTAGAGATAAATCCATTTATATATGCTTATTTTTTTTTTTATTATTCTTAAAAGCCATTGTCCTGGTTTGGTAGCCAGATAGTTGACAATGCCATTCACTGGTTATAATTGGACTGAACAAGCTGGCTCGTGATGAGACCCCTTGTCTTACAATTGTTTGAAATTATAAGCCATTACCCTGGTTTGTTTAGCAGTGTTGGTAATGTCAACCTATTTTTCCCCTATGATCATGGTAAGCAGGCTCGTGATGAGACCTCTTATCTTTTAAGTTTTAAATATATTTTTGGATTACACTCTAGAAAAATAAAACTCTTTTTAAATAGGGAGAATCATTAACTCCTTAAGAGTTCAGAATGACAATTTCAGAGTTAAAAGTGCTTTGTTGTAAAGTGTCTTTACTTGGTTAAAAATAAATTTTCTTGACTGATAATAGAATCTTGAAAGATCTTAATAAAGTATTGAAATCTCAAAATAATTACAATTTTGATGAAAAAGAAATTTCTCAGATTTCACGATACTTCGTCAACTTTTCTTGTTTTGTAATCTCTTCCTTAAGTATGTCTACCTTTATAATAAGAAAAACAAATTTTGCTAAGAGATTTTAAGAAAAAAGCTAATAGGAGACTATTAACAATTTTTCCTATGTATGCCAACCATTGTTAAGTAATAAAAAGCCTTCCATATAAAACATAACAAAGTTACCAAAATCAAAATTGAAAACCAAAGGAAAAGAATTCTTAAACTAAAGTGAGAAAAGAAATCAGCAAACAAAATTAGAATGAAGCAAAAAAATGGAAAAGAAAAATCCAAGCTTTTGAAATACAAACTCTAACAAAAAAAATGTTTATACCAATGTCTCAACAACATGAAGTAAAATAAAATAATCATGTAATCATTTCTTCTTATGTCGAGATCCATAAAACTTATACCTTGCAAGGTTGTAATGCTTTAGGTTTCAGATAGCAGTGATGATAAAATTCAGCCACAATGAAAAATTTCTGTTTGATGTCAATCTTGTCGTTTTCAAAGCATTATCTTAATCATTTTCTAATAAAAGAAATGCTTTAAAGAAATATATTAAAGGTTCAGAAACTTCCTAGTGTAGCTGTTTCAATGAAGACTATCGTTGCTTCTTGAAAAATAAAACCAGGAAAAGAGCATAGGGCTTCCAAAATATGATTTGGCAGATGTTTGAAAGCTTTTATGAGGAGCTGCACAACAGATTCAAATATCAACATAATTTTGAAAAACAAAACTGAAACTAAATTAATGAAATGGAAATTAATGAAAGTGGGTACATGAATCTTACCATTGGATGATTGCATTTGATCTTACCTGAAGGTATCAATTTCTCCAATACTAGCTGACTTCTTCTTGTAGTTTGACATTAAAAATATGAAGAAGGCAAACTAACCAAAATTCTATAACCTAAAATCATTATTTATTTTATTTAATTTAAAGCAAGCAGTAAAATGTAAAAACGAAATGCTTTGTGTTCAAGGGAATTGAAATTAAAACAATCGCGATAGCAGTGATGTGATTTTTATAATAATTGGTGATGAACGAAGAACGATAAGCGATGAACAATCGAAAATTAGTGAAAATCGATGAGCAATGAGCATTTGGCGATTAATAAAAAGCGATAGCGATAAGCAATTGGTGATGAATTATTGCATCACAATTTTTAAAATGAGCACACAAGGATGTATTCAATTTTCCTCCCGATTTGCGATTTGCGATTAGACTTGTTGCATCGGAGATCTTTCAAAATTAGTCCTTGACTAATTTAATAATTTGCGATTGCGATTTGAACTTCATCGCATCGGAGTTTTTGCAAATGGATATATCAAAATGAGGTTTCTCCGATTTGCGATTGCCGATTGGGTTGATCGCATCGGAACTTTTGAAATGAACGAATCAACTGTCATAGAACTCTGCCGAAATGCGATTGCGATTAGACTTCATCGCATCGGAATTTTTAAAAAGTTGACCTTTTAATCAATTGTGATATGAACCAATTGTTGTATGACTTTACCAATTCGCGATTGCGATTAAGTTTTTATCGCATTGGAGTTTTTTGAATGGAAGAATTAACCTTATGCCTAATGCGATATGTGCGTTTGTTATCCATTTCATTGCATCAGAACTTTTGTAATAAAAACAAACCTTTCAATTTATTCCAATGCGATATGTGATTTGATATTTTATGAAAAATTGAATGATGTAACACGTCAGAGATCTTGCATCGGAAATATGAAAATCAAGTTGGAGAATTTCTGATATGAATCTTGCGATACTCTTTTTAATTTCAATTGGATTTTTTAAAATGAATGAAAGCAAAGTTAAAGAATGCTGAAATTCTAATGAATCATAAAATAAAATTTCCCTGAACCTGTTGCAAATTTGAAATGGGTTTACTGCTTACTTTATGTTTTGAAAAGAAATAAAGACCTGCAAATAAAACAGAACGCAAATCAAAAATAAACTAAGAATAAAAAATGAACTAATAATGGATGAGAATAAAGTTGTAAATGCGTACCTGAAAGGAATTTGTCTGTAAATTTTACCTCATAAATCTTCAAATTCTTCCTTTGATTAAAATCATCTCATTATTTATTTTTTAAATCTAAGTGTGCAATCAGCCTGAATGAAATCAATCATTCATGTTCATAAAACATAAAATTTACCATAAATAAATATAAAAATAGACTCTCCTTTTGAATTGAAACAACAATTTATTATCTCTGCTTATTCTGAATAACTTGAGAAGAATCCGTATTGTTATTGTAACTGTTCAATAATGTATTTAGTGAATGAATATATTGCAGCATCAAATAATAAACTAAAGATTAGAATGGGATAAAGCCACTAATTGTAGAAAAATATCAAAACAGATTTGAATGTGTGCACTCAGCAAAATTGACATCCTTAAGGTCAGCTTTAGCAAATTCCGAGGAAGATAATATGAACTTCATATGATTATCGTGAAAGGTTAGACTGACTACTAATGATTGAGTCAGAATTAAGCTTATCATAGACAATCATACATTTCATGGGATAATGAGATCATGAAGCTCTTACATCTTCAACCTTTATTATATAAATTCCAAAAGAAAATCTTAGAAGGAAATCTCGAAATGAAGAAAAGTGGCTTTGAGGCGATCAATGCTAAGTGCAACCTCAATTGAATTTAATCAAGACATTATTCAAAATAAGCAGAGTAGAGGTATTGATGCAAGAAATTTAAAAAGGAAAGCAAGAATTAAAACTTTCTGATAAGGAGAAAATGTTTCAGTGAACATGCATGAGAAGGTTGATTGCTTTGTTTTATTTTTTAATCTACAAAACTGTTAAAACAAATTAACTATACAAAACAAACAAACTAAATTAATTCTACTCCTATTCTAACCATATACATGAAAATGACTAGGTATAGTCATATTTCCAGTGTAGCCATTTTTTCATTTTAATTGCTGCATGTATGTACAGTTCAAATGTTAGTAATAAAAATACAAATCTAACTAAACCGAGGAAAATAAATCTGAAATCAGAATGTACAGTTATTGTTAGCAACTTAATTAAAATCTCTTTCTCTTGAAATTTCCTTTCTAATTGGATATTAATTGGATCATAGAAATCTGGATGGATTTCTATTAAAAATTGGAAAATGTTCAAAGGAAGAGATAATAGGCCAAATTGTGAAGATGAGCTTTTAAATTCAAAGGCCTGGAAAGAATTGTTAGTATTATGTACAAATGGAAAATTATTAATTGAATTGAATTGCTGGCCAGATTGCAAAAATACATTCTCTTGTCGACATTGCCTTTGAAAAAATAGAAGCTTTTGATGAAACATTAGTATTGATTGAAATTGAAATATTAATATCTTTTGATGCTCATAATTATAATATGAAACTTCAATTTCCCAATCGGGCAATGCATCAATTGAGTGTTTGATAGTAAGGTGTTCAATATGCCAGCGAAAAGTGTGAAAATTTTGCAAAATAAAATCAAAAAATAAATCTAAATTTAAACAAAATAACTATGAAAGAAAAACTAAAATGAAATCACTATTTTTACAACTAATGTTACAACACAATTGGGATCGTTTTGAAATAATTTCATTTTCACAAGGATTGGCCAGAATTATGGAATTTGAGTAATTTTGAATTCCAACTTGTGAATTAGAAAATGAATTATGATTATGAGTAGGAATGAGAGCTTGATCACTATACGAATCATAAATTGGAAAGTTTTCTCGAATAATGAAATCATGAAGATAATTTGCTGCTCTAAAATGAGGATTGGTTGGGATAATTTCTAAATTGAAGCGTTCTTCATTCTCAGATGTTATTTGAATTTTATCATGAGGATTCTTTTGAGAAAAATTGAAATCAACATCCTCAATATCAGAGTAATCATCATAAATGACCTCACAAGATTCTCTAGAATTCCCTTCAATTTCATCCAATATATCCAAACAAGGAGGAACAAGAATTTCATGTTCATTAATGGCAAAAGAATGATCGTTAATTGCTTCTCTATCTTGATAAAAACTTGATAGTAATTCATTTAGATCGGCCTCTGTATTTTCTGAAATATCATTAATATCAAGAGGGGAAAAATTACCATCATTAAAAATATCAGGATAAAGGGAAAAATGTGAACCTGAAACAATGCATTTAAAACTGTCTCTGTTTGAGAATTCTTGTGCATTATGCTCATTGTAAATTTCAGATTCTAAATCATTCCTTTGTATGCTCATGCTTTCTTGAAGAAGGCTGCTTTGCTGCTGTGATTTCGGCATTTGCTCATCATGGAGGAATTCAGAAATTTGTACAGCAGTTTGTATTTTATTATTTACTTTGATTGTTGCTTGTACTTGTTGATTTGCGATCTGATTTTCTGAATTGACCGCAGAGTAATTTTCAGATTCCAAAGCAGTTCTTTCTTCAAAATTGCTGTTGTTGTCTTCTTGCATTTGATTAGAAATATTTTCCAAGCTTTGTGAAACCACTTCATCACAATTTATTTGCACATCCAAATTGGGATTCTCATTTATATTGTAATGGGATGGAACAAAGCTTGAATTAATTTCATATGGATTGGGAATGGGTGGAAGAGAACAAACATATTCAAACCAATCTAATGATTCTTCTTCCGTAGGTTTATCTTCGTTTTTAAATCTTAAGCAATTTAAATGAAATCGAATATTAAAATCATTAACAGACTCATTTTCAAACCTTCGTAAATATTCAATTTCTTCACATACCTGTTCATAATCATAGCCGTCAAATTTACAAATCAAAATTGTAACAAATTGATCCCAGCTGTGGATTGAAGCAACTGGAAGAGTTCTACACCAGCTTCTGGCTTTTGCCGCAAATGTGAGAGTAAAAATTCTGCATAAAATGCCTTCATCAATCCCTTGAAAATCATAATTTGAAACATTTTGAATAAATTGAAAGACATGGTTAAAAGCAGAAGAATTTCTCTTACCATCAAACTTTACCTGAGACAAAAGTCTTACCACTTCGGGTGGAGTATTGGAAGATGCACGTCCATGGATACAACTCCAAATTGGAAGTTTAAGAGGAGCCATCGTGATTAAATAAAATGTTAAAATTAAAAAGACTCCAACAGACAACAAGTTTCAGGCCCTCCTTCTAGCGCCAAAAATGTTGAAGCCTCAAAAATCGCTGCTACAACATTGGGGGATAACCACCCGGTCCGGACCTTAATGCAGCTCCTTTTCCGTTTATGATAGTGGCTCCGACTGGTTTAACTAGGTCCAGTTACCTTCTCCCTATCACTATTGGTTTACGATATATCATTAACTACCAATAGACAGGGATATCAGATCAATTCTTCTTGCTGATCAGGCAAGAGAATGACCCTTAAGCTGATTTGGGTTCAGCCAAACCACAACTAAGATTTTGCCTCTTCGAGAAGAGGACTTAAAAGAATGTAGAAATTAATCTAAATGCAAACTTATTCTATAATGCAAGCAAAAAGAAACTAATCTAAATCCTATCTCAATTAGGTAGATGAAAATCTAACCCAACTAAGAGCAAGATGATTAAATAATGAGAATTAAAATATGTCTGGTTTTAAATTAATGCTAAGCTAACGAAAAAATTCAATTAGCTCACATTTGTGAGTACCAAAACACATTCTATTGAGACCATTTGACTGAAATAATAAATCAACAACACTCCGGAAGAAATTCACAAAAATGATGTTGATAATCAAATCAATCAAGTCAATAATTAAACAATAATATGTGGAAGAAATTCACAACATATTATTATTTAAAAAACTAGTTTTGTAAGACAGATTTCTGAGCAAATTGTTACTCAGAAATCAGAGTTAAATCCATAAGAACAGAGATACATAACAATTTGAGACAAATTATCCATATCAACAGAAATTCATAAACACGAATAAAATGAAACAACAATTTTATTAACATAAAAATGAAACTGGTATTTGATACAGAAATGCCAAAAATACCAGTTAAGGTCTCTAACAGTACTTTACATTACTTGAATTTCTACTTTCAAGACTAGAGCTGCAGAAATGCAAACTCTGCTCATCATGCATAATTCAAGATATAAAGAATAAACCCTCATTAATGTTCAGATCTGAAACATTCTCTCCTCCCCATCTACAACTCTAAATTCCTATAACAGAAATGCTTTTAGAAATCTGGAATTGCAGAGGAGAGCAGCCATTTTTACATTTTGCAATCTGCAATTTATAATTCCTCCCAAAACTATTTTTAGAAGAGAGTTTGTTTGAAGAAAAATCTGCCCAATCCAACTTTAATTGCTCAAAAATTCCAATCTTTAATTGCTGGAGTCTTCTCATTGATTGAAATCTTTTTCCTCAATATCTCTTCTATTGTTTTTCCTGCAAAAAGAAATTAAAAATCATTTAAGAAGCAAAAATAAAATCCAAATATTATTTCTATCATTAAAACAAATCCAATCAAATTCTATTTAAATAAATAAAAATGAAATTTGAGCTTCTTATTGATACTCATAATGATTTTAATTAATCAAAGATATTATTGATGCATGAATCTGCAATTAGAAGAGGCTGGACAAATAAAAATGAAGAAAACAAAGCTTAGAAAATTGATTTATTTTTTAGAAATTCGGAGCTTGATCTTCTGCCTGATTTTTGACTCAATAAATGACCAAATCTATTAGTGAAACCTCCTCAGAAATATTCTCCTTGATTTTCTCTTTCCAATGAGCCGTCCTGGGCCTCATTTGGCCAAGTAAAACTCAATTTATGAGCTTCCAAAGTTGATAAGTCAAATCTGATATAAATCTGGAAATTCAGTTGCTCCTCTTGACTCAATCGGATCGGAAGTTTTGAACACTGACTTAATCGCATCGGAAGATTTGAACATTGACCTCATCGCATCGCATAAGTTCAATGTGACTCAATCGGATCGAAAGTAATGAGCTCAATCGCATCGGGGCTGACAAGCTTAATCGGATCGGAGGTAATGAACTCAATCGCATCGGATGAAACTAATGAGCCTCAATCGTGATCGAAAAAATCATTGCACGGGGGTTTTTTTAAAAGGATGTTCACATGAATATCTTCATGCGATGTGTTTTATGCAAAATTAATTTAATTTTTTGTTTTTTTATATATTTGTTTTTGATATAAAATTTTAATTTAATTAAATTAATTATATTTAATATAATAATTAATTTCTTTAATTCAAAATTTTATGTTAAAAATTATTTCTTTGTTTTTTGATCTTATTTTAGAGATTTTAAATTAGACTACGCCAAAAATGATGATTTACTCTAAAACAAACCATTTTGACAATTTGGATTTTTTCGAGATTAATAATTTATTTGAAAATTGGAAAATTGGAATAAATGACTGAAATCCTGATGCTTTATGATTTGGCCGTATAAGTAAAAATAAAAATTGTTAGTAATAATTAATCTAGGGGTTAGTATTTAAACTAAATGCATTATTAAAATCCGCATTTTTTAACCCAAGCGACATAATTGATTAGACTTCAAAGGAGTGCTATTTACAAACCAGTTGACCAAATGAGACGAAACAAGCGTCAACATGAAGCTTATAAAAAAAACGATTTCAACTAAGCAATCAAAACAAGAATCTAAAGAAAATGAAAAATTAACAAAATCCTAAGATAATTGACTTAATAAAATCATAAAAGGTGTTTAGATAAAAAATTTATAGAAAGGGTCCCCATTATTTGATGTGAACAAGCATTCAAATGGGGGGTTGTTGTACCGTACAACAGGATGCAGAGAAGGTTGTAGGACCACCTACAACACAGCGCAGATAGAGACAGTCACCAGATCGGTACACTGGATACATGGCTCTTGTGAGTCAATGTGTTGTGACGGAGCCATCCTCTTTTGAGGAAGCTGTGGAGGAACCCGCATGGGTTGATGCCATGATCAAAGAATATGATTCGATCATCAGGAACAGTGCATGGGAGATTGTCCCAAGAC
This sequence comes from Pinus albicaulis, assembly GCA_034641835.2. NCBI lineage: Eukaryota > Viridiplantae > Streptophyta > Pinopsida > Pinales > Pinaceae > Pinus > Pinus albicaulis. The sequence continues at coordinate 482,038,923 of CM076582.1, forward strand.
TGGTTGGGAAATCAGTGGTGGGTTCGCGATGGATCTAAAAGGTGAAGCAGGCGGCTGACGGGAGTGTGGAGAAGTACAAGGCGAGATTTGTCGCCCGTGGCTTCTCACAGATCGAGGGGATTGACTATGAGGAGACTTTTGCACCTGTCGCAAGGTACTCTTCCATACGTACGATCCTTGCTCTCTCAGCGCAGATGGGGTGGCACATTCATCAGATGGATGTGAAGACTGTGTTCCTCAATGGAGTTATTGAGGAGGAGGTGTACATAGAGCAGCCTGAAGGTTTTGAGATCTTCAGCAGTGAGTCGCATGTGTGCCGACTCAAGAGAGCATTGTACGGGCTAAAGCAAGCACCTCGTGCTTGGTACACTCGGATAGACAGCTACTTCACCGGGCTTGGATTCTCCAAGAGTGAGGCGGATCCAAACCTGTACCAGATTGTGGTGGAGGGGAAGCTGTTGATCATCGTACTGTATGTAGATGATCTGATTTTGACTGGCGATGAGCATTTGATACTTTCATGCAAGGAGGATCTTGCACGAGAGTTTGAGATGAAGGACTTGGGCATCCTTCATTATTTCCTGGGATTGGAGATTTGGCAGCGCAGCGGAGGACTGTTTGTTTCTCAGGGAAAGTATGCTCGGGAGATTCTGGAGAGGTTCAACATGCAAGGCCGCAAGCCTGTTGACACTCCTCTTCCTGGTGGTTGGAGGAAGGAGGATGCTACTTCAGCGGAGGTAGTGGATGCCACTGTCTATCAACAGTTGGTGGGGTCACTTATGTATCTGGTCAATACACGACCCGATATATGCTATGTAGTTAACCAACTTTCGCAAGCTATGGTTAAGCCTACCAAGCTCTTTTGGAAGGCAGGCAAGCATGTATTGCGCTATATCAGAGGCACATCGGGATATGGTCTATGTTACAGACAGGAGGATGGAGCGAAGCTTTCTGGCTTCACTGATGCAGATTGGGCAGGGAGTCCAACGGACCGGAAGAGCACTTCCGGAGGAGTTTTCAACATTGGGTTGACAGCAGTTTCCTGGTACAGCAGGAAGCAGAGATCCGTGGCACTCAGTTCAGCAGAGGCCAAGTACATGGCAGCTAGCTTGGCTGCATGCGAGGCTATTTGGATGAGGAAGATCCTCGCAGGTTTGTTCAGGTTGCATTTGGAGCCTACAATGATCTACTGTGATAACCAGAGTTGCATTAAACTCTCGGCTAATCCAGTATTTCATGATAGGTCCAAACACATCGACATCAAGTACCATCATATCAGATATTGTGTTCAGCGGAGAATCATGATGCTTTCATATGTTCCCACGGAGGATCAGGATGCCGACATCCTGACGAAGGCGCTCACCAGGAGCAAGTTCGAATTCCACAGAGGCAGGATAGGGGTTGCAGATAATCCATATCTTGGTGAGAGGGAGTGTTGAGAATGCAGCAAGATGATGGAGCTTAGTGAAATGAAGTCGCCTTCACTAAGTGGGCCCGCAGGCAAATTCTGGCGCAAAGTCTATTTTTAGACTATGTCTATTTTTAGACATATGGAGCATGGTTCGGGGATTCCAGTTTGAGATTCTTGGAGCATTGGTCATGTTGGTAAAAAATAGATGAGACTCTATTTTTTAGGTCAAAGAGGTCGAAGTCTATTTTTAGACTGCCTCTCCTAAAAATAGGGAAGTCAAATATTATTTACCCTTAATAATATTTAGACTATAAACTTCAGTTTACTCTCTTGGAGCACTTCAGTTCGAGCTACAGAAGTGGCTCATGCATATGACAGAGGAATCACGTGGTTCCCAAGGGTTTTATGGCATCATGCATGGTTGACTTCAGTTGGACTTCAGTGGCAGAAGTTTGGAGGAGTTAATGAGACAGATAGTGGAGTTGTGTTCTGTTTATTTTAGTTGAACTAGTTGAGATTAGTTTAACTAGCTAATCAATTAGTTATGAGTGGAGTGAATTAAATATTATTTAATTCATTAATTAGTAACTCATTATTCAACTGAAAAACACATCAGTTCACTACAGTGTATGATCAGTTCAGTGGAGACCAGTGAAAGAGGTAGACGAAAGGGTGGAGTTAGCTATCAGTTGTGACTATACTGTTGTTATTTGCAACACACAGATAGGTGGAGTAAGCCCATGAGGATTGCGCAGTTCAGGCTGGTGGTTTATCTATATAAAGAGGCCATCCCATAGCATTGAAACACGCAATAGAGGCTGGCTATCAAGTGGCTAAGGATTTGAGCATGTGTTTTGCTAGATCTAGCTTGATAGTGTGTAGCAATTGAGGGTGTGCATGAGAGCTTGTGAGGAGCTTTTGTACTATGATTGTTACATGATTTCTCCATTATAATATACACAATAGCTGTGGGGTTTTCAGCTATAAGCTTTCCCCATACATACTGTGTTAATGTGTATGATGATTTGATGTGTTATCGTTTGATTTTATTTCCGCATGTGTGATGATCTGAGTTGGTTGAGTGGAAGAGATTATGTGTTGTGTATGAAGTTCAAATAGTATGTGACCAGGATAGTCTCGGTGGATAATTAATCATTATTCAGCAAATTTCTACAACCTACCCTTTAACCTACCCTTTAACCTACCCTCTATCCTACCCTCTATTTTGGTGCCTTTAGTCGGCTTATTACTTCCGGCAATTACAATGGTTCTTTCTCATCTGTATATTCAGAATGACGAGATTTTATGAATCTGATCAAATCAGATTTAATAAATGGTTTGGATCTTTTGCAGAACATATAGGATATCTATATCTATTTTAGATGATATAAGATAGAACTCTTATAGACACAAAATAGATCTAAATATCCACATTATTTATTTAGACTCATTCATATCTGAATGAGTCTAAATAAATAGGTATGGGTCAATATATTAATGTGGTCGGTTTTATTTTTTTATACGGTATACATATCTATTCCAGGAGATATTTATACTCCACTGATCCAGTGTTGTTTCTAAAATTGAGAAATTAAGGAAGGACCCATTTGAAATGGATGGTAAGAATGGACAAGAAGACAAACTTGGCTGACTTAACTGAAATGTTGGCTATGTATATAGATAGCTAGTTCATAAGAGTTTGGGAACCAAAGGATAAAAAAGTTGGCTATTCCCTCAAATTCAATAGGATGGAATTGAATACAATTTTTTATGAATCGTCGATCCAAATGGTTCTAGATAGAACCTATAACAGGGTCTCGAAAAAGAAGTAATTTCTTTTGGGCTTGTATCCTCTTTCTGGGTTCACTAGGATTCTTCCTGGTCGGGATCTCGAGTTATTTTGGTGAGAACTTGATACCCCTATTGTCATCTCAGCAAATACTCTTTGTTCCACAAGGAATTGTAATATGTTTTCATGGTATTGCAGGTCTGTTCATTAGCTCTTATCTGTGGTGCACAATTTTTTTCAATGTGGGTAGTGGCTATAATAAGTTCGATAAAAAAAAAGGAATTGTATGTCTTTTTCGTTGGGGATTTCCCGGAATAAATCGTCGTATTTTCTCATGATTTCTTATGAAGGATATTCAGATGATCAAAACGGAAATTCAAGAAGGTATTTCCCCTCGTCGTGTTCTTTATATGGAAATAAAGGGCCGACAAGACATCCCTTTAACTCGTACTGGTGATAATGTGAACCTATGGGAGATCGAACAGAAAGCCGCTGAATCAGCCCGTTTCTTGCGTGTATCCATTGAGGGGTTTTGAAATGCAGGGGTGTCTTTATCCTCGACATACATTCAAATGTCAAGACATTTGAATATGGCCCGAATCAAGGAACATGAATCAATTTCCAATCAGGAAATTTCAATATTTCCATACATATAAATTTCAATAAAAATTGAAATTTCATTGTATGGAAATGGAACGGGATCTTTACGAACAATATACTATTTTTATGAAATAGTATAGGAAGAGGTAATATATAAAAAGCAATAAGTTAAAATAGAACTGGTATTTTTCCGGGAAAAAGATCATGCAGTTAATTCCTACTAAATGGAATGAATCAGACCGAGCTTTGGTAGTTCCCGAACACGCCATATCATTTTCTAGGATGTCAGTAATCCAATCTGGGTGACTTCTCAGTTATAAGAACCATAAGATTCAGCCTTAATTCAAAGGTTTCCATTGGCTGTGAGTCCAGCTCTATAATTTCCTCGGCAGCGTCTTGCCTCTACATAGTATCTTCTATGTATTCTTTTATTTTCCCAAAACACCAAGAAATCCCCCTCTCCTTGAGAAAATCCTTCTTATCTTCCTAGGAATAGGGTGGCCATTGATTTTTCTAATTGTCTGCTAAAAATAATTCTTTCTTTTTAACTCATGGTTTTTCCCCTGGATTTCAAGATTCCCTCCTCCTTATTTTCCCATCATTTTACAATTAAAAGAAAATGAAATAAAAAAAAATAACTAACACTTAGTTATGTCGGATTCACGTCAGGCTTCCACTCAGCCATTAATTTTTTATTTACATAATACCAAATTAACTATATTTACTTACAAATTTCACACTCATTGGAGGGTGTTATATCTTCACCCCCTTGAGGATAACACCATCCTCAGTCTTATCTCGTCCCTTGAATAATTTAGGATAGGCCTTAGCATAAACTCTTCATCTTCCCTGGTAGTTTCCTTAGGACTAAAGTTCCTCAATTGCAATTTAACCTGGGTGATGGCTCGCTTCCGTAATATTGTTTCTCTCTACTCGAGTATTTGTTGGGGTTCTACCAGGAACTCTCCATCTGGCTCGACCTGAACAAAAACCAAGAGCCAGTCAACTCATAATATTTACATTATTATTTAATTATACATATATTCACTTTCCTTTGTTATTTTTTATATTACTTGGATATCCTGCCAATGAATAACGTTCCTCAAGTCATATACATATTGTTTCAACAATGAAACATGAAATACATTATGGACTCTTATTTGACTAGGTAATGCTAAAAGATAAGCCATCGGTCCAATCCTCTCCAATACTTGAAAAGGACCACAAAATCGAGTGGCAAATTTTGTACTGCCACCCCATATTAAAGTAATGTTCTTTTTTTTGATGCATAGAAAAGCATGATCCCCTGCCCTAAATTCCTGATAAGTTCTTTTTTTTATCATCGTAAGCCTTTTGTCAATCTTGGGCAACTTTGAGTTTTTTCTGACCTTTTTTACGACTTGCTCCATTTCCACCAGCATATATGGGCCTAGCATTAGGTTTTCTCCGTGGTTGTTCAAATTAATCGGTGTTTTACATTTTCTCTTATATAACACCTCAAATTGACTCATTTTTAACGATTCATGGAAACTATTATCATATGAAAATTCTACCACATGTAAGTACTCCTCCCACTTACTAGGTTGTTGCATAACATACATCCTTAGAATATCTTTTAACACTTGGTTTACACATTCAGATTTCCATCAGTTCGAGGATGGTATGTAGTGTTGAATTGTACTTACATTCCCAACCCCGTGAAATTAGATTTCCAGAATGATGATGTGAACTTCACATCTCTATCTGATATAACCACCTTATTTATCCCATGCAATATAAACACTTCCCTCATAAATATATAAACAATCTGGGTGGTTTGATAGGTATATTGAACGAGTATAAAGTGGGTTGTTTTACTTAATTTGTCAAAAGGCACCATGATCGATTCATTGTGCCTCTTAGATATAGGTATCAAAATTATGAAATCAAGTGTAATAACCTCCCATTTCAATTTGGGTATAGGTAATCTATGTAAAATTCCATCGAGATGTTGATGTTTTTCTTTAACATGTTGACGCTCCATGAATTTTGCTAAGTATTCTGTAATGTCCTTCCTCATTCCTGACTAAAATTAGTTCTTTTTAATGGCTGAAAACATTTTATGATAACCGAGATGTGCAGTTTATGAGCATCCATGAAATTCATCCAGCATTTGTTGTCTAACCGAAATATGATTGGGATCATATATTATTCCTTTAAAGGTTAACAATTGGTCCTCCCCAATACCAAACTCTATTTTCTTTCCATTAGCTTGTCTGGTTTGTTACCACAAGAACTTGTATTCAGGATCTCTTTGAGCAGTCACTTTAATTTGTTCTAGAAATTTAAACTCTATTCGATGGTAGTGTAATTCATATACATAATGGAGTCACCTTCTTAAGGACACCGCAACGCAGTTTTCCTTTCCTTTTAAATTGTTGATATCAAACTCAAACTCACTAAGAAAGGAGTTCCACCTTTCTTGTCAAGAATTTTTATTTGGCTTCTTAAAATAGCTGGTCAAACTATTATGATATGTCATAAATAGGAATTTATTTCCTAACAAGTAATGCATCAAAACCTTTAGTGCATGAATTACTGCATTTAATTCCAAGTCATAAGCAGAGAATTTTTTCTCATGTTCCTTTAACTTCTGAGATTCATAGGCTGTAAAATTTCCTTCCTACATCAATATAGCTCTGACCCCTTCCTGACAAGCATCCGTATAGACTACAAATTATTTGTCTGGGTCAGCAACTTTTAGTATGGGAGCGATGGTCAACAAGTGTTTCAATTGTTAAATCTTTTTTGACACTCATTGGTCCCCCTGAAATTTTCCCTTTTTTCTGAAAAGAGATAATGGGATAGGTAATTTGGGAAAACCCTTAATAAAATGGTGATATTATTCTTTCAGGCCCATGAAGGATTGAATATCTATGACATTTTTAGGTACCGACCAATCCATTATGGTTTTGATATTTTCAGGATAAAAAATTATGCCTTCTACCAATATGACATGCCCCAAGTATTGAATTTGATCTCTATAAAAGGCACACCTACTAAATTTAGCATACAATTGATGTTCCCATAGCATTTGCAGCACTACTTTCAAGTGTTCTTTATGTTATTTAATATTTATAGAATAAATTAGAATTTCGTCTATAAATATAAGAAAAAACTTGTTTAGAAATGGGTGAAATATACCATACATCAGGCTCATAAATGTTGTTGGTGCATTGGCCAGTCTGAGTGGTAGTACGACAAACTCATAATGTCCATATAAGGTCCTAAATGTTGTCTTAGAAATTTATTCTTCTTTCATTTTAATTTGATGGTATCGAGTTCATAAATCAATCTTGGAAAAGTCTATAGCACCATTGACTTGATAAAAAAATATCGTTAATTCGGGGCAGCCGGTACTTATTCTTAACAATCAATTTATTAGGTTGTCTATAGTCTATAAAAATTCTTAAAGTTCCATCATCTTTTCTTATGAATAACACCGGGGCTCCCCACGGTGATACACTGGGACAAATACATCATTTTTTGAGTAGATCTTGTAGCTGCATTTTGAGTTCTGTCAGCTCGGGAACACTCATGCGATATGGGGCCCTTGACACAGGTGCAATACCCAGAATTAGTTCAATGGTGAAATTAATCTCTCAATTTGGGGGATGTCTTGAGATAGTCTCAGGAAATATGTTTGAAAAGTCTCAGACTATCGGTATATTTTCTAGCCTGGTTGTATTATATTTAGATTTTAAGTATCCCACTTGAACAACATATATTAAACACCCTTTTATTACACACTTTCCTAACTGAGAGGCAGTGATGGAGCACAATTTAATCCATTTCTTAACCCCTTGAAGTTCTTCTCTAGTACCATCTTCTGTGAGGTAGCTATTATAATTCTCTTTATAATTTACCACGGACCAATGTCCTTCTAACTAGTCCATCCCAATCAATATATCATAGGAACCTAAAGGTAAGATATTTAAATTAATTTTAATCTATTGGTTGTTTACATCAACTAGACAATATGATACCTTAGTAGTCACCCTTCTTTTGGTTCTCGTGGCTAGTTGCACTAGCAAAGAATGCTTGAATTTATGAATCTATAGGTGAAAATTTTCTATTATTTTAAGACTGACATAACTTAAACTGGAACCCAGACTTATTAAAATAGATATAGTTTGATTAAAAATTTTAAATTCCAGTTCTATCATAGCAAGTTGATATTCTACTTGATGGTCCTCCAGAGAAGCATTGATCCGTGGCATACTCCTCGTCATCTCGCCCTCTCTGGAGGCTTATGGTATATTAGCTTCTTGTTCAGGTCGATTGCGATGGGGGAAATATTTGTAGTAGTGAAGCTCCCCACAGCCCCAAAACTGAAGTGGAGGCTTCTGCTCTTGACTGTATTCCGTCTTGTTGGATGCTTCTGTCTGTTTAGATTCCATGCGCCATCTGCTTTTCTGCTGATTTCTTTAAATTTTCAGTTTTGCTGAGTATTCTGCACATTTTAAAAAAAATCAGATTTTGTCCCTTTGTTACCCTAATAGCTCTTTTGCCCCTTTTTTTGAGGCCAACCTTACCATCCCCTTTCTTTTTCATCTACAGGTAGAAAATTTAGGCTTTCTAAATTGCTTCATCCATAGAATTTGGATTATCAAATTCTAGCCTCTCTTTCATATATGTCGACAAACTACTAACAAAACATTTTACTTTAGCCTTTTCCTCACGTATGTATGGTACGTACCTTAATAAAGATGAAATAAATTTTTATTACATAGTCATCCATAGTTAACTGTCTCAGTCTCAATTCATGGAATTCCTCCACCTTCTTTTCATAGAATCATTCTGTTAAATACTTGTTTATGAAGTGCTTATGGAATTATTCCCAAGTTACCCATGTTTCCTCAATTCCCTACACTGAGTTTACCTTGTCCCACCATAGCGTGGCTTTGCCCAGAAGCTGATAAATGACCATGCTAGCTTTAAGATTATCATCATAATCATAAATTTGATAATATTTATTCATATTAATAATCCATGCCTCAAAGTGACTTCTTCTATTTCGCCATCAAAAGTTGGTGGTTTATTTTTTCTAAATTCCCCCTGCAATTCGGTTTTAAGTTTTTTTAACTCTTATGTGGTTAGAATTATTTCCTAAATCTTCTTCATTGTCTTCCTTGGTATTTTTGGTTCTGTGAGAATTAATTATATGGGTTTCCTTATTTATTAGTCCATGCCAACGCACTACTCTCACAATCATTTTTTGCGAGTTGACCACTATTAGTTTACAATTGGCATGTTTAAATTTGAAAATTAAATATGTATTTTTCAATATTATTAAAAAATACATTTTTTAAACTTTTGATTGGACCATAACTTGAAGATTTTATCACACCCTTTGTACAATATAATGTCATGCAGATAAGTGTATCACTTATTTTATATCATAATTCAATGATATGGTTGCAATATTCAAGCATGATTTTTAGATATTTGTGTAGTAATTTTGTATTCTTAAGCTTTACAAGAAAAAAATCCAAAAATATAATGCTTGAAAATAGCTTATGTTCACATAAATAATTTACCATGAGTTACTTTCTACCATAATTTAAGCAAGTCTTTGCATAAATGATGTATAGAAATAAGTTGTGAAAAAATGTATTTACCGTGCCTCTACAAGAAATTAATTTATCCACTTCACAACTCAATTCATTAGTTTCTCTTTCTAAAGAATTTGATGTGTCTATTAAAAATTATTAAGTTAGCATTGACCAATATAGGTTATAATTTTTTATGTAATTTATCCTAATGCATAATTTCAAACTGGAGTGACAATGACTAAACTATCTTACAACACTTTCGTTTATCGTTGTTTTACTATATTTTTTAAAGTTACATGTTTTTTTAATATAAATGTTTTTAACTCGTATATTAATTATTTGTACAATTAATAATAATAATAATAATATTTTTTTTAAATAAAGTTATATTTAGTTAATTTTATGATTTTTGTAACCTTGGCAATGTGAAATGTATATGAGATAAGTGTTTTAATACTTATCAGTTCTTTCCAAGACAACACTCTACCAATCTATTTGTCTCTTGACTACAATTAATTTAGCATTCACCAATTCAACTTATAATGTTTAACTTTAAAAAATAAAAAAACTATTTTTCAATATTATTAAAAAGTTAGTTTTGAAACATTTGATTATTGGACCATAAATTAAGGTATTATTGCAACCTTACACAATATAATGCAATGTGGATAATCCCTTCACATATTTTGTGTCATAATTTAAGGATATCATTGCATTATTTATGCATGATCTTTAAATATTTGTGTAGTGATTATAGATTCCTTAGATTTGGAGGAAAACCATCCAAAAATAAAATCCTTAAAAATAGCTTATGCTTAAGTAAATAACATACTATTTGTAATTTCCCACCATAATTTAAGAACTTATTTCCTTATAAAAATGAATAGGAATAAGATGTAAATAAATAAATTTACCAAGATTTATTTCCCACCATTATTTATGTTTTCCTTAACACTTATGTAGGAGAAAATTTTTAAATGTGTATACTTACTAGTGGTTACTACCCACAAAAATTAATGCAACTCCTTATGCTTGAGGAAGAAATTATGTAAGTTATAATATTTTATGTAATTTTATCATAACATAATTTCTAACTTGAGCGATTGAGACTAAATTGTACTATAACACTTGTTTATCTATGAGAATGAAACAACATGACTCCATCATTGTAATTCTCATGGGAAAATTAACTGAAATGACATATACATCCCAGTTAGGTCTACTCATAAAAATATGAAAAAATATAATATATTTATGAATAAATTAGCCAAATATCATGGAATGTCCAAGTGGATCAACACAATTCAAATCAATCTTTTTGAATATTGTATTCCAAACAATGGGAACTTAATAGATATTTAATAAAACCTAACTAATAGATATTTAATAAAACCTAACATCCTTAATAGATATTTAATAAAACCTAACATCCATAAACATATGAGTATATAAAAATTTAGTATAGAGGTGTGAGTTATACAAATTTAGTGAATAAGAATATTGAAAATATTATGCATATATATTCCATGGACAACATTTTTTTTAAGTAAAAAGAATGCTTTCACTTAGTGGAAATTACATATAATACCAGACATCAAACATCAGTACATCAATAGACATCACTATAAATAAATCCAACTCCATTAATTAAAGCTTTTGTATGGAGAAAAATGTAACACTTCAACAATTCAGACAACACTTTTAGCCCTTCAATGTAGAAAGAAATGAAGGAACAAGTTTTTAAATTTAAGTTCAATTTGAAGGAAACACATCATAGGAATATAACGAGTCACATATAAGTGATCGCATATGTATTCCTAAGTATGAATTTCAATATAAGAAAACCATTGAAAATAAAAAGTTGTACTAAGTTAACATTCACATATGGTAGACTAGTTAGAATCATAAATAAAATAAAACTAATTGCATATAAATATGTATTTCTTTCTAATATTAAAACATAATGATTTTCATATATTATTACTTAATAAATATACATACGACCCTTATTATTCACTTAACCAAGCTTTATGTTTTGAGGGACCAAATGAGGAGTTGGAAATCAATTCCTTATGGATAGATATTAAAAAATGCAACCGAGGTTAAGCACTTAGAATATAGATAGGTCACGTTCTAATGAAAGCATCATACACAAGATTAAGCAACTTGAAATATGAAAGATGTCATGTTGGTGTAGTAAGCACTTTTGTTTATAAATTGTAGTTGCATTAAGTCTAAAGCTATTCCATGAAAGTTCATTATTTTACATATGTAAGTTGATATCTAAATATTTTAAATAGATGGATATGTTTCTTGGGTGTGAAGTAGTGCAAACTTGGTACCAATAACATCTAAAACATATATTTTTCATAAAGATGTCTTCATTAGTGAATAATGAGGTACCTAAGTTTTTCTTATTCAAATTTTAAATTAAATCGTGATACCCTTAAGATGGAATGGTGAAATGTATGTTAGTATACAATGAATATGAAATGATTTAATTAGAAATAAAAAGGGGTTATGATGTGGACAATAGTTAAAGATATTTGATTTACTGTTATTTTTTATTATTTTTTATTATGGTTATACAGTGACACTTGTTTTTTATTATGGTTATATGATGATATCTTCATATACATCATTTACACATTTATCATTTTTGGTATTTTGCAAGTTCTTTTTTTCCATTCATTTTGTCTCTATGTTTTTATCATCATAATTTGATTTTCACATATAAATATTTGGCTCATCATTTTGACTATCAAAAAATGGAAGGAAAAAAATATCCTAAATCAAATTTTCATCCAATCTAAATCTTCATTAAAATTGTTTGCTTTCATAGTTGAGCAAAGATTATATAGATTTAGAACTATTTTAGAGTTATAATCTTGCTTGAAATTATAATAAAAAATTTTGTTTTACATTTACTTATCAAAAAAATAATCATAAAATTTTCATATTAATCAGAAAAAATTATTCATAAACATAATGTTTATATTAATATTATTCCTTTAATTTTATTGTATAATATTAAAATTTTATTAATTTTAATTTCTAAATTAAATTTTAAATCATTATATTATTTTATGTTGAAGAGAAATTTTATTTTTTAAATACGTAAAAAAGTGAGTTAATAGGTAAACCCTTACCCTCCCCTATCATAATGCAACCTTAAATTGCTATGTGGCTTTCATTCCAAATTTTGAAGTGTTCGTATAAAAAAAAATGTCATTCATGTTATATGTGAACCATTCTAAAACCATTTAAATAATTATTTCAATGCATATTTTATATTTTATAGTTGTTTATTTGGATGCATATAGTGGCATTATCGTGGAGTTACAGTTTTAAGAAAAGCAAAAGTGCGTGAAATTCCCCGTCTGAAAATATGGGTATCTTGGAATAATTGTTCATCAGTTGATTCCCGCTTGAAGAACAAACGACTGTATCCCCACTCACTGCAATATGTCAATTCACCATTACCGAATAAAAGAGCACGCTCTGAGGTAAAAAGTTGGCTAATACTTAGAGAACAACAGAGTATCATTAAAAGTGGGCAACCCTTGCAAGAAAGGAACATACTCACGTTAAACAGATATTGCTCGTATAAAATTAATGGCATGTTGCATTAAAATAATACTTGATTTAACGATGTCAATTACATTTTCCAACAACGCTGTCAATTCATGAAAGATTTCATAAGAATGCTTTAAAGTTCACGTGGAATCCATTCATTTTTTTAACTGTCGCCTACTTTTTACAAAGTCGGAGAGTTCAGGAAAGTGTAAATTGTGAAAAGGGCTCAGATATATGTATAGTACCCGTGGATTTCCCGACAATGCATTGTCCTCACTACACTCATAAACTATGAAAATGATTTCAAGTTCAAATGAGGTTGGGGAATTTTCCACCCTCGTCACTTTATTATGAAAAGCAAAGTCAACAAAAATACAAACAGTGAGGCAGGAATTGCAGGGTGGCTGCACGCACCGTTTTTCCAGCAACCACATGACAAAAAGGAGTGTGAACGATGGAAAGATGTGTAATTGTTTTCATTTTATTTTATTTTGTATTTTGTCAAGCTGATGGCGATCAATTAAACATGGATTGTGGAAAAAAAATGGAGTTAATGTGGATTTAAGATTTTAATAATTAAACCTCTCAATCGGGGTGTCAACTTGCGAGGCCAGAGACATGTCACCGTGATGGGATGTGGGTATGTGGCGAAGGCACCTGGTGGCATTCGTATCAAGGCTGAGGACGACGTGTAGACAGCTCCACCAGCGGTTAATTATGATAGCATTAAAGCATACTACAGAACAACTCGGCGAGTCAGGGGGGGTGTCAGGGAGGATCGAGATGTGTGTCATCGGGTTAGATGGGAGCAGGTTATTAACAAGGTTTTGGTCATTCTCTGCAATTGTATTATTCCTTGCATGTTCGCCATCCTATACATGTTTGGTTACTGCTGCGAGAAGTATCCATGTCTACACACCAGAGGACGCCGGGGGACTTCGCAACCTGCAATATTGAATTGGTATGTATCCAATTCTCGATACGCCATAGCGATGAAACGTGTCTCTGCATACCATTCTATGCGAAGAAAGCTTTTGGTTTTCCTTGATTTTATTTATCTGGTTAGTTAATCTGTAATTTGCTGCATGAATATGGTTAGCAATATTATGTATAATGAAGAAGATGCAGGCCATATGGGTCGACAGGATCTGGTAGGAGTTTTGGTAGGTTCAAATAGGAAAGCTGTCAATTGGTCTTTGTTTGGGTATAATACATATTGCATTTTTAGTTTGCTTCCGCCGTGGAGATGTATGGACTTGACGGATTTTTGCATGGATACAACTTGGCCCTGTTTTAATTTGCATGTTAGCCATTCTAGGTAACCTATTCCTCTCTTGCCCTCGAATTGACAACACCAGATGTGGGAAGTTGCTCGCATGGCTTCTAATGACGTTAACATTAGGGGTGCGTCAGTTGAGGATGGGAATATGAGTTTGCGTTGTCAGTCGGTCAGCTATGTAGTTGATGTCACCTGTTATTTTTTAACTACTTTCTTTAAGTGTCATAATTTCAATGCTTTTGGAAGGAGTGGATGGGTCAGAGGTATAGAAGGAAATTGGGATACGAGTGATAATGTTATAGTTTGGGAGATGTCTCTTTTCTATGTTGAAATGAGAAACAATCATCCTAGTTTTAGTTTTTTAAAATGTTAGTGAATAGCTTTTACTTTAATTTTATGTCTATGCCTGCAAATACTGATATTAGCTACTTAAAGACAACTAGAAACAGACTCAAGATGTTTATGTTTTGGATAGCCTATAACTCGTTAAGACTGCCAACAAACCTGGTTTCCTATGGGCAGGTTGAGGCCTAAAGTTGTATTTTTTGACCTGCTTTTTGTTTATAAATAGAAAATAGAAATGATCTACGAAGTTTACAAAATAAAAATAAAAAATTAATAATTGAAATATAAATTTGAGAGTTTTGATAAGATAAAAAAAATAAAAAATTGAAATTTGGTTTTTGCACTTGATTCATAAGTGTAACTCATCTTCATACATTCACCCTTATAATTAACAAATATGTACACAATCTTAGTTATACACTTAACTAGATTTCTACTTTTTATTTTTTTAAGTAAACAAAATAGAGAGTTCAAAATCAGTCCCTTATGTACTGATAATTAGAAAGGCCCTCCAGCTTAATAATTGAGAATATAGATAAGTCAGGTTCCTATAAAAACATTATATAGAAGATTAAGAAACTTGGATATGGAAGATGCCATGTTGGGGTAGTATGGATTTGTGTTTATGTTTTATGTTGCACTAAATCTAATGATATTCTAAGAAAGATCGATTTTTTTTACACATGCCTATGTATAGCTTGATATCTAAATATTATACATACATAAATATGTTCGTGGGGTGTTGTACCAATAACACCTAAAACATATATTTCTCCATAGATAGTGTAGAAATTTTTTAGTAATAGATTGATGATAAAATATGATGTTGAATTAATAAAATAAAAAACCCACTGGTCAGTTATACGAAAGAGAGTCTGAACCAGGAGAGTCTGGCTTTGCAGAATGCTCTACATTCTCAATACAACTCAAGCATTGTATAGCATACATGGATATAGGGAAGCTACAATCATACCCTAAGAAATATAAACTAATTCTTATCCTAAGGTTTCGTGAACCAACTCGCAATAATTAAGGATTCTCCATTATCTTTCAACACTCCCCCTTAATGCAGAAGGGGTTCACAAATATGCCTAACATCTCCCTAAACATTTCAAACTTAGTTTTTCCAAGAGGCTCAGTGAAAATGTCAGCAAAATTATCACAAGTTTTACAATATACAAGATGGATTTATTTAGATTAAAATTTCTCCCTAACAAAGTGGAATTGTGTATCAATGTGTTTAGTGTTCTTGTGAAACACTAGATTATTAGAAAGTTTGATTGAGCTCTGGTTGTCACATTTGATTGTTGTTGCATCTTTTTTTTCTTCCGCGACATCCTGGAGAAGTCTTCGCAACCAAACTGCCTCACATGTTGCTGCGCACATAGCTTGATACTCTACTTCCGCTGAAGACAAGGAAACTATGTTTTGTTTCTTACTGCTCCATGCAATCACTCCAGATCCAATACTGTATGCATAACCTGTTATGGATCTTCGATCGTCTACATTTATGGCCTAGTAGGAATCTGTAAATCTTGTCAATCTAACATCAGAAGAATCAGTATAAATAATACCATAATCTATAGTTCCTTGTAGATACCTTAAAACACCTTTCGCTGCAATCTAATGACTCTCAAGTGGTTTGGACATAAATTGACTTAGTACACTAACTGGATAAGCCAAATCTGGTCTAGTAGTGGTTAGGTAGATTAGACTCCCAACCAGTTATCGATAAAGTGTCGCATCTTCCCCTTTAGACCCATCCTCACACTGAAGTTTAATGTTTTTTTGTAATGGTACTGCTGCAACCTTACACTAATCCATCCTGAATCTTTCCAGTACACCTCTAACATACTTACCCTGGGACAAAAAAGTTTGTCCTGAATCTCTCCAGATCTCAAGACCCAAATAGTATCTTAGTTCACCAAGCTCTTTCATTTCGAAAATTTGTGACATTTGCTGCTTTATTTCTTTGATCAGATCAATAACATCACATGTAATAATTAGATAATCTACATACAAATAAATCAACACTATGTACCCCTTTTTTTCTTTCACAGTATACAGATTATGGTCATTTTTACTTTTGTTGTAACTGTGTTGCAGAAAAAATGAGTCACTCTTTTCATACCATGACCTGGGTGCTTGTTTTAGTCCATATAGAGCTTTCTTTAATCTACAGACTAAATGTTCTCTCCCTTTCTGGAAAAACCCCTTAGGTTGCTCTAAATAAACCTCCTCTTTCATTTCCCCATTTAAAAATGCAGATTTTAGATCCTGTTGGTGAATCATCGAATGTTTTCTAGTAGCTAAAGCAATCATCATTCTGATAGTGTTTAGTTTAGCTACGAGAGCGAAGGTTTCCTCATAGTCAATACCTTCTTTTTGTGAATACCCCTTTGCTACCAATCTAGCTTTTAATTTATCTATGGTTTCATCTGCATTAATCTTGGGTTTATACAACCATTTACATCCTATGGTTTGTTTCCCTTCAGGTAGTTCAACCAGCTCCCAAATGTTGTTTTTGAGAATAGATTCATATTCCTGTTCCATTGTTGCTTTCCATTCACTACATCGATTTGCTTCTCTATAACTAGAAGTTTCAACAACATTCATCATACTAGTTATATAGGCATTATCCTGATATCTAGTAGGCAATTGAATCTGCCTACCTGATCTTTTGAGCATTGGTGTAGCTTCCAACCTGTTTTGAGTTTCCTTTGAAAGACTCGACTTGATTGCTATATCTGAACTTTATGTTTCTGTCTTTTTCTTCTCCTCATGGCTATTACCTATTTCTTCACTTCCTTCCACCAAGAATGGAATATCCCATTCCTCATTGTTTTTATCAGATTCATCAAAAACCTGCTCATGGAACATGACACTAACAAAGATCTTGTGAGTAGAGGGATTAAATAATATATAAGCTTTAAATTGTGAACAATACCTTACAAAGGTACATCTGATGGATTTTGAATCTAGTTTTCTTCTATCTTCCTTTGGAATGTGGGAAAATGCTTTAGACCCAAATACTCTTAAATGTTTTACTACAGGCTTGAATCCATATAATGCTTCAAAAGGAGTTTTAAACTAGAGACTTATTGTAGGGCTCCTATTTTTCAAATAAACTGTAGTATTCAATGCTTTAGTCCAGAAACCATTCGAAAGACCCTTACCTTTCAACATGCTCCTAGCACACTCCACCAATGTTCTGTTCTTTCTTTCTGCTACTTCGTTCTACTGAGTATGGGGTACTATGAATTTCTGTAATATTCCATGGTGTTTACAATACTTGGTAAGTTCCTCCTTCCTATATTCTCCCCCTTGATCGGAGCGGATAATTTTTATGTGCTTCCCTGTTTGCTTTTCTATCATATATCTGAATTGCTTAAAGTATTCAAATGTGTGAATTTTCTTACTCATATAATATACCCAAGAAAAATTTGTGCAGTCATCAACAAACAGTAGAAAATACAGTGCACCTCCTAATGACTTTGTTTGTATGGGTCCACATAGATCAATGTGCACTAATTCAAGTATGTCTCTCTATTTTTTTCTACTCGAACGGGGAATTCTTCTCTATGCATCTTTCCTAACACATAAGCATCACAATCATGATTCACTTATTTTAATGTAGGAAGACCTCTTACCATTTCCTTTTTCTGAAGTAACAACAAATAGTTGAAGTTGATGTGACCAAGTCTTTATTGCCATAGCTCTTCTATAGTCAAACTTGATACCGTGAAGGCTTGATCTGGTGTTGTCCTCACATCCAATTTGTACAGACCTCTTGTTCGAATTTCTGAAGAAATAATCTTCATGCCATCCAACAAATCTTTAATATAACAATTAGATTTAAAGAATTCTACCTTGAGATCTCGATCTGTAATCATGGATACAAAAATCAGATTCTTTCTAACTCCGGGTACACACATTACATTATGGATATGTCTGATATTACCATCGGGCAAAATAACAGGAGTTTTCCCATACCCTTTGATCTGATGACTTCTATCATCACCAAGGTAGATTTGTGCTCTGTTTTTTATTTCTTTAAAATATTCGAACCATTATATGTTTCCCGTCATATGTGTGGATGCTCTCGAATCCACATACCAGATGTCTACTTCGACATTTTCATCAAAGTTTGCCATGAACAA
The DNA here is from genome assembly GCA_034641835.2 of Pinus albicaulis. Taxonomy (NCBI): domain Eukaryota; kingdom Viridiplantae; phylum Streptophyta; class Pinopsida; order Pinales; family Pinaceae; genus Pinus; species Pinus albicaulis. The sequence goes on from CM076582.1 coordinate 482,057,677, forward strand.
TCTAAAGTCCTGAATATGTTCATCATCTGTGAAATGACTTGCATGTATTTTGTCTTTCTGTTGTTCTTCATGAAATTTCTTCTTCCCATACTCCTTAGCCATATGACCGATTTTTCCGCAATAAAAACATTTCACTACAGAGTCGTTTCTGTTTGGATACATACCTTGAGCTTGATTCGGTCTTTTCTGTGGATTTCCTCTGTTTTGCTGTGATGGATTTCCTTTTGCTTTGAAGAATTTCTTCTTTGCCATTAACGCAAGATCTGCACTCTGGGGTTTTAGAGTCAATCTTCTTTCTTCTTCTTGCATTAATATTCCTGTTAGTTCTTCAAATTTCAGGATTTTATCTCTCGCATTTTTCCCAGTGATAAACATTTGGTAATCATCAATTATACCATTCATGGTAATCATGACCAAATATGCATCTGCAACTATATCACTGATATCTGCCAATTTTTTCTTCAGATCTTTGATCCGTGATATGAAAAAAGCAACTATTTCATTCTCCTCCATCTTTATGGATAGAATCTTGCTCTTTAGAAATAGAATATTATTTGTATTCCTGATCTCATACAAATCCTTCAATACTGTCTAGATTTTGCTTGCTAATTTTCATTCTCTGATATGCGCTATGATGCAGTCTTTCACTTACTTCTTCAACAACGTCTTTGTTATTCCTTCTCTCTTCTCCCAATCTAGAATCAATGTGGCTCCCACTGCTAGCTTTGGCTCATCCACATTTGCAATCGTCCAGGCACTCTGCACTTCTAGCACAATCTGCATCTTGAACTTCTGATTTGAGTACTTGGAACCATCGAGCTTGTTGCTCTCATTCAAGTATGCTTCAATTATTTGATTATTCATCTTGACGATTCAAAAAATAATTTACAGGAAAAAAGTGATAGATCTACCCCAAATCCTTACAGAAAGCAATGTCACGATACAAATCTACCTGATTTGCGATAAATCGAACGGGTTGTTTTTCACGTTGTGTGACAAGCTCTTGAATCCTCTACACCAGCAAGATCTGCTTCAGATCTCTTCTTTCATCGACGGGCTTTCACCAAATCCCTTCATCGCCGAACTTTCATGGGATTTATTCCTTCATTAGTGGTGTCCACTGGCTCAGATTTATTTCAGATCTCCTCGATGCACAAACTGACCCAATTTTCGCTACGATCGCGCCTGAAACAAAACCTAGTAATCCATCCTCTTGTCGACACCTATGTTCTGCTCAGTTTCGCGCCATCAGTGCGATTGTTACTGTAGTAGACGCAATGATCGGTGCAAGTGTTCCTCCAAAACCCACATTGATCCGCTCAAAGCCTAAGAAAAAAAATCACTCAAACATCAAGGGCTTCTCCTTTGCCACCTGGATACTCACAGGGATCACAACACTCCGGCTATGATTCGACCCTGGAGCTCTCATACCATGATAAAATGTGATGTTGAATTAATAAAATAAAAAACCCATTGGTCAGCTCTATGAAAGAGAGTCTGAACCAGGAAAGTCTGGCTCTGCAAATCGCTTTACATTCTCAATAAAACTCAAGCATTATATAGCATACATAGATATAGGGAAGTTAGAACCATACCCTAAGAAATAGAAACTAATTCCTATCCTAAGGTTTCGTGAACCAACTCACACTAATTAAGGATTCTCCATTATCTTTCAACAATTGACTCTCAATTAATGAATAAGTTGGTACTTACTTTTTTCTTATTCAAATTAAATGATACCATCGAGATGTAGATGAAATGCATAATTAATATACAATGATTTAATTAGAAATAAGAAAAGATTATCATAAAAATAATAGCTAAAGAGAATGTAACCTATGTTCTTTCAATATCAATAATTAAATTTGTTTTTTTTTAATGGTTATAAAGGTGGCACAAAAGCTTTGGGAATGATTTTAAAATACTATATCTTTATATACATAACTTACACATTCCTCATTTTCTTATTTTGCAAAATTTTATTTATTTTACTTTATTTTATTTTATTTCATTTTCATGTTGATTTAGTTTAGACATAAATATTTGAACTATTAATAGATGGGAAGAAAATTTTTGAGTAAAGATCAATATCGTATATCAAGTCTTGATCGATGTAAAATTAAACCATCATTAAAATAGTTTACTTCCTCAGTTTAACAAAGATTATTAAACTTAAAACCATATTAGAAATTGTAATTTTACTTCAGATTATCATAAAGGTTTCACATTTATTTGTGAGAAAGATGATTATAAAATTTTCATGTTAATCTTAAAAAAAATCATAAATATAGTGTTTATATTTATATTGTTTATTTAATCTTATATTATAGTAAACAATGTTAATTTTTTATAATTATGTTTTCTAAATTGAATCTTTGGAACATTATTTTTTAAATATGAATAAAAGAAGTAAATTTATAGGTAAACCCTTACTCTTTTTATATTATAATGTAACTTTAAATTGTTATGTAGTTTTCACTCTAAATGTTAAAATGTTTATATAAATAAATCAGGCTCAAAGATTCTATCTAACCTAGTATGGAAAATATGTTGTAAAATTTACAATTATATATATATTATTTCCAATATATATATATATAGCTTATTTCTGGAATTGAACACTTAATAAAACACCAAATCACCTGTCTATCCAGAACTCATGAATAAGTTAAAAATATATTTCAAATAACCAACCAGTATCAAACAAATAAAAGCTAAATATAACAATATCACACTACTACCTTAAATCCATAAAACAATTCAAATTCCCCATTATTTTGTAAATGTGGTTTTACTTTCATATTTGTAGGCTGTGGCTATATGAAAATCCCACGTCCACAGCAACAATCAATCGAACGCGATGGAATGTGCCACAAAGGGAGTGGAAGTATCATGGAGTTACAGATATAAGAAAAGAAAAAAGACATGAAATTCTCCGTATCTTGCAATAATTTGATTCCCGCTTGAAACACAAATGACTGTATCCTCACTCACTACAATATGTCAATTCACCCTTTCTGAATGAAAAAGCACGCTCTGAGATAAAAGTTGGCAATACATCAAGAACAACAACACAACATGATTAGAAGTGGGGAATCCCTGTAAGAAAGGGACATAGTAACATTAAACAGACATTGCATGTATAAATTAATGGCATATTGCATTAGAAAAATACATGAACATTTAACGGTACAAACTACATTTTCCAAAAAAACTGTCAATTCATGAAATATTTCATAAGAATGCTTAAAGTTCACGTGGAATGAACTCAATTTTTTAAGTGTCAGCTACTTTTTACAAAGTGGGAGAGTTCGGGAAAGTGTAAATTGTGAAAAGGACGCAGATATATGCATAGTACACGTATATTTCTCCACAATGCATCGTCTACCTTACACTTAATAAATATGAAAATGGTTGAAAATGCTTTCAAGTTCAAATAAGGTTGGGAAGTTGTGCATCTGTGTGTAATATTCCCAATTAGCCTTGCTAATTGGAATGTTTCATTTTGCTTTGTTTTGCGAAAACTGAAATTTAGACATAATAAATAAAGTGAGAAATAAGAGGGGTCACCTCACTTTAGTCACCTCACTTTATAATAAAGTGTTCTTTTCCTAGTAGATTGGCGGGTGTAACAGAGGGGGCCTTGGGGGTCCCGCAGGTATGATGGGGAGGCATCAGGGTGACCCAAAATGCTTCTTGTGGTCGAAGAGAATTAAGTTTTGGAGGAGTTTGGTATTATAAAAGGAGGAAGAGTTCTCCACCTCATTTGGATCATCCATATTTGATGTTTCTTATTGATAGTACAGACTCTTATGCAGCCCGGCAGCAAGTTGTTTGGTCGGTACGTATGTTTGTTACGAGTGTCTCACGGTGGAGATCTGCCTCGCCTCGGGGGACTTCGGTGCACGGCTGGTAAGGTTTTCTGGTTTCACCCTTAGCTTCGGGGGGACTTGATTACACTTTGACCGTTTTTGGGGTCCATCTTTCGATTTCCGAGCGGCGGAGAAGCGACGGCGGTTTGAAGCATATACGAGGAGGAGAAAGCCCTCTTGTGGTGCAACGAGACGAAGGAGAGGGCGGTTCTTGAAGGAGAAAGGAATGTTGCTCATACGGAGAGAGGCCACCGATCCTTACGGAGAGAAGGAGCCCATCAAGGAAGGGGCCTTGCCGAGTTGAGAAAACCTGTTTCGGAGCGGTATTTGTCTGACACTGAAGTGAGGTGCTGTCCATTACGAAGGTAAGGGTTGCAGATGCGAAGGCTTATTGGTCTGACTTTGGGAAGGATAGATCACGGATCACGATGCCTTGTCAAGATCTAGTCTTGTATGTTACAGATAAAGGAGTTTGCTAGATCCGGCTTGGAAGTTCAAAGTCCCAAAATATTAGCGGATCTAGTCCGGTGCGAAGGAGTTAACATGGGTCGGCCCCTGAAAGTGTAGATCGAAGATATTGTATCGGATCCAGTATAGATGTTTGAAAGTTTGGTCGGCAGAGATCTGATAGGGGAGGCCGGATGGAGAGAGAAGGGCGCGGTCTTTGGTTTGGAGGCTTGGTCTGGCGGATCTGAGTGACAGTCCACTTGGTAGAGACCCGGTCCCCCGAGACGGACTTGGGAAGCGGGCTCATGAGTTCGCCTTGGTGCTTTGATCTGTATGCTGGAGGGTTCTGTCTTGTCACTAACGAGACAGCGTTGCCTCTATTATGGAGTTTGCGGTCTACGACTGACTCCGGCGCAGTTCACCTTGATTGCGGAAGCGCTAGAATGGCCTGTCCTTGTTACGTGTTGTGCTGTTGAGAGGGTCTCCACTTGCCTAGGGCAAGGATAGAGTGCTGCTACGATTTGTTGTACTCCTCTATGTACTTTCGATTAATAAAATGGCTCGATTTACGAAGCTCCATATGTTATGATTGATGATACGAGATTGATTATATTTCTATATCGTGCAGCATTTTACATTTTATTACGGTTATTTCCCTTTGGATGTTACGATTAGTATCGGAAATAGTCTGGCTCGGCTTTGTGTGGTCTGCAGCATGAAAGAAGTGTCTGAGCAGCAGGGATGCAATTCAGCTCTGAGTTGGAAAGAACTAAATAAAAAAGGTCAAATTTTGGAATTTGGAGATTAAGAAAAACGTTTCTGGGTTTTCCGGGTTTGGGAACTTAGATTACCTTCCCAAATTCTGAATCTTACAAAAGTGATTTTTCCAGTGGGTAATCGGATATCGAAGTTAGCGACGGGTATGGTTTAGCGATGCCGTGCGGTTTACGAGGAGCACCTTGGCACCTAGCAGAAAATATAATGGCGAGAATGTGAGTCGACTCAATGTCACAGTAGTTTTCTGGTTGGCGAGCACCAGGTCAGGCATTCGGGGATGCTCTTCCTTTCGATAGCTATCTCGGTTAGATGTGGAGCAAGGCCCATGAGCGAGGAGAAGGGACGTGGCCTCTCACGTGATGCCACCCAAGTGCGGCGGCAGTTCAGTGCTGATGTTGATGGTTCACAGAGGACTCGATAAAATCTTGGATGGAGAAGCGTTCTTGGCTTAACCAGGATGTGGAGAAGAAGGTAATTAAGGTGCTTAACTTGTGCCAGCCCCAGATGGTACGAGGGCCGGGATTGGTTCCAAGGGATGGTGACACTCGGGCATCTCCCAGGTGACAGCCATAGCCACCGAGTTTACACGGAGGGTGAGTAGTGATTTGGCCAGAGGATCCGGATGAGTATTTTTTGTTGAGGTGTTAACAAAGCAATTGGGAGTATAGAGACATGTACATTTAGGACTTCTTGGGGATTTCCCAGGTTAGTACACGACTTGCTCTGCGACTTGGATATGGGTTACATGTTTTGAGGAGGGGCGCATAGACACTTGGCGTGGCTAGTGGGATCGAACGGACGCTGCCCTTGAGATGCCATCGACGGACTCGGGACTTACGGGATGTCTTACCAGACTGAACCACCTTATCCCCAGAGCCAGGCCTTCAGGCCCTAAGGGTAAGGACACGAGGGCTCGCCTCCCAGACGAATCACGGACGAGGGCAATTTGATGATGAGGCCGAGGAGAGAGGCTGGGGAAGAAGCGGGTGTGCTTCGCGCCGGGAGCCATGGGCATGGGACACGGATGTCTGCGTGGAAAGGCACACTTCATCGAGGTCCTTCTCAAGAAGTGAGAAAGAATGAGGACACACAGGGATTGCGGTGCGAGGATGCCCTAGTGAGACACGGACTCACCATGTGGAGGCTTCCTTGGCAGGTACGGGTTGATGTCGTAGTAGAGGGAGGGTAAAGCCTACCGTCGAGCCATCCCGAGGTGATGATGGAGCCATGTACGAGTCTTGGGTGGTGCTGACACCTGTGAATGGGTAGTCATGAGAGATATCCTTATGATGGGCACTAGGAGATACGAGAGAGGTATTGGACGATGATCGCAGGCGGCGGGTATCATGACTTCAGACGGACCTTCGAGTTTTGAGGGAGAAGACGCGTGGTCTGGGGAGAGCTGTTTTGTTGCGAGACCGGGAGAGTGCAGGAGAAGATGTGAGCGACTTGTTAGTCAAGCGGCCAAGTTAGTCACGTTGAGACAGCCGTTCCCTGATGGTACAACCAGGGCACATTCGCGACATCAGATCATACCCGCTAGAGCATGCATGGTGGAACTGCAACGGTGTTGGGTCATCTCTTCCGTTGAGGCTGAGAGGAAAAACCCTGTGTTAAGGTCTCATATGTTGACGTGGATAGTGGTATGGAGCGATCGATTGCATAGGATACGAGCGACACTGTTTGAGATTGGATGGCCGAAGATTTTGAGTTAATTTTCAGGTGGGCGGACTGGATGAGGAGGTCTCAGAGAGAGATCTCACTCGAAATGCACTTCGACACACCACGGTGCAATGGTTTTCTTCCCTTCACAGAGCGGATAGAAGATGGGGACATCTTCGGATGGATAACATCTGTGCTTGTGTTGGACACCCCTTAGACCCTGCACGCTTCATGATGGGAGGTTTTGCCTACCTATATTTGAGTCTTGATAGGGTCTCATTGATCCTTGAAGAGGTTGCTATTCCAAAATCCCATAGTACAAAATGGAGAATTTGATTTGGGAGGATGGTAGTACCGGGATGAGGAGAAGGAGGCCAAGTGATTGAGTGGATGGGAATGATGAGCAAGGAGCTAGGAGGCTACTTGCAGATCTGAAACACCCGAGCGACGGGAAACGCACCGTTTGTGATTACTCTTGAAAGGGTTAGCCATCACTTGGCAAACACTCTTCCTAGAGTAGGAGGATGGGGAAAAGATGGATGGATACTTGCATCATGGAAGCGACGCATAGACCTATGATGCATGGTGTTGATGTGTTATATGTCTTCTAATTGTCTTCATCACATGAGTTGTTTGATGGAGGTATGGAGAGGCAACACAATGTCTTGTTGCTTAGATTCATTCCTAGGAGAGCAAGGGCGATTTGCTCTCACACTTTGTATGATGTTACTGAGAGAAGGAGATGGCACACAATCTCCATGGCAGGTCTTTGATTGGGAAGCACTTCCACCTTGGGAGGTATTCCATGTTGTTGACATTAATGGGGAGTCTTTGACAAGGAGCATGTCGAAACAGTCTTATCTTGTAGCGGAACTCATTTGCATGAGCTCACGGCGTTGTCACCTTCGGAAGCGAACATGCTTGGAGGAGTATGCGCGGCCAAGAGGATGGTGGATCTGTTTACTTGGTCCAGGGATCATGTGGCCCCATTACTTTACGGGAGTAATGATGATGGGAGAGACATCTGGCTATTCTTCTTGGCAGGTTTTAGCATAGGAGGATTATCTTCTTGCACCACATGAGACCTTCGGCATTCCCTTCATTTTCTTCTTTGATCATGTCTTCATTTCTTGATATATATCAGATTTGTATGGGAAGCTTGATTACTGAGGGAGCCTTTAATTTTGGATGTCATGGTGTTGAAGTTCTCACATTCTGCTACTGTGTTCTAATGGGAGCATAGAAGCATGGCCTGCCACTATGTATGCGTTCTCTTGATGTGGGCCATGAGATTGATATTTACAGCCATGGGCAAGTGTTTGGACCTATGTTGTTGTCATATTCAGCCATTGCTATCCATTAGTAGATGTGTTGGATCTTGTACATTGCTTGCCATGTGATTTCATAAGGGTTGATGGATGAGGCGCACTATGGTTTGTTTGGAGCCGCTTGTTCTTCATGATGGAGGAACCTTCTATGGTGGATTGTTTTTCACTTTTCCATTGGAGGGCAATGATTTTGCGACAGGATCGAAGCATAGAATCTACACTTGTCTGTGAGTGGAAGAGGACGACGGAGTAAGCTATGATGCTTGCAGGTTCATATTTTCAGCCCACCTTCATTACAGGGCTTGAGGTGGAAGGATTGCAGGAATTTGTTTTTGTATTGGGAGGTGGCTCATTTTTAGAAATTTTGGATGATTGCTTGGAGGTCTGAGGATCCCACGGAGGGAGATATTCCTCATTATATTTTCGATTCATGCCTTGATGGGGAGAGAGATGATGAGCTAGTGCACGGTCGATGGGACAACTTACATGACCATAGATGCGGAAGCGGCCCGAGCGGTCATGATGTCTTGATCCTTAGCTAGGCGATGAAACGATGACCGCGCAGGCTTGTGCGATTGGCCACGGTGGCCGATGGGATCCGGGAGGACTATTGATTGGTGGTACCATGAGAACGGGTTGGGATCCCAGCATTGAGATATCCCTTCATGTCAAGGTGATGCGGGGAGACAGTTTCAGTGGGACCCAGGGCACATTTTGCGAGTATGTTGAGGAGCATCGCTAGAAGGTAGCTTGTTAAACATTGTGAAATAACCATTTGCCGAATGAGGATACCACTTGGAAGACGGCGGACTTTCGGCATCCCATCACTTCGATTTGTAGGGACAAGCAGCATTTTCTTAGGGAGCGCAATATTCCCAATTAGCCTTGCTAGTTGGAATGTTTATTTTTGCTTGTTTCTTGGCTTGTTCAGACCTAATAAATAAGTGAGAAATAAGTGCCTGCTTTAGTCACCTCACTTTATAATAAAGTGTTCTTTTCTAGTAGATTGACGTTGTAACTTGAGGGCCTTGGGGGTCACATGAGGTATGATGGGGAGGCATGTGGTGACCCAAGTAAAGCTGGGGTGAAGGAGGATTAAGTTTTGGAGGAGTTTGGTATTATAAAAGGAGAGGTTCTCACCTCATTTGGATCATCTGATTTGATATTCTTATTGATAGTGGACTCTTGTCATGGCTGCCGGTTGTTGGTCGGTGCAACGACCTTTTGTTTAGTGCAGTGTGCGAGTGGAGATCTCACCTTAGCCTCGGGGACTTAGTCAATGACAAGTTTCTGTGGTTTTCACCCTTGTTGGGGACTTGATTGCCACCCTAGTAAAGTTTTTTACGAGATCCATCTTTCGGTTCGGCGTGACGACGATTTACAAGCATATCGAGAGAAAAGCCCCTCATTACGTGAGCAAGAAGAGAAGAAGGAAGAATGACGATTCTGAGAAAGAAATGACTGTCTCCATACGGAGAGAGGGCCGATCGCTACGAGAGAGGAAGGGCGTTGTCCGAAGATGTGATTCGAGTTGGCGAGCTTCTTCCGGGGCGGACAACATCCCATGGCCCTGGAAGTGGAGGCAGCTGGCACTCATTACGAAGGTAAGGTTGCAGATACGAAGGCTTATTGTTAGATCCGGCTTTGGGAAGGATAGATCTTGCAGATCTAGTCTGTCTGTGTGGCAGATCTAGTCTTGTATGTTATTGCGAGATGCGGGGTTTTGCACTGAATCCGGCTTGGAGGTTGCGGATCGAAGAAATAGTGGCAGATCTAGTCCGAGATGCAGAAGGGGTTAACATCGAATCCGGCCACAGGCGTGGTCTGAAAGACATGTCAGTTCCGATGTAGATACGAAGGTTTCGTGGCAGAATCTGACATTAGGAGGACGCGGTCGGGGAGAAGGACGAGATACCGGTTTGGGCTTGGATGCGCGGTCCCTAGATGTTAGGAAGCGAGATCCCTTGGTGGTGACCAATGCCGAAAGTGGAACTTGGGAAAGCGGGGCTCAGCAGTGATTTTCTAGCCTTGATGTGTCCCCATTGTCCAGAGGGTTTCTGTCTTTGTCACTATTGACATTTTCTATTGTGGAGGGTTTGCAGGTCTACGGCCACAGCTCAGTGTGATTCTACATGATTCTGGGCGACTAGGACGATGTCCTTGTTGGTTTCCATTTATCTATTAGAGGGTCTCCAGCCACCAGGAGCAAGGATAGGTGCCTGCTGCGATTTATTGTACTCCTCTCTGCTTCCAGTTAATAAAATGGCTCATTTGGTATTCATGTGTTATGATTAGGTGATCTGGATTTGATATTGATATCATTTCTCCTGTCATCTACGGCAATTTTTAAACATCTTGCACAGTTATTTCCTTTTAGGATATTACAATACATCATGATGATTCATATAAAAAAAAAGTGAATCTCCCATGAGTAGAACTGTCAAAAAAGCAATCATGTATCAACTGCTTCCAAAACCTAGAGGTCATCAATGAACGGTCTGTGAAAGTATATATACACCTGTGCGCTATCATGTTCAGTGATGAGCCATCTGCCCCACTCTAGCTCCGCAACTTCTTTGGATAATTTATCTGCCACTTTGTTCCTTTGCCTGTAAATATGAGTGACAGATATAGAGTCAAAATGAGATTTGAGGTGGAGTACTTCCCACAATAATGCAGTAAGTGTGTGAGTGTAACACTGTGCAAGAGAGTTGAACCAGTTAATAACAACAAGTGAATCTCCAAATATCTAAATGTTGTTGCAGTTTTTTTCACAAGCAAATAGGAGGAGGAGTCGAAGGCAAAAAATCTCAGCATAATTGTTAGAACCGAGGCCTAATCCCATTTTGAGATGAAAATAATGGTGGTCAGATAGATAAAGCACAGCTCCTCCCCCACACCCATTTTGGTTTGCAGCACCGTCAAAATATGCCCATGGCCTGGTATGGTCAATGATCTCGTGAGTAATAATCTTCGGTTGGGACATAGTCGCGTCATCAGGAATAAGACAGTAAACTGCTATGATCGTGGAATATATATACTCCCCGTTCACCTGACTGTTGTCAAATATATGTCTGTTGCGGCTCGTCCATAGACACCAAGCCACGATTAATGGAAGATTTCGTAGATTTGTGTTAATTGTAGTCATCCGCCACTAGTTGGTCCATGCATCTGTGATAGTAGGTCCCCGCAAAAGGTATGGGCACCCAAGTCCATGGGTGACAGAATTCAAAATAATCTGAATGGCAGCGCAATCCAAGAAGCAATGTTGGGCCGATTCCTCATGTGCAAAACAGTAGCAGAGCCTTGAGGGGCCATGAATGGCACGTCGATGAAGATTTTCCATTGTGGGTATGCAACTGTTAAGATTTCACCACATTAGAAGTCTGTTCTTGTGCGGTGTTTTCAATTTCCAGATAGCCTGACACCACCATAGTTTCTCTTGTGGCTCTTTGAGGTGACAAAGTGTCATGTAGCCAATTTTGGGTGAATAAATTCCATTAGGTGCTAGTGCCCAAATCAATAGGTCCTGTTGTTTAGTCAGTCTGATATGTGATGCCTGAAGTGCTCTAATATAATTTGACCATTCCAGATAACTTGCCCAAGGTATCCCGAGTTCTTATGCAGTCAACCAAACCTGAGAAAGCCAGTTGGTGCGCTCCCGGTCAGCTATCTGGGCAAGGTGGTGGTAGCCCTCGTTTGCCAGATGATCAATGATCCAATTCGGTAATTTATAATATTTACCGCTCCCCGACCACGAATTAGTGCCGATTTTGACAGATAGGCCCGATCCAATTTGTCAGGTGAGCCCTTTTTGAATTAAGTGTGAGGCCTTAGTGATGGATTTCCAGATAATGGATGATCCGGGACAGGGAAGTATGTTGCCACTAATCCAGTCAGGTGAGTTTCTAGGAGTGATATATTTTGTGGTGATAACATCCTTCCAAAGGCTCTGTCCAGAGATTAGATGCCAACATAATTTTTCTCCAAGGGAAGTAGCAAATAAATGAAGATCCTTTATGCCCCACCCACCCCACTGTTTTGGTCAATTGATGCGATCCCACGCAATCCAAGCATAATGACTGTTCTTCTTTGGATTTTGCCACAAGAAATTCCTGCAGATCTTTTGTATACGGTTGGTGACACCTTTTGGAAGCTAAGCGAGGGACATCTACTATACTGGAATGGCCTCAAGGACAGATTTAATTAGTACCAGGTGTCCCGCCCTAGAGAGCCACTGATGGTGCCAGTGGTTGATGCATCTTTCCACTTTGGCAATAAGCCAATTCCAATCCTTGATTTGATAATCATTTGGCTTTAATTGGAATCCCAGGTATTTCAATCCATCCCCAATATTGTTATGCACGTAAGGAAAATGAGCAGATGCACTGCCTAGTTCTTGTGCAAAACAATTAGTCATGATAATAGTGGATTTGCTGTTATTAGGGGCCAATCCTGTCGCTTTACAAAAACTTTGAAGAGTTCTTTAAAATTGTAATAAGTCCTGACAGGAGCCATCCAGGAAAATAAGTACATCATCAACAAATAATAAGTGATTCAGATGCAAAATTTCATTAATATGTAATCCATTAAGCTCCCCTGCAAATTTTTCCTTTTTAATGAGGACCGAGAGGCCCTCCATAACAATAACGAATAGTAGGGGAGAGAGTGGACACCCTTGTCGCAATCCCCTCCCCGTGTGAAAAGAGTCCGATGTAGTGCCATTCAGGAGAATGCTGAAGGATGCATGGTTGATACAACCCATAATCCAGTCAATGAATAAAGGGGGAAATCCAGTTTGAATAAGAATGAGATGGAGATAATTCCAATTAACATGATCAAAATCTTTTGCAAGATCGATTTTCAGGATAGTGCACTTAAGGTTCTTGGTCTTGATAAAGTGCAGGGCTTCTTGAGTGGTGCCAATGGCTTCATGGATATGCCTATTTTGGAGAAAATAATTTTTTTTTTTGGCAATGTGGGCAGATAAGATGAGCTTTATGCGGTTGGAAATAATTTTGGAGACAATCTTGTAGATATAGTTGCATAGAGAAATGGGTTTGTAGTCATGAAAAGAGGTAGGGTGATCAATCTTAGGAATAAGTGCAATAAATGTAGAATTGAAGCCGTCATAGATCCTGCCATGTTTCCTGCTATCTTCGATGGTGAGGAGGAGATCCCTTCCAAGTAACTCGAAAAAATGTAGGTAGAATTCAATAGGCCATCCATCCGGTCCAAGACTTTTATCCTTTTTGAACCATTTGAGGACTCCTTCAATATCCCCCATGGTAACCGAAGCATTGAGTTCCTCCTCCTGTTCATGGTCCACATACCTGTTGAAATATCTGGCAATTTTCATGATCTCCGGCAAGTCATAATGGAGTGGGGCTATGTATTTTTTTGAAAAGTGCTAAATACCCATATACAGGAGTTGTGGGTGGGTTCGAGCCACAAAACCATTTTGGTCCGATAATTCCCAAATGGTGTTGTTGATTCGTCTTCCATTTTCTTGTTGTTGAAAAATTTTAGTGTTCTCGTCATCGGCTTGTATCCAAATAGCACGACTTCTTAATCTCCAGTCCTCTTCTTTTTGGCGAAGTAGCTTAGATCTGGTGGCTTCAAGGGTGATGAGATGATCCTTGGTAGCTGCAGAGCAATACCCCAGTAGATCAGATTCATTTAGTTGAGAGATTTCCAGCTCAATCCTACTCAACTCCTCTTCTTCCAACCTCTTTTTCTTTTTGGCCCATTTGATAGTCATGGCCTTAATCCGAGTGAGGTTATCGTTTATAACCCTGGCCGGTTCATGGTCAGGCTGTTGATGAAAATGTTGCCACTCCTGAGTCACCAAATTTTGGTAATCCTGGTCTTGGAGCCATCTGGAGCTAAACTTGAAAGGAGGGCGAGCTCGCAGGGAGCCAACCACAAATTCCAAGTAAATAGGTGAATGATTTGATATACCACCCTTTCCAACCCATTACCTGGTTTTATCCATATGAATATGTAGTTTTTGTTTGATAAGGAACCTGTCTAGCCTTCGAGCCAAAGCTGCAGCACCAGTTCGTCTATTCCTCCAGGTGGGTTGAAGCTTGGGCATATGAAGGTCAATAAGATCAGTTGATTCCAATAGAGAGGCGAAATATTCTGAAAGCGGGTCTGGATAGCATGCGTACCCCAGGATTCAGATATGCTCATCAAGAAGTTAAGATCACCACCCATAATGATATGAGGTTCATTTAGAATTGAACTACGTAACAAGGAATTCCAGAACACTTCTCTGTTAGTGCATGGCCCATAAATATTGATCAAAGTAATAGGGAGCGCTAGATCCCCAAATTGGATCTCCATACCAATAGCGCCTTCTCTGCCCCAACAGCTGATCATCCAGGTTATATGATTTTTTATGCCCAGTGCATAGCCACCGGATCTTCCCCGCGCATCCAAAGTAACAAAAGTCCAATTGGATAAAATAAAAGCAAGAATAGAGAGAATTGATGTGCCCTCCCCCAAAGTCTCTTGGAGGAAAAGTGCATCAACAGGAGATTTTGAAAAAAGGTCCTTCAACACCAGTCTTTTAACGGGGTTGGTGAGACCCCTGCAGTTAAAGGTGAGACAAATCATTGGGATACCCCACATTTGGGTTTTCTTGCTCTAAGAACCCCGATGATGGAGGATTGAGTGCCCGCTTCCACCTATTATTTTTCCCTTTTGATAGCCTTTGCCAACTCTGATGGTCTACCTCACGCCCTTGAGGGATTATTGCTCGGTCCTGAGTCGATGCCAAGTGCAGTTAATGAGGTCGAATGTGATATAGATCGGAGGAAATAAGAGTGTTTAGAGGAGGATAAGTCAGTGGAAGGATAAGAGGTATTACAATATTGATTCACAGAGGTATGGCGAATGGTGGGTGGGATGGATGGGGGAGAAGATGCAATGGTACAACTAAGAGAGGGATAAATATGCTCAGATTGCATTGCAGAAGAAGACAAAATAGGAGTAATTAAAACATGCAGGGAGACAGGGGTAAGAGAGGTACCCGGCACCATGGAGGATAAGATCGGAGGTGAGGGCACCGACGTGAGATGAGTTCTTGCCTGAGTAATCGGCTAGTTTGGAAACACCAGCCCAGTTTGCACCTTCACATCACCATGTGGCACCTCCTCGGACTACATCCTGGGAGTAATAAGGTCAGTATGAGTAGCAGCATGAGAAACCTTCTTTTTGCACGGGATAGCAGCTCCCATGAGTGGGCATTTTTTATACAGGTACCCCACCTCATGAAATTTCCTACATCTAAACATGACACCCTCATAGTCCAGCACCTATTTCCACACCATGCCTTCAAAAAACATGTTGTAGTTATCATGCAATCCATCGCGAGTGTCTAGAAAAATAAGGATACGAGCCACAACCTTATTTCCAGTAACAAGACAGGATTTATCATGGTCCAAGTAATGACCAAAATCCTCCCCAATATTACGCAGGGCAGTATCATTCCAGAACTGAACTGGTAGTCTAGGTAGGCACATCCATATGGGTCCAGCCCCAGCATTTTCCTTATTTGGATCAAATAGCGGAGACCATCTTTTCAGGAGTATCGGGTGCATCTCAATATGCCAATACTGGTTGAGAACCCATTCAACCTGAGTCGCTAGAGCAAAGGAGAGAGTGAACCAACCCCTGGTAAGTAGTGATGCATCTGGAAGAGTATCCAGCACCCCACCCCAAATCTCTGTTTTCCAGTGCTTGAGTCGCGCGGTGGTATAGTTGCGGCCCCAAACATTTCCAACTAACATTGTGGCCGTAGTTTTTTCCATATCATCCATACCTCTGTCGCGCCCGAATTTTGAGTTTATGTTGTGTTTGTTCTTTGTCGAGCGATGCTTCCTCCCCTTATGAGGAATACCCAAGGCAGGCTCAGGTTCTCCAGAACCCTCCGAGTCAGATGATGCAATGAATGAGTCCCCAGCTTGTGCATCTTCAGGAATGTTAACGAATACCCTAGAAGCAGATACCAGAACACTGCCAGCTGCAGAGGATGGAAGCACAACTTCATTGATGTTAATATGTTCAAAATTTTGTGTCACCGCACCTATGAAGGTCAATACTTCTTCCATGAATGGCGCTGAGGTCACCAAGTCCACCTCAGGATTGTAAGGTGTAATCGACGTCTGAAAACCCCATAAGCTGTTGACAATGAAATTTAGGGGTTCTAGTTCCTCACCAATAGATGATGAACAACAAGCCGTAATGACTGGTGGTGTGCTTATTGGTTTAGTATTCATGTTATTTGAGCTTTCTTATTACTGGTGTTTCTTTGTGAATGAAGAATGTATTTACATTTGTTTGAACTCTCGGTTTATTTACTAGGGTTGATAAAGTAATTATTTGTAGTGTAACTCAAAAATTGGAAGGGTTTGAAACCAACCCAATTTTCCCAGGATTATTTCTGGGTGGCTTCTCTTATTGCCTCACCTAGAAACTAACCTTTAATTTTTTTTAAAAGAAACCACTTCCCAAACTAGGTAAGCTGAATTGTGTCAAAAAATATATCATTTTATTTCTTTAAGTTACAGTATTTCATTTAATAGTTAAACAAGTTGTTTCATTAATTTAGTGATCTGGGTTATTATAGCCTGGTATATCAATTATAATTTTTCACATATTCACTGTAATGGTTTAATTTGTTGTTCAATCAAACCATAATTCATTCGACAACACAAGCAACTGACACCATTATTTCTCTTTCATTGCAGTCAAAAAGTAAAGTACAAATGAATTAATGTAAATGGTGTTGTCAATCCTCTTGTACAAGCATCTTCCATTTAGTCTTAACTTATTATTACATATTCTATAAATTTAAATACTTATCTGTATTCAAGTATCAATAAATCCACGAAGTGTCCAGACCACTCAACCATGAGAGATGGAAATTATGTCCTTCTCTCTCCCCTGGGCATCTTCATACCAACATAGTTAGAAATGTTAGATCTAAGAATTTTGTGATCCATAATGTAGATAAATTTATTTCAGATTAATCACATCATTATAATTTGGTCGAATTTTCGAACCAACTAATGTGGTTCATCCTTAGGACAAGGTTTCTAACCAACCTTGTCTGAGGATGAATCACATTAGTCGGTTCGAAATGTCGACCAAATCCTGATGATGTGATTAATCTGAAAGACATTTATCTATAGTTAGAAATGCCAGTAATCGAATCTGGGTGACTTCTCAGTTACAAGAACCACAAGATTCGGCCTGAATTCAAGAGGTTTCCACTGGCTGTGAATCCAACTTTGTAATTTCCTTGGCAGTGTCCTGCCTCTCCATAGTATCTTCAGTGTATTCTTTTATTTTCCCTAGAAACCCAGAACCCTCCCTCTCCCTGAGAAAATCATTCTTATCTTCCTGGGAAGAGGGTGGAAAATACGTACAAAAACATGGTCCCATACCCTAAATTCCTGATAAGTTCTTCTTTTTTTATCATTGTAAGCCTTTTGTCGATCTTGTGCAACTTTCAGTTTTGTCTGACCTTTTTTACTGCTTACTCCATTTCCACCATCATATCTGGGCCTAGCATTAGGTTGTCTTCATGGTTGTTCAAATTAATTGGTTTTTTACATTTTCTCCCATATAACACCTCAAATTGACTCATTTCTAACAATTCATGGAAACTATTATCATATGCGAATTCTACCAGATGTAAGTACTCCTCCCATTTACTAGGTTGTTTCATAACATACATCCTTAGCATCTTCTAACACTTGGTTTACGCATTTGGTCTTCCATCATTTTAAGGATGACATGTAGTGTTGAACTGTACTTACATTCCCAACCCCGTGAAAAGAGATTTCTAGAATGCTGATTTGAACTTCAGATCTCTATCTGATATAGCCACCTTATGTATCCCATGCAATATAAACACTTCCCTCATAAAAATATAAACAATCTGGGTGTTTTAATAGGTATACTAAACGAGTATAAAGTGGGTTGTTTTACTTAATTTGTCAACCACCACCATGATCGATTTATTGTTCCTCTTAGATATAGGTATCCCAGCTATGAAATCAAGTGTAATAACCTCCCATTTCCATTTGGTTATAGGTAATGTATGTAAAAAGCCAGTAGGATGTTGATGTTTTTGTTTAACTTGTTGACACTCCAGGAATTTTGCTAAGAATTCTGCAATGACCTTCCTCATTCCCGACCAAAAGTAGTTTGTTTTAATGCTGAAAACATTTTATGATAACCAGGATGTACAGTTTATGGGCACTGGTGAAATTCATCCATAATTTGCTGTCTAACCTAAATCTAATTGGGATCATATATTCTTCCCTTAAAGGTTAACAATTGGTCCTCCCCAATACCATACTATGTTTTCTTTCCATTATCTTATCTTGTTTGTTGCCACAAGAACTTATATTTAGGATATCTTTGAGCGGTTGCTTTAATTTGTTCTAGAAATTTAAACTCTATTCGATGGTAGTGTAATTCATATACACAATGTAGTCATCTTCTTAAGGAATCTGCAATGTGGTTTTCCTTTCTTTTTAAATTCTTGATATCAAATTCAAACTCACTAAGAAATGATTTCCGCCTTGTGTGTCGAGAATTTATATTTGGATTATTAAAATAGTTGGTAAAACTATTATGATCTGTCATCAATAGGAATTTCTTTCCTATCAAGTAATGCAACCAAACCTTTAGCACATGAATTACTATAGTTAATTCTAAGTCATAAGTAGAGCATTTTTTCTCATGTTCCTTTAATTTTCGAGATTCATAGGCTATAACATTTCCTTCCTACATCAATACAGCTCCGACCCCTTCCTGAAAAGCTTCTGTATAGACTACAAATTCTTTGTCTGGGTTAGCAATTTTTAGTATGGGAGCGGTGGTCAACAAGTGTTTCAATTGTCAAATATTTTCTGACACTCGTTGGTCCACCTGAAAATTTTCCCTTTTTTCTACAAAGAGCTAATGGGGTAGGTAATTTGGGAAAACCCCTCAATAAAATGGTGATAATATAATTCTAGACCCATGAAGGATCAAATATCTGTGACATTTCTAGGTACTGGCTAGTCCATTATGGTTCTGATATTTTCAAGATCCACAACTATGCTTTTTGTTGATATGACATGCCCCAAGTACTAATTTTGATCTCTATAAAAATCACACTTTTTAAATTTAGCATAAAATTGATGTTCCCATAACATTTGCAGCACTACCCACAAGTGTTCTTCATGTTCTTTAATATTTTTAGAATAAATTAGAATGTCATCTATAAATATAAGAAAAAAATTGTCTAGAAATGGGTGAAAGATTCCATACATCAGGCTCATAAATGTTGCTGGTGCATTGGCCAGTTCGAATGGTAGTGCGAAAAACTCATAATGTCCATATAAGGTCGTAAATGTTGTCTTAGAAATTTATTCTTTTTTCATTCTAATTTGATGATATCCAATTCGTAAATCAATCTTGGAAAAGTATATAGTGCCCTTGACTTGATAAAAAATATATTTAATTCGGGGCAACCAGTACTTATTCTTAACAGTAAATTTATTAAGTTTCCTATAGTCTATGAAAAGTCTTAAAGTTCCATCCTTTTTTCTTATGAATAATACTGGGGCTCCCCACGGTGACACACTGGGACAAATACATCCTCTTTCGAGCAACTCTTGCAGCTGCATTTTGAGTTTTGTCAGCTTGGTAACACTCATGCGATATGGGGCCCTAGAAACAGGTGCAGTACCGAAATTAGTTTAATGGTGAAATTAATCTCTCAATTTGGGGGATGTCTTATTATAGTATCAGGAAATACGTCTGAAAAGTCCGAGACTATCGACATCTTTTCTAGTGTGGCTGTCTTATCTTTGGATTTTGAGTATCCCTCTTGAACAACATATATTAAACACCATTTCCTTACACACTTTCCTAACTGAGAGGCAGTGATGGAGCACAATTTAATCTATTTCTTAACCCCATGAATTTCTTGTCTAGTACCATCTTCTGTGAGGTAGCTATTATACTTCTCTTTATAGTTTACCAAGGACAAATGTCCTTCTAGCCAGTCCATCCCAATCAATATATCGTAGGAACCTAAAGGTAAGATATTTAAATTAATTTTAATCCATTGGTTGTTTAAATCAACGAGACAATATGATATCTTAGCAGTCACCCTTCTTTTGGTTCCTGTGGCTAGTTGCACTAGCAAAGGATGCTTGAATTTATGAATATGTAGGTGAATTTTTTCTACTATTTTAAGACTGACATAACTTAAAGTTGCTCCCAGATTTACTAAAATAGATACAGTTTGATTAAAATTTTTACGTTCCAGTTCTATCATAGTAGGTTGATAGTCTGATTGATGGTCCTCCAGAGAAGCATTGATCTATGGCATACTCCTCGTCACCTCGCCCACTCTGGAGGCTTCTGGTATATTAGTTTCTTGTTCAAGTCGATTGCGATGGGGGCAGTTCTTGTATTTCTGAGGCTCCCCATACCCCCAAAACTGAAGTGGAGGCTTTTGCACTTGACCACGTTCCGTCTTGTTGGACGCTTCTGTCTATTTAGATTCCACGTGTCATCTGGTTTTCTGCTGATTTCTTCTAAATTGTTGGTTTTGCTCAGTTTTTTGCACATTTTTAAAACCATCAGATTTTGTACCTTTGTTACCCTAATAGCTCTTTTGCCCCTTTTTCTGAGGCCAACCTTTGCAACCCTCCCCTATCTTTTTCATTTGCAGGTAGAAAATTCGAGCTTTCTGAATTTGGATTATCAAAATCTAGCCTCTCTTTCGTATATATGTCGATAGACTGCTAACAAAACATTGCACTTTATCCTTTTCCTCACGTATGTATGGTACGTACCTTAATAAGCATGTGAATTTTATTACATACTCGTCCATAGTTAACTATCTCAATCTCAATTCATGGAATTCCTCTGCCTTCTTTTCATAGAATCGTTTCATTAAATACTTTTTTATAAAGTTCTTCTAGAATTATTCCTAAGTTACCCCTTTTTCCTCAATTCCTTGCACTCATTTTACTGTGTCCCACCATAGGGTGGCTTTTCCCTGAAGCTAATAAATGGCCATCCTACATTTAAGATTATCATCATAATCATAAATCTGATAATATTTATTCATATTAATAATCCTTGCCTTGAAAACTTCGGTTATTTCTCCATCAAAAGTTGGTGGTTTATTTTTTTATGAATTCCCCCTACAATTTGGTTTTAGGTTTTTTAACTCTTTTGTGGTCAGAATTATTTCCTAAATCTTCTTCATTTTCTTCCTTGGTATTTTTGGTTCTGTGAGAATTAATTAGATGGATTTCCTTATTTATTATTCCATGCCAAAACACTACAATATTGTACAATATAATGTCATGTAGATAAGTATATCACTTATTTAATATCATAATTCAATGATATGGTTGCAATATTCATGCATGATTTTTAGATATTTGTGTAGTAATTTTTTATTCTTAAGTTTTACAGGAAAAAAATCCAAAAATAAAATCCTCGAAATATATATTTACCATGAGTTACTTCCCATCATTATTTATTCTTTCCTTAACACTTATGTAGGAGTAAAATTGTAAATGTGTAGACTTACTAGTTACTAGTGGGTACACACCAAAATTTATGTCCTTGTGCTTTCCTTAACATTTATGTAGGAGTAAAATTGTAAATGTGTAGACTTAGTAGTTACTAGTGGGTACTACACACCAAAATTTATGTCCTTGTGCCTCGAAAGAAATTAATTTATCCACTTCACATCCCAATTCATTAGTTCGTGATAAATAAAGACTAAAGAAAGATGTGTCTATTAAACATTATTAAGTTAACATTGACCAATATAAGTTACAATTTTTTATGTAATTTATCCTAATGCATAATTTCGAACTTGAGGGACCATGACTAAACTACCTTACAACACTTGTAGTTTATTTTTATTTAACTATATTTTTCAAGTTACATGTTTTTTTAATATAATGTTTTTAACTAGTATATCAATTATTTTTACAATTAATGATAATAATAGTAATAATATTTTTTTATAAATAAAGTTATATTTTAGTTAATTTTATGAATTTTGTAATCTTGGAAATGTGAAATGTATATGAGAAAAGTGTTTTAATACTTATTAGTCCTTTCCAAGACAACACTCTACCAATCTATTTTCCCCTTGACAACAATTAATTTAGCATTGACCAATTCAACTTATAATGTTTAACTTTAAAAAATAAAAAAAATATTTTTCAATTTTATTAAAAAGTTAGTTTTCAAATATTTAATTATAAGTTAGTTTTCAAACATTTGATTATTGGACCATAACTTAAGGCATTATTGCAACCTTTACACAATATAATGCCATGTGGATAATCTCCTCACATATTTTGTGTCGTAATTTAAAGATATATTAAGTTATATTAAGTTAACATTCGCATATTGTAGACCATTTAAAATTATAAATAAAATAAAACTAATTACATATAAATATATATTTCTTTTTAATATTAAAATATAATTATTTTCATATATTCGTACTTAACAAATATACATACAATCCTTGTTAAGCACTTGGCTGTTCAAAATCAATCACTTATTCATCGATAATAAAAAGTGCAACCGAGCTATAAAGAGTTCAAAATCAATCGCTTATTCATCGATAATAAAAAGTGCAACCGAGCTAGCTTAAGACTCAGAATATAGATAGGTCACGTTATAATGAAAGCATCTTACACAAGATTATTCAACTTGATATAAAAGATGCCATGTTGGTGTAGTACGTATTTTTGTTTACAAATTGTAGTTGCATTTATTTTATGAAAGTTCATTTTTTTACATAGGTAAGTTGATAGCTAAATATTTTAAATAGATGAATATGTTTCTTGGGTGTGAAGCAATGTAAATTTGGTATTAATAATATTTAAATTATATATTTTCCAATCAAGATGTTTCTATTAATGAATAATGAGGTACATTTAAGTTTTTTCTATTTAAATTTAAAATAAAATTGTGATACCTTTAAAATGTAATGGTGAAATGTATGTTAATATACAATGAATATGAAATGATTTAATTAGAAATAAAAAGGATTATGATGTGGATATTAGTTAAAGAGTATATGATTTACTGCTAATTTTTTGTTTTTTTATTATGCTTATATGATGATATTTTTATTTTTTTATTATGGTTATATAGTGATATCCCCATATGCATAATTTACACATTCCTCATTTTTAGTATTTTGAAAGTTTTCTTTTCTCACTCATTTTGTCTCTATGCTTTTATCATCATAATTTGATTTTCACATATAAATATTTGGCTCATCATTTTGACTATCAAAGGATGGGAGGAAAAAAATCCACTGAAAATCAATATCCTATATCAAGTTTTGATCCATGTAAAGCTAAATCTTCATTAAGATGATTTGCTTCCATAATTGAGAAAAGATTATATAAACTTAAAACTATTTTAGAATTATAATCTTGCTTGAAATTATATTAAAAATTTTTGTTTTGCATTTCCTTGTCAAAAAAATAATCATAAAATTCTCATGTTAATTAGAAAAATAATATTAATATAAATATAATGTTTATATTAATATTATTTCTTTAATTTTACAATATAATGTTAAAAATTTATTAATTTAATTTCTAAATTAAATTTTTGAATCATTATATTATTTTATGTGGAAGTAAAAATTTATCTTTTAAATATGTAAAAAAGTGAGTTCATAAGTAAACTACCGTCCCCTATCATAATGCAACCTTAAATTGCTATGTGGCTTTCATTCCAAATGTTGAAGTGTTCATATAAAAAAATTGTCTTCCTATTATATGTGAAGCATTCTAAAACCATTTAAATAATCATTTCAATGCATATTTCCTTGAATTGTATGTGGCTTTCATTCCAAATGTTGAAGTGTTCATATAAAAAAATTGTCTTCATATTATATGTGAAGCATTCTAAAACCATTTAAATAATCATTTCAATGCATATTTTATAGTGGTTTATTTGGATACATATAGTGGCATTATCGCGGAGTTACAGTTTTAAGAAAAGCAAAACTGCGTGAAATTCCTTGTATCAAAATATGGGTATCTTGGAATAATTGTTCATCAATTGATTCTCGCTTGAAGCACAAACGACTGATACTCACTCATATTTTGGTTCGCTTTGGAAAGCCTCTTGTGTCACTGCTGCTACTTCTTCTTCATTTTTCAAATCTGCTCTCATTCTGAGAGGGAACATCCTATTCCTTATCATCTTCACCTCAGCAATACATTGTTTGCTGGGTGGTTTATCCATGATTGTGTAAACATCATCCTCAAAGAAAACATTGTACCCCTTTTGAACAAGTTGTCCAATACTTAAGAGGTTACATTTCATTCACTGAACATAATAGACATCTACTTATGGATTTCTTTTCACCTTTCCTAGTTAAAACATTTACATCTCTCCTTTTCCCATAACAGAAACTTGCTATCATTCCCTAGCGTGACTTGTGACTTCACACTCTCATCTAACACTTAAAGCTTATGGCTATGCTTCTGTCCATATGGTTACTACAACCGAGTTTAGAAACCATAAATCTTCACTCTTTTCCTCGACCATATTACAAGCTAAAAACAATTTATCTTGGCTGATATTTTCTCTAGTAAAATTTGCATTTGTTCTATTACCCATATCATGTTGCTTCTTTCTACATTCATTCGCATAATGTCCATATTTTTTACAATAGTGACATTGGACATTGGATTTATCATATCCTTGTCCTTGAGCATTCTTAGTGACCACTTCATTTCTTTGCCTTGGCCTTGATGCTGATTTGGATTGCTACCCCTTCCTTGAGCATTTGTTTGGATCTGTCCACTTCGTTTTGGCTTCTGCCTCTTCCTCTCTTGTTTCCTGCGCGCCTTGCCCTCTTCCTCTTCCAAAAGACATCCGGGTCTTAAAGGCATTTTCCGGAAGATGAGTTTTTGCATTTCTACCCAATCTGCGCTCATGTGTCATCGGTGATGCATGTAGCTCATCCTTTGAAAAATTTGTGAGAGATCCTTGGTCTCTTACTATGGTGGTGATAATCACATCAAACCTTGAGGGTAGACTCACTCAAGATTTTTTTCCCAATCTCTCCTTTCTTCAAAGAGTCTCTCCATGAGACACTTATACGTGTGACCATTCCAATCACATGTGTGAATAATGAGTCAATATTATACGAATCCCTTCATGCGAAAAAGAGTCTCGAAAGTCTCTCCTCGGCAAGCTTGTATTTTTTGTTGTCTTCACTTTCTCCATGCCTTGATAGGTTGTCTTGATAGTTTTCCATGCTTATTTGGATCTCTTGGCCTCTTTGCTATCCTTGAGAAACACACTCTCATATAGCACCGCATGATACAAAAAGTAGGGCTCTAGAATCCTTCTTCTTATTTCTCTTGGCCAGGATTCCTTCTCTTTTCGAGTTAAATCATTAAACTCATTTTCATATGCTTTGGCTCTTCAAAGCCATCCTCAACAAGTTCCCATAAGTCTTGGGAAGCAAACAAGGCTCTCATGGTTATTTCGGTAGTCATAGTTTTCCCATTAAATTGTGGGAGACTTTTGGGTATTTCCAATACCCATGCTAGTGTTGGCCCCAACCATTCTTGCACTCTTTCAACTATGCTTCAAAATACTATGGTATGTTTTTTTAAACAATTGGCTTGTCTTCAATAGTAACACAAAAAAATGGCTTGAGAAATACCTTGGATTCTTCTTGACTAGAGTCTTCACTCTCTTTGGAGAAAATTTCGTTGCAACAAGAACTCCTTCCTTAGAAACTTCTTTGACACCTTGAAGAGCCTGGACTAGCTACGATACCATCTTGGAATTCGAGAATTCCCGAACAATAAACGAGAGAGAATAATGCTCTCCTTTTCAACATAGAGAAATTTAACAAATTTCTTCACGGAATGATTTCAACCTTAAAAAAAACTTCTATTCGTTAACCATAAAACTATTACAAAGTCTTCCTCTCACGGAAGGGATTTAAAAACATAGTCGCTTGTTGTCACGGTCTAGCACAAAAATTTCACTCAGCCTCTCCTTTATTGCATGAACACACTCTGTCTCTTACAAAATAACACTGCTGTGTTTTTTTAATTTTCCGCACTGCTAAGCATTCAATAAAAACATTACACTACATCCTCTCGGGCTTCTTACATTATATATGCCGCGCATATTAAAACATAAAACAAAAACTATATGAAATGAAAATAAATTGAATGACGCCCTTTCGGGCCCACCATTACAAAGCGCATATGTTTATTACATATGTATGCTAAAACATTAATACAAACTTTATAAAACAGAACTCCGTCGCACATGTTTTTAAAAATTAAAACATAGCAAAAACTATAATAAAACATCCTCGCCGGAACTCAACGAAGATTAAACCAAATTTCATCACGGCTTTTCGCGTTACAAACTGGGGTGATGTCAGATACAGAATTGTGCGCGTGATGAGATTTAAATCCACCCTATGGAATCGTTTTGGGTCCGAAATGGACCTGCTGACGTCGGGCCAAAAAGTGATCCGAAATCTTTATGCAATGTGCCATATAAAGTTCATTGGGTCCGGACTTATAATATAATACAAATGACCATTCGGAAAAGTTCCGATGCCAATGGTAATATAGATGCAATGGCCAATAATTAACTCTGGCCTATAACAAGTATCGGGTCCGGATGTCACTCGGGCCATATATCATAAATACTTCCGATGCGATGGTCGCATCCAGCCATCGGAAATAAAACAACCGGGCCATTAAAAAAAAAATGCTCCCGATCGATTCAAACTTTGTGATTGAATAAAATGAAGCCGCGTGGTCTGGTGGACCACACCACCCGTGGTCCTTGGCATTCGACGAAGGGCGATTGTTATGTTATATAATATAACATGCGATGGCGTTGATGATCCAGGTGGATATTGGTGGCCACCCACCTATTCCACTTGGCCCCCCACCATTGTCTCTTTCTTTTTCTGGCTTTTTCGCCTTCGGCATAACTTACTATTTTTTAGTTAGGGCCCCCCACCATTGTCTCTTTTAGTTTTTCAGTTTCGGCATAACTTACTATTTTTAGCAGTTTTTCGGGTCCTGAACTTCCGGAGCCGTTTTTAGGCCCTAAACGACGTTTTTTGGGTATCAAAGCACCTAACGAATTTGATCATTAAATTTTTATTAAGAGTTGTATTCCTTGGATAGAGCTTTCTAATGATGTATCATGTGCGTCAAACGGAGATAGTATGCCAAAGTTACGTCCCTGGGAAGTTGAAACACCAATTTACCCAAACGGGGCCCATAGTTTTGGCGCTTCATCTCCTAGGGTTAGGTTTTTGAGATGTTTAGGGTTCTCCATTGTTTCTCAATAATAAATAGGCCCTCGCGCCTCATTGTAAAGCAGTTCAGAGGTCTGTAGCCACCACATCTCTTCTCAGAGATAGCTACCAGTACACTAGCTAGTTTTATTTCCATTGTCTGTAAGCAAATTTCAGTTCTTTGATATTAATGAAATGAAGTGTTATTTCCGCTGCATCTCTGTATTTATGGTTATGTGTTTATTCTGTTGCGTTTCTGCATAAATCCGGATCAGTGGTATCAGAGCGGTCTGCTTTTTCTTGATCCTTCTTTGCATGTCCCCAACGAGGTCGGGGTATAAGGAGCTAGGGCTTGATATGGCGGAACCTTTGCAAGATCAGCCTCGCAAACCTCGACGGACGCCCATGGGGGACGAAAAGAAAGATGAGGGAGCAGGAGATCCTATCAAAATATTGCTTGAAATTTTCCGAAAAACAAAGGCAACGCGATGATGGAAACGCGATGAGGCCCACGGCGGCAGCATGCATCCGGTAGCCACTACGGGTTGCCGACTCCCTTTAAGGTACAAGTAAATTTTGACATTCCCATATTTGAGGTCAAATAGACGTAGATACGCAAGAGTAGATCGATGGTTGATCTATTAGAAGGATATTTCTCTATTTATGACTTTTCGAGGCCCAGGGAGAAGATTATTTTTTGCTCTGAATATCTGAAGCTACCCCCCATGTGGGAAACGTGGAAACTCTTGTGAGTGAGGACCGGATAGAACCCTCATGTTCTCGGCCTTACCCGACTTGGAATTCTTTTACGAGATACGCCGTCAAGGAACAGTACTATCCCGTGGGGAGCTATGAGGACAAGTACATACAATGGACCACGCTGCGACAGCAAAGGGATCAAGATGTGCATGAGCTGACGAATCTGTTCCATACCCTGCGCACAAAGTTGGGTATCAAAGATTCAGAGAAACATCTGGTGCTAAAGTATCGCAGCTGTCTACACAAATACATTCGGGAGGAAATGGAGTTCCTTGACATCTCCTCGCTTGGTACGGCATACCGGTATGATGCCAAGATTGAGCAGAAATTCAAGCAGAAGAAGCGAGACTTTGGATCTGCGAATCAAAAGCAAGGGAAAGGTGCTTCCAAACCGCAGAACAAGGATTAGAGCATGGCGACTAGAACCAACGTCCAAAGCCGCAATAACAACACCATAAAGCAGAAGAAGGACTTGGGAAAGTGGTGTGAGTTCCATAAGAGCTCCACTCACAACACAAGTGAGTGTCGGGCCAATCAGTCGCTAGTGGCCGAGATGAGGGCTTCTGAGTCAGATGCATGCTCCGACTCCGAATCAGAACCTGAAAAGGGGAATGAAAAAGGGAAACAGATTATTGATGCGGAGCCCAACGCCGCTGTTGCCACTACAAAGGTCCAGAAGGAGGAACCGGAAGATCCAGAGGAGGAGGAACGCCTCTTCCACTCCCAGATGTGGGTAAAGGGCTCCCCTATACAGTTCATTGTCGACAATGGGAGCCAAAGAACGTCATTTCGGGGCTAGCGCGTGAAGCGGTTGACCCGACTTGACCCGGCTCACCCACGCCTCTGTTGCAGCGGGTGGCTTCACCCAGGGCGAGATCTGCGCTTCTGCCCGGTCTCGCCTTCACACATGGCATCAAGCCCTTCATGGATGAGGTGATATGTGACGTTATACATTGATGTTATGTATTATTGGGACAGCCATACTTGTGGCAGACGTCATGTGCATGTGATCGACCTCGAATGTTTGAAGTATTGTTACTTTGGGAAATAAGTTGTACAGGATACCAGAGGTACCACCTCTTGCCGCTATCTCTTTGGTTACTGCAAAACAATGCAGTAAGCTCATTTCCCAAACCAGGAAATTCGTTTTCCTGATGATCCGCCCCCAGGGCAAGAAGAAGACTGTGGCCACGACCTCCAGACAGGGCCCCTCTGCACGACAAAAACAAATGGATAAGGTGGTGGAGGAGTACGGGGACAGCTTCACCTCACCCACAAGGGTTCCTCTGTACTGCCAGGTCAAGCACCCGATTGATCTGACCCCAGGTGCGCCACTACCCAATGGACCGATCTATCGACGCTATGCTATAGGAAATGATGAAATCAAGAGGCAGATTTAGGAGCTGTTGCAGAAAGGTCACATCAGACCAAGTTCATCACCCTGTGGGAACCCGATCGTGTTGGTACAAAAGAAGGATGGGACGTGGAGACTCTGTATTGACTATCGAGCGCTGAACAAGATCACTGTCCGGAATAGGTACCCAATCCCACGGATTGATGACCTTCTAGACCAACTCTAAGGTGCAAAATATTTCAATAAGATCAACCTGAAGTCTGGGTATCACCAGGTACCAATTGAACCCTCTGATGTGTGGAAGACTGTCTTCAAAGCTAAGGAAGGCCTTTTTGAATGGCTGGTCATGCCTTTCGGGTTGAAGAATGCTCCCGCAACCTTCATGAGGATGATGGACGACATCTTGTAGCCATTCACCAACACATTCGTAGTGGTGTACTTGGATGACATTCTGATCTTCAACAAGACTTGGGAAGAGCACCTTCATCACATCCGACAAGTCCTCCAAACACTGTGGCAACACAAGTTGTGTGCCAATTTAGAGAAGTGCACGTTTGGCATGACCCAGGTTCAATATCTGGGATACATTATTGATGAAAGGGGGGTGCATGTGGATCCAGCCAAGATCCAAGTCATTCGGGATTGGCCAGCCCCGACTACTATAACAGAGCTTCGTAGCTTTCTGGGTCTTGCTAATTTCTACTGTAGATTCGTGTTGGGATTCTCTCATATCACTTGGCCCTTGAGTCAAGTCACCAAAGGAGGAGCGAGAGCAAAATTCTTTTGGTCGGAACCTCAACAGAAGGCGTTCAAAGAAGTGAAAAATCGCCTCTGTTCTGCCCCAGTGCTCACCTTACCAGACTTGCAGCAGCCATTTGAGATCGAGACAGATGCCTCTGACTATGCTATTGGGGCAGTTCTTACTCAACAGGGACATCCAGTGGCATATCACAGTGAGACATTGTCTGAGACGGTTCGCAAGTATCCCACCTATGACAAAGAAATGTATTCCATTGTGCAAGCCTGTCGACAATGGAAGCATTACATTTTGGGGAAGGAAACAATCATCCACACAGACCACCGGCCCCTGCAGTTCATACAGACACAAGGGAAGTTGCAGAATGATCGCCATCAGAAGTGGTCCACATATCTGCAAAAGTTTCATTTGAACATCAAGTACAAGAAGGGTAGCACCAATAATGTTGCAGACTGCCTCAGCCGACCACCGATCGTGGCGCTCACCACAGTGCTCAACTCTTGTGGGCACGAGACTTCTGATTGGCCGCTTCTCTATGAGAGTGACCCAGAATTCGGCCACACTTACAAGGCACTCTTAGGGGGCACACAAGTTCCAAATTTTCACCTCCAAGATGCACTTTTATGTCACATGGGACACCTTTGTGTTCCTTCAAGCGAGCGTGCCAAGATGATATGGGAAGCACACTACGGTCGAGTCGCTGGGCATTTCGGGGTCGAGAAAACATTAGCAATATACGAAGTATTTCTATTGAGCGGACATTCGAAGGATGTCGAGAAGCACATCGGATCTTGCCTTTCCTTGTGCCATTTCCAAGCTTAGACCATCGAAGCAAGGCCTATACTCCTACCTACTAATGATCGACCATGGGAATCCATCTCCATGGATTACATGTCGGGAGCACCCTCTCTTAAGAATGGCAATTCTTTTATTCGGTAGTCGTTGAAATGATTCTCGAAGATGGCCATTATGGCGGCCTGTAAGAAGAATATCACAGCAGAAGCCACTGCTAAACTCTTCTTTGAACGAGTATGGGTGCACTTTGGGATCCCACAGTCTATCATATCAGATCGAGATAGCAGGTTCCTCAGCACATTTTGGTCCAGCCTCTGGTCAATGATGGAAACAAAGCTCACCAAGTCCACAGCTTTCCATCCCCAAACAGATGGCCAGACAGAGGTCGTCAACAGAATGATTGTACACATTCTGCGAATGTACAATTCAAAGCATCCACGCACATGGGATGAGAGCCTCCCTTGCTTCTTTGCTGAGTTATAGCAGAGCTCTCCTGAGTTCAGCCAGTAGCCCACTGGTGAGCTTTGAGAATTTGTCCATGTCCATGGCAACACGTCATTGCGACGCTGGTTATTGTGGCTTGCAGATCCGATCGGAAGTTGACAAAGAAAGTAGCTTTCATCGAGTGCATTCAACACATCATGATAGGTTCATGATATATTGAATGAACGATGCGAAGTACAAAACAGCACATGATCAATACTGGGTGCCACACAAATTCTAGACAGAGCGTCAAGTATGTTGCATTCATGGAAGGGCCTCACTCGACTCACGCAGCCAGCGCTCGTCTGAGTAGTACACCATCACCAAGGCTGTAGGTAACAATGCCTTCGAGCTTAGTATTCCACCATTCCTTGATCTGCACCCAGTCTTCAATGTGGATCGCCTTCGTCCTTACTTTCCACCTCTACTGGACACCTCGGACATTGCAGAACAACTCACACCAACAGAGTTAAACCCAGACTGCATGGAACAGGCCACCACAGATTGTGTCATGGACATGCAAATCAAGAACACTCGTCAACAGCAGATCCAACTGTATCGGGTTGTCAAAGCTGGCCAACTCCTGCACCAAGGAAAGTGGTTCACCAGGGACCAAGTTCAGCAGAAATTTCCTCATCTCATGGAGGAACTTAACGCAATGGGGACCATTGCTTCCTAAGGGGGGAGGAATGATCCGGGTGGATATTGGTGGCCACCCACCTATTCCACTTGGCCCCCCACCATTGTCTCTTCCGGTTTTTGGTTCAGCATAACTTACTATTTTTAGCAGTTTTTCGGGTCCTGAACTTCCGGAGCCGTTTTGAGGCCCTAAACGATGTTTTTTGGGTATCAAAGCGCCAGCGAATTTGATCATCAAATTCGTCGTGAGAGCTATAGTTCTCGGAAAGAGCTTTCTAATGATGAATCATGTGCGTCAAACGGAGATAGTATGCCAAAGTTACGTCCCTGGGAAGTTGAAACACCAATTTACCCAAACGGGGCCCATAGTTTTGGCGCTTCATCTCCTAGGGTTAGGTTTTTGGGATGTTTGGGGTTCTCCATTGTTTCTCAATAATAAATAGGCCCTCGAGCCTCATTGTAACGCAGTTCAGATGCCTGTAGCTGCGACATCTCTTCTCAGAGATAGCTACCAGAGCCCTAGCTAGTTTTATTTCCATTTTGTCTGTAAGCAAAATTCAGTTCTTTGATATTAATGAAATGAAGTGTTATTTCCGCTGCATCTCCGTATTTATGGTTATGTGTTTATTGTGTTGCGTTCCTGCATAAATCCAGATCAAGTTCTAAAACACCTGCTTCAGCAATGTTTCAACAAGTCTCAATGCTGCTACAGGATATTTCAAGTCATTAATAACGATGACTTTAAACTAAAGCTCCAAGGGTGCTTAATGTTTGACGTAATGCAGACTTCTATAAGGGAAGAAAAGTAAAGATCAATATGAGCTTCCAAGGTCAGTAAACTGATGCCACTAATGAGCTTCCAAGGTTTCTTCAGGAGATAAGGTCGGTTGTAATTGCACAAGGACAATGAACCAAGGACTGACAGTTTGTAATAGGTCTGCAATGCTGCTTCCATTATCCACCTAATGAGACTTGATTTTAAGCAAAGATGAATGATACAGAAACTAGGGAGGATAGTGACAATAAGTTTGTTCTCCAGAGAGGTCAAAAATATGAAGACTAGGTCCGAATGTAGTATTCTCCCACAGATCTGTCAAAAAAGAGGTAACCAAGGTCCCTTGTGGTGCCCCCTCTTCAATGCTAGTGAGGAATCAGCCCCTCATATTTTCCTATCTTCCTCTTATGCCACTCAACTAATACCCAAAACTCGGTCTTCATTTCCAAGAGACTCATCTAAGGGTGATACAATGATCCTTGTTCCTTCATTACTATCTTTAAGACGCTACATCTTTGGGAGAGTGAATGACGAATACCAAAAAGAATGCAAATAGAAGATTTGATAGAAAATCCATTTGAATCCCGTTTTTGATAAGTTTCCCAAAATAAATCATCCTGGATTTCCATTGTTTGATAAGGTGCATAAATATGGATATTGCTATGAGTTTTCTAAGGAAGACAGGAAATAACTATAGAGGTAGTTCCTTTCTCATCAACAAATAAACAAGAATGACAGTGAATTTAATGTGTCAAAAGCAGAATTATAGCACCTGGAGGAAATTAATTCGAGGTGGCCTTTATGGTGTTGCCCTTGTGGCAGTAAATCTATCAACTAATTACATCTCTGGGTTGATCAAAACATGCTAAAGGTATTAAAGGAGGCTGGTGAAAGTGTTTCATATTTGTAGATAGACCTTGGCAGGCTTTAGTTATAGGCCTTTCCCCATATTCAGTATGTTGGTGATCACATGCATATTAGGAAGAATCGAATGAAGAGTTATTGGCAGTGACATGATGGATTTATTTTGGATATCACATGGATTTAGAAGTCAAAGAAAACTTTATCTGAAGCTGGGCTAGAGATGCTAACCAATGTGCCTATTATGCATGGCCACAAGCATTTGGTCTTGTCCTGCTAACTGCTAGTAGAAAGAGTTTGGAATGCGAATTTGTATAAAGGCTGAAGTCATAGGTATATAGTGTGGTGAATAAGGTATGAAATCAATTCCTCCAACAACAACATTGGATGTATATCAGCACATACAGGCTTTAAAGATTCATTTTTTAAAATCATTTTGTCCCCAGCAATTAAAGTACTACCATCTGCGGCAATACAACACCATTTTGCAAGAAGGATGAGAATAGTCTTTGCAGGATTTGAGGATGAATATTACCATAAATGAGAAACGGGAAACGAAACGAGAAACGAAAACGATACGAGAAACGAAATTTATAGGTTTCGCCTATAAGAAACGAGGAGAGAGAAAAAACAAGACTAAAAGTTAACAATATAAAACACAACATTAATCATAAAAATTCAATGTTTCCACATGTGAATTTGTAAAGAAACATTCATAAAGATTGATTTAGTTTTAAAAAAGATGTCATAATTTGCAAGAATTTATCCCATCATTAAAATTATATTTTTGAATATATATGTATCTCAACTTATAACAATTCATAGTCAAAATACAAATAAACCTAATAATCTAGATTTTCAAGCTCATTTTCTAGAGTAGTTGTTGAGCTTGACCCAATTTCTAGAGTAGTAGACTTCTTGGTATTATCAAGCATGTCTTCTGCATTGTCTTGTAGCACCTCAAGTGGAAGCTCATCATCTCCATCATCTTGTGAACCACCATAATCCCACATTCTTGTGGGTCCAATTTTATACTCTAGTTGTTGTCAAGACAACAAGCGTAGATTTGAGTGTACGAACACCAAATCTTGTGCCTTTTTTGTACCTAGGTGATTCCTCTTTGATGAATGGATAAAGGCATATTCACTCCAATTTCTTTCACATGCAGATGAACTAGTAACATGTAAAATAAAATAAAACATTATGTTAGCAATAGACAATTGAAATCATAAAAAGAAAATAATTGAAAACGAACATTAGAATTATTGTTTAAATAATAAATCAATACGTTAAAGGTATTTGTTATTGATCATACCTGTGAAAGAAAACGGATAGCCAACCTATAAAGCAAGGGAGTCCCTGTACCATATTACATCCAAAATTCTATGGGTCCAAGTTGTTCTCTATTGTATGCACAGTCTTCATTTGCAAAGTGGTCTTGTGATCTCAGGTACTTTCCCAACTCAAGTCATAAAGAAGTGCGATCTTGACGATCATAACACCTACTTATAAAAGTGTTCCAATTTTGCATCACTTCTACATCTGTAGACGGTTTCTTGTGAAACCATTTAGGATTGATTAAGAAAGCAATTGAATGAAGAGGGCTATGTAGCATTTTCCACCTGGTGAGACTAAGTTCCCACACCTCATTTCTAGTGTCTTTGTCAATCCTAAAATTTTCATCTATCATTATATCATGAAGTTTCTCTCTCATTTGATCCATGCTTTCAAACACATCCCCTAAGCATGGTTGATCACTATCAAATATGCGAAGGGTGGAAACAATAGGTGTGATGAGGGTGACAATATCCTCCACTCTCCTCCAAAAATCCTCTGAAGAAAGGCCAATAATAATTTCCTCAACTTTTGGGCCATCCCCAATATGAGAACCATTCCATCTCTTCCAATCTGTTGATACCACCATCTCTCTCAAAGATTGATGCATTTTAATAAGGCGTTGAAGCATGATGAATGCAAATGCAAATCTAGTCTCAGCACATCGAAGAAGCTGAAGATTTGCATATTTCCTATAAATTGCTATGGATGTTGCATGATTAACAATAAAATGTTGTAGCATATTTGCTTCATTTATAGTTTTCCCAACCCATGCAATGTTATTAATATCTTTCAGGAGAAAATTCATGCAGTGCACAGAACAAGGAGTCCAAAAAATTGTTGGGTATTCATCCTCAATCAACCCCCCAGCAAGGACATTGTTTGAGGCACTATCTGTAATAATTTGTACCACGTTTTCTCTCCCAACCTCCTCTATTGCCTCTTTAAAGAGACCCATTAGGTATGGACCATATTTTGTCTTTCCTGTGGTATCATGGGATTTTATGAACATAACTCCTTTCAGGCAAGAAACCAAAATATTGATAAGGGGACGATGGTTGACATCAGTCCAACCATCTGAGACAATGGAGACCCCAGATTCCTTCCAACTATCTTTAATGTCATGAAGTCTGGATTCAACCCTAGCCCTCTCTTCGGATAACACTGTTGTCCTCATCTTTTCATAACTAGGAGGCGTGTAACCTTTAGGGGCAATGTTAACTACATCTCTCACCATTTCCTTCCAATAAGGAGATCTACAAACATTGAAAGCTATGCCATTTGCGAAAAAAAATCGTCCAATGGATGCATCAAGATTTCCCCTCCCTTTAACATCCCATAAGTTCGCAAGGTTGGAAACTGAAGCTTGATGTTGAGAGTAAGAGTGTTGACCACCAACTGCAAATCCACTAGGATTGTTGTTGGTTTGAATTGAACCTTTAGCAATATGTCTTAGTTTTTCAACTTCATTAAATTGTTTAATTAGAGATGCTTTCTCTGTTTTAGGTACATTTGTACATATACTTGCTTGTTCTTTTTTGCCCATTCCAAGCAAATGCCATCGAACTCTTCCTACAGCTCCTGATTTATTATCTTTACAATAAGGGCAAAACCAACGCTTTGCACCAGTTGATCCACTTGCTCCTCCACTATAAGATTTGGTGCATTTGACGGCTGCCCATAACCTTGCTTCAAAGGCCTTTTTTGCGTCTTGATATTCTTTGGTTTGGATCTTTTTTGATGCTGACGTGGAAGATGTTTGTTGGGAAAGCGGTGGTCTACTTTGTGAAGCTGGTGAACTTTCTTCCATTGTAAGGAGAAATGAGCGAAATAAAGAATTGATAATTCTTTGCTACAACCAATTCGAATCTGCACGGTTTATATTTGAAAATTGTTTAAAAAAATTAATGATAACTTCCTCCATGATAAGGGATATATATGTCAAATATATTGCAAACTTCTTCTTTTAAAACTTAGTAGATAAAATAATATGATAATGGATCAATATTATTATATATATCTACATATAGGAAATAACAAGATCAAAGAAAAATTAAAAGGTGTATTATTATATACCTTTCGTGTTGTTTTCTTAATTTCAAAATCAATAGTTACCTATTTTCCTTCAAGGCTTCCTTAGACATTCAGGCTCTTAAGCTCATCATGTTGTTGAACTTTTTCAATGGAATTATGATCCCTAGAATTATGATCCCTATTTTCTTGAGCTATAATTTCAAATAGTATTTGTTATTTACTATAATTGTATCTTTGGACTTAATGTAGAATTTGTATGTAATGATGAGGGAGTTAATTTCTAGGTGGTGGAGTAGCAAGGAGGACTTCATCTTCTTGACATTTTTGAAGCATGTTTTCAGAAATTTATCTTCAGTGTTAATTTCACAAGTATAACAAACTACATGAATGCCATCATTATTACTAATCAAACTCATTTCCAAATTGTTTGAAATAAAATTCAGATTCTTTAATAGATTTAGAGAAGTTTGAACGTTGACTTGTGAAATTTGAGACATAATTTCACTTTCAAGATTTTGGCTAACAATATTTTTAAAATATCCTTCATGAAATTAGTCACAACTTACAAGCACTAGTGGCTCCTTATTCTCACACAATTTCTACTATAGAACATCATAGTTTAACTTTTCATTTTCTTGAAAAATGAATATTTTTAATTAGTAATATAATTACCATGGAGCAATGTGGGTTCCTTATTCTCATACAATTTCTACTATACAACATATAAATCATAGTTTAACTCTTTATTTTCTTGAAAAAATGAATATCCCTAATTCTTAATATAATTACCATATGAAAAAAAATATAAACCAAAATTTCTAAATTCATTTATATTCCCCACCACTTCTATAGTCTTTGACAATGAGAGTCATTATTGTGTTACTTCTTCAACAATGTTTTCTTCATGGAGTTCAAGCACAATAATGTTTTCATCTTAATCTTAGCTAATAACTTATTTTTTCAAACTAGTGTATTCTTCCACTAAAGCAAAAGAATATGAGATTCTTTCTTCATAATATATGTCCTTGTATTCATCATTAATATTACAATATTCATCATTTTTAAGAACCTATTCTTGTTAATCCTCAAGGATGAAATAATTTTATCATTCAAACTCCATGATGCAATAGGTTTATAGTAAGTCCTAAACAAAATAAATCCCTGACAATAAGCATTAAATTTTGAATGGAAATTATTTGGAAACGAGAGATTTATAGGAGGAAACTCTCTAAACCATTTTCTTGAATCTTTTTCAAGAAAAAAGATAGATATCTTCATTAACACATATTCATGAAATACATTGATACAAGCTTAAGCTAAAATTTTTTAAGTTAAAATATTTTAAATTCTAGACAGAGTTATTTTCTCTTTCTTCCCCGAAATTATCGTTGTAAAAAAAATTATAAATATATTCATTAACAAATCTTCATAAAAGACATTGACACATTTACCTCACACACATGTATCACCAAAAAAAAAGGAAAGGCATATAGTTAAATTTTCTATTTCAACATATTCTAGTTAAATTTTATGAAAAGTAAACTTCAACATATTCTAGTTAAGTTTTATGAAAAGTTAGAAAATTTTTATTGGTGAAAAAGTTAGAAAATCTTTATTGGTGTAAACTTCACTAGTTTGGAAGTGGGCAAAAATTCCAGCCATGATATGGCTCGGCAGGGCACGCTAGGTGAAATCCACATGTCAACAAAGCACCATCATCAAAGAATCATCAAAGAGGAGAATCCAGGCTCAAGCTCTTCCAAAGCCTCGGGAAAATTCCAAGCTTTGACTCTTTTTCCTTACTTTTCAGGTTAGTCTAAAAAGGCAGACATTTTTGCTCAGAAAAGGTTGGTTTTTCTAGCAGATTTTTGGGTAATTTTGGTTGATATTCTTAAAAAAAATGAAGTTATAATTTTCAAATCAAATTGTGGTATTTGAGATATTTTACAAAAAAATTGATGAAGTTGAATCTATTTCTAATATTAAAAATATAATTAAAAATTTAAAAATTGTCAAATTGTCAAATTCCAACCAAAAAAATTAAAAATATAAATATATATTTCAAGTGAAATTATCACCTCAATCAAATCAAATTGTGGTATTTGAGATATTTTAGAAAAAAATTGATGAAGTTGAATCTATTTCTAATGTTAAAAATATAATTAAAAATTTACAAATTTAAAAATTGTCAAATTCCAACAAAAAAAATCAAAAATATATATTTGTAGTGAGTCTGCAGTGTGACCAAATTATATTCACTCTTAAGTTTTTGTTATATACTGTATGTAGCTGAATTGTTGTGAAGCTTGCTCTTGAGAGACTTCGATAAGTACTGGATGTATCTCTGAGAGAGTAATAAAAAATAATATAATAATTTGTTTTTAATTTTATGGTTAACTCAAAGTCCAAACATTTAAAGTAGAAAAAAAAAATGTAAAATCATATGAAATCCACATGTATTTTTTTATTCAATAGAATAAAACTCCATTTTGGTGGAATTTAAATTCGAACATATGATTCATGTAAATTTTTTTCTGCACAGGGAAAGATTTGACAACAAAATTAGTAAAGATTAAACTATTTTCTTTTGCAACATAGCCAAAATCTCGATGTGAATACTTCTTATAAACAACTTCGAGTTTAATTCTTTGTGCCTTCGACCTTCCGTGGAAATCAACCACCTTTACAAGGATGCCTTGAGCAGTTAAAACATAGGCCTATTTAATTTTAGAGACAGACAAAATTACATTTAAACTACAGGCCTATGGGCTTCTATATTCAATTAGAGAGATGTTATAAACCAAAATATCCATCAACAAAAATTGCCCAATGAAGAATCATAATTCAAAAATATAATTACAGAAAGCTAATGATCCCCTATCTTCTTTACAAATCGAAAGTTGCTGCGCTATATAAGCCATATAGCCTTGAAATTAACAAGCCCAAAACTTCTTTTAAACTATTGTTGCGGCTATAGTCAAGCTGATGTTATTCTCTTTGTTGGATTACATTTACTCCTTCATATAAAAGGGTGTTTGCATAAATTTGTTTACTGTTATTTGGATTGTATGCATTCTCTATATCTCAAATTTTCAACTATAATGTTAACATTCTAAAATTTCCATTTTATTTCTTA
The DNA here is from genome assembly GCA_034641835.2 of Pinus albicaulis. NCBI lineage: Eukaryota > Viridiplantae > Streptophyta > Pinopsida > Pinales > Pinaceae > Pinus > Pinus albicaulis. The sequence continues at coordinate 482,098,063 of CM076582.1, forward strand.
TGGCTTCTTGCCTTGCAATATCATTCGGATGACAGATTTACGGGTTTTGTGGGCGTACTTGGTGCCATTTTCTATAACCCTTCCTCGAGGCCTCCATGGCGATGAGTATGTTGCTCATCCTGAGGTCTGTTTTGAAAGTTCTTAGACAACTTTGGCAACAACTCTGTTGTTTGGGTGATTTGGGTGATTTGTTCACAACGACATCTTTCTACTATTATTTTATACATGTTTAATTCTACAATTACCTGTGCTGGAAAATATTAGACCGTGCCTAGAAATAAATCTATTTTTCTTGATAATGTGCTCTGGGCTATTGTTCCCTATGAATGGTTAGTTTGTGTATCCAAAATACTTTTACTATTTCTGCGTAAATTTAGACTCACGTCCTGTTCTTAAAGTTTTCAATCGTGATTTTCATTAATACTTGTTATTTAGTTAGTAACCTCCAATAACCCTTTTGGAAAATAATTACTAAGCAGAATCACACACTTTGCATATTTCCGTAGCATAAATATTCACTATGTATAAATACAGTTTGCACTTTTCCATAGAAGTATAATTTCTGTAAATATTCACTATGCATAAATACACAGTTTACACATTTCCATAGCAGTATAATTTCTCTAGATATTCAATATGCATCAATACAATTTAGACATTTCCATAGAAATATAATTTCCGTAGATATTCACTATGCATAAAGGTTGTTTATACATTTTTTGTAGATGCATGTTCTAAAAAAAATTAACGCACAGTAACATGCAGAGGTGATATCAAAACATACCAAGAAATTGGCACACTGAATGAGCTTCTCTCCAAGCTTTATAGAAGAAACCCGTGTCTGCTGAAAGATGCGCTTCTCTCCAGAGTTCCAGAGTCCATACACCCGCTTATGCTGAAGGATGAATGATGAATCTACTATGCGAATTGCTCATGCTCTCACAACTTAAATCATGAAATTTTCCAGGCTGCCAACTGATAGCTCGCATGCAACTGGAGAAGACAAGCAGGAAACACAACTAGAAAAAAAAACTTCGAAAAATTAGTAAGTTTGAGAAGGGTAATTGCCATTTTTAAAAAATGGAGAAAAACGTTCTTACCAAAACGAAAACGTTCCAGCCAAAACGGAGAGACGTTTTTAGAAAATCCGCTGTTGGAAACCATCTGTTTCACCAGAAACCGTTTTTTATCGATCAAAATGAATACGGCCCTATAAAACGTGGTTTCTAGTGCCGTTTGGTTTTTGGAGCAGTTTTCACCGACAACCACTACCAACGTTGCGTTTTTGGTAACACATATGGATTAAGCACAGATAATTTGATATTCCTTCCAGTGCCGCAATTTCTATCCACCACTAATATTTAAATGGGATGTCACCTATCTCCTATACAGTTACAGTGAGTGCAAGCTATTGCAAGGGCCTTCTATCCCTAGATGTGGTGTTTAATTATAACAGACAGGATGGATGACATGTGCACTATGCAATGGATGACACTTTTTCAACATCTTTGTTTATTAATAAACATATACAGGGTAATTTGGGGAAAGAGCTTGAGGCTTTGATTCTTTTTAGGTAGACAGAAAATGAAGAGACCACTCAGGCAGAATTCAAAGTTTGACAAATTTGGTGGTCTACTGAGACATAAAGAAGGACATCATGTGGCAGGAAACCATCGGAAAGGACATCATGCCAGATGTTGTGTATACGTATCAATTGTGGAGCAGAATAATAAAGGGAACAATAATTAAAATCCTCAAGTTCGTGATGATGAGAAGACTTAAAGTAATTTGTTAGAGACAAATGATAGGAAGAACGGTCAATCTGTTTCAAAGCATACAACATGTATTGATGAGGTGGCAAAAGTCTTATAAAAGTCTTGATATAGGTAAGAGAACTCAAGGAAAACAATGAAGGTTAGGTTGATGAGTTGTGCAAAAATTTACTGTATTGATCATTCTCTAGAGAGGGCATTAAGGCCTTCCAAAAAAAAAAAATATCCCTCGCTCTCTTGTTTTACTTATGAGTAATGACAAGCACCACTAGCACTAGAAGATGGAAACCTGGAAGAGAATATCCAATCAAATGTTACCCGTTGATATTCATGGGTAATCTATCAATTCATCAGCTGGTCCTCCTATATACTTAATAATGCTTGCTTATGCATGTAAAAATGAGAGTTGCCTCACAAGTTGCAGCATGCTATTCAACGATGTGCATCCTTTAGAAGAATTGCGAACTAAAAATGTTTTCCGGGTGTTGAGTAATGATGGACAAGTTTCCTATCACACATCATCCCGGATTTCATTGTTTGATAAGGTGCATAAATATGGATATCGCTGTGAGTATGCTAAGGAAGACAAGAAAGAACTATAGAACTATTATGCATAGCCACAAGCAGTTGGTCTCGTCTTGCAAACTGCTAGTAGAAAGAGTTTGGAATGTGAGTTTTTAAAAACGCTGAAGTCATAGGTATATAGCATGGTGAATAAGGTATGAAATCAATTCTTCCAATAGCAACATTGGATGTATATCAGCACATACAGGCTTTAAAGATTCATTTTTATAAATCATTTTGTCCCCAGCAATTAAAGCACTACCATCTAAGGCAATAAAACACCATTTTGCAAGAAGAATGAGGATAGTCCTTGCAGGATTTGAGGATGAATACATGCAATTTATTGAACCTATGGATTAAGCATCGCTTGCCTCCCATACCACAAACAAATCCAGATAGTTTTCAAAAATGTAATTGCAATAGCATTTGAAACAATATTATGTCTAAGTAAGAGGAGAATTTCTAGAGCTAGTTGGAGAAGACATTTATGGTGTCACGGAGTTTGCAAAAGTTCTTTTGGGGATGGATAAACATATCATGTTGTAAAGTACGTCCAAGGTTATAACCTCTTGTTGATATATTTCAATTGCAATGGATTAAAACTTGTAGATTTGAATTTTATAGAAGGATGGATAGCAGAGTTAATTTCTGGAAGATGGGCTGCTTCTAATGGATTTATGTAAGAGTGGATTAAAATTTTCATGGTTATTTATGTGTTCAGAAGATAAAAGTTTTTGGAAAATTTTATTGGATGAATTGGTGATTTGAAGCATGTAATTTATTATTATTATTATCCAATTTTAAGGTCATGACTAAACCAGACACCAAATTGGTGTATGAGATTTCCTTGTTTGTGGGACAAGGGACCCACCTCCACCATAATAAAACAAACAGACAAGCTGGCATTGACCCACACTCTAGTTTCCTCCATTCTCAAGCACCAAGGAATCAAATTTATTGTATAATTTCACCAAATTGGCACTTGTCCAAAGCCTCCCAAATCTCATCATCCGAGCAGTCTTCCTAAGGATCCAAATTATTTCTTATATTGCCCCAAACATTGTTGGTTCTTGCGGAATAATGCTTAATTTTGGATCTTAGCTCATGGAGGTCTATTGTTGAGATGTTGACTCCATCAATCCCTTTGTTGGTTCCACAATGCCAAAAATTGATTGAATGAGAGTAGATTTTCCACTTTTTGTCTGCCCCACAACTACCTCCTTTGTACCTCCAGGGAAAGTGCATGTAAGGCCTTTCAAGAGAAACAGAAGATGTGGCCCATAGTGCACCTGCAAATCAGATAGATCTATTGTTCCTCTAGATTGACAATTGGATTTGGTCTACAATTCTCCATGATCATTGGTGGCTCGGTGGGAATACATGAATATTGCTTTATTCTCTCCATTGAGATAATCTTGGTCTCCACAAAACAAAGACATCATGTTACCCAGTTTTGTATCATGTTTAGATTTAGACCATATGTTATTGTCAACCTTGCAATGCTTGGTCTAATTACATCTCCAGGCAAGCGAATGAGGAACACCAAAGAGAATGTAATATCACCAATTTTGATTTTTCATTTAACAGGATTAATGAAGTTTACTAGGGGAGTGCCAAGCATACCACAATTTTGTAATGTGGGCATTTGAGACATTTTTGGTACATGGGACTTAGTAGAAATAGAAAATATCAACCTTTGTGGAATGTGGGGTCCACCCCTCAAGGAATAATTGATTTGTGGAAAGGAGATCAAAATATTTTGATGACGGACCCCCAAGGAAAGGCGAAGCAACATTTATAAATAGAGGGTTGAAGGCAACATTGAGTACCTTTTGATAATTTGTCATTTTACACATTGTTGCTCAAGCTGTTCAACTGAGTCACAGGTGTTGTTTAGCACCATAGGTTTCCAAAGGGAAATATCACCATCTTATTCGACGAACCGCAAGTGCCACTCTAGGGAGGGAACTTCTACTAATCTTTGGTAGTTGGGAGGATACCACACATTTTAGGTTTAGCTGGGATGCAGGAAAGGACCCACACAGTTCTTGTTGGAGAGTGGTGTCGGAGATAGGGGCTACACTATCGTTGAAGCATTCCTTGACCAAATTCCAAGAAAAAAGAGAAAGATTTACAAGAGCGGGAGGTATTTCCAAGACAGTATGAATTTTTGGAGTAGGGGCCTACATCATCTTGCCCAGGAATGACACAGTCTTTCGTGGGGGCCAAGTCACCCTCTTCTTCGGTGGACCACGAGTGCCACCCCAGGGAGGAAAATTCTACTCATCTTTGGTAGCTGGGAGGATACCACACATTTATGGTTCAACTGGGATGCAGGAAAGGAAATTGTGGGGGATTTTCTACCATTTTGGTGCCAACTCAGCCAGGAGCTGGAGGAGCTAGGGGTAAATTGGGCCAAAATGTCTGAGGTCAACATTTGGCCAATTCCTTCGTGGGTTTTTGTGGGTTATTTGAGCAGAACCTAAGGTTAATTTCCCGAAATTTTCTGCGCACCGAATGAGGCCCTAACAACCATTTTTTGCAGTCAGCAGTGCAGTTTTTCACTGGGTCAATGTAGTGATTGTTGGGGACAACCATATTGCATGTTAGAGTAGCCAATTTCATCACATGGGCATTGTTAGGTTTCCTTGGGCAAGACCAAGTGCATGATTTCTGATCTTACCTTTGTACCCAACATTTATATTAATAAAATGCCTCATCTCAGCATAATTAATGGATATTTCTTGGTGTTTAATGTGTTGTAAATTATGCGTGTTTGTTTTTTTTACTATGCTTGGTTTGCTTATCATTGCAAATTTCCATTAGGAATATTACAATGGTATCAAAGCATAAAATTGGCTAGCTGTGGGGAAGCTAGCAAGATCATGAATGTGTTAGACTCGCATGCACAATGATTGGTGAGCTTATAAACACTCCAATGATGGAAAAAGGGGAAAGTACACAAGGGCTCTTGGAGGATTTGATGAGGCAAAGCCAACAATTGGCTTGTGAAAGGGATTGAGGAGGTGGGGTTGTTTGAAATTAGATTGGGGGAAATTGTGGGTTTTTTTCTAGCATTTTGTTGGAGGAGCAAGCCCAACATCTGCTACAGGTTACAGTTTCTGCTTGTGGAGGGCTAAGCATTTTGAGGTAAATTTTGGAGCAGCAAAACTAGAGCAAGCCCTTTCTGGATTTTTCTGGGTTTTTGTCAAGGATCTCAGAAATAATTTGGCATAATTTTCTGGTTAGATTCGCGGGGTCAAACAGGGGTCCCAACTCAGCCAACAACTACAGGAGCTAGGGGGAAATTGGTCGAAATTCCAAGGAAAAGCCAATAATTGGCTTGTGAAAGGGATTGAGGGGCTTGGGTTGTTTGAAATTAGATTAGCGGAAATCATAGGTGATTTTCCAGCATTTTGGTGGAGGAGCAAGCTGAGCATTTGGTTCTGGAGGAGGGCCAAGCATTTTGAGGTTAATTTTGGAGCATCAAAACTAGAGCAAGCCCTTTTTGGTTTTTTTCTGGGTTTTTGAAAAGGAGCTCATAAATAAATTGGCATAATGTTTTGGGTAGATTCGCTTGGTCAAATAGGGGTCCCAACTCAGCCAACAACTAGAGGAGCTAGGGGAAAATTGGGCTGAAATTTCGAGGTCAACATTTGGCTGATTCCTTCGTGGGTTTTTGTGGGTTATTGGAGGAGAGCGTAAGGTTAATTTCCTGGAATTTTCTGAGCACTAGAGGTGACCCTAACAACCATTGTTTGCAGCCAACAATGCAAATTTTCACTGGGTTAGCAGAGAGATTGTGGGGGACAACCACATTGCATGTTATAGTAGTCGATTTCATCACATGGGCATTGTTAACTCGCTTTAGGCAAGCCTAGGTGTTGTGTAGATTAATCCATCTTGCGGACAAGACCGATCTCTCTAGTACTAAAAGTAACTAGCAACAAACAGCCAATTATACTAATCTCTCTCTAGGCATATAAGATTCATAAAAACACTATATAGGTGTAAGGCCTACCTTATGTCCAGCGCTTGCTTGATCTTGTTGAAGTCCTTCCCGTGCACTGAAAGAACGTTCCTCGTGAATCTGAAGTCACAAACAAGCAAAAAGATTACGCAGCACCTGTATAGACATTATTATAAACCATACTCATCATAATGATCAAGGAATTTATGAAATAAACCATGAATAGATAGTTTAATGAGAGAAATGAGTATATTTGTATTAACTTCAAATAAAGAAAACCTTTACAACTTGTGCCTTGATGTTGTGCAGGTCCTCCTGGGGTCCGAAGCAGGAATTTCTTCTAATTTGACAAGCATTGCACTCTTTGAACCAAGACAGATAGAGATGAGTGATTTAACCTCACAGAAAGTCTTAGTTAACTGAGTCTGAATCTCAACAGCATTTAACCTCAAATATCTTAAAGCTTGAACTCCCTTTGAGGCTACCCAAGGCCTCTTTTAATAGTGGAAAAGAGGAGGTTTTCTGTTCCAAATATGAAGGGATAGATTCCTCCTTCAAAGGGATTAGCTCCTTACATCAAGGGGTTAGCTCCATCAAGTGAGGGATGCATGAACCTTCTCAAAGCGTATCCATTCCCAAAAATTCCCATCTAGAATCTTCTAGAATTCATCTGAAATCAACTTTTTATCTTTACTTTCTCGCCTTTTTGAGTTTTACAGAGGTCCGCACCCATAACACAAAGAACGTGCGGTATGGTTCCGCAGGAAGGCTGAACTTTAGGTGCGGGACCGCAGGAAATGTATAGAGAAAGTGCGATACCAATGTTTAGGGGATTTTAGGAACTTTTCTCTGATTTTGAAAGCTTGACATGAGGAGCTGATATGTTAGACTTGCAAAAGGAGGAAGTATGAGTAATAATGAGCTCATACTCATGGTAAAATGTCAGGATGACAGATTTTAGTGTAACAAATTGCCCCCTAAAGTGCAAAGTCTGGAATAGATGAAGCTGTAGTCTGTCATATATGAAGAGTGCAGTACTTTATCATTTCAAATATTATCCTGTGGACACCCCAGTCGGAACCTGTAAAAACATTCAATGCAAAATATATACATATATATGTCATCACTGAGGTAGGCATTCCCATACTCAGATTAAAACTAACTAGAAACTAACTCAAATCATTCTGATACAGGAATGATTTTGAATACATCATAGTACATATATATGTAGACACAGTATGGACACAGCCATCTGTTTATAAATAATCTACTGTATGGATGATAACAAAATTCCTCGCAGCCTGGATGGTGGAAACTAGATCCAGGGTCTTGATTTCCGCATCTCGAACTAGTACGATTCTATCCATGTGAATAAATGTGTTGAAGTCGAACATGGTAGAAACCACTTGATTACCAGTCAATGATGTGAACTGTTAACAAGTGTAAGAGAAACCACCAGTAATGTCAATGGCTCTCAAAGTACTCAGTACAATCCATGAAATGTGAATGAATGAGCTGAAGTCGAACATCTCACGAAATCATTCGATCGAAGGTCAATGATGCAACCTGTCGTCGAAGGCGAGAAACCTGCCATTGAGGCATGCAGATTTCAAGGTACTGACGATTTCTGGATCAACTTCCTAGATAATATGCTGATGTCAATAGAAAGTGATCTGTCGTAGGCAAGCCCACAACACGAAATCATAGATCAAGTTTTGAAAATATATTGGCAAGGACTGACTCAGGGATGGTCAAAAATGGATGACAGATATTTTCAGATGAATGGTTTATTTGAACTGTTCTCTTGGACACATAACGACACTGTAGATGGTTTGGTAACAATTGACCCAAAGCTAATACCCAAAAATCGGCTGAAAACTTTCAATGTGGTTTGATTAACTGTTAGGCAAGGGATTTCCCAACTTAGGTGAATAAAAAGTGTCGTGTCCAAGAGTGGTTGACTGAGTTTTCGAAGATTTAAAATACAAAAAACACGCCCATTTTTCTCTCTTTTCCCCCACCATTTCTGGCAAGTACCTCTTTATTTTTGACAAGCTTGAGGAGGATAACATTTGCTTGATTATAAGCTCATCCTTCGGATGAGTCCAACTTAGTTTAAGATTCGAACCCTAAGAAGGAGTGGTTCGTTCTTGTTTAAAATTGAACAGGTCCTTTACTGTTAAATTTTAACGAGTCCAGTATAGGAGAAACTCGGTGTTTTTCAATTTTAGGGAGTCAGAAGAAAAAACTTAAGAAAACTCCATGGGTGTACTTTTTCGTAAATTTAGTCTCTCGAGCCCGAAAAAGGATAAAATAATGCGGGAGAGAACTATATTGACCGTAATTAGTCAACGTATACCTTTTTCGTAAATAGTCCATTTCAGTCCGTAAAAGGGGTAAACTTATACTGAAGGGACGACTGTTCATTTACTTTAACGAGTTCGAATAGTCAAGTACTCAGCAATCTTTTCATATTTAGAGAGTCTGAAAAGGGCTTAAAAGAGGACTCCAAGGTTTTGCTTTTTCGTAAAATTTTTGAAAGAGTCTGAAAAAGTGATAAAAGTATGCTCTTTGTTGAAAAACGATCATTTCACCTGAAAAATCCTGTTTCTGCACAAAAACTTAAAACATTACACATACCTGTTTAAGATAAGTAAAAATGCTTTCAAAAATACCCTTTTTAAAGTGAAAAATAAATAAATTAAAAATTCATCCATTCGAAAAAACTTATAAAAAGGACTTTTTCAATTTCATTTTTACCGTTCAGTTTCAGAGTGAAAAGTAAAAATCTTTTGGATAAAAAAGTTCCCGTGAAGATTCTAGAAAATTCGTCCTTTGGAATCGAGAAGCATCAGTCCCAGGTAATCCACAACCTCTCTATCTTGTTTTTCATCCGTTTGAGATTTGTTTTTAGGCTTTAGTTTGAATTTTTGGGGCAAAAAATGGTTTGAAAATGCGCCCGCAGGGTCCGCAGGTGAGACACACGTTGCCTGCGGACCCCGAATTTTTCCTATAAGGAAAAAGTTGTGGGTTCCACACCCGGTGCACAGCCCGCGTGCGGACCTACACTCTGTTTACAAAGAGCGGGTGCATTACCCGCGCGGTTCATTTTAAAACAATGATTTCTCATTAATTTGCCAAAAATTTTCAAATAAAACTATTCTAACTTGCCTTTTTCTGTATTATAGGAGTAACAAGATGCTTATCTGGCGAGAACGTGAGCATGAGGAAGTGGATGAAGCCGCCATACTTCATTTTCCCACACAAAGGGCATTAAAAGCATGTGGTTTATACAAATTTTGGGCCATCTCTGGCATGAGGGCACAAGTGAACTCTTAACATGGTTGGTAAACAGATGGAACATGGAGGACCAGTGCTTCTTCATTGGTGGCCACCAGCTCGAAATTGAGCTGGTGGATATATATTTTTTGACTGGTTTGTCCAAGAGGGGCTAACAAGTATCCTTGTTTGGGACTAGGCCAGGTGGCCAGACTGTCGCTAGTCTCCAACTAGAATTTTGCAATGATCTCGGGACAAACGGATTGACATAAAACACATCATCCATCCTGAGTTGAAAGTTATAGCTTTTACTGTTACCAAACTGTGTGGGAGTGTTGCGCTTCATGTAGCTACTGGTTCCCAAATGCGTGTTGCCGTGGACTGTTTTCGCGGAACCATCTTTAACTGGTGTGAAGCTGTGTTGGCCAATGTAAAAGGCAAACTAACCAGAGCAAAAAATGGGAAACTAAAAAACTTTGGATACAGATCCATCGTCGTTTCTTTCGCTCTGGAGAGGATCCCCTTGTTAGCTCCACAGAGTATTGTTGTTGATGCCGGTCGACCTTGAGAGCCGAGAATGGTTCGTTGGTCCGCGTTGATGGCCCGTCATGCTATTGAGGGTACTGAGATTGTACGATTCCCTTCTTCATATTTTCGTTGGCTAGATCGCCAAGTTTTTATGATAGAGGATTTTCCGTATGCCGGGATAGATTTCCGTGGCGATAGAGAGATGACCCTCCCTGTAGGGGAATAGAGGGATGATTTAGGTAAAATTATTTTTCAACGTTTGCTAAGTTCTAATTTTTTTAATTTTTTATCGTCTTAGAAAACTAATAACCAAAAGTTTTTGAATACAGACGTGGGTCCACATCGACCAGCTCATCTCCAACCTTTCGAGAGGAGACAACCAGTTGCGCCCACACCAGCCCCAGTAGGCCAATCAGTGGAGATTTTTTCTGATTTGGAGCATCATCTAGAGCGTTTGACTCTAGATATTCCAGAGACCAGCATAGATGACATTCCTCTCAGGCTACAAAGATATGTGATTGGAGTCCCAGAACCTTTCAGGAGGTTCCTATGTAGGGTGGCCCGGACAGTGGTTTCTTATCTTGATCACCATCAGTGATGGGATGATCGTGTAGACTCATATTTTTTGACTCTTGTATTATCATTTTTGCCGATCATAAGGTGTTTCCAACCTATGATCGAAGACGATGTATATTTTTTGAAAGCTCTCCTATACTATGATATATCACTATTTTTCCGGCTATCTGTGTACATATGTGAATGTTGTTTGTTTTACTTCTTTTAATTATTGCAAATGTCTATTTATCATACTAGAAGCAATCGAATCTGCTAATGTATTCAAATGTCTTGGAATATGCTGATATTCAATGTAATCAAACTCACGTTCCAAGAGACGAACTCTTAAAAACAACCTTAATAACACTGGATTTCTAATGGTATAAACCCTGTTAAGATGTAATACAACAAGTTCAGAATCCAACCTTACAATCAAACTCCGAATTCCAAATGATATGGATTCAGACAATAACTCAATCACTGCACTATACTCGGCAATGTTATTTGTTGTTTGACCAAGACTTACCCCATGCATGGATACTAACTCATCAGAGGGTGAATAGATAACCCAAGTTGCGGAAGAAATGTTCCGTGTACTACGACAAGCACCATCAGCAAAACCAATGTAGGTTTGAAGAGACGTCGACATCTGCAATATCAAGAGTAAAACTTAGATAAGCAGGAATAGTGACAAAAACACACTTCTAAACTAGGCACACTTTTCTAATCTAAAACACACCAGCAGTAAAGAAATCTAAACTAACAAAAATCTCCACACCTCATTTAAGCATAATATTGCTTTAGATAAAGCCCATTTCTGGGTTTATCCAAAGGGACACCATCAAAATCTATCAACTCATAGGCCCCTTTTGCTAACTTTCGTTTAACAATGTAAGGACCATGCCACATAGGCACGAATTTCCCAGCTCCTAGCTTGTCGTTAGCTTGATCATAAAGTAAAACTAGGTCTCCTTCTGAAAAATTTCGAGGGGTCACACTTCTATCATATTGAGCTTTTATCCTTTTAACATGAGCCTCGTTTGCTATTGCAGCATTTCGTCGATTCTCATCTAATTGGGCTAAGTACAAGAAACATTTCTCCTCTTCAGACGTAGCTGGAAGTAATTCTACGGCTAATTTTAGTGACGGTATTTCGCATTCAATCGGCAACATAGCTTCCAAACCATAAACCAGTTGAAAAGGAGTGAAACCCGTTGATGTTTTGACTGAGGTTCGATATGCCCAAAGCGCTGAAAATAACATGGAATGCCAATTCATCTTGTGAATACCAATGATTCGTTTGATCATGGTGACTAAAACTTTGTTAATGGCTTCAACCAGACCATTGGCTTGTGGATAATACGGAGTGGAACTATCATGGCGCAAGCCAAGCTGATATGTCAGTTCATTCATCATGACATTTCGAAAATGACTTCCATGATCTATAATAATAGCTTGAGGAACACCAAACCTAGCAATTATGTGATTAAATACGAAAGTTGTAGTAGTCTTGCCGTCAACTGAAAATGTAGGCATCGCCTCGGCCCATTTTGTAAAATAATCTACTGCTAAGATAATATAGGCATGCCCCCCGGCCGAGTGAGGGTTACATGTAATAAAATCGATACCCCATTTTGCGAAAGGACCAACAGCAATTATAGGGTGAAGAGGAGCGGGTGGCGCGCGCATTTTCCGATAAAAAATTTGACAGTTGTGGCATTTCTGAACCGCATAAATGCAATCTTTGAACAACGTTGGCCAGAAATAACCTGCACGCAATATCTTTTGGGCTGTGGCATACCCAGACATATGACCGCCACATGCTCCAGAATGACAGTCATTTAAAACCTTCTCAGCTTCTTCATGAGTTAGACAACGTCGGAAAACAGAATCCGCTCCACGTCGATAAAGTGTATCACCAATTATATTATACTGTTGGGATTGGAAACGTATTTTCCATCGCTGTGTTCATGAAATGTCAGGCCGAAAAGATTGGGTTTGGAGATACACAATAATATCTCCATACCATGGATCAAGTGTACTGATAAGAAACAAAGATTCGTCCACAATGGACTCTTCTGCCACTGTTTCAGTATCAGTAGAGGGGAAATCGCACATCAGTTCCGCAAATACCAAAGATTTCTTTGACTTGGATTTTTCAAATTCCAAGTCAAATTCCTGTAGGATAACTATCCATTTGGAATATTTGCCCCCTAGCAATTGTTTGGTCAAAATATACATCATAGGGTTGCAATTAGAAATTACTGTGGTTTTGCGTAACAAGATGTAATGTCTAAAACGTTGGACAGCTTGAACAACTGCCAAGGCCAATTTCTCCACATGTGTGTATTTAATTTCAGTCGAATGAAGATTTCGACTAAGATAATAAATCACATGTTCATTGTGAGATTCATCTTCCTGAACTAGTACCATCCCAATGGTGGAATGAGAAGCAACGAGGTACAAAATGTAATCTTGGTTGTAGTTGGGAGGATGCAATAACGGTGCATGGGTCAACGCGTATTTAAGTGCATCAAAAGATCGATCAGCGATCTCGTCCCAAAAGAACGAAATGTTTTGTTTCAACAACCGGGTAAAACCCTTTGTAAGCTCGGCATAGTTAGGAATAAATCTACGTAAAAATTTTGCTTTCCCCTGTAAACTTTGGAGTTGGCGCAAAGTTGAAGGAGGAGGCAATTTAACAATAGCTTCGACCTTCGATGGATCGACGCGAATGCCCGTTTTTGAGACAACAAATCCCAGTAATCGACCTGATTCTACGCAGAAAACACATTTATGCAGATTCAGCCTTATCCGATAATGTCGACATCTCATAAAAATTGTTCGTAAATGAGTGGGATGATCGGCCCTACGTAATGAATGAGCAGGTAAATCATCGAGATATGGTTGGACAATGTGCTTAATGTCATGAAATGCATACGACATAGCCCGTTGAAAAGTTTCTCCAGCGTTCTTTATTCCAAAAGGTAGTTTACAATAAGCAAACGTTCCCCACAGACAAATAAAAGTTGTTTTAGGTTGATCTGCAGGGAGTATGTTTATTTGATTGTAGCCGGAAAAACCATCCATGAAGGAAAATAATTCACTGCCAGCACGATCATCAATTATTTGATCGATATAGGGAGTTGGATAATTATCTTTTGAACACGCTCTATTAATATCCCTATAATCGATACATACTCTTATCGTTCCTTGTTTTTTAGTCACACGAACAATATTCGATACCCAATCCATTAAGGGAATTGGATAAATGAATCCTGCTCGAAGTAATTTTTCAACTTCAGTTTTTATAGCAGCAACTTTTCTAGGATGAATTTGACGTAATCGTTGACGAACAGGTTTAGCATCCGGGTAAGTCTTAATTTCATGAACAACGATCGATGGATCAATTCCTGGCATTTCTTCATAAGACCAGGCAAACACGTCACGGAATTCTTGAAATATGGCTTTATAAGTCTGAATTTCTTCATTTGTACAACAAGCACCTATATGAATGTTTTCAATTATTCCTGGTTTTATTGAAATGTCAATTGGAACCGTTCTAGATATATTTTCCAAATTTAACTCAGAATCAGGATTTTGCAATGGATTCTGAGGTTCCTTGGCATATTCAGCAGTAAAAATTGAAGCGAAATCATTTTCAAAATGATCTAATTCAGGTAAAAATGAAGACCGGTGATGTAGATCTTCCCATGGTAAATCATCAACAGACAAAAACTCACGAATTTGCTCATATGTATGAACAAGTTCAGGAAATGTCGTTGTATCTGAACTAGATATAGAAAGTGATTCCTCTTGGATCCCATTCATTGGATCGGTTTTGGTTGAAGAGGGGTCGGAAAATGACTGTACTGCCTGGTATGCAATTTCAAATGGACTCAAGGGCATCACGCCATCAAATGAATCTATCTCGGATTCTGAAGGTATAATCCAAGGATCATCAAACATAACAGTGTCTGACGAAATCATATGAATAGTTGTAGTAGAAGGTGATACGTTAGGAGGAGGAAAGGAAAAAGTTCCTAGTAAACCAGAATCTTTAATCAAACCTACTCCAAAATCCTTATAAGGGATAGCTGTTTTACCAACGTGCTGGATTGTTTCTGTAGAGGCTGGGTCAGACGAGAAATAAGTTAACTAATCTATTGTCACGATCTTTCCTTGATATGGAAATTTTATGAGTCGAAAGACCGAAGAGGCAACAACAGTCATAGCATAGGACCAACTACGACCCAGAAGAAGGTTGTAATCTAGAGGGGCATCAACCACTTCAACATCTAGATTAACGATTTTACCTTCGACCCCTATGGGTAAATCCTGCAAAATACCATAAGGCTGAAAACCTCGACCATAAAAAGCCTTTAGAATTGTCGGGGATTGGTTAAGTGTAGGAGATCCAAGTGATTTCCAACACTGAATCGACATAATACACGTTGAAGCTCCCTCATTAATCACAGTCTGAAAAATAGGTCTGTTTTTGACTAACACAGGAATCTGGAAAGCCATTTGGTGAGGAAGACGTGGTGTACTATTTTCTAAATCGAAGATTATAAGGTTAGAATCCTGAACATCGACAGCTCCTATGGCAGACAATAATAATTTACGCTTTGCTGGACACGATTGCAGCACTTCCAAAGCCGACATTGCTGAAGGAGAAACAGCTAAATCTTCAACAATGTTGTAATTCTAAGTAGCGCTCGCATGTGGATTGAAAGCTGATTTACGAAGAACACCTTTAGCAGGCGGTTTTATTATCAAGTCTGGATTTTGTTTCTCGCTCTGTAGCGGACCGGAAATAGGAGGAGTTGTATTTGATGTATTCGCATTAGAATACTCTACTTCTTTGCCATCAACAGGATTCTTAGAACCGTAATCTTGCGATCGCGTCGCAATCCTTACATGAGACATCATCATAATAGGCTCTTCTAAAGTAGTCGAGGAAGAACCAATCATTTTGCTATCTTGAACTGGAAAAGGATCATTCAAGACAACAGGTTGTTTTGATCCTTTAACGAGTTTCGTAACTTCGTCTCGATATGGACATTCTTTCGTGAAATGATCTTGTTCACAAATGAAGCAAGGATAGCGAGGTTTCTGTTTTTCGTCATTGGATTCATCTTTATCTGTTTTCTCTTTCGAATTCTTTTTGTTTTTATTCCTCCCCTTCTTTTTACCACTAGTTTTTGATTTTGTTGTAGATGTTTCAACAACATGAATGTTGGCGGAAACTTCAGGAGAAGATTCTCTTTTCGAGGAATCAGGTAAAGTTATAATTGGAGAAGAATTCTTTGCGGATTTCTTCTTGCTTTTAGAATTAACTGTACCAATCATACCGTCAGCGGCATGAGACCCTGAAGGAGCAGCAGCTATTTGACCTTGTTTTGGAAGATCGGGAATTTTCTCATGTAGAGTACCTGACTGCGTATAGACGAGGTCTAGGTACTGAGCCTGAGCAATTACTTGCTCTTCAGTAACAACACCATCCTTAGCTACATATTCAGTGATCTTGGGTAATAATGATTTAACAAACCATTCTGCCAAAATTTGATCCGGAATATAAACTTTCACCAAACTTCGTCTACGTCGCCATTCATGAATATGATCAGAAATATACATGGACGTAGATTGTTTTAGTGAAGTTAATAATTCTGTGCCATTGTCGTATCGGACAGGCAACTGAAAAAGATTCAAGAAAGATGTTGCTAACTGACTGAAATTATGAAACGAGCTGCGTGGTAACTCAATGTACCATTTAGCCGCAAGACCTATAAGGGTTCTTTGGAAAAGACGTAAGCGAATCGAATCATCAATGATTGAATTAGATGCACACGAAAGGTGATAAGTCATAACATGATTCGATGGATCCTCTCCTGACTTACCTTCAAATTTTGGTATATCACTGGGCAACTTATGAGGCATTGGCGGCCAGTTCTGATAATAAAAAATAGGATCATTTGTAAGGCGCATCAAATCAGGTAAGTCCAAAGTTGCGATGAACGGTAATTGACGGTTAGGGTCATGAAAACCTTGAGAAGCCAAAGCAGATCCAGGAGGCGGATACCCAGGATAAATACGAATCGGATTAGCATTAGGTATTGTGTAACCTCGACAACGTAAATGGGACCGTAAAGGGTTGCGTCGGTATAGCAGTGCGGTTGATCGCGATAACGGATTAATACGCAGGGACCCGATTGCGGTACATCCCTGGTGGTTGATAAAATTGAGTTCGACTTGTAGCTGTTGTGCTCATGCCTGTTGTCTATGAGTGTCGAGTATTCAATGTTTTTTTGCTGAGAGACTTGAGAATTTTCGGATAAAGGGTAGTGAGACTGAAGGCTCTTGATGCTCTAGAAACAAGTCAATGATGAATGAGCGTTACGTGATTCTGATTTGTGGTAGTGCGGTATACTAGGCTTCTTTCTTTGAGCTGAACTAGGTCACGAGGGTTGAATAAGCTGGCTGAACATGTTCTTGAGTTGAACCAAAAACCAATGTTTGGCGGAGTTGGTAAGCAAGCGCACATTAAGTACGCAAAAGGCTGTTGATATTGGGACGGATCCCACACCATCATTCCTGGGTACTGTCCCGTAGAAGGTTGAACGTAAGGACCAAAACCTGGTTGAACTTAGGGTTGATAATAAGGTAAAGTTCCGGCTCCTTGAACAGATGGTTGACCAGAAGGCTGTTGGTAACCTTGCATTGGGTACTGCCCTTGAGGTTGATAACCTTGAGGCACGTACTGAAGTTGGGGTTGTTGAGGACCCTGAGGAGCATATTGAGTTTGGGGTTGGCCTTGAGGAATGTACTGTCCTTGAGGTTGATAACCCTGAGGTATGTACTGTCCTTGGGGTTGCCCCCCAAAATAATATGAATCCACAGTTTGTCCTGGGAAAAAGCTACCTTGAGATTGAGCCCTGGGTGGTAACTGACTACCTTGAGGTTGCCCCCCAGGCGGTAAGTGACTACACTAAGGTTGCCCCCCAAGCGGTAACTGAGTTCCCTGAGGTTGGCCCCCAGAAGGAAACTGACTGCCTTGAGCTTGAGGATTGGGAATATTACCAGACATCATAAAAATTTGCTCTGCGTTCGACGTTTCAATTTTATGTCCATCAAGACGAGATGATAACATGTTTTCGATGGGTTAAGGAGTTGCTCCCGAGAAAGTACCAGACAAAGACTGATATCCCGAAGGAATAGAAGGACCACCATGTAAAAATTATTCCGGTGTTTGAGAAAACATGGATGACTCTCTAGCCATAGAAGATGACGAATAATAACCTCTGGGTGTAGGATGAAATGGAACTCGAGGTGGATAAAAATAAATACCCAGATTCTCTAAAATGTCCGTTAAAGAGAGATACCAAGGATTATTTCGAATGGGGCTGTAGAAAATAGATTCATTCTCCCTAAGATTTAACGATTGAGGGGAGTTGGGAAGAGATATGTCTTCGTCTGGATTAGTAAGTTCTTCAATAGAAATAAGTCCAGAGGGAAGATTGTCTGTAATGATATTTCTTACCCTAGGTGAACCTGGATCGCTAGAAGTTGGTGTAACAAATCCTGAGGATGTTTCTAACACAGAAGATTCAGTTTCAGGTTCAGATATTTCAGGTTCGTCAGATAATTCACCAGAAGGAGAAATATTTTCAGTAACTTCAGAAACTGAAATCGGTTCTTGAATGTATTCTGTTGTAGGTATTTGATGATCGGGATGTATAACTATAGCTGAGCTTTCAACTTCTGTTGACCTAAGTCTATGGCTACTGTGTGGTACCAGAGCTCGAAGCCCTTCAAGTTGACTTGGTGAATATTCAGGGGGTTTCCCTTGTATTCTCCGGGATTGTCTCGGCAATTCCGCCACGATTAAAAATTATCTAATCACACGCAAAAAAAGAAAAATTTCAATGAAAACACCTAAAGTCTCTAAGAAACAAACAATTGAATCATTCGCTTAAAAATCTAAGAGTTCAAACCACACAAAAACAGGTAACTTTCCGTACTAAAAACACTAGTTGGTGATGAAATCCAACTTAGTAGAATTTTAACACGAAAAGGGCGGTTGGAACAGTTACCCCGACAACCTGCTTAATGAAACAGACTGGCACAAGTTTCTTCACAAAACCATCTCGAGTGAAGAGAACCCCACAGAGAGTCCAAGTGAGTCTAGTCGACGTCTGTTCCAGGTACAGTGGGATCTTCCCTCCACCGTCACCTTAAGGAAGAATCCTAAATATTATGGTCACTAAGGTTACCAACTGAAACAAATATACCTGGGGGAACAGTCTACGATCCGACACACACGCAAGGGCAGAGTAACAAAGCTCAATCCCCTTGAAGGCTCCTTGAAATAATCCAAGGTTAACCGACAAGTGACCCCTGGCTCCTCGACAATGGTCTATCCGAGGTTTACCGTTTTTAATACGTGTATATCTTCTATCGTTCCCAATGAGGAAGGATTGATTACCCCACTGGTTCAGATATGATCTCGTGCTTAACTCCTTTAGGAGGAGCTTCCCAGAGCATACATGCAACAACTGGAAGTCTTCCTACCGCAAGATTTGTCTACTTGTTTGTTTTAGCTATCTTGGAGAGTTAATTACTCCCTACTCCAAGATACTAGCCTAAGCTATGTTGGTGATAAGAGCCCTAGAAATAAAAAGATTACTAGATGAATTTTAAATTAAGCGTTACTTTTAGGAGCTGTTTCTTAAGTCAATGGGTGTGGAAATGAAACTTTGGATGATGTGAAGACTCGACTTCCAAAAAACACTAAAATGCACCTATGATGATATTCAATTCTTTTTCTTTCAATGAACTTTCTATCTAAAGAAAGAGTTAGAGAATGTGATCTTTTAAATTCCTTCTTTAAACATGAAAAATAATTGAAAGAAACTATTTTGTCTTTTCAATAAACTATCAAAGCTCACGAGAAAAATCCTTTTCTTTTCCAAACTAGAAGCTACAAAACAATTTTCTTTCGAAAGAAAGCTACAAAACTAAAACTACTCAAAACTACAATCTAAGATCTAAAATCTAAATTGAGTAAAAGCTTTTAAGATTTTTTTTTATGAATGTTTTCCTTATTTATTCAGCAAACTAAGAATCTATTCGTTCAGATAACAAACAGATCAAAAACACTCAAAATATGTTTTTATAAAAATGAAATTCAAAACTTTCAACCAAGTTTTTCGAAGATTTGCAAAGAAACAAAAGGCTTAATTTCTCAATATAGGATGTTTTCACAATCAGGTCGGATTCAAAAGACAAAAAGAGATCAATGTAATCTGAGATACTGCAAATTGTCAAAAGTTCGAATCGCTACAAAGACCTAGCGGAAAAACAATCCAAACTGCAAAATCTTCTAGAAAATCATCAAAACATCAACACTGTTGGAGTTCATTCACAAAAAATTCTTGATAGAAACAATAATTAGTCTGGGCAGAAACCAAAGATCTAAAAATAAACTAGAAAAAGAAATCTAGAGATTTTCTAAAATTTTAACAGGGTCCGCAGGTAACCAGTATTGACAGGTGCGGTCCCGCACTGTATTCTTTACAGAAAGTGCGAACCTGCCCGCACTGTCAAAGTAAGCCAGAGTGCGGTCCTAGGAAAAATTATAGAA
Organism: Pinus albicaulis; assembly: GCA_034641835.2. NCBI lineage: Eukaryota > Viridiplantae > Streptophyta > Pinopsida > Pinales > Pinaceae > Pinus > Pinus albicaulis. The sequence goes on from CM076582.1 coordinate 482,118,374, forward strand.
AAACTTAAAATATTTCTAAATTTTCAAAAACAGGGAAAATCTAAATTACCCAAACAGATATGTATCAATCAAAAACCAGGAAAAAATGTTTCCTCAAATAAAAAATAAAAGAGAACCAAAAACAACAAGTTCTTTCCCCAGTAGAGTCGCCATTTTGTTTTGTAGATTAATCCATCTTGCGGACAAGACCAATCTCTCTAGTACTAAAAGTAACTAGCAACAAACAACCAATTATACTAATCTCTCTCTAAGTATATAAGATTCATAAAAAATGCTATATAGGTGTAAGGCCTACCTTATGTCCAGCACTTGCTTAATCTCGTTGAAGTCCTTCATGCACTGAAGGAATGTTCCTCAATAAATCTGCAGTTAGAAACAAGCAAAAAGATTACATAGCACCTATATAGACATTATTATAAACCATACTCATCATAATGATCAAGGAATTTATGAAATAAACCATGAATAGACAGTTTAATGAGAGAAATGAGTATATTTGTATTAACTTCAAATAAAAGAAAACCTTTACAACCTGTGCCTTGATGTCGTGCAGGTCCTCTTGGGGTCCGAAGTAGGAATATCTTCTACTTTGACAAGCATTGCACTCTTTGAACCAAGACGGATAGAGATGAGTGATTTAACCTCACAGAAAGTCTTAGTTAACTAAGTCTGAATCTCAACAGCATTTAACTTCAAATATCTCAAGCTTGAACTCCCTTTGAGGCTACCCAAGGCCTCTTTTTATAGTGGAAAAGAGGAGGTTTCTTGTTCCAAATATGAAGGGATAGAATCCTCCTTCAAAGGGATTAGCTCCTTACATCAAGGAGTTAGCTCCATCAAGTGAGGGATGCATGAACCTTCTCAAAGCGTATCCATTCCCGAAAATTCCCATCCAGAATCTTCTAGAATTCATCTGAAATTCACTTTTTATCTTTACTTTCTCACCTTTCTATATTTTACAGAGGTCCGCACCCATAACACAAAGAACGTGCGGTATGGTTCCACAGGAGGGCTGAAATTTAGGTGCGGGACCGCAAGAAATGTATAGAGAATGTGCGATACCAATGTTTAGGGGATTTTAGGAACTTTTCTTTGATTTTGAAAGCTTGACATGAGGAGCTGATATGTTAGACTTGCAAAAGGAGGAAGTATGAGTAATAATGAGCTCATACTCATAGTAAAATGTCAGGATGACAGATTTTAGTGTAACACTAGGTGCATGTTTTTTCATCTTACCTTTGTACCCAACACTTATATTAATAGAATGGCTCAACTCACATAGTTTATGGAGATTTGTGTGTGTTTAATGTGTTGTAAATTTTGTGTGTTTGTTTTTTTTACTATGCATGATTTGCTTATCATTGTAAATTTCCATTAGGAATATTATAGAGAATGCAAACACAATATTTGATAGTAAATCCATCAGAATACAAATCCATGCATTGGCCCCAACATTGTTGAGATAGGTCTAGTATACATATCAATCAACTAGTGATTTCTCTCCATGAACCAAGACTCCTGGTCAAAACTTATAATTGGATGAATTGGTGATTTGAAGCATGTAATTTATTATTATTATTATCCAATTTTAAGGTCAAGACTAAACTAGACACCAAATTGGTGTATGAGACTTCCTTGTTTGTGGGACAAGGGACCCACCTCTGCCATAATAAAACAAACAGACAAGCTCGCATTGACCCACACTCTAGTTCCCTCCATTCTCAAGCATTGAGGAATCAAATTTATTATATAATTTCACCAAATTGGCACTTGTCCAAAGCCTCCCAAATCTCATCATCCGAGCAGTCTTCCTAAGGATCCAAATTATTTCTTATATTGCCCCAAACATTGTTGGTTCTTGGGGAATAATGCTTAATTTTGGATCTTAGCTCATGGTGGCCTATTGTTGAGATGTTGACTCCATCAATCCCTTTGTTGTTTCCACAATGCCAAAAATTGATTGAATGAGAGTAGATTTTCCACTTTCTGTCTTCCCCACAACTGCCTCCTTTGTACCTCCAGGGAAAGTGCATGTAAGGCCTTTCAAGAGAAACAAAAGATGTGTCCCATAATGCACCTGCAAATTAGATAGATCTATTGTTCCTCTAGATCGATAGTTGGATTTGGTCTACAATTCTCCATGATCACTAGTGGCTCGGTGGGAATACGTGAATATTGCATTATTCTCTCCATTGAGATAATCTTGGTCTCCACAAAACAAAGACGTCATGTTACCCAGGTTTGTATCATGTTCAGATTTAGACCATATGTTATTGTCAACCTTGCAATGCTTGGTCTAATTACATCTCCAGGCAGGCGAATGAGGAACACCAAAGAGAATGTAATATCACCAATTTTGATTTTTCATTTAACAAGGTTAATGAAGTCTACTAGGGGAATGCCAAGCATAGCACAATTTTGTAATCTAGGCATTTCAGACATTTTTGGTACATGGGTCTTAGTAGAGCTAGAAAATATCAACATTTGTGGATGCGGGGGCCACCCCTCAAGGAATAATTGATTTTGTGGAAAGGAGATCAAAATATTTTGATGAGGGACCCCCAAGGAAAGGCGAAGAAACAATTATAAATAGAGGGTTGAAGGAAACATTGAGTACCTTTTGATAATTTGTCATTTTACACATTGTTGCTCAAGCTGTTCAACTGAGTCACAAGTGATGTTTAGCACCAGAGGTTTCCAAAGGGAAATCACACCATGTTCTTCAGCGATCCACAAGTGCCACTCTAGATAGGCAAGTTCTACTAATCTTTGGTTGTTTGGAGTCTACCACACATTTCAGGTTTAGCTGGGATGCAGGAAAGAACCCACACAGTGCTTGTTGGAGAGTGGTGTCGGAGATAGGGGCTACACTATCGTTGAAGCATTCCTTGACCAAATTCCAACAAAAAAGAGAAGGATTTACAAGGGCAGGAGGTATTTCCACGACAGTACGAATTTTTGGAGCAGGGGCCTGCATCATCTTGCCCAGGAACTACGTAGTCTTTCATGGGGGCCAAGTCACCCTCTTCTTCGGTGGACCACGAGTGCCACCCCAGGGAGGAAAATTCTACTCATCTTTGGTAGCTGGGAGGATACCACACATTTATGGTTCAACTGGGACACAGGAAAGGAAATTTTGCGGGATTTTCTACCATTTTGGTGCCAACTCAGCCAGGAGCTGGAGGAGCTAGGGGGAAATCGGGCCAAAATGTCCGAGGTCAACATTTGGCCAATTCCTTCGTGGGTTTTTGTGGGTTATTGGAGCAGAACCTGAGGTTAATTTACCGAAATTTTCCGGGCACCGAATGAGGCCCTAACAACCATTTTTCGCAGTCAACAGTGCAGTTTTTCATCGGGTCAACGTAGAGATTGTTGGGGACAACCACATTGCATGTTAGAGTAGCCAATTTCATCACATGGGCATTGTTAGGTTTCCTTGGGCAAGACCAAGTGCATGCTTTCTGATCTTACCTTTGTACCCAACATTTATATTAATAAAATGGCTCAGCTCAGCATAATTAATGGATATTTCTTGGTGTTTAATGTGTTGTAAATTATGCGTGTTTGTTTTTTTTACTCTTCTTTGTTTCCTTATCATTGTAAATTTCCATTAGGAATATTACAATGGTATCAAAGCATAATCTTGGCCAGCTATGGGGAAGATAGCAAGATCATGAAGGTGTTAGACTCGCATGCACAGTGATTGGTGAGCTTATAGACACTCCAATGATGCAAAAAGGGGAAAGTACACAAGGGCTCTTGGAGGAGTTGATGAGGCAAAGCCAACAATTGGCTTGTGAAAGGGATTGAGGAGCTGGGGTTGTTTGGAATTAGATTGGGGGAAATTGTGGGTGATTTTCTAGCATTTTGCTGGAGGAGCAAGCCCAACATCTGCTAGAGGTTACAGTTTCTGCTTGTGGAGGAGGGCTAAGCATTTTGAGGTCAAGTTTGGAGCAGCAAAACTAGAGCAAGCCCTTTCTGGGTTTTTTCTGGGTTTTTGACAAGGATCTCAGAAATAATTTGGCATAATTTTCTGGGTAGATTCGCGGGGTCAAATAGGGGTCCCAACTCATCCAACCATTGGAGGAGCTAGGGGGAAATTGGGCCGAAATTTCGAGGCAAAGCCAATAATTGGCTTGTGAAAGGGATTGAGGACCTTGGGTTGTTTGAAATTAGATTGGCGGAAATCATGGGTGATTTTCCAGCATTTTGGTGGAGGAGCAAGCCGAGCATCTAGTTGTGGAGGAGGGCCAAGCATTTTGAGGTCAATTTTGGAGTGTCAAAACTAGAGCAAGCCCTTTCTATTTTTTTTTCTGGGTTTTTGATAAGGAGCTCATAAATAATTTGGAAAATATTTTTAGGTAGATTCGCTTGGTCAAATAGGGGTCCCAACTTAGCCAACAACTAGAGGAGCTAGGGTGAAATTGGGCTGAAATTCCAAGGTCAACATTTGGCCGATTCCTTCGTGGGTTTTTGTGGGTTATTGGAGGAGAGCCTCAGGTTAATTTCTCGGAATTTTTTTAGCATCAAAGGAGACCGTAAAAACCATTATTTGCAGCCAAAAATGCATTTTTTCACTGGGTTAGCGGAGAGATTGTGGGGGACAACCACATTACATGTTAGAGTAGTCGATTTCATCACCTGGGCATTGTTAGCTTACCTTGGGCAAGCCTAGGTGCATGTTTTTTCATCTTACCTTTGTACCCAACATTTATATTAATAGAATGGCTCAACTCACACAGTTTAAGGAGATTTTTGGGTGTTTATTAATTTTTTTTTTTTAAATTTCCATTAGGAATATTATAGAGAATGCAAACGCAAGATTTGATAGTAAATCCATCAGAATAAAAATCCATTCATTGGCATCAACATTGTGGAGACTAGGTCTAGTATACATATCAATCAACTAGAGATTTCTCTCCATGAACCAAGACTCCTGGTCGAAACTTCTAATGGTGGCTGCTCCAGAGATTGATTCTCCAAAATTTTGTACGATTGGAGCTCTAGAAACTAATGACAACCGAACCACTTCCCTAGTTGATGATATGTAATATTAATGATACCATATACAAGTTGAACCCATTGGTATAAACACAATGAATACCTGCCAAGAAATCTGAGACAGGACTACAATGATCCCCAAAAGTTGTATAAATGCGAAAACCAAAGCTCCTAGTTGTGTAGGAATCAATGTGTCCATTGCACTCTGATTAGTTGATGCCTGATTCAGTGTTCACCCAAATGGAGTTGCATCAATTGTGCAGATTGCTGAAAAGCTGATTGCCAGTTATGTTCAAGTCCAACCAATGAAAGAAGTAGAAAGCTCATAAGAACACATGAAGAGTTGCTTAATTTCAAAGCAACATAAATGAGAATGAGAAGGGAGTTTGTAACAGGGGAACTCTCATTTTCTTTTATAGGGGTTACCCATGCCACCCAATAGTTACTAATTATTTGAAGTAGATTAAATATTATTTGGCCCATTAGTATTAAGGTATCAAACTACCATTATATGCAACAATAATGTAAGGCCAATATATCGACATGTTTACCCATCTCCCTCTACATCAACCCCTTCCCATAGCTAAAATGTATTCACCTCTCTGGAATTTGAGATGCACAGAGCCAAAATGGAGAAGCAATAGCTCTGCATACTCAAACAAGCCATATTAACAAGGGCTTATCTGCACTACACTGCTACCCAACAAAACCAGTGTTAAATATACAAGCACCTACTCCAACTTTAGATTATGTTGGTTCAATTTTTTTACTAAATGCAAAATATTTACATTGTCCTCTCAAGATCAGATTTAGACATCCATGAAAGTGGTCCAACATTATCTGGCTAGACCCCTGTGTTAAACGAGTTAGTGCTCTACCAAGCCACTAGAACCCAACCCCCGAGTTACATACGAGTAAATTGGCATGGTTGGTTGCCTTTTCAAAACAATTGTTACTACATTTTCTATGTGGCTTCATGGAGAAAAATACACAAAGCTTGGAAAGTTTTCTAATTTCAGATTATTGTTGACAATTTGGTTGTTTTTTCTAAAATGAAATGTAGCACACGTTAGATTTAATTCCCCTTGTAATGTTATTATTTCCATTGTGTTTGTGTTTGTCCTAGAAGAAAATTTAACAGGTCCTAGTTTTCTTTTGGCATGCACCTTTGTTTCTGGTAATATGCTTGTCTTTCTACTAAAAGTAAATCTAGCACATGTTAGATTTATTTCACCTTTCAATGTTGCTATTGAGAATGCCTTGTGTCTACGATAGAAGAAAATCTAGCACAAAATAGATTTCTTTTTGCCCTGCAATATTGATTTTGGAAATATACTTGTGTTTTTGCTAAAAGTAAATCTAGCACGAGCTAGATTTTTTTAACCCTGCCATGTTGTTATGTGCTTATGTTTTTGCTATAGGAAAACTTAGCATGGGTTAGATTTCCTTCACCTTGCAATGGTGTTATCGACAATGTGCGCTTATTTATGCTAGAAGGAAATATATCACTCATTATAATTTTTTCATCTTACAATGTTGTTATTAGCAATGCACTTTCATTTATGATAGAATGAAATCTAGCACGTGTTAAATTTCTTTTGATTGATAATGTTGTTGTTAGAAATAAGCTTGAGTTTTTGCTAAAAGTAAATATAGAACATGCTAGATATTTTTTTCCTTACAATGTTTGTTATGTGCTTGTGTTTTTGTTACGAGGAAATTTAGCACGCGTCGTAATTCAACTTGCAAAATGTTTATTGACAATGTGTTTGGGTTTGAGCTAGAAGGGAATTTAGCACACGCTAGATTTGTTTCAGAATGCCATGTTGTGGTTGGCAATTTGGTTGTTTGTGCTATAAGGAAATATGCTAGATTCTTTGACCTTGCAATGTTGTTATTGGAAATATGCATGTGACTATGTTAGAAGGAAATTTAGCACATGTTAGATTTCTTTTATTGCAATGTTGTTATTGGCAATGTGCTTTAGCTTGTGCTAGAAGTAAATTTTGTATGTGTTAGATTTATTTAACCCTACAATGTTGTTATGTTTGGGTTTGAGCTAGAAGGAAATTTAGTATGCGCTAGATTTGTTTCAGAATGCCATGTTGTGGTTGGCAATCTGGTTGTTTGTGCTAGAAGGAAATATGCTAGATTCTTTGACCTTGCAATGTTGTTTTTCGAAATATGCATGTGACTATGTTAGAAGGAAATTTAGCACATGCTAGATTTCTTTTCTTGCAATGTTGTTATTGACAATGTGCTTTAGCTTGTGCTAAAAGTAAATTTTGCATGTGTTATATTTATTTAACCCTACAATGTTGTTATGTTCTTATGTGTGTGCTAGAAGGAAATCTAGCACGTCCTAGTTTTGTTTCATATTATAATGTGCTTGTGTCGTGCTGTAAGGAAATCTAGCACATGTTAGATTTCCTTTGCCCTATAATGTTGTTGTTGTCAACATGCTTGTTTTTTTTCTAGAAGAAAATATAGCATGCACTAGAATTCTTTCACCTTATAATGGGCTTGTGTGCTTGTCTTTTTGCTAGAAGGAAATCTTACACACATTAGATTTCTTTCACCTTATAATGTTTTTATTGGCAACACACTTATGGTGGGGCTAGAAGGAAATATAACACACATTATGTTTCCCTCACCTTTGAGTGTCATTGTGTTTGTGATAGAAATAAATCTAAAGCATGCACTAGATTTCTTCTGTCATTCAATGTTGTTATGTGCTAGAAGGAAATATAGCATGTGTTAGATTTATTTCAATTTGAAACGTGTTTGTGTTTGTGTTGGAAGAAAATTGATCACATGTTAGATTTATTATACTCTACAATGTTGTTGTTGGAAACATGTTTGTATTTGTGGTAGACATAAGTCTAGCACTTGCTAACTTTCATTCCTTCTACAATGTTGCTATGTGCTTGTGTTTGCGCTAAAAGAAAATCTAGCACATGTTATATTTCTTTTACATTGCAATGTTGTTATTAGTAACATCTTTGTGTTTAGGCTAAAAGGAAATATGACATGTGTTAGATTTTTTTTGTCCTGCATTGTTGTTGTTAGAAATATTTATATGTTTGTGTTAGAAGTAAATGTAACACAAGCTAAATTTTTCTCAACCTACAATGTTGTTGTGTGATAATGTTTCCATTAGAAGGAAATCTAGTATGCATTAGATTTCTTTCACCCTGCAATGTTATTATTTTAAATGTGATTTTGTTTCTGATACGAAGAAATCTAACCTGTGTTATATTTGTTTTGCCCAACAATGTTGTTGTTGACAATATGTTTCTGAATTTGTACAAGAAGGAAATCTACTATGTGTTATATTTTCTTCACAATGGCATCTTATTTTTGAAAATCTAGTTATTTATGCTAGAAGGAAATCTAATGCTTTGCATTATTTTTATTTGAAAATGTGTTTATGTCTATGCTAGAAGGAAATTTTTCAGACACTAGATTTATTTTTTCTTGCATTGTTGAAAATATGGTTGTGTTTTTGATAGAAGTAAATCTAACATATGCTACATTTCTTTCACCTTGCAATGTTGTTATGCACTTTTTTTTATGATAGAATGAAATATAGCGCGTGTTAGATTTATTTCACCTTACAATGTTATTATTGGCAATATGACTTTGTTTGTGCTAGAAGAAAATCTTGTGGGTGCTACATTTCTTTTTCCTTACAATGAAGTTATTGGTAATATCCCCGTGTTTATGCTAGAAGTAAATCCAACATGTATTAGGTTTCTTTAACCGTACAATGTTGTTATTTTCTTATGTTTGTGCTGTAAGGATATGTTGCATGTGCTAGATTTCCTTTTACTCAATTGCAATGTTTATGTTGGCAAGGTGCTTATGTTTGTGCTAGAAGTAAATCTAGCACACCCTAAATTTCTTTCACCTTGCAATGTTGACGTGAGATTTTATTTATTCTAGAAGGAAATGTGGCATGCTTAAAGTTCTTTCACCTAGCAATGTTGTTATTGGCAATGTGCTCATGTTTTTATTAGAAACAAATCTAGCATTTGGTAGAATTACTTCTAGAAAAAACACGAGCACACTGCCAACAATAATATTGCTAACAAATTTAAAAACAAATCTAGCATGTGCTTCATTTAATTTTGTTAGCAGTATTGTCGATGGCAATGTGCTCCTGTTTTTTATAGAATTAATTCTACCAAATGCTAGATTTATTTTACCGTACAATGTTCTTAAGTGTTTGTTTTTATGCTAAAATGAAATTTAACATGCGTTAGATTTCTTTCACCTTGCAACATTTTTATTGACAATGTGTTTGTGTTTGTGATAAAGGGTAATATAGAATGTTTTTTTTCACAATGCAATGTTGTTGGAAACATGCTTCTATTTGTCCCATATTTCATTCTTAGACCGCATATTCCATACAAAGGGCCTTCTAGTCATTTGAGGGTTTAACATTTCTTATATTGTAACAACGATTTACATAGGCATGGACTAAAACCTCATTGTCTTCAAAAATCAAGGACAAATTTCGCAAGCATGGAGATGTCCTAGGAAAAATGATTGTTGCAATGTTTTTTTTTGACAATGTGTTTGTGTTTATGATAGAAGGAATTTCATCATGTACTAGATTTACTATACAATGCAATGTTGTTGGAAATCTCTTGTATGTGATAGAAAAAATCCTTCAATGTGTTTGCCATTTTACAGTCTCTATAGCAATCTAAGAATATACATGAATAAAAGATAAATTTTGTGTAAACATGATGTTGTTGTAGTATCTACTATTGTTGTCTTTTGGTAATGTGCTTAATAATGCTTGTGCTAGAAGGAAAGCTAACAAGTGCTAGCTTTCTTATAGAAACAATTAAAATAACATAATAAATTATTTAGGGGTGACACCCATTTTCTAATCAACACCATGATTAGCTATTATTGTGAGTTCTACACTTTTTATTGTTTTTTTTCATTTTGTTACAAATACAATGATGCAAGTAGTGGTAGTATTTATAAATTCATATTTTTTTTTTCGATAATTTGAAACTATGATAATAGTTTCTTACTTTATTTTTAGAAACCATGGACCCTCAAGCTAGTGGGAATTCAAAGGAATCGTCCAAGGAAAAAGGAAGTTCACCAAATACAACATCAAAATCTTTAAATGGTATGACAATTTTAAAATTAGTTTGTACTTTGTTACAATGGTTGCCAATAAATGATTATTGATTAATGAAGTTCATGTTATCCTTATTTTTTAAGAAAACTTGCATATGATTTTAGCTTCTTTGCTTTTGTGCATATGTATGAAATGAGACGTCATAGAAGATGAATTCACATTGATTTTTAATTCATTTAATTCTTTTTCACAATGCAATGTTGTTGTTTGAAACATGCTTCTATTTGTCCCATATTTAATTCTTAGACCACATATTCCATACAAAGGGCCTTCTAATCATTTGAGGGTTTAACATTTCTTATATTGGAACAACGATCTATGTAGGCATGGAATAAAAATTCATTGTCTTAAAAAATTAAGGACAAATTTCGCAAGCATGGAGATGTCCTAGGAAAGATTATTATTGCAATGTTTTTTTTACAATGTGTTTGTGTTTGTGATAGAAGGAATTTCATCATGCACTAGATTTTCTTTACAATGCAATGTTGTTGGCAAAGGCTTGTATGTGATAGAAAAAATTCTTCAATGTGTTTGCCTTTTTATGGTCTCTATAGCAAACTAAGAATATATATGACTATAAAAGATAAAATTTGTGTAAACATGATGTTGTTGTAGTATCTACTATTGTTGTTATTTATTCACAGTGTATTGTTGTCTCTTGGTAACGTGCTTAATGCTTGTACTAGAAGGAAAGCTAGCAAGTGCTAGATTTCTTATAGACACAATTAAAAGAAATATTGTTGTTATTTATTCATAGTGTATTGTTGTTTCTTGGTAACGTGCTTAATGCTTGTACTAGAAGGAAAGCTAGTAGGTGCTAGCTTTCTTATAGACACAATTAAAAGAACATAATAAATTATTTAGGGGTGGCACCTTTTCTCTAATCAACACCATGATTAGCTATTATTGTGAGTTCTACACTTGTTATTGTTCTTGTTCATTTTGTTACACATACAATGATGCAAGTAGTGGTAGTAATAATAAATTCACATTTTCTTCGATAATTTGAAACTATGATAATAGTTTCTTACTTTATTTTCAGAAACCATGGACCATGAAGCTAGTGGGAATTCAAAGGTATCATCAAAGGAAAAAGGAAGTTCACCAAATACAACACCAAAATCTTTAAATGGTATGAAAATTTTAAAATTAGTCTGTACTTTGTTACAATGGTTGCTAATAAATGATTGTTGATTAATGAATTTTGTGTAAACATGATGTTGTTGTAGTATCTACTATTGTTGTTATTTATTCACAGTGTATTGTTGTCTCTTGGTAACGTGCTAAATGCTTGTACTAGAAGGAAAGCTAGTAGGTGCTAGCTTTCTTATAGACACAATTAAAAGAACTATTGTTGTTATTTATTCACAGTGTATTGTTGTCTCTTGGTAACGTGCTTAATAATGCTTGTACTAGAAGGAAAGCTAACAGGTGCTAGCTTTCTTATAGGCACAATTAAAAGAACATAATAAATTATTTAGGGGTGGTGCCCTTTCTCTAATCAACACCATGATTAGCTATTATTGTGAGTTGTACACTTGTTATTGTTTTTGTTCATTTTGTTACACATACAATGATGCAAGTAGTGGTAGTATTTATAAATTCATATTTTCTTCGATAATTTGAAACTATGATAATAGTTTCTTACTTTATTTTCAGAAACTATGGACCATGAAGCTAGTGGGAATTCAAAGGAATCATCAAAGGAAAAAGGAAGTTCACCAAATACAACACCAAAATCTTTAAATGGTATGAAAATTTTAAAATTAGTCTGTACTTTGTTACAATGGTTGCTAATAAATGATTGTTGATTAATGAAGTTCATGTTATCCTTATTTTTTAAGAAAACTTGCATATGCTTTGAGCTTCTTTGCTTTTGTGCATATGTATGAAATGAGATGTTATATAATATGAATTTATATTATTTTTAATTCATTTAATTTTTTACCATTATAAATTCTTACAAATGTTTGCAGATGCTAAGAACTATGGTACAAAATGTGAGATTCTAAAAATCTATTTTATATTCATTTTCAAATAATTTGACAAAATTCTAGTATGCAATTTACAACTTAATGAATTTTGATTTATTATTGAATAATCTCCTACAAAATATTTCTATGAAAAATTGAAATACACCATGTTAGTTGGATTTTCCACATTAAAGATCCACTTTTACACAAAAACACATGCAAATAACACTAGGAGTGAGTTTTAATGTGGAAACCCCATACTAACATGGGTATTTTTCTTTTCCTAAAAATTTTAGCTTTGTAATTAAGGTTGTTTAATAATATTTTGTATTAAATGCCTTCCATAATTTATTTTTTTACTTTTTATTATTATTATTATTTTCTGCATAAGATGTGGAATCTCGTGTACCTGAAATTCCAAGTAAAGGAGTGAATAAAATGCGAAAGACAAGTGATATACAAAAAATGTATCCTTCAATTGGTATGGTTGTTTTATATTTTATGTATACTCTCTTATAATTTTGTTTTTCCTAACAATTTTAGCTAGGTGACTACTTTTGGTGTCATATAGTAAACTTGCCTAACACATGTACTCCTTTATTATTGTGTATGTAAAGAAAATGGTGTATTATAAGGTTAGTTAATAATATTTGGTATTTCATGCCTTCCATAATTTATTTATTTCTTTATTTTTATGTTTCATAAGCCGTGGAATCTCGTGTGCCTGACAATCCAAGTAAAGGAGTGAAGAGAAAACGAATAACAAGTGATACAAACGTCTCCTTCAATTGGTATGGTTGTTTTATATTTTATGTATACTCTCTTATAATTGGTTAGGTTAGGTGGTCTTGCAAATTTTAAAATAACATTAAATGACAATATTTGGACTTTTAATTTCATTTTGATTTATGCAAATAATTTTTTTATTTTTGTATGCAGAATCGGTTGGCACCAAAGCAAGTGAAATGTTACAGTCATCATCTAAGAAAAAGAAAAAATAAACTCAAATGACAGTATTAATAACACCTTCAACTTCTACCTTTGAAATGATTAAAAAATACAACACATCTAATAAATATGAGTTTGTGCAAGATTGGTATGTCCAGATAGAAACTCCCATGAATATGTATCCTGATATGTACTTATTTGGATCCATCGATGAAAAAGAACCTGAGATATTAGGAATAATTATTGATTGATATGCCTACAATGAAAATGACATTGACTTTCAAGTGGAGGTGATTAAAGAAAATGAAGTAAAATTAATTTCTTGTCAAGTGGAGTATACAAAATTTAGACCAGATTTGATTGAAGCTTCAAGTAAAAATTCACCAAATACGACAAAGAATTCAATGTTTAAGTTGGATAACTATGAGAGTTTTGCTACATCTGGATTGAATAGTTGCATAGATATTTTAGAACGCATCACTACATTTCTAAGATACCGCTATGTAAGATGTAAAAAAACATCATCTGTACTTCTTTATTTACAACAAAAAGGAAAAATTCTTGACAAAATACTAGATGATAAACTCGATTGTCATTTACTTTCTTCGAGAAGAGTATATTTATCTGAATTAGAAGAGAACATTATTGAAAGTGATTTCAAACCTACTACAAAATTTCAAAAAGCTAGGAAAGTTGACTTTGAGACAGCAAAATTTGTAGATCAATGTGATGAAATTCATGAAGCTTTCAAGCATTGCTATCTACTTTCAAACACCTTTAGTAGAAATGTGGATGTTGTAAGATGTAGAGAAGCCCCCAAAGTGTTTAAATTGAGATCACGAGATGATTTAAATGTTCAAGTATTAGTGAAATCATTCCTAGAAAAATTTCAAACGTCATTTCCTGATGCTCTTCTGATTCCATTTGACATCAATGAGTCTAATCCATTGGTGAACTCTATCAAAATTATAAATGAGACAGATTTAGCTGCTAAGAATATCAATTTTTGGATAGTTGATGGCCAACACACCATTCAGGAAGTGAAATAAATTTTATCAAATCCTAAATATAATGTATCTATGGAGGCGAAACAAAAATATAAAAAATGCAATGCTTGATTCTTGCGTCCATCAGTTGAACCCATTGAGGTGATTTTCATTTGTTGTCAACTAAATTATGCCAATAAGGTATTCTACAAAACTCCATTTTTTGATTGTGTCTGATCAACAAGAAATTTCTTAATTGCCAATGACAAATTAAAGAAAAGGATGATTGGATGTTACAAGACAACTGAAGACAAGGTACATTATTTTATTGTTTTTTCATTTAACATTTTAAGTCAATAATATGTGTCATATTTTCTCATATTTGTAATGAATTCTCATTAGTTTAATCCTTTTTTAATTTCATCTCTACATTAAATTTTTATTAGTTTATATGTATGATTTTATCAGGTCAATGATGAAATGTTGTGCTCCTTTGATGACTGTCCAATTACAAATTTTTCTCATAAAAAAATTCTCTTATATATTAATCAAGATATTTGGGATAAGTGGGACATTGTCTTTAATTGTTACCAACTAGGCACATTAAAGTGTTCTCCAAGCCGACTTGATTTTGAGAACTACAAGAAGAATAGTCAACACAGTTTGACAGTGGCTACTTTTCATCCCCTTCAGGGATTAACCATAGAAGAAATTGGTTTAGTAGAAGAAAGTTTATTGAATGGAACCATTTGGTTTTCTATTCCACCTAATCATCCAACAGATGCCATAAAATTAAAATATTATTGTTCTAAATTGAAAACCAATAGAACAATATTTGATGCAATGGTTGCATATTGTCAAAGTCATGATGAGAAATTGAATGATAAGACTCTTACCACATTCAATATTCTTGAGCATTATGAAATTAACGAGCTCATATTTTCCAATTTCTGCAAAACTATGGAGGGGTTTACTTATGTAAAAGGAACATGAAATACATAGATAGATTCCCTTTCTAAACAAGCATGTGGACTCATTGACAGAATGATAAAAGAATCAACAAACATTCAATAGATTGACAACAATTTTGAATTTGGTTGTCATTTTGGAGGGCCTAATCTTTTGTCAACACTTTTGAACTCTTTTTCCATGTCAGTTGCAGCCAGTTTTACATACTGACCTTGTTGTTCTGGATACAGGGGCTTTGAAAAAAGAACCATTCCACATAGCTATTATATTGAATTTTTTCGATTTCTTATCGAAAAAAACGAGTTGAATGACTTTACTACAATTCTCTTAGTAGAAATTTGGTTTTGTAATTATGTACGTCAAACTTTGAAAATTTCCATACAGAACTCCAAGTTCAAATATAAAATGACTACTGGAATTTATGAATATAAGTCCCAAAATAATTATAGTTATGATATAGTTTTGACTATACATTTCTATACTTCAGAATTAAAAATGTTCGAGGCTTCAAAATACTCTCACACATTTGAAGACACACTTGATGAAAATGAGAGAGATTATGGTTTCTGGATAGATTTATTGGAAAGACATCAACAATGTAGTGATGCAAAAGTGGTCATTTCTCTTTATGCGGGGGCAAATTTAATCAAGGCTTGTTGTACATATAGAAGAAGAATTGCATGTGTTGTGCAAATAGAATCACAAAGGAAAATAATGTTGAATAGTTACAAATATTTTCAACTATCAAACCAAGGATCCATTAGCTTCTGGGAAAATTCAGGTACTATAGTTTCTTTGTTGTTTCTCTTATAATACTTTGGATACTATTTTGGTCAAATTTCTTAATTGTCAAAATGTTTACTACAATGACTAATGATGGGGATTCTAAAACAGGGAATGATGAAAGTGGGAAGCAAACATATAATCAATATAGTGCACATGATGTTGAAACAAATTTAGAGATGGAAATAGGAGGAGAAGATGCTATTATACCAGGTACATAATTTGTTTGGTTATTTCTCATGTTACTTTTTTAATTAATTTAATTTTCATATTTATAACATTTTTAGATGTATATTATAGGGAATTATGAGAAGAAAGGAATTAATCAAGACATTGACCATGAAATGATGGAGATAGAAATAGGTCTCTCTCTCTCTCTCTATATATATATATATATATATATATATATATATATCATTGTATATGTTTATTATAGGAACAAATAAAAATAACAAAACTAACAATCAAAATAATGTTAAAAGTGTGCGGGTGTGTATTTCGTAGGTTACATTGATAAGGCTTTTCTTTAATTGCGAATTTTGTATTGAATATATATTTTATTACATAATTTGATCATATTTAATTGAAGATTTAATATTTTTAACTCCAGGTTCCGTGAAGATGATAAAAGAGAAGATTTTTTCATCTATAAGTAGTCAAAAGAACACTCATGGTAAGTGTATTGTTTCAATATTTTTTTTAGTAATTTTTGTAACAAGAATAAAATGGTTTGACTAGACTATTTTTTATTGTATTGCAGCCCAAATAACTGAAAATAAATTAGTTATTCTTGAATTAAGCGACATTTTTTACCATAGCATCGATGCTGAAGCAACAAACAAAGGACATATTGTGAAAATGGGAACTGATGCAGATTACAAAATAGAGAAAAAGTTATTTTGGATTCATCCACATGCAAATACATTTTTTGAAATGTGTTTCAAAAATAAATATTTTGAAATTGCAATTTGGACGACAACTTCAAAACAAAACACAAGAAGAGTTCTAAAAAAGTCCTTTTCAGAAAAAATACAAGATAAACTTGTGTTTATGTGGACTGCTTTAGAGTGTAAACCAAAAAAGGGACATAAGGCCATTGACAATCCAAAAAAAGGTATACACACTAAATCATTGAAAAAAGTGTGGGAAATGCATACCCAATATGATGCAACCAATACTATTATAGTGGATTGTTCACTTGAGAGAATGCAAGGAAATCCAAAATAAAATGTGATTCTTGCCCCTCAATTCATTGGAACAAATAAAGAGGATGATTGGTTGATCGAAAAGCTATGGAGAATGTTGATTAAATGCAACAAGGCAACAGATGTGCGGGCTATTTTGAAGGATGTTCAATAACATCTAATAGTACCTTAAGATGATTGGTGTCTATTTCATGTCATAATATGTATGACATCATGAATTATTACTATATTTTGTAGCCCTTTTAAATTTAAGTTGATTTCTATTTCACAATACTAATAAAAGAATTGTTGATTTGGTTTGTCAAAAGTAGAATACAATAATTTTATGTTCTTTATTTTTGTGAGATATTATTGTATTGATAACAATTATTGATTTGAATGGTTGTTTAATGTTTTCGCATCAAAATTTCTCATGCTATAGAAATTTTTACAATGGATTAGATTGTATGTAAAAATTAATAGATAATTGTTCTAATTGTATTGAAACATTACAATTATTTTTTTCAATTGTGGTTTAAGTTATCATTATATAGTCTTTGAAATTAATAATGCAAATGATGGTTCACTGCATTGTTATAATTTTTTTTATTTTATATAAGTTGAAAAAATATATTAGGATGTATGTAGCCCCAACAATAGACATAGAATCTTTACTAAAAGAAGAACCAAAAGAAACTAAAGTAGAGACTCTAGAGCGTATAATTATGTCGGTTTGAAATTTAAAAATTGTATTATATTACATGTGGAAACTAGTATATAATTTGTTTTTTTAATTGCAACCATTGTAATTGTATCTTTCAATTCAAATTAAACAAATCATTATAAGACTTAAATCAATGATTTAAATGGTGGGTCAATGTGATCATATAAGACTTGCTTATTCCAAACAAATTAAAAAAAGGTATTAGGTTGTACATATAAAGTAAACATATCATTAGTTTGTTCACTTTACTGGGGCTAGTAATTATAATTTCTAATTACCGTTAATTCATAATCAATATTAACATCATTTTTGAAATGTTAGGTTTTTATATCATTAAGCAAAAAAGTGTTGAACTGGAGATATGTTAATATCATACGCGTGGTTGCAGTGCATTTGCAGATGCAAATGAGCATCACTATAAGTCAAAAGATGTTGTTGATATTTGAAATGGTAGGAGTTTTCTTCCAATCGTACACCAAAGATGAAAAAAATTGTTATATTCAAAGAGAAGCAGATTGGCAGTTTGGTGATAGGTCCTATTTTTAAGGCCTTTTCATTCAGAATTGTTAAATATTGCTTAAAAAATTATGATGTTGCAATATGGACATTAAATGTTACTGACAAGTACATCTGACGAGTACTTGAAATTTTAAATGTTGATATACAGGACTTTAAATTCACATGGAACAGGTCTCATTATCATTTGCGAACAAAATTAGAAGCAGGGAGGATAATACAATTTTATGAGAAAATGTTGACTGATGTGTGGTCCCAATACGGAGATAATTATGGAGAATCGAATGTATTGCTAATAGATACAACAAAGCATACTTCTCAATTCATCGGATATCGATCAAACCAAATCTTGATAGAAGCCTATATAGGAAAAGAGCAAGATACTTGGCTTATGCATATTTTATTCCCCTTTCTTAAGACACTTCATTGTATGAAAGAGAAACATGAGTACATTCGAATGTTCAGTAGAACATGTACTTCATTGTAGTGGATGAAGATATTTTTCTTTATAATTTTGTTCACAAGTACATTCCAATTTTTGAATGCAATTTGAATATAGTTTTTCTGAATCAATTTGTATGATTTTATATCTTTTGGAATCTTATATGGGAATTTTCAATTTTAATTTTTTTTGGAAAAAAATCAGAACTTTCTATTAATAAAAAAAAATTACAATGGAAATTGTCAATTATATTATTATATATTTCTATTATTATTTATAATTATTTTTGCAATGACTTTGTTGTATCAATTTTTTTTTGCTAATATGTGTGTGTATGTGTGTTCTTAAATGAATTATTTTCCATTGAAATCATCTTACACAAACCATCAAGGCACGATTGTATTTTTATTGACTTGTATTTACTAAATGCATAATACTCATATATAAATGTGAAATAAGTTTTGAAATAGAGCTCATTGCAAACAAAAGTGAAATTCTTATTGAATAAATTATAATAATTTACTTGATAAATGCTACAAGCACTATTGGCTATTCAAGATAATGGGAAATGTGTCATAAGAAAATGATTTGAACTGTTTGAAGCATAAGATATCTGATTTCTCAATCCATATTTTACATAAAATTATATACTTCAATCAATTAATGGTTGTAATGAAAATCATATATCATATAGAAAATAAACAACACTCAAAGTTCATTATTGACCTTTTACCTATAAAATGCATTAATATGAGTGCATAAATGTGATATTTATTGTTTGAGATAAAAATCTATTATAAAAATTTTGCATTTGTAAATAAAAACATATAATTAATGATAATGATTGCTAAGTGGACTATCAAGGTTTGACTCGACGCTATCATAGATAATTATGTTTTCGAACTTTTTTTTTTTTCTTCGTATTTTAAATAAATTGAAATCATATCATATGAGCCATAATTTTTTTATTAATTTTTTTTTTTAAATCAACTATTTGCATATGTAATCGTCTATCCCATATAAGTTAATAATGAATCCATTTATTGACCTTTATTTGTCTACTTTAATGAGTATTAATTTCATATTGTATTTTTTTTTAAAATAAAAATCCATGTAAAACAAAAAGCTCTTCTTAATAAAACATGGAAAAATTAATTAAAAACGTATTAAGTGGGCCATCTAGATTAATTAAAGAGATAGATGATAAATGTTTGTATTTAAACTTTTTGCACCATAATACATTTATTTTCCCATCCATTTTAAGATATTTTCATTTTCAATACTTAAATAATTTAGTTGTAATTTAAACAATCTCATAGAATCCACCATGACTCGAAGCTATTTATTGTATTCTCTTTGGTTTTATGAATTAATGGAAGTTTATAAATGTGATATATTTTTGAAATGTAGCTCCTAATGTAAACAAATATATATTTTTTATAAAACAAATTAAAAGTAATGGATACTAAGTTATAAGTGGTCTATATGAAGCCATTTACCAACTTTTATTTTCTTATCATGAAGTTTAATATAAGTGTATAAATGCGACATTGTTTTTTTGAAATAAAACTCCATGTAAAATGATATGTTTTTCCTAACAAAACATGAAACAATTAATTGATAATGAATAGTGAGTAGATTCCTCAAGTTCTCTTAAGATATTGGTCATAAATAAATGTGTTTAAACTTTTTACAACATACACCATTTGATTTTCTCATCCCTATTAGCATTTTGGAAATTTCCATTCGTAAATAAATCATTTATAATTGAAATAATAAAAACCAACTAGACATAAAGCATGACATATTAAATTCTATTTAGTTATATGCATTGATACAAGGTTATAAATGTATTATATTTTTTAAATAAAGCTCTTAATGTAATTAAAGATACATTTATTAGAAAAAAATAATAATTTAAAATCAATCGATGATGAGTTCTAAGTGGTTTATTATATTTTCAATCGATAATTTTTTCTATCTATGCATTTTTAAATCAATTACTTTTATATACAATCATGCCATATAAGTCGATAAGTCAAGAAACAATCGATTGATTTTAATTTACCTATCATGTGGTTTAATATGAATGTATAAATGTGGCATTGTTATTTCTAAAAGAAAACTCTATGTGAAAAAATGTTTTTTTATTAAAACATGGATTGATTAATTCATAATGTCATGCATTAAGTAGACTATTCAGGCTCATTCAAGAGTTGCATCATAAATTAACATCTTTATTACCTCTCATGTGGTTTAATATGAATGTATAAATGTAACATTGTTATTTCTAAAAGAAAACTCTTTGTAAAAAAAATGTTTTCTATTAAAACATCATTGGATTAATTAATTTATAATGTCGAGCATTAAGTAGTCTATTTAGGCTCATTCAAGAGTTGCGTCACAAATGAACATCTTTAAACTTTTTTTCACCACATGACATGATTTTCCCATTAAGATTAACATTTTGTAAAAATCAATTGTTAAATAAACTATTTGTAATTAAAATATTCTCATAGAAGCTAACAAGGCGTGAAGCTATTTATTGTATTCCATTTAGTTATATGTATTGATCTAAGTTTATAAATATAATATTATACTTTCGAAATAAATTTCTTAATGTAAGTAAAGATACATCTTTTACAAAACTAGTTAGAATTTATTGATAATGGGTTTTAAGACACGGAAAATCATGTGCAATAGATAAATGACATTTAGTACACATTTAATATTCAAAATTAATATTTTAATGATAAATTATTAGTAGTTACATTAAGTATTTAAAAATCAAAGAGCATGAAGACTATATAAATTTCAACTAAAATCCATATTAAGTTGTGTTTCACACTTAATTATTCCCCATTAACAATTCTTATAATTTTCTCCTCTTGGTAAAAGTACAATAGGTTGTGGGAAAGGGGGTTAGAGTCGTCTAACAAAAAAATCAAACATCGATGGCTCTATTATGTTATCCATAACCACAATATATTTCTTGGATGTTAGGCATACTAATATGATTTACCTTAAATAAATTGTTTCTAAGATTTCTGTTTTACACTCTTATTGTGAATTTATACTATTGTACCTAACAATCCCACGTTTGACCTATTCATGGTCTCTAATTCGTTTGACATTCCTAAATTATTTTTATCTTAAATTAAGTTAATATGATGATTTACAAAAGAATGAATGTTGTTGAAGGCCTTGTAATAGAAAACATCCAAATTTAATGAAATATGTGTTCAAAATGAATTCTATCTTCCTTGTTCTTTCCCTTGTTGCCTCCTTTAAATGGGAAGTCCATCACATGGACGTTAAATCCGCCTTCTTACATGGATATTTCAATGAAGAAATCTACATGGAACAACCCCCTGGCTTTATCCAAAAAGACTCTAGCCTTGTTTTTCACCTTAGGAAGTGTCTCTATGGTTTCAAACAAGCTCCTCGGGCTTGGTATGCCGAAATGGATAGATTTCTATTAGACAATGGCTTTTCTAGGTGTCATTCTGACAACACTGTCTACACCAAGAAAGTGGGAAAGTCCTTCACCATCCTTGTTCTTTATGTTGATTATATTATCCTTACTAGTAGTGATCCAAACCATATAAACCATGTGAATTCCACCATCAAAAAGATGTTTGAAATGACAAAATTAGGACACTTGCATTATTTCCTTGGTCTTCAAGTCTTGCAATCCAAGGAAGGCATTACACTGTCTCAGTCCAAGTATGCTTGTGATCTTCTCCACCACTTTCACATGGAAGAATATAAGCCAACCCGATGTCCCTTTCAGTCTAGAGTCAAGCTTTCAGTCACTTGTACTACCCCTGAAGTTGATGCTACCTTATATCATCAACTTGTTGGTAAAATTGTGTATCTAACCCATACCCGTCCAGACCTTTACTTTGATGTTGGTCTTGTCACTCGATTTATGCACCAACCTCATGAAAGTCACTAGAAAGTAGTTAAAATAATACTTCGATATATTCGACGTACACTTTAGTTTGGGATTCGTTACAGTACAGTAGCATCTCCATTGTTGATTGGTTTCACTGATTTTGATTGGGCTGGTGACAATGATGATCGAAAGTCTACTGCACGATATGTATTCACTCTTGGTTCAGGAACTATTATTTGGTCTTATAAGAAACAAAGTGCCATCTCTCTTTCTTTAGCATAAGCGGAGTATCGTGGTGCAGTTGAAGCCATCAAGGAAGCCATGTAGCTTCATCAGATCCTGTCTGAATTTGGTCTTCATCAGCATCATCCTACTACACTTTGGTGTGATAATCAGAGTGCCATTCATCTATGTAAAGATCCATTTTAGCATCAGTGTATGAAACACGTTGAACTCCACATACACTTCAGCAAAAAGCTCATTCATGATTGTGTTCTTGAAGTGGAGTATTGTCCAACCAATGATCAAGTAGCCAATATCTTTACAAAGGCTCTCACAGAATCAAAGTTTACCAAACTTCGATCCATGCTTTGAGTTCAGGAAATTTTTAATTAAGGGGGGATAGGCTCTAATGCCTCCTTACTTCTCCTATTGTGTCACTTTTGTAAATCCTTGAATCCTATCCCAAGTTCTTTTTAAGGGGGGATGTTAGGATATTTTGACACATAGGAAATAGGCTCCTTCTGTGTCACCTTTGTAGAGCCTTCAATCCTATCCCAAGTTGTTCTTGAGGGGGGATGTTAGGATATTTCGACACATAGGAAATAGTTAAGAATAACTTAGTCTAGTGTAGAGTTAGGTAAAGCATGTTTCTTTACCATGTACATTTGTAACTTATAATTTCACCGTCACGATTTGTAGTGATCCGACGATTATCTCTCACCTCGGTATTAACGACACTTGATATGTGGCTTAACACTCGATTGGTCCATGATCTCTATTTAAAGAGTGCAGAGGGTCAATTTTCCGGTAACCTTTTATGAGAGAAATATATATAACTTTCCTTTTTATATTAATAAATTGCCTGAAGTGGCCACGTTGGCTCAGGCTGTGGACTGTTTCCCTCTTTGAGGGTTTTAACCATGTCATTATATCGGTGTATTGATTTGTAATCTGTTTGTGAGCGTTGACCTTCGGTTCTTGATCTACTGAACTTACCCTGTAAATTCCTACATCAAGAATAAGTATCCATTACCCCGAATAGATGATATTTTTGACCAAGTGAAAGGAGCAAAAATATTTTCAAAGATCGATCTCAGATCTAGATATCATCATATCCAAATTAAAGAAGAAGACATATCCAAAACAAAATTTCGTACCAGGTACAAAAATTATGAATTTTTGGTATTTCCGTTCGAGTTAACCAATGCATCAGCAACCTTCATGACCTTGATGCATGGGATATTCCACCCATTGCTGGATAATTTCATTCTAATATTTATTGACGATATACTCATCTATTCTAAAAATGTTGAAGAACACAAGGAACACCTTCAGTAGGTACTGGAGATGTTATGATAACATCAGCTTTATGCCAAATTTAGCAAATGTGACTTTTATAAAGAGAAAATATAGTATCTGGGTCATGCCATATCTGATGAAGGGATTTCGGTAGATCTTGAAAAGATAAAGACAATAATGGAGTGGAGGGCTCCCAAAAATGTAGAAAATATACACTCTTTCATAGATTTGGCTAGTTATTACTAACTTTTTATTGAAGGCTTCTCTAAGATAGCCTTCCTTATCACTTATTTGCATCGAAAGGGGCTAGTCTTGAAGTAAACCAAGGAGTGCCAAGCTAGTTTTGAATGTCTAAAAGAATTATTAACGACTACTCATGTATTAAAGGTGGCAGACCCAAATAAGTAATTTTAATTCTACATAGAGGCCTCTAAGGAAGAGGTGGTGTATTAACACAACATGACAAAGTTATAGCATACGAGTCTAGGAAGTTAAGGGATCAGGAAAAGATATATTCCACTTATGATATGGAGCTAACTGCAGTAGTGCATCCCCTCTGAATCTGGAGGCACTACCTATTAGGAAAAATGACTTTGTTAACAACTAACCATAGTAGCCTAACCATCTATTTTAAGAAAAATGATTTGAATGATCACCAAGGAAGGTAGAATACATTCTTAAGTGAGCTTGACTTTGATATTCAGAATGTAAAAGGGAAAGAAAATCATGTAGCAGGTGCCTTAAGTAGGAAACTGAATTTCATCTACGAACTCTATTTTAATCAAGAAGAATTTAAATTTCTGGAGCAAATTATGGAAGCAACGGAAACAGACCATGAATATCGATTTTTGTGGAAGCAAGTAAAAGAGGAAAAAAAACAAAGAAAAGAGTCAGATTATGAAATTAATGAAAATCAACTCTTATTGTATCGAGGAAATATAGTCATACCAAAAACAATGAGCTTGAAGGGGTTGATTTTAGATGAATACCATCAGAGTACCTATGTGGGACATCGTGGTTATTAGAAAATTATGAAAACAATAAGAAAAGTTTATCATTTGTCAGGAATGCATAAAAACATTGCAGAATATCTCACCAAGTGTTTAGAATGTCAGCAAATTAACATAGTACACCAACACCCAACACGATTGCTTCAGCCTATCCTAGTACCAAAATGGAATTGGGAAGTTATATCCCTTGATTTCATTACAGGCTTACCCATAAGTAAAATACATAATGATTTAATTATGGTGGTAGTTGATAGGCTTAGTAAGGTGGCTAATTTTATACCTATTCAGTCAACCTATAATACTGTTCATATTGTTGACATCTTTATGACATAAATTTTTAGACTACACAACATTCTGAGAATCTTTATTTCAGACCAAGATGTTCAATTTATGTCAGCTTTTTGGACGGCACTATTTACGAGATTGGGAACAGATGTTCAATTTAGTACAGCCTATCGCCCCTAGAAGGATGATCAAACTGAAAGAGTAAATGAAATATTGGAATGCATGATACACATGTATGTCATGCAACAACCCTCCATATGGGAAGAATATTTACATTTGATTGAGTTTGCATACAACAATGAGTATCAAGAATCCCTAAAAATGAGTCCTTTTGAAGCATTGTATGGATGAAAATGCCAAAGTCATGTGATTTGGAGTAGTCCAAAAAAAAAATCAATTCTCAGACCGGATATGTTAGAAGAGATGGAACGTGAAGTAAATAAAATCTAGCAAAATCTAAAGGGAGCTCAAGACACACAAAAAGTGTATGCAGACAGAACGAGAACCTTTCGAGAATTAAAAGTTGGTGACCTCATCTATGTATGGATTAAACCCAAGAAAAGTAATTTAAGGTGGAGTACTTGTCCCAAATTGGCCCCCAGATACCGTGGACCCTTCCAAATTCTGGAAAGTATAGGAGCAGTAGCCTATCAGCTGGCATTACCTAGCCATATATTGGTGAACAATGTGTCATGTGTCACTACTGAAAATATACATACATGACCCCAAGCATGTGATACACTGGTAGAATGTACATGTAAGTTATGTTTGTGCTATAACATTTATAATTATGGATTTTAAGTCAACTAATGTAAAACTTTATGTGTCTACAGGTAGAATCGGATGACGAAATTCTGATAGAACCGCATCATATTCTTGATGAGAGAGAAATAATGCTCCAGAGATGAGTCATCCCCCAAGTTAAAGTTCAATGGAAGCACTTTAGCCCGGAGGAGGTCATTTGGGACGATGAGAACTCCATACGAGAAGTCTATCCTAAATTCTTTGTTGGAATGGATTAAACACCAAGGATGGTGTTTTCCTCGAGTGGGGAAGATGTAACACCCCGTTTCATTTTTACATGATGTTTAAAAATAATTTTTGATTTTATTAAGTAAAGATACATTTGAATTGGTTAGTGAAAAGAAAACTGAATTTTAATTATGAACAAATTTATATTGAGAAAAAGATTAAACTGAAAGGTAAAAAGAATTCCAAGAGCTAAAGTGAAGAGGGAGAGGTAATTTCTTCTCATAGTTACCCTTTTCCCCAAAGGGGATAAAAATAAATCATGGGACAAAGAAGAGGGTTCTGCTCAAAAAGAAGAAGAATGGTTAAAAACTACAAGGTGGAAAGGAGTTGGCGAGAGATGGTCTAGAACTAGTTGAGCTCTAAAACCTCACACGAGATTAGACTGAACTATGGTCATGAGGTTTAAATATTGAGAATTAATGCTCTCTAAAGGACTCTGGTGTGGATATTTGGGGGAGCATAGGGTGTTATAGCCTCTCTCAAGGTTTGGAGTAACCTTCAGTTAAGCCAAGGAAAATATAAGATAAGTATATAATTCTTATGTTTGTAGATGTTAAACTACAATGAAAATATGTTATCTTTCCTGCATAAATAGTTATTACTGAAGAGTGGTTTGGGGTAAGATGCTAGATAAACTATACAAGTTAGCATAGGAAAAGAAATAACATTTTTCTATTGTTTATTAAAACTCCTTTCTAGAAAAAAATTGGCCACATAACCTCAAAATCATATCTCAAGGAATAGTAGCATTTTCTAGTATTTTATAACAATAATAACTATCTAGAAAAGTGAAATTAGGACATTCATATATTATTTCTGAGTTATATTTCATAATGAAAAGATAGTGAAATAGTAACTAAAAACATATTCTATAAGACGATATAATCCATTAAATTACTGTAAAACCTGTAAGAATACTATAACCCTTTACCGAGCTCAGGATTACAACTTTCTCAGAGGTTTAGACCTGTGAGGGGCTCGGTCCTCAAGCTATTGAGTTTCCAAGCTTAAAGATAACAAAAAAAAAATATTCCAGGAAAAGGCAGATCCATAAATACAGAAAAGATAATGCTAAATATAACAGAGTCAAAAATAATATCAGTGATAACTTATGGTGGTAACATAAAGATAAACCAATTATATCCGTAAGGAATGCCCTCTCACTTGAATGAGAGGTTTGTATATAAACCATAAGTTATAAATCTTGTGTAGCAGTAAATCGACTGAAAGAAAACTCTAATTAATGAGTTTGTGAGACTCAGAGATAATTTACGACGTAGAAATTAATCGAAAGTCCATATGAAGCAAAAGCCCCAAGGATCGAAACCCTTCAATTGTTGCACAATTAAATATAAACTATACAAATTATGTTAAGATAGGATAAGTATATTTGCACAGGGTAGGGGGCCTCGCTAGAAAGTGAGATGACCTGGTTAGGGTCTTAACAATCTAAAATTGTACATGAAACAGTAATGGCAACTCAGAGACCAAACCCTCGGGTCGAATTTAATGTGAAAGAGAATGATGAAAGCTAGAAACCAAGGGTTATAACATATGTGGCAGCATGAAGACGATATGGACCATGGAAGGAAGCGTAATGAGCAATGATACCTTAGGGTGCAGAGGTGCCTTGTATATCAAGGAAAAGAGAAAAAAAAATTAGTGCTAATCAAAGCCTTAACCTAAAATAAAACAATACGAAATTATAGAATTAAAGAAAACAATAGAGATTCAAAAAATATGGCCAACCTCAACTCGAAACTTGTATTTCGGGAAGAGGAATTCCACCATGAACACTAAGAAAGGAGCTTGAAGAATATCACAAACGTGGAAGCTAAATTCTGTAATCTTGTTGCGAGCACATAAGTAAATATAGGAATTATTTGAGAAGGGAAAAAATTCATTAAACAGTTTAGTTAAATACCCAAAACAATTTCCTTCCATAACTTACCCTCGAGTAGTGGACGATGGTTGTTGAGCAGAGCAAAGCAAAGGTAGTCGAACTCACCACAGTAGAAAAAACCCATAAACACCTCCAGAAAGAAACCCTCTCCATCACCAAGATTACCCTCTCCATCGCCAAGAAACCCATAAACAGGTGATGGTGTATAGCTGCCAATGCTTGGAAGTATAACCCCCAATGAGATAAAAAATAAATTTAAGAAAAA
This sequence comes from Pinus albicaulis, assembly GCA_034641835.2. NCBI lineage: Eukaryota > Viridiplantae > Streptophyta > Pinopsida > Pinales > Pinaceae > Pinus > Pinus albicaulis. The sequence goes on from CM076582.1 coordinate 482,146,978, forward strand.
CCCTTTGATTATTAAACCTTTCATCAAATCTACCGTATGTACTTGGCATGCGCTATGTAATTGCAATCAAAATAGTGGAGGTTAACATAATTACTTCAGATATGGAATGGCATATATAATCCAAAGTTTAATATTTATGCTGATATCTTTTCGCGGGCCAAGGTGGCTACACAAACCAAGAAAAGACAGAGTGTATATATATACACTCCATATTTTCTTGGTTTGTGTAGCCACCTTGGCTCGCTGAAAGATATCAGCATAAATATTAAATATATTGTGAAGACTAGCACAGGACAAATACTTAATCCTTGACTATTGTATTACGTAGATATATATAGGTGTTAACTCATGAAAGAATTATCAATATCAATTCATTATTGTGTTTTAGCCTTCCCTTGACACTTTTAACCCCTTTTATTCTCCAGACTGCAATAAATACTCTTTCAATTAGAATCAGGTCATGAAAATATTTATAGATATAAGCATTATAAATAAAGCACAATATAAGTAAGGTGTGTTTAGTCGATTGACCAAGTTAATTGTGGTTTAGAATTAGTTTCCTTTCTGTCATTTCCATTATGGAATTTAAATTAGTTTCCTTTTTTCCATTTCTTTTCAGAAATTAAATTAGTTTTATTTCCATCATTTCCTTTCTGTAACTTAAATTAGTTTCCTTTCTGTCATTTCTTTTCAGAAATTTAATTTAGTTTCCCTTTTGTCGTTTCCTTTGTGCAATCTAGTTTACATTCATTAAAGTGTGACAGACTTCACCGAGAAACCCTAGAATTAGCACCCTTTCATAGAGTGGAAGAGGATGCCATGAGTAGAATACATCTCCTCTGTATATAGCACTATCACCTCCAAGTTTGTACGATCCCCGGGTTGATAAAGTAAAGTAGGGCAGCCCTCAGAGTTGCAGCAGTCTTGGTGCAATACCAAGGCTCACCAGTGAGGATTATCAAATTTTTGTTGGGTCAGAAGGACCTCCAATAGTTTCACCAGTATTGAATGAATTATCACTTTAGAGATATGTCACTTGGAATGGTAACTTTGAAGATTTAATAGTTCACATCAAACTATTGCTTATGATTTGAGACAATTGAATTACATTTTGTTTACTAATTTTTATCTTTAATGATTTTAATGTATTCCTTATGGCTTTTGCAACATCTAGTACAATTGCTAATATAATTTCTTGTTTAAAATAGATTTTTAACTACATATATGAGTTCAACATGTAAAAAAATTATGGAGAATTTATATTGTGTTGAATTTACAACTCAAACTTGTTGTGATTTAAAAAAGCTATAAAATATTCCAAAAAATAAAACACATAAACTATAATTATATTTCTATTTTTATATTAGATACATTTTCTCATTAATTTTATTCAAAAATTAATTAAAAATTTTAATGATACAACCCCATTTAAAACAACATAACCTAATATCTCAATATTAATTCCAAAAATGAGAAAAAAACATGTCACACCCTAACTTACTAATAAATTTTTATTTAAAAAACATTAATATAATATAAATTCACTTTTCATCAAAATTAAATAAATTAAGACATTGGTGTACTAATTTGTGAACTGTTTGTGAGCGGTGACCTTTGGTTCTTGATCTATGGAACTTTCCCTGCAAATTCCTACATAAAAAATAAGTATCCATTACCCCGAATAGATGATATTTTTGACCAAGTGAAAGGAGAAAAAATATTTTCAAAGATCGATCTGAGATCTAGATATCATTGTATCCAAATTAAAGAAGAAGACATATCCAAAACAACATTTCCTACCAGGTACAAAAATTATGAATATGTGGTATTTCGATTCAGGTTAAACAATGCATCAGCAGCCTTCATGACCTTGATGCACGACATATTCCACCCGTTGTTGGATAATTTTTTTCTAATCTTTATTGACGATATACTCATCTATTCTAAAAATGTTGAAGAACAGAAGGAACACCTTTAGTTGGTACTGAAGATGTTATGAGAACATCAAATTTATGCCAAATTTAGCAAATGTGACTTTTATAAAGATAAAATATAGTATCTGGGTCATGCCATATCTGATGAAGGGATTTCAGTAGATCTCGAAAAGATAAAGACAATAATGGAGTGGAGGGCTCCCAAAAATGTGGAAAATATACGCTCTTTCATGGGTTTGGCTAGTTATTACTAATGGTTTATTGAAGGCTTCTCTAAGAGAGCCTTCCTTATCACTTCTTTGCAGCAAAAGGGGTGAGTCTTCAAGTGAACAAAGGAGTGCCAAGCTAGTTTTTAACATATAAAATAATTATTAACCACTACTCATGTATTAAACGTGGCAGACCCAAATAAGGAATTTGAAGTTTGAACAGATGCCTGTAAGGAAGGGGTAGTGTATTAACACAAAATGACAAAGTTATAGCATACGAGTCCAGGAAGTTAAGGGATCAAGAACATATATATTCCTCTTATGATATGGAGCTAACTGCAGTAGTTCATCCCCTCTGCATCTAGAGGAACTACCTATTGGGGAAAAGGATTTTGTTAATAACCGGCCATAGTAGTCTAACCATCTATTCTAAGCAAGATGATTTGAATGATCACCAAAGAAGGTAGAATGCATTCTTAAGTGAGCTTGACTTTGATATTATACATGTAACAGGGAAATAAAATCATGTAGCAGGTGCCTTAAGTAGGAAACTGAATTGCATCTATGAACTCTATTTTAATCAAGAAGAATTTAAATTTCTGGAGAAAATTATGGAAGAAGCATAAATACACCATGAATATCGATTTTGTGGAAGCAAGTAAAAGAGGAAAGAAAGAAAATAAAAGAGTCAGATTGTGAAATTAATGAAAAGAAACTCTTGTTGTATCAAGGAAATATAGTCATACCAAATCAAATGATCTTGAAGGGGTTGATTTTAGATGAATACCATCACAGTACCTATGCGGGACATCCTGGTTATTAGAAAATTATGAAAACAATAAGAAAAGTCTATCATTGGTCCGGAATGCATAAAAACATTGCAGAATACCTCACCAAGTGTTTAGAATGTCAGAAAATTAACATAGAAAACCAACACCAAACAGGATTTCTTCAGCCTATCCGAGTACCGGAATGGAATTATGAAGTTATATCGCTTTATTTCATTACAGGATTACCCAGAAGTAAAATACATAATGATTTAATTATGGTTGTAGTTGATAGGCTTAGTAAGGTGGCTAATTTTATACCTATTCAGTCAACCTATAAGACTGTTCATACTGTTGACATCTTTATGAGATAATTTTTTAGACTACACGGCATTCAAAGAATCTTTATCTCAGACCGAGATGTTCAATTTACGTCAGCTTTTTGGATGGCACTATTTATGAGATTGGGAACATAGGTTCAATTTAGTACAACCTATCACCCCTAGAAGGATGGTCAAACTGAAAGAGTAAATCAAATACTGGAAGGCATGATACACATGTATGTCATGCAAAAACACTCCACATGGGAAGAGTATTTACATTTTATTGAGTTTGCATACAAAAATGAGTATGAGGAATCCCTAAAAATGAGTCCTTTCGAAGCATTTTATGGATGACAATGCCAAACTCATATGAATTGGAGTAGTCCAAAAAACAAATCAATGCTCAAACCGATATGTTAGAAGAGGTGGGACATGAAGTAAATAAAATTTGGCAAAATCTAAGGGAGCTCAAGACACGCAAAAAGTGTATGTAGACAGAACGAGAACCTTTTGAGAATTCAAAGTTGGTGACCTCATCTATGTGTGGATTAAACCCAAGAAAAGTACTTTAATGTGGAGTACTTGTCCAAAATTGGCCCCCAGATACCCTGGACCCTTCCAAATTCTGGAAAGTATAGGAGAACTAGCCTATCAGCTAGCATTGCCTAGCTATATATTGGTGAACAATGTGTCATGTGTCACTACTGAAAATATACATACATGACCCCAAGCATGTGATACACTGGTAGAATGTACATGTAAGTTATGCTTGTGCTATAGCGTTTATAATTATGGATTTTAAATCAACTAATGTAAAAATTCATGTGTCTACAGGTAGAATCAGATGACAAAATTATGATAGATCTTCATGGAATTCTTGATGAGAGAGAAATAATGCTCCAGAGACGAGTCATCCCCCAAGTTAAATTGCAATGGAAGCACTTTAGCCCGGAGTAGGCCATTTGGGAGGATGAGAACTCCATACGAGAATTCTACCCTAAATTCTTTGTTGGAATGGAGTAAACACCAAGGATGGTGATTGCCTCGAGTGGGGGAAGATGTAACACCTCGTTTCATTTGTACATGATGTTTAAAAATAATTTTTGATTTTATTAAGTAAAGATACATTTGAATTCGTTAGTGAAAATAAAACTCAATTTTAATTATGAATAAATTTATATTGAGAAAACGATTAAACTGAAAGGTAAAAATAATTCCAAGAGCCAAAGTGAAGAGGGAGAGGTAATTTCTTCTCATAGTTACCCGTTTTCCCAAAGAGGATAAAAATAAATCATTGGTTAAAGAAGGGGGTTCTGTTCAAAAAGAATAAAAATGGTTAAAAACCACAAGGTGGAAAGGATTTGTCGAGAGCTAGTCTAGAACTAGTTGAGCTCTAAAACCTCACAGGAGATTAGACTAAACTATGGTTGTGAGGTTTAAATCCTGGGAATTACTTCTCTCTAAATGACTCTGGTGTGGAGCTTTGGGGGAGCAGAGGATGTAATAGCCTCTTTCAAGGTTGGGAGGAACCTTCAGTTAAGCCAAGGAAAATTATTTTTCCTGAATAAATAGTTATTGCTGAAGAGTGGTTTGAAGTATCAAGCTAGATAAAATATACAAGTTAGCATAGGAAAAGAAATAACATTTTTCTATTGTTTATTAAATATCCTTTCTATAAAAATATTAGTTACATAACCTGAAAATCACATCTCAAGGAATAGTAGCAGTTTCTAGTATTTTATAACAACAATAACTATCTACAAAAGTGAAATTAGGACATTCATATATTCTTTGAGAGTTATATTTCATAATGAAAAGATAGTGAAATAGTAACCAAAAAAATATTGTATATAAGGACGATATAATCCATTAAATTACTGTAAAACCTATAAGAATACTATAACCCCTTACGAAGCTCAGGATTACAACTTTCTTAGAGGTTTAGACTTGTGACGGGCTCGGTCCTCAAGGTGTTGAGTTTCCAAGGTTAAAGATAACATAAAAAATTATTCCAAGAAAAGGCAGATCCATAAATATAAAAAAGATAATGCTGAATATAACAGAGTCACAAAAAATATCAGCGTTAAGTTATGGTGGTAACATAAAGATAAACCAATTATATCCACAAGCAATGCCCTCTCACTTGAATTAGAGGTTCGTATATAAACCATAAGTTATAAATGTTGTGTAGGAGTAAATCGACTGAAACAAAACTCTAGTTAATGAGTTTGCGAGACTTAGACATAATTTACAACGTAGAAATTAATTGAAAGTCCATATGAAACAAAAGCCCTGAGGATTCAAAACCATTCAATTATTGCATGATTAAATATAAACTATACAAATTATGTTAAGACACGATAAGTATATTTTCACAGGGCAGGAGGCCTTACCAGCAAATGACATGACCGGGTTAGGGTCTTAACAATGTAAACTTTTACATGCAACAGTAATGGCAATTCAAAGACCAAACCCCTGGGCCAAATTTAACAAGAAAGAGAATGATGAAATCCAGAAACCAAGGGTGATAACATACATGGCTAATTTTATACCTATTCAGTCAACCTATAAGATTATTCATATTGTTGACATCTTTATGAGATAAGTTTTTACACTACACGACATTCTGAGAATCTTTACCTCAGGCCGAGATATTCAATTTACGTCAGCTTTCAGGATGGCACTATTTACGAGATTGGGAACATAGGTTCAATTTAGTATGGCCTATCACCCTTAGAAGGATGGTCAAACTGAAAGAGTAAATGAGATACTGGAAGGCATGATACACATGTATTTCATGCAACAACCCTCCACATGGGAAGAATATTTACATTTGATTGAGTTTGCATACAACAATGAGTATGAGGAATCCCTAAAAATGAGTCCTTTGGAAGCATTGTATGGATGCAAAAGCCAAACTCATATGAATTGGAGTAGTCCAAAAAAAAATCAATGCTCATACCGAATATCTTAGAAGAGATGGAACGTGAAGTAAATAAAATTTGGCAAAATCTAAAGGGAGCTCAAGACACACAAAAAGTGTATGCAGACAGAACGATAACCTTTCGAGAATTCAAAGTTGGTGACCTCATATATGTGTGGATTAAACCCAATAAAAGTACTTTAAGGTGGAGTACTTGTCCCAAATTGGTCCCCAAATACCGTGGACCCTTCCAAATTCTGGAAAGTATAGGAGTGGTAGCCTATCAGCTTGCATTTCCTAGCAATATATTGGTGAACAATGTGTCATGTGTCACTACTAAAAATATACATACAAGACCCCAAGCATATGATACACTCGTAGAATTTACATGTAAGTTATGTTTGTGCTATAACTTTTATAATTATGGATTTTAAATAAACTAATATAGAACTTTATGTGTCTACAGGTAGAATTAGATGAAGAAATTCTGATAGAATCGCATCGCATTCTTGACGAGAGAGAAATAATGCTCCATATATGAGTCATCCCCCAAGTTAAAATGAAATGGAAGCACTTTAGCCCGAAGGAGGCCATTTGGGAGGATGATAACTCCATACAAGAAGTCTACCCTAAATTGTTTGTTGGAATCGGGAAGATATAACACCCCGTTTCATTTTTACATGATGTTTAAAAAGAATTTTTGATTTTATTAAGTAAAGATACACTTGAATTGGTTAGTGAAAAGAAAACTCAATTTTAATTATGAATACATTTATATTGAGAAAAAGATTAAAATTAAAGGTAAAAAGAATTCCAAGACCCAAAGTGAAGAGGGAGAGGTAATTACTTCTCATAGTTACCCTTTTTCCAAAAGAGGATAAAAATAAATCATTTGAGAAAGGAGGGGGATCTGTTCAAAAAGAAGAAGAATGGTTAAAAACCACAACGTGGAAAGGAGTTGTCGAGAGCTAGTCTAGAACTAGTTGAGCTCTAAAACGTGACAGGAGATTAGACTGAACTATGGTCGTGAGGTTTAAATCCTGGGAATTACTACTCTCTAAAGGACTTTGGTGTGGAGCTTTGGGGGATCAGAGGACGTAATAGCCTCTCTCAAGGTTGGGAGGAACCTTCAGTTAAGCCAAGGAAAATCTAAGATAAGTATATAATTCTTATGTTTGTAGATGTTAGAATACAATGAAAATCTCTTATTTTTCATGAATAAATAGTTAATACTGAAGAGTGGTTTGGAGTAAGAAGCTAGATAAAGTATACAAGTTATCATAGGAAGATAAATAAAATTTGTCTATTGTTTATTAAAAATTCTTTCTAGAAAAATATTGGTTACATAACTTGAAAATTACATCTCGAGGAATAGTCGCAGTTTCTAGTATTTTATAACAATAATAACTGTCTAGAAAAGTGAAATTAGGACTTTCATATATTCTTTGTGAGTTATATTTCATAATGAAAAGATAGTGAAATAGTAACTAAAAACATATAGTATATAAAGATGATATAATCCATTAAATTACTGTAAACCTGTAAGAATACTATAACCCTTTACCAAGCTCAGAATTACAACTTTCTTAGAGGTTTAGACCTGTGACGGGCTCGGTCCTCAAGCTGTTGAGGTTTCGAGCTTAAAGATAACAGAAAAAATTATTCCAAGAAAAGGCAGATCCATAAATACAAAAGAGATAATGTTGAATATAACATAGTCACAAATAATATCAGTGATAATTTATGGTGGTAACATAAAGATAAACCAATTATATCCGTAAGCAATACCCTATCACTTGAATGAGAGGTTCGTATATAAACCATAAGTTAAAATGTTGTGCAGGAGTGAATCGACTGAAACAGAACTCTAGTTAATGAGTTTGTGAGACTCAGACATAATTTTCAACGTAGAAATTAATCAAAATTACATATGAAAAAAAATCCCCAAGGATTTGAAACCCTTCAATTGTTGCATGATTAAATATAAATTATACAAATTATGTTAAGACACGATAAATATATTTCCACAAGGTAGCAGGACTCGCCATCAAATGAGATGACCCGGTTAGGGTCTTAACAATGTAAACTTTTACATGCAATAGTAATGGCAACTCAGAGACCAAACCCCTGGGCCGAATTTTACCTGAAAGAGAATGATGAAAGCTAGAAACCAAGGGTGATAACATACGTGGCAGTATTAAGACGGTATGGACCGTGGAAGGAAGTGCAATGAGCAATGATGCCTTGTGGTGCAGAGGTGCCTTGTATATCAAGGAAAAGAGAAAAAAAAACATTAGTGCTAATCAAAGTCTCAACCTAAAATAAAATAATACGAAATTAAAGAATTAAAGAAAACAACAGAGACTCGAAAAATATGGCCAACCTCAACTTGAAACTTATATTTCAGGAAGAGGAATTGTACCATGAACACTAAGAAAGGAGCTTGAAGAATATCGCAAACGTGGAAGCCAAATTCGGTAATATTGTTGCGATCACATAAGTAAATATAGGAATTATTTAAGAAGGGAAAACAATCATTAAACGTTTTAGTTAAATACCCAAAACAATTTCCTTTCAGAACTTACCCTCGAGTAGTGGACGATGGTTGTTGAGCGGAGAAGAGAAAAGGTAGTCGAACTCACCACAGTAGAACAAACCCATAAACACCTCTCCATCGCCAAGAAACCCATAAAGACCTGATGGTGTATAGCTACCAATGCTTGGAAGTACCACCACCAATGAGATAAGCAATCAATTCAAACCAAACCCTTTGATTATTAAACCTTTCATCAAATCTACCATATGTACTTGGCATGGGCTATGTAATTGCAAAACAAAATAGTGGAGGTTAACATAATTACTTTGTATAGGGAATGGCATATCCGGGTTGATAAAGTAAAGTAGGGTAGCCCTTAGAGTTGCAGCAATCTTGGTGCAATACCAAGGCTCACAAGTGAGGATTATCAAAATTTTGTTGGGTCACAAGGACCTCCTGTAACACCCCCAAGTTCTATGCTTTTCAAATGAGACATTTGAACATAAATCCAAAGGGGAGTGGACCCCAGTGGATGATTATTGTGTGGATGTGGTTAATTTTGTAATTATGAAAAATAAATAAAATATTATGTATGCACTATGACCAAAAAGAGAATTGAGATCACTTGCCAAAATCCATGAGGATGGATAAGGCAACAAATCCCCAAAAAAGCTTTCAAAAATCCTTGAAAGAAATTTATTTAGATTTAAGGAGAAATCTAAATTTCCCCAATGAAGAGGAGAAGTTGGGAAGAGGTGGGAAAAGCTGGAAAAGCTGAGGAAAAGATTAAAGCAGCTTTAAGGAACCCCAAGAGGGGAAGCCTAGGCTAAACAGGAAAGAAAGCATCGTGCTATTCTGGACGCAGAATTAGAAACATGATTTGGGGTATGAGCTTAAATAAGCTGATCCTAGACAGATTAGTGTGGATCTGTGCTAGGAGGTGATCTCTGCTCGGGGGTGAATCCTGGGAGATAAAGAGGATTCTACGGTTGGGAGGTTGGTCATTTTGCAGACTTGGTGGTATGTTCTGAAACTATTGTTCCTATTTCTTATTACAGTATGGATTGGCTACATATAAAATTTTATTTGATGACAGTATGAAAAGTTGGTTCTACATTTAACAAAATCTATCATTAGGTAATTACCTTCCAGAATTTGTATGGTTGTAGACCAGAGAGTCCATAGAGTGGAAACTTCAGAGCCTCTAAACCAAGAGTGGTTTAAATCTGAAGTTACTTCAACCCTATAAGAGAATTAATTATGATTTAGTTTCTGAAAAAAAAATATATATATAAATACACCTAGATATGATATTCTATTAAAATGACAAATTGCTAGAAGTTATGGTCATGAAATTTGACATTTAATATTTTGCTAGAAAAGTGTGGATTTCTTATATCATATATGTGTATGTTAGAGAACCTTATAGCAGCACCAAACTATACCTGATCTGTAACAGAAAGTGTTAAAATACCGGTTGCCTATATGAATGTTCACCCTGTTTCAATAGTGGCAGCAAAAGAGTAACTCTACTCTATATGAACAGTAGTTTATTTATCAGGGTATAGAATGCATATCTAGCTATACTCCTACTTCTGTGAATCTGCTAAAAGAATATCACAGCAATACTAGAAATATCTGGTATAATTATCAATTTTCTGGAAGAAAAACATAACTAAATTTGACACTTAAACTTATATCAGAAAAATGAAGATTTCATACAATATACAATGGTACACTTGTGGGAAGGGTTTGTTCATAGGAAGTTGTAAATGATATTAGTTGTTCCATAGACATCCTATAACCAAACTAGTTATGTAGGAGTTTACATGTTAATCTGTTCAAATAAATGCTATACTACAGAGAAACCCAATCTTGATAGCAAAGAGCGAGCCACTATGTAAACAAAAAGGGATCCATCTTCCCTCCCGGATCTAAACACCATAGTCCCAGACAAATGCATAAGTTCATTATACCACTAAAGGAGTATTCACTCTCTTTACAAATACCATGTGACCATTTGTACCTATACTTATGTTAGGAGATCATGGTAACCGAATTGTAACACATATGACATTCGCATAACAGATTATGAGAAAGTGTCTATAGACCTGTTATGAGAATGAAAAAAAAAAATGGGTTTGGGAGACGTGACACCTCCAATAGTTTCACAACTATTGAATGAATTATCACTTCAGAGATATGTCACTTGGAATGTAAACTTTGAAGAATTTAATAGTTCACATCAAACTATTGCTTACGATTTGAGACAATTGAATTACATTTTGGTTACTAATTTTTATCTTCAATGATTTTAATGTATTCCTTATAGATTTTGCAACATCTAGTACAATTGCTAATATATTTTCTTGTTTAAAATAGATTTTTAACTACATATATGAGTTCAACATGTAAAAAACTTATAAAGAATTTAGATTGTGTTGAATTTACAACTCAAACTTATTGTGATTTAAAAAAGCTATAAAATATTTCAAAAAATAAAACACATAAACTACAATTACATTTTTATTTCTATATTAGATACATTTTCTCATTAATTTTATGCAAAATTTAATTAAAAATTTTAATAATACAACCCCACTTAAAACAACAAATTACACCCTAACCTACTAATATATTTTTATTTAAAAACCATTAATATAATATAAATTCATTTTAAGACATTGATAAACAAAATTTGAATATTACATTAAAAATTTTGAATTTTAAAAATACATTACTTATATTTATTATTTGTTATTAAAATTTAAAAAAATATTATACTTTGACCAATTCACACTCAATAGGCATAAAGTGATTTTACTTTTAAAAAGAACCTGGTAACCAATATGCATTTCTGACCAATTCATACTCAATAGGTATAAAGAGATTTTCGTTTAAAAAATTTACCGGGTAAAACCAACATGCATCTCCTAAAGCAATATATCAATAATTTGAAAGGTTTCAAATAATAATAATATAATATTTTTTACAAATTAATTTTTATATATATTATATTAGTTTTTTTTTAATGAAATATAATAATATACAAATAAATAAAAGTTTAACATTATTGATCGAGTAGGATTATAGTTTTTTGGGTTTTTTTTTTTTTATTACATAAATAAATTTTTGAAAAGTTAATTTTTTTTCTTAGACTTTTTTATTTATTTTTTTAGTTATAACAATACAATTTTAAAAAGTTAATATTTTTAAAGTTTTATAGACAATATTGATCCTAATCATAGCAATATAATTTTAAAGAGTTAATATCTTGAAAGTCCTATAAACAATATTGATCTTAATGAAAATTAATTATTATTACCATCATCAATTAATATTAAAATATATTATTTTAGCAAAAAATAATATTTAAAAAATATTTATTTTTAATAAAATTAAATGATAAATTGATAAATATAATTTAAATTAATAAAAAATATTGATATTATGAAATAAATTATATTAAATAATTATTTATAATTAAAATAAATGATTTTACTAAAAATAATATTAAAAAAATTAAAATATATTTTAAAATAAAATAATATAGTTTAAATAATATAGTAACTTTGATATAATAAAAATAAATTAACTTATATGTATTATTTATAATTAGAATAAATCATTTTACAAGAAAATAATATTAAAAAATAAAAAATATGTTAAATCCAGGATAAATAAGGTCAACCAGCTCATGGCCAAGGGCCATAACCTGAATTTTCTTTTAAGAAAATAATCTTATAGAACAATCTGTTATATTGACCGTTTAAAATTAAATAAAATTATTTTATTAGAAAAACTAATAAAAGCTGTACTCCTTAAAATACAACAACCTCGATTACGTTTCATTTATGGAAAAATGTTCACATTGAAAAACCTAAAACTGTTAATAAGTTTTATTTATGAAAAACGTTCACATTATTGCAGTGCACTATTATAATATCAACTCTTAATGAAAAAAACGTTCACATTGATTTTTTTTAATCGTTAAAAGATATTGTTGTTTCTTGGGATGCACTATAAAAAGTCTGATAATTTCACAATATTGGTATCGGTGTTTGAGGAAACAGCCCATCTTTTTTGAATTCTTTCTTCTTCGAAGATATTAGGAAACCCTAGCTATTAAGGGCTTCATTTGCCTTTAAATCTGTGCTTTCATTGTTCGAATATATGAAGGGTTTCATTCGTCTTTAAAATCTGTGGAACTGCTTTCTAGGGTTAAGGGTTACTCTGTGACTGTGGAGGATTAAGCAGTGATGGAAAATGAAAGAGTGACTAGTGAGTGCCCAGACTGCTCTTTCCTGCCAAAGGAACTGCAAGAAAAGATATTGGCATGGATGCCATTTGAATGTGTCTGTAAATGTAGGAGAGTGTGCAGCCAATGGAATGCCCTCTTTTCATGCAGTAAATTTATATCTACTCAATGGGCTGAGTCACTGCCAAACTAGAACCCATTACTGCTTCTAATTCCACATAGAGGTTCGAGATCATTGTGTGGCTTATTGTTTTTACACACAAACATTGAAGAAGTGCACCTCCTCACTTTTCTTCCTACAAGAAAAGCCTGTAATTAATCGTATAACTTGCCAGGGATCAGCTAGAGGTCTCTTGTTGGTTAAGTTGGAAAAATTGTGGACATTTTTGTAGACGAGTCAATATCTGGCAGTCTTGCTGTCTGCAATCCCCTCACACAAAAGTTATTTTACCTTCCTGCCATGTCGTCCATACACACATAAAGTAATGACAGTGGACAAATCAGGTCAAAATAATGAATACCCAATAGTGGAAATCTACGATGTTTGGGAAAAGTCATGGAAAATTGGGGGCTATCTACCAAAAAATCTGAAGGCAGTCTACCCTCGTAATATCGTTTGCAGTGAGGGTTCTTCTATTGTATCACAAAAGCGACGGCAGAGCAAAAGGACGTTATGGGTTTCAACATCCAAGATGGTGCTTTCATTTTTGTGCCATTGCCTAATGTGCCTGGTGCTGAAATATTGCCTTACCTGATTGCATGTGGGTCCCGGATTCTTGTAGCAGGGATCATATACTCATTTATTATAACTGAACAGAAGGTGATTATCTGCGAGCTTCAGAAAATGGGTGCGGCTTTAGGTTTAAATTCCCCTTCTGCGTCTTCCTCCTTATCGTGGAAGGAGATCACAAGGATATCACCATCCATGTGGGAGGGTCTTTGGAAGATCATCCCTCCCGCTTGGCCTAAGATTACAGGAGTGGGGGATTATGTCTGCTTCAGAGTAAGGAATAAGGTGATTGCTTACCGTTTAAGTAAAAGGTCATGGACTTGGCTTCCGGAGTGTCCCTTTGATGGTAACTTTGGTAGTGTTTCTGCACTTGAATTGAGACCAGATATGATGAAAATTTTATAGGGATAACTGCGTCTCTGGTCTTTAAATTTCACGCCCTGTAGTCCCTTTGATCGTTACTTTGAGAGTGTTTTGGTACTTGAACTGAAACTAGATCTGTTAAAAGCCAGATATAGATGGTTTTATTTTAGGGTTTGGATTTGACAACCTTTTCAATATGTATAGGCTTTTATGGTGACTTATTATAATATGAATCTTTTACTTTTGTGTAATCGGTAAGCTTCTTTTAAATGGTTCTTCTAAAGATTAGAAATAGTAATAAATTAAAAATGTAATTACTTCCGGATTACAACTGAATACATTTTTTTGCTCTTCATTTAAAATTATTTGGAAAATAAAATATAATAAATTGCTATAAAGTAATGTAATTATTTTAAAAGCAGATTTCTAAATATTCAGAATATATTTATTGGTTTTATCAGTTTTATATTTACCTAGGTATTTTATGTTTTATATTTACTTTTAGATTTTAAGTATATTATGCTGGTTAGTGCTAGTGGTTTCTTTCCATACATGATCAATAGTAAATGGTTGGTTTTATGATGATAATGCTATGATAAATAGATAAGGAAATATAATAGAATGGTTTTTAATTTAGTAAACATTAATATAATAGAATGATATTTAATTTTGTAAATATCAATTGAGACATAGCTAGGAAACTCTAGCTATGTTGTCTTTTGAGAATTAATCTCAACTATTCCATTAAATGAAAAATATTTTGTCTACTGAGTTTGACATGAATTAAATGAAGTTCTAAATAAGACAATTATCCATTCATTAAATAATCAAAGTCAAATGGAAACTTATGAATGGTTGGAAGAAATGAACTCCTAAGAATTTATTCCTCAGTTTTTAGAGTTTGTTACTCAGCAACCTCTCATGAATGTAAATGATTTTTACAACAACAACTTTCTTTTAGTCTATTTCACCTTGAGTAAATTTGTGTTAAATTTTTGGTCCATTATATAGTTGTCAAAGTCAACATGTTTTAATCTATGCCACTTTATATTAAAAAGAAGTTTCATATGTTTTAATTTCCTCAGTTGTATTGTCTGTATTAACATCTTTACCCAACTCTGTGTGTTGAAAAAAAGTTCCCCTCTCTTTAACTTTTTAACATTGTATGAGAGCAGGTTAAAAGGTTGTTCTCATGAGGGTCAAAAATGACAGCAACAAGCACAAGTGAAAATGACAACAATAAGAAAAGAACAAGTTTCACTAATCCACAAATACCTCACTTCAATGGAAAAAGTTAAGGTTATTGGGCTACTACAATCAAGGCTCTATTTTCTTCCCAAACAATTTGGGAATTGGTGGAAAATGGTTTCCAATAACTAGCGCATGCAATAACATACAATGCTTTGACACAACCAAAGAAGGATTCTTTGACATAGGGAAAATAGGAAGATGGACTCCAAAGCCCTCTTCTACACTTTTCAAGGAGTTAATGAAAGTATCTTCCCAAGGATTGCAGAAACAACTAAGTCCAAGCAAGCATGGCATACCCTCTAGAAAACCTACCAAGCCATGGGAAAGATGAAGACAACAAAACTACAAATGTTGAGAAGATATTTTGACAGAATTTGTATGAAATTTGTAGTTTAGTTGGTTATTCAGGGTGAGACCCTTGAGGAAAGGATAATAGCTGAAAAGTTTTTGGGATGTCTACGAGCAAGATTTGATGCCATAGTTTTGGTACAAATGATTTCTCACAATTTTCACATGGATCACTAATTTCTCATGAACACAGATCGAATATAGCAAGAAGCTCCTCATCTCAGCATGCCTTCAAAACACAAGTTTCATTTTGTCAAGGTAGAGGTTGAGGAAGATCAAATTATTGTGGTAGATGTAGAATCCCACACACAGGTTGAAGAAGAAACCCTTCAAATACAAGTGGAAGGTGTAGCAATCAAAATCCAAGTTAAGGGAGTGGGCTAATTTTCCATGCTTTTTCCAAAAAAATGATTCGCTAATTCCCATTTTTTTATAAAATGATTCATCCAAATTTTATAGTACACCATTATTTTACCTTAAAATCACCAAAATATTATATTGAATAATATAAAATCATTGGAAATATAAATATACAAAAATATCACCAAAATGTTTACAGTTTTCATATTAGGGACTAGTAAGATTTGCCAAGGTTTCTAAAGTTTTAGATAAAATTTCATGCTTAAAATTTTCCCTAATGATAGCATGTTTTTATCTTGTAATGTAACACAAGAAAAATAAGGAGATGTACGGTTTCTAGATTCACCGTGTAGCAACCACATGACTTGGAACATAGAAATGTTTTCCAATCTAGATTATAGTGTAAAATATGAAGTGACATTAGGGACTCAGAGAAAAGTCTCAGTTATGGGAAAAGGAAGAGTCAACATTCTAACAAAGAAGGGAGAGAAAAAATGCATTGCAGATGTCTATTTTGTTCCTTGTTTAAAGTATAACCTCATAAGCATTAGACAACTCATGCAAAAGGGCTACAATGTCTTTTTCAAAAATTATGTGTGCACGATTTTGGATAGCTCTCCAAGGAGAGAGTTGATTGAAAAAGTTTAGATGACAAAAAATATAATGTTTCCTCTCAAGCTAAAATAACATTTGAAGGAAGAAGGTGGTCAAGAACAACTTTCAATGAATTCAAAAGAGAATGAAAGAAAGGTTGTAGTTGTCAGAAAAGTAGACTTTGAGGGAGAGGTCAAAGATGGAAATTGGTTATGGCATTGGATATTTGGTCATCTCAACTTTGGAGGTTTGAATTTGTTGCATAGGAAATGCATGGTGAAAGGATTTCCTCTCATGGAATAAATGAAAAACGAATGTCAAGGATGCAACTTGGGAAAACAACAAAGAGAATCATTTCCAGTAGGAAAGTCAATAAGGGAAAAGAAACCTTCGGAGATTGTCCATTCTGATTTATTTTTACCAATGCAGACACCATCAATTGGGGGAAGCCATTATATTTTCACTTCTATATATGATTATACAAGGAAGACATTGGTCTACCTCATAAAACAGAAAAGTGAAGTGTTTGAGCACTTCCACCAATACAAATCTCTTGTTGAGAAGCAAAGTGGACACTACATAAAAGTGTTGAGGACTCACAGAGGTGGAGAATACATCACAAATGACTTCTTGCATTTTTGCAAAGAGGATGGAATTCACAAGAAATTTACAGCAAGATATCCACCTAAGAAAAATGGTGTTGTAGAAAGAAATAATGGGACCATTATGGAAATGGAAAGGAATATGTTGAAGGAAAAAGATTTTCCAAATGATTAATGGGCTAAATCTATCACTTGCGCAACATATATTATTAATAGGTGTCCAACCAAAAGTGTTATGAATATAGTTTCTGAAGACACATGGAATGGAAGAAATCGTAGTGTCACTCACATGAGAGTGTTGGATGTGTGGCATTTGCACGTGTCCTGGATGAGTTGAGGAAGAAGTTGGACAACAAGGGGGAGAAATGTTTATTTTTTGGATATAGTGATGAATCGAAGGAATACAAGCTCTACAATCCATCAACTACGAAATTAATAATCATAAGAGATTTTGAATTCATATAAGAGGAAGCATGGGATGGAATTTTAGAGAATAAAGTCAATTTGAAAACATGTACACCACATGAAGACAGGGAGGAATTGACCGCAACAACTAATTCCTCAATAATGACTCCTCCTACACCTATTCAAGATAGAAAAAGTAGTCATCAAGTGACACCATAAATAAATAATAGGAAAAGGTTGCATAGTTAAGAAAGTTCTTCTCCAAGCACACCACAAAGATCCTCAACGCCATATACCTCAAGCACAACACCAAGTGATATGTCAAGCCCATCTTCTGCAAGCATAAACACAAATTCAGAAATTTAAGTGAAATATATGACCAAAATGAATTTGATAGTAGCCTTGGTCTGAACTCCTTATTTGCATTATTTATTCATGTATATGACCAATTCGTTTTGAGGATGTAATCAAAGAAGAAAAATGGGCTGCGACAATGGATGAAGAAACTAGAGCAATAGAAAATAATGACACATGGGAGTTAGTGAATCTTCTCAAGGAAAATAAGTCATTTAAGTGAAGTGGGTCTATAAGACCAAGAGAAACATTGAAGGAAATATTGAAAGGAATAAATAAATACTATTTGTTTAAGGATAAAAGTAGTAGCATAGAAGACATTATGCAAAAACATTTTCACGAGTCGCAACAATGGAGACAGTATGTACAGCGTTCTCGATTTCCGCACAACATAAATAGAAAGTGTATCAAATGGTCGTAAATTCAACGTTCTTGAATGGAGTGCTGAAAGAGGAGGTATATGTTTTGCAACTGCCTGGTTATGAGGTAGAAGGACAAGAAGACAAGGTGTGTAGGTTGAGGAAAGCTCTTTACGGCCGGAATCAAGCACCACATTCAAGGTATAGTAGAATAGATGCTTACTTGATGGACAATGGGTTTGACAAATGTGATGGGGAGCCCACTCTCTACATCAAATAAAGTGGGAGTAAGCTTCTTATTGTAATTTTGTATGTTGATTATTTGACTTTTATAGGGAGTGATGATTTCCTCATCGCTGATTTCAAAGAAGCCATGACAGGTGAGTTTGAAATAACTGACTTCGGGCTTTTAAAATATTTCTTGGGCATAGAAGTGAAGAAAACAGAAAATGGTATTTTTATCTCTCAAACAAATTATGTTTTACACATTTTAGATATGTTCAATATGCAAAAAAAATCCAACACCAACTCCAACAGTCATGGGGTTGAAGTTGAGCAAAGAAGATTGTAGGAGAAATGTCAATCTGACATTATACAAAAGTATGGTGGGCATCCTAATGTATTTGATGACAACTAAGCTCGATAAAATATATGCAATGAGTTTGGCGTCAAGGTTCATGGAGTTACCCAAGGAGACACATTGGAAAGAAGCTAAAAGGATTTTAAATTATGTCGATGAGTTTTGTACATGGCAACAACTAATTTTAGGTTGGTTGGTTATACCGATAGTGACTCAATATGAAGTGTTGATGATAGAAAGAGCACGTCACGATATGTTTTTCATTTGGGTTCAGGAGCCATTTCATGAGCTTCCAAGACACATCCTATAGTGTCATTGTTAACAACAGAGGTTGAATATGTCACCCCAACAACAACAACATGTCAAGGAGTTTTTATGAGAAGGATTTTGAAGGCTTTATGCCATGAAGAAGATGGAACAACAACTATTTTTTGTGACAACAGTTCAACAATTGCACTATCAAAGAATTCTATTTTTCACAAGAGGAGAAAATGCATTGATGCTAAATAACATTTTATAGGATAATTAGTTAAAAATGGTGAGATTTTGTTGCAACACTATAGGTCAGAAGAAAAATTTGCAGAAATTTTCACAAAGCCATTGGAAAGTGGAAATTTTTTTTATGTCAGAGATAGTTTGAGAATGGTCAATGACGACACTGCAGGTCAGAATAACAATTTGCAGACATCTTCACAAAACCATTGGAACATGGAAATTTTGTGTATGTTACAGATATTTTGTGAATGGTCAATGACAACAGTTGTGATTAAGGGGGAGTGTTGGAAAATAAATCTTAACCACTGTTTTAAATGAACTTACCAAACATACATTAAGTAAATGTTTTTCAGGTTGCGAATTGAGTTTGATTTTGAAATGAAAGACATGGATTAAATGGAGTTCTCAACACGAGGAAAATTACCCATTCTGAAATACATTAAATAATGAGAGTCAAATGAAAATTTATGAATGGTTGGTAGAAATGCACAGGCAAGAATTTACTCTCCAACTATTATTTAGTTCAGCAAAGTTCAAAAAATGTTGTATATTAATTTTGGTGGGTGCGTGAAACAAATTGTTACAGGTTGTGCTTTGTATTACTCCTCAACTTCGGAGAAAATCATGGAGTAAATTTTTGTGGGTGCGTGAAAGAAATTGTTAAAATTTTTACTTTGTATTACACCTCAACTCATCCTGAATGTAAATATCGGTAAGAACTCTTTTTTTGATGGTGAAGTAGCCTTGTTCTAATTGTGAAGGAACTACAAATTCCATATGAATTTTTAGTTTTGTTTTGGGAGCACAATATAGAGTTTGGTTTGTTGTGATTTGGTTATGAAAATTTAATGTATAAGTTTTACTGCAACAAATCTATACTCTCTTTCATCATGATGAAATTTTTTGAAAATTTTTCTCCATATAGTTGGGAAAGTCAGCATTTTTTAATACCACCCACTATGTATTAAAATGAAGTTTCATATCTTTAAATTTTTATAATTGTATTGTCTCCTGTTTATGCAACTTTTTTAATTTTTTATTTTAAGCAGTTGTATATTGTCATCCATCTTGGTGTGTGTTTTGGCATCCAATTTTTTTTTATTATTGTGGTTTTCTGTTGTTGAATTTTTGTCTGCCAGCATCACTATGCTTATTTGTTCACTGCCTCCTGCATTTTTCTTGTGATGATGCGGGTTTCCTTCATAGTTACCAAAGTTACCAAATTTCTCTGAATGGGTTTGGAAATTTTGATTATTCCACATTTCCATTGCCTCTTGCATTATTCTTGTGATGATCTGAGTTTCCGTAATAGTTACCAAAGTTACCAAATTATGCCTGTTGGAAATACTCCCAACCACAGTCATGAATAAAGTGGCAGCGACCCACAACTTCATTGAATTTTTTGTTGCAGGGAAGGATGAGACTCAGGACTCAAATCCGTAGGTTTTTTTCACTTCACACAAAAATATGAAAACAGGGTACCTCAACCCACTCTGCGCTTAATTTCTTAAAACCACCATCGTTGACTTACCGTTGCCTGCAGTTCGCAACCCGCAATTCTTTTTGTTTACCCTTTAGCCTTTTGCTGACTGTTATATATCTGCCAATGTGATATCTCATGGACCCACCATACCTTTTCCATATTTGAAAACCCACATAAACCTTTGTTATCATTTATTTCTTAGATTTTTCATATTTCACACTTACCGTTGCTAAACTTCCCGCAACCCACACTTCACAAATTTTAGCATTTAACTTTTAAAGTGCCTCGCCAGAACTTATTTCCCTACCGAGGTGATCTAGTGGGACCCACCAACCTAACCACATGAAAAAATTTGTTTCGCCTTATTCCTTGCCTTTCCGCCTTATTACACTGACCACTGTTTACCATGTTGCATCCCACACTTCGCAAGTTATTCCATTTACCATTTTAAGCACGCTCACACTTCGCAACTTTTATGCTTTACCTATTTTGACTAACTACAACTTTGCGCTTCGAAACATTTAAGACCTACCTTTAAGCCTTCAAGCTCGGGAGGATAGCACACATAAAGCACCTGTAAGCTCAGGAGGATAGCCCCTGCAAGTTAAAAAATTTATGTTGCGATGTGATATGTGCCACGTCACATCATAATCGCAAAGTTGTAAGTTTTCCAGTAAGCACCCAAGTTAAATGTTAAAATCGTTGATGTGTGATTTGCGATGGAGCGCCGAATGCGATGTGGTTTTAGAGTTGGAACCCATAATAGCTCAAGTTCATTGTTATGTGTTTTTGTACATTGATTTCGCGTATAAACAACAAAACAGAGCAGAGGAGGATTTTGTTGTTTTGAGTCCGATCTAGAATTGAATAGCATTAGAACCTTAGGCTTCAGCCATTTTGTATAAACCAATGTAATCTTATATGTTTTTAGAGAGAGTAGAGATGAATATAGAGAAGAGTTGAATAAAGTTCCTCTCATGTGTTTCTCGTAGTCTGTGTGTGTGTGTAAGTTCTTATTTCCGCATTGCATTCTCTGTGTTGTCGAGGGAAACGCATCCCTATGTGTTTATTCATAATTTCAAACATGGTATTAGATCAGGTCTAGGATCTCAGTGAAAGAACAATTCTTTACCGAAGAAGTTGAAAGATTGTTTTGAGAAGTGGATTCTGCAACAGTGAGAAGGTTTGTTTACACGTTCAGGATGGAAACAACAGGAACAAGCCTAAATAATCCCCAACTACCATATTTTAATGGGAAGAATCATGATTATTGGGATATTATAATGAAGTCCATGTTCTCTTCGCAAGAAATTTGGGATCTGGTGGAAAATGGTTTCTGAGAACCAACAGATGCAACATCATATAATACTTTGGCACAAGCAGAAAGAGATTTGTTGAGAGACAATAAGAATAATGACTCCAAATCCCTCTTATATATTTTCCAAGAAGTACATGAGATTATTTTCCCAAGGATTGCAGCAGCGATGAAGTCCAAGGAGGCATGGGATAGCCTCCAGACAGCTTATCAAGGCATGGCAAAGGTGAAGAAAACAAAAATTCAAATGCTGAGGAGAGATTTTGAAACTATTTGTATGAAAGAGTCTAATAATATAGACTCATTCTTAACACATAGTAGTGGCCATAGAAGAGACAAAGGATCGCTCATTATTTTCACTGGATGAGCTTCATGTATCATTGATGTCCCATGAGCATAGACTGAACAGAGCAACAAAATCCTCATTGGAGCATGAATTGAAGACAAAAATGTCTTTTGGTCAAGGTAGAGGTCGAGGAAGATCAAACTAACAAGGAAGAGGATGAAGCCCACACAGAGGTGGAAGAAGAAGCCCTCCAAGCACAAGAGGGCGAGGCAGCAATCAAAATCCAAGCCAAGGCTCAAGCCAGAATCAAGCACAAGGAGAAAGGTATGATAAATCTCAAGTCCAATGTCATTATAGAAAAAATTATGGTCATTATGCAAATGAATGTAGAAAGAAGAAAAATGACATGGGTAGTAAACCAAGTGTAAAATTTACAAAATAAAATCAGAAGTAAGGAAGCATGCTTTTAGCTTGTAATGTAGCACGAGAAAAACAAGAAGATGTATGGTTCTTTGATTCAGGGTGTAGTAACCATATGACTGGAAACATAGCAATGTTTTTCTATCTAGATGAAAGTGTAAAACCTAAGTGACAATGGGTACTGATAGCAAGGTATATGTCTTGTGGAAAGGAAAAGTAAACATACTGACAAAGAAGAGAGAAAATAATTTCATGCTAGATGTATATTATGTCCCTGGCTTGAAATGTAACCTTGTAAGCATTGGACATCTCATGCAAAAGGGCTACAATGTGTTTTATAAAAATGATGTGTGCACAATCATGGATATACCTCCAAGTAGACAGCTCATTGCAAAAGTGCATATGAGAAGCAATATAATGTTTTCTCTCAAGATTAGATCCGACATGATGGAAGGAGGTGTTGTAGCAGCTGTCACACAAGAAATATTTCAAGAAGAAGTGAAATATGAGAATTGGTTATGGAATTTGAGATTTGGACATCTCAATTTCGGAGGTTTGAACTTGTTGCATAGAAAAGGCATGGCAAAGGGATTACCACTCATAGAGAAACCAGACAACCTATGTCAAGGTTGCATCTTGGGAAAACAACAAAGAGAATCATTTTTATGAGGAAATAGTATAAAGGAAAATGCACCTTTGGAGATTGTCAACTCAGATTTATGTGGACCAATGCAAATGCCATCATTATTTAGCAGTAATTATATGTTGACATTTATAGATGAATACACAAGGAAGACATGGCTATATTTTCTAAAACAGAAAAGTGAAGTGTTTGAATAGTTCTACCACTACAAATCTCTTGTTTAGAAGCAAAGTGGACACTACATAAAAGTGTTGGGAACTGATACAACTGGAGAGTATTTCTCGAAATACTTCCTACGTTTTTGCAAGGAGCATGGAATACACAATCACTTTACCACAAGGTATACACCTCAACAAAATGGTGTAGAAAAAATAAAGAATAGGGCCCTCGTGGACATGATAAGAAGTATGATGAAGGAAAAATATTTTCCAAATGAGTATTGGGCAGAAGCTACCTCTTGTGTAGCTTATATTTTAAATAGATGTCCAACCAAAAGTGTTACAAACCAAGTTCCAGAAGAATCATGG
Source organism: Pinus albicaulis (assembly GCA_034641835.2). Taxonomy (NCBI): domain Eukaryota; kingdom Viridiplantae; phylum Streptophyta; class Pinopsida; order Pinales; family Pinaceae; genus Pinus; species Pinus albicaulis. Next base: position 482,171,043 of record CM076582.1, read on the forward strand.
AGTGGAACAAAGAAAATTTTCACTCACATGAGAGTGTTTGGATGTTTCACATATGCACATGTCCCGGATCAGTTAAGGAAGAAGTTGGACAGCAAGGGGGAGAAATGTATATTTTTTGGATATAGTGATGTATCCAAGGCTTACAAGCTCTATAATCCATCAACCAAGACAGTAATAATCAGAAAATATGTTCAGTTCATAGAAGAAGAACCTTGGGATGGAAGTTTAGAGAAGACAATAAATGTGAAGACACGTATGTCTCATGATCAGGAAGAGGAAGGGACTACAACTAGAAACTCCACAACAGTGGTTCCTACTCCACCTACACAAGCTCAACAGAGCACACCAAAAGCAAGAAATAGAATGGCATTGAGAAACCAAGAAAGTGTTTCTCCAAGCACACCATAGGGATCAACAACTCCCTCGAGTTAAAGTGCAACTACGAGCACATCTTTAACAAATACAAGAAGACCATGATTCAGAACTTTAAGTGAAATTTATGAGAAAGAAGAAGATGATAATAATGATGGTATGAATTCTTTATTTTATTTATTCTGTCATGTTGATGACCAAATCCATTTTGAATATGCAGTCAAAGAATCGAAGTGGATTGAAGCAATGAATGAAGATATAGGAGAAATAGAAAAGAATGACACATGGGAGTTAGTGGACCTCCCACAAGGAAAATAAGTTATTGGAGTGAAATGGGTCTATAAGACCAAAAGCAACATTAAAGGAAATATAGAAAGGCACAAAGAAAGGCTAGTCGTCAAAGGCTACAAGAAGCAGCATGGAAGAGACTATGGTGAAACCTTTGCACCAGTTGCAAGGATGGAGACAGTGCAGACAACGTTGTCTATAGAAGCACAACAAAAGTCAAAAGTTTATCAAATGGATATGAAGTCAACACTCTTGAATGGAGTGTTGAAATAGGAGGTGTATGTTGAACAACCTTCTCGCTAGGAAATAGAAGGCCAATAACACAAGGTGTGTAAGTTGAAGAGAGCTCTTTATGGGTTGAAGCAAGCACCACGAGCATGGTACAGTAGGATTGATGCTTACCTGATAGCTGATTTGATTTTTACAAGCAATGATGTTTCCCTCATTGCTAATTTCGAAGAAATCATGAAAAGTGAGTTTCAAATGACTGACTTGGGTTTGTTAAGATACATTTTGGGCATAGAAGTAAAACAAAAAAAAGGGAATTTTTATCTCCCAACCAAAGTATGTAGAAGAAGTTTTAAAAAGGTTCAATATGGAGAACATCAAGTCATCATCAACTCCAACTGTGATGGGGTTGAATTTGAGCAAGAAAGATTGCAGCAAGAATGTGAATCCGACATTGTACAAATGCATGGTTTGCAATCTATTATATTTCACTGCAACTAGGAATGACATAATGTATGTAGTAAGTTTGATATCCAGATTCATGAAAACACCCAACGAGACACATTGCAAGCAGCCAAGAGAATATTGAGATATGTAAAAGGAACAAAAGAGTATGGTGTTATATACTCCAAAACTGATAATTTTAAGTTGATTGGTTATAATGACAGTGGTTGGGCTCGAAGTGTAGATGATAGAAAAACCACATGAGGGTATGTTTTTCATTTGGGATCGGGAGCCATTTTATGGGATTCCAAGAAGCAGCCAATAGTTTCATTATCAACAGCACCGACATGTCAAGTAATTTGGATGAGAAGGTTGTTGAGATATTTATGTCATGAAAAAGACAAAGGAACCACAATTTTGTGATAACAGCTGAGCAATTGCATTGTCAAAGAATTTTTTTCCACAAGAGAACAAATCATATTAATGCCAAATACCCTTTCATAAGGGCATTAGTTAACAATGGTGAAATTATTTTGTAGCATTGTAGATGAGAGGAATTGTTTCCTCATATCCTCCCAAAGTGATTGGGATAGAAAATTTTTGTTCATCTGAGACAATGTCTGGGAATGATTAACGACAGAAGTTGTGGTTAAGGGGGAGTGTTGGAAATACTCCCAACCACCGCCATGAATAAAGTGGTAGAAGCCCAAAGTTTCATTTAATTTTTTGTTGCAAGGAAGGATGAGGCTCAGGACTCAAATCTACAAGTTTTGTTCCCTTCACGCAAAAATCTTAAAAAAAGAGTACCCAAGCCCACTAAGAAGAAACCCTTAAAATATAAGTGGAAGGTGTAGCAATCAAAATACAAGTTAAGGCTCAAGCCAAAATCAGGCACAAGGTGAGATATATGATAAATATAAAGTTATTATAAGAAGTATGGTCATTATGCAAATGAATGTAAAGAGAAGTAATATGACAAAAGTAACAAACCAAACGCAAATTTCGTAAAGGAAAATCGGAACCATGATAGCATGTTTTTAGCTTGTAATGTAGCATAAGAAAAATAAGGAGATGTATGGTTTCTAGATTCAGGGTGTAGTAGCCACATGACTTGGAACATAGAAATGTTTTCCAATCTAGATTATAGTGTAAAATATGAAGTGACATTAGAGACCGATAGCAAAGTCTCAATTATGGGAAAGGAAGAGTCAACATTCTAAAAAATAAGGGAGAGAAGAAATACACTTTAGATGTTTGTTTTGTTCCTCGTTTGAAGCATAACCTCATAAGAATTGGAAAAATCATACAAAGGGGCTACAATGTATTTTTCGAAAATTATGTGTTCATGATTTTGGATAAGTCTCCAAGGAGATAATTGATTGTAAAATTTTAGATTACAAACAATATAATGCTTCCTCTCACGCTAAAATCAGATTTGAAGGAAGAAGGTGCTCAAGAACAACTATCAATGAATTCAAAAGAGAATGAAAGAAAGGTTGTAGTTGTCACACAAGTAGACTTTCAAACAGAGGTCAAATATTGAAATTCATTATGGCATTGGAGATTTGGTCATCTCAGCTTTGGAGGTTTGAATTTGTTGCATATGAAAGGATTTCCACTCATGGAATAAATGAACAGCGAATGTGAAGGATGCATCTTGCGAAAAAAAATAAAGAGAATCATTTCCAGCAGGAAAGTCAATAAGGGAAAATGTACCTTTGGAGATTATCCTTTAAGATTTATTTTCACATATTCAGACACCATCAATTGGGGGAAGCCATTATATTTTGAATTTTATAGATGATTATACAAGGAAGACATTGGTCTACTTCATAAAAATGAAAAGTGAAGTGTTTGAGTGCTTCCACCAATACTTTCCTTCTTCAAATATATTAGGAAACCCTAGCTGCCTAGGATATTTTATGCGCTTGGTTTCAGCTTTTGTTGCCACCTGGTATATTAAGGGTTCCATTTGTCTTTAAAATTTGTGGAACTATTTTCCATTGTCACTATGTGATTGTGGAGGATTGAGCAATGATGGAAAAGGAAAGAGTGACTAGTGAGTGCCCAGGCTACTTTTTACTGCCAAAGGAACTACGGGAGAAGATATTGGCATGGATGTCATTTTAATGTGTCTGTAAATGTACGAGAGTGTGCAGCCAATGGAATGCCCTCTTTTCATGCAGTAAATTTACATCTAGTCAATGGTTTGAGTCACTGCAAAACGAGAACCCATTACTGGTTTTGATGCCTATAGAGGTTCGAGATCATTGTGTCGCTTATTGTTTTTACACAAAAACATGGAAGAAGTGCACCTCATCACTTTTATTCCTACAAGAAAAGCCTGTAATTAATCGTATAACTTGCCAGGGATCAGCTAGAGGTCTCTTCTTGGTCAATTTGGAAAAAAATGTTGACATTGTTGTGGAAGAGTCAATATCTGGCAGCCTTGCTATCTGCAATCCCCTCACACGAAGGTTCTTTTACCTTCCTTTGATGTCATCCATACGAACCATCATGGCCATTGGCATTGGTGGAGGGGACAATAACACACATAAAGTAATGGAAGTGGGCAAATCAGGTCAAAATAATGAATACCCAATTGTGGAAATCTATGATTTTTTGGAAAAGTCATGGAATATTGGGGGCCATCTACCAAAAAATATGAAGGCAGTCTACCCTTGTAATATCATTTGCATTGATGGTTTATTCTATTGTATCACAAAAGGGACAACCCAAGAAAAGGATGTTAGGGGTTTCAACATCCAAGATGGTACTTTCATTTTTGTGCCATTGCCTAATGTGCCTGGTGCTAAAATATTGCCTTACTTGATTGCATGTGGGTCATGGATTCTTGTAGCAAGGATCATATAATCATATGTTATAATGGAACAAAAGGTGATTATCTCAGAACTTGAGAAAATGAGTGTGACTTTAAGTTTAAATTCCCTTTCTGCGTCTTCCTTCTTATTGTGGAAGGAGATGACAAGGATACTAGCATCCATGTGGGAGGATCTTTGGAAGATTTTGCCTCCCGCTTGGCCAAAGATTATAGGAGTGGGGGATTACATGTGCTTCAAAGTAAGAAACACAGTGATTTCTTAGAGTTTAAGCAAAAGGTCATGGACTTGGTTTGTTGAGTGTCCCTTTTATGGTAAATTTGGTATTGTTTCTGCACTTGAATTGAGACTAGATATGTTGAAATTTTTATAGGGATAACTATGTCTCTGATATTTAAATTTAATGCCTTGTAGTCTCTTTGATCGTTACTTTGGGAGAGTGTTTTCGTACTTGAACTAAAACTAGATCTGTTGAAAGCAAGATATAGATGGTTTTATTTTAGGGCTTGGATTTGACAACCTTTTCAATATGTATGGGTTTATATGGTGACTTATTATAATATGAATATTTTATGTAATGTGTAAGATTTTTTTTAATGGTTCCTCTAAAGATTAGAAATATTAATAAATTAAAAACGTAATTACTTCCAGATTAGAATGGAATACATTTTTATGCTCTTCACAAATTATTTGGAAAATAAAATACAATAATTGAAATAAATTATAATAAATTTATATAAAGTAATGTAATTATTTTAAAATGAGATTTCTAAATATTTAGAATATATCTATTGGTTTTTTCAATTTTATATTTTCATTTAGATTTTAAGTATATTATGCTGGTTAGTGCTAGTGGTTTCTTTCCATACAGGATGAATAGTAAATGGTTGGTTTTATGATGATAATGCTATGATAAATAAATAAGGAAATATAATAGAATTATTTTTAATTTAGTAAACATTAATATAATATAATGATATTTAATTTAGTAAATATCAATTGAGAGGTAGCTAGGAAACCCTTGCTATGTTGTCTTTTGAAAATTAATCTCAACTACTCCATTAAATGAAAAATGTTTTTTCCATTGAGTTTGACATGAATTGAATGAAGTTATAAATAGGACAATTATCCATGGTTGGCAGAAATGGATGGGGAAGAATTTATTCCTCACATTTTATAGTGTGTTACTCAACAATCTCTGGTGAATGTAAATGAGTTTTACAACAACAACACTCTTTTAGTCTATTTCACCTTGAGTAAATTTGTGTTCAATTTTTAGTCCATTATATTTTTGCCCAAGTAAACATGTTTTAATCTATGACACTTTATATTAAAAGGAAGTTTCATATGTTTTAACTTCCTCAATTATATCGTCTCGATTAAGATCTTTATCCAACTCGATGTGTTGAAAAAAAACTCCCCTCTCTTTAATTTATTGTCTCAATTAAGATCTTTCCCTAACTCTGTGTTTTGAAAAAAAATTCCCCTCTCTTTAATTTATTGTCTCAATTAAGATATTTCCCCAAATCTGTGTGTTGAAAAAAAAATTCCCCTCTCTTTAAATTTTTAACATGGTATGAGAGAGGTTTTGAATTTTTATTAAGAAAGAAGGTTTTTACTTAGGAGTTAAAAGGTTGTTTATGATTAGGGTCAAAATGGCAGAAACAAGAACAACTGAAAATGGAAACAATAAGAACAACCTTCACTAATCCAAAAATACCTGACTTAAATGGAAAAAATTAAGATTATTAGGCTATTACAATGAAGGCTCTATTTTCTTCCCAAGGCATTTGGGAATTGATGGAAAATGCTTTCCAAGAACTAGCACATGCAATAGCATACAATGCTTTGATAGAAGCAAAGAAGAATTCTTTGACACAAGCAGACAAGGATTTGTTGAGGGAAAATAGGAAGAAGGACTCCAAAGCCCTCTTCTACAATTTTCAACCAGTTCATGAAAGTATCTTCCCAACGATTGGAGAAACAACTAAGTGTAATAAAACATGGCACACCCATGTGGTAGATGGTGTATCATCAAGACATGGTTCATTGGTGATGTGTTGATGACATGGTGAAAATATTTCGCCAACGTGGCACTCACATCGAGAGGAAGTGGAAGGTTATGTCGAGTTGGGTGCTAACCTATTATTATACTACGATGTCGAGGAATTGATTGCGAGAAATTTGGAATAAGTATTTGGCCTATCTCCCAATACTAATAAAACCTAAAAAATTTCAGTTGAAAAAATAATTGGACTTTATGAAATTTATCTCATTATCATACACTCGAGACTTATTATTGGAGTCGTATCAGTACTCAAAACTACTACATTAGAATTTTCAGAATCAATTGTAGATCCAATTTTCTATACTTTTCGAAGACCCTTGGAAGATGAAGATATAGAGGTTGCAAAACTTGACATTCTAGTTAGGTTAGAATCAATTCTAGTTCAATAGACAGTCATTATCCCAAGGGCTTATGCAAAAAACCTCTCAGAAGCTCTTCGAGGAATGTGTACATTTCACATCCTTTTCATTGAAAGAAGATTTTGAGGATGAACTCTTAGTGCCTTATTGATAGAGGGCTGATACACCTCAACCCTTGAATCATTTTCCTCGAGTATAAAATGAGATGTCAAGGAAGTGCTTCTCTCGTGTATAACTTCACTTGAATATAAAATTATTTTTTGAAGGAATACCTAAAAGAAAACTTTCCACATCCACAACATTGTTGCTTCCAATTTCACGCCTTGTTGTTAAGTCTGAAGAAAATTTAGAAGGAAAATTTGCAAATGGAAGCCCCAACACATGGGAAAACTTTCTTTTAGCAACTGCTCTAGGTTTGTATTCAAAATTTACTTTTGCAGTCTACAAAGAAACATTTGTAACTTCTGATGAATCAGTCAAGGCTTTCTCTGTCATCTTCACATATATAAAAGGAACCCTTGTGTTTACATCTTTATCTTTCATTTTATCATCTATACATGGAACCTCTGATTTCAAGTTCTTGTTCATCTTTCTTTTAACTATTGTAGAAGGTGACTATACCAATCTGACCTTTGCAATCTGTGGTGCTGTGGAAACATCCTGTAATGTCTCACTCAATTTTTTATGCTCCATCTTCACATCTATATATGGAAATTTTGTATCCAACACCTTATCCTTGCTTTTGAGATCAGTGCATAAAGAACCTACATTCAAGTATTTTTCCATAATTATTTTCGTAGTTGTAGCAAGTTTCTATCCACAAGTGTCCTTTAGAGGCTATGGTGCTACTCTTTCTATTTGTGATGATGAATGATTCAAGAAATTTTCTGTAATATTCTCATCTGCACATTGAAACTCGGTATTTTTAACCACATCTGGCTTCTTAGAAGATGAATCTACCAAGATCCTCTTTCCCAAAGCATGAGAAATCATCTTGTGAGAAACTATAGGTACAGTTATAGGTCTTGGCACTACCTACTCCTTTGCCTTGTAAATTTATTCAGATGAACTATGAGAAAAAATATGTTCCCATGCAGCCATGTAAGAAGCTTCCCTCTTTTCAAATGATATGGAAGCCAATTGGTTAGTTCTCTCCTTATGCTACAAGTCTTGTAATGTCATCTTCTGCTTCAGTTATTGGCAAGTAGCTTGTGATCTTTGAGTATCAAAGCATCCATATGATATGGTCAATTATCCTGACATTCTAGTGCTTTGCCAGGTAGGCAGAATTTTGAATCAAAAGGTTAGCTTTTCATGATTTCCCGCATGCTTGGTTCCTCCTATTGTGTAAATGCCTATAACTTCACCAGAAAGTCACTGACTGGCGCACCCTTGGACTTTGGGAGACTCAGGAAAAGCCACACCCAATTACATTTATGTGTGAAATTTTCTTGCACCCTTTCATTCTATGAGTAGTGGGGGAGTGGGAGAGGGAGAGGAAGCTTTTTCAGATTGACCCAATCAACCAATCCCATAGTTTAAGTAGCGGCGAAGGTAAAGGGAGCACTAGGTTTAGCACCAGAGAAACCTGCCTATTTCATAATATGCTATTCGGTTCCGCCTATTGGCCTGGTACATATACTATTTTAACTGCATTTTTTTAAAATATTATATTTATAGCGTTAGTATTCCGACAGTAACTTATTTGACGTTATTTTTCTAAATAGTTTGTTTCCGTCAGTATTCCAAAATTTTAGCATACTCGCTCTAGCGACGTTTAATTTTTTTTTTTCAATTGTTGCGTCGTTCTTTTGACCTTTTAGTACTGTGGCTCTAACGATGTTTATTTTTTTTTCATATGTTTGTGCCATCTGTATTCCAATGTATAGAACCATCTCTCTAGCGATGTTTACCTTAAAAGATAAAAAAATTTGTGTCGGTGTTCTGACCTTTTAGTATCGTCGCTCTAGCGATATTTGGAGGCGTCAAACTAGAGACGCTTGTGTTCTTCAGACGAGCGACGATTCATGAGACGTCGCAATTGTGACACCAATATAAAATGTTGAATATAGGGTCGCTCTACCAATGTTTAAGTCAAGTGTCGAAAGTCTGACTTTAGGAGAAACCACATTTTACCACACCTTAAAGCATCGCTCCTGGGACGGATATGTGTCACAAGAGCGAAATTGTGGCTGTCGGAATTTGGGGCAAATGTGCTAGTGAATTCTTATAAAATTTTTCTATGAAGAAGTTTAAATTTCATTCGTATAAATTTTTTCTATGTGATAAAGTTAAATTCAATTCCTATAAAATTTTGTAAAGATAAAAAAATAATGATATTTCCAAAAAAAATTCTATTTGAGTTTCACATAAATAATGATACTCAAATCTTGTCTTTCCATTTTCGAAAATCACTTTCAATTATAGAAAAAAAACAAAGATAATGATTAACTTCGAAATACCCAAATATTTTAAAGTATTTATACATATGCATGCCAGTAAATACATTTCTCTAACACCTCATTCCATTTTTACATGATGTTTAAAAATAATTTTTTTTTTTATCAAGTAAAGATAGATTTAAATTTGTTAAAGTGCAAAGAAAACTAGAATTTTAATTATGAATAAATTTATATTGAGAAAAAGATTAATGGAAAGGTAAAAATAATTCCAAGATCTAGAATAAAGAGGGAGAGGCAATTTCTTCTAATAGTTACCATTTTTCCCAAAGAGGATAAAAATAAATCCTAGGGAAATAAGGGAGTTTTTTTCAAAAAGAAGAAGAAAGGTTAAAGGCAACAAGGTGCAAAGGGGTTTTCAAGAGCTGGTCTAGAACTAGTGGAGCCTTGAAACCTCACACGAGATTAGACTGTATGGTTTTCCTGAAATTTAACTCCTTGGAATTACTACTTTATAAAGGACTCTAGTGCAGAGCTTGGGGGAAGCAGAGGACGTAATAGCCTCTCTGAAGGTTGGGAGGAACCTTAAGTTAAGCCAAGTAAAATCTAAGAGAAGTGTATAATTCTTCTGTTTGTAGATATTAAACTACTGTGAAAATATCTTATTTTTCCTAAATAAATAGTTATCACTGAACAACTATTTGGAGTCAGAAACTGGATAAAATATAAAGGTTAGCATAGGAAAAGAAATAACATTTCTTTAACTGTTTATTAAAACTCCTTTCTAGAAAAATATTGGCTACATAACCTGAAAATCACATCTCAAGGAACAGTAGCAGTTTCTAGTATTTTATAACAATAATAACTATCTAGAAAATATAAATTGGGTCATTCGTATATTCTCCGTGAGTTATATTTCATAATGAAAATATAGTGAAATAGAAACTAAAAACATATAGTAAATAAAGACGATATAATCCAATAAATTACAATAAACCTGTTAGAATACTATAACCCTTTACCTAGCTCACGATTGTAACTTTCTCAAAGGTTTAGACCCGTGACGGGTCTGGTCCTCTGGCTGTTGAGGTTCGAAGCTTAAAGATAATAGAAAAAATTATTTGAAGAAAATACATGTCCATAAGATCGACGGATGAAAAAAAAAACATCATGGTGTATAGCTTCCAATTCTGGGAAGTACAACCCCCAATGAGATAAGCAATCAATTCAAGCTGAACCCTTTAATTATTAAACCTTTCATCAAATCTACCATATGTACTTGCCATGCGTTATGTAATTGTAATCAAAATAGTGAAGGTTTACATAATTGCTATGGATAGGGAATGTCATACATAATCAAAAGTTTAATATTTATGTTGATATCTTTTACCAAGCTAAGGTGGGTACACAAACCAAGAAACACGACATACAGAGTATATATATATCTATATTCCTTGTAAAGGCTAGCGTAGGAAAAATAATTAATCCTTGAATATAATATTAAGTAGATATATATACATGTTAACTCCTGAAATCATTATTAATATTGACACTAATTGTTTAAGAATCGATACTATGTTAGTATGCCTTATCATAGGATATATGGGTAGAATTTAGATAAGTAAAATAATTACCTTTTTATACATGTGACATGTGGTATCAAAGCAATTTTTACACACTCGGGCATATTGGGCCAACTAAATAATTCTAGAAGTTTCATTGGTATTATTCTTATACACATAGGATAACTACTAAAATAATCAAGTGAGGAGAATTACAAAAAAACAGGCACAAAGGACTACAGGGGAATTCCATCCCCCCCCAAATCTGAAAATAAACTGAGAGATGTGAATACAATTGAGCATGGACAAGCACCAGAAAACTAGTAGATTGTTGGAATAACAATAGTGATAGACCACTCAATTTTTGGACACGATGCAAAAACTATAGACATAGATGTTTGTGTGCGAAGTGACAATGAATGACTAATGTGAGAATAGGAAAGAATCATCACAGCCTAGTCCAGAAAGGAATACTCATGAAGAGGAGAAAAAAAAAACAAATTAATTATGACCCAGAAGGAATTCATACTCAGAAGAGTAACAAAAACAAAACTTATCATGAAGTAGAGTCTGGGAGTAATTTGGAACAATAGGAGATGAAGAAGCGGAAAGTAGAATTACAAGGTGAATTTCAGAAGATTAAGCTAGCCACTTTTGATGGAAAGGCAGAAGAAATTACGAAACCATGGATCATAAGCATGAATAAATACTTTTAGGTTTATGAATATAACAACAAGCTTAAGGCTCGATTTTCTGTTTACCACTTGCGGCAGAATACCAACTTATGGTGGGAGGAAGTGAAGAAGGTGTAGGGAATTGAGTACGAGAATGTAACATGGGATGAATTGCAGCAAGTCTCCCTAATCATATGAAGGAGAGAATTGATTTTTTTAATTTGAAGACCATCGATGAGGTTTTTGGAAAATCACGAATGTGTTGTGAGGAGTCCAAGGCTAAAAGAGAAGTGGGCCGAAATTGGCCACTTAAGAAAGGGCAGAAAAACACCCCAAATTTCAAGCATAATAGATGTGTAAATTTCAAGAGTGATGTAAGAATCTCAACAAATATACCATTTGGTAGAAATAAGAAAAAGCCTAAATGGACATAATATTAGAGGCCCACTGAACCATTCAGTAGGTTAGAATTGGGGCATTCCTAAAATCCACCACTACAATGTTGGGAATGTGGAGAAGCACATTATTTTAAGAACTTCCCTCATCATGGAAGGAATGAAGTTACAACAAACTTACAAGAGGCTTCCATGGTAAGCTATGTTCCATGAAACGTACCCAAAATCAATTTTAGACTAGAGGACTCACAAGTGGATTACCACCCATCAATGATAGAACTGGAAGGTAAGTTCTTTTCCCAAACTATTTCCATTTTGGTTTATCCAGGTGCCAGTTTAAGTTACATAAATCCTCAAATAGTTTAAAACAATAAATTATAGAGTCAGAAATTTAAAATTCCCTGGATGGTACAAATGGGCACTAGGGTAAAGAGAAGAGTTAGTTCAAAATTTGCTAACTGCATTCTAGAAATTAGAAGGAAAAAAATAACTATTGATTTGAACATTTTTCCTTTAGGCTCCTACGATATTGTTTTCGAAATGGATTGGTTAAAAATACACTGGTCAGTAGTAGATTGTAAGGGGAAAATAGTTCAGTTTAAATAAAAATATTGAACTCATAAAGTATTGCAGGGGATTAAGAAACCCCTTCATTTGCATGCTATTACAACATCTAAATTAAATAAATGTATTAGAAAAGGTTGTCAATTCTATGCTATTCAAGTAGCGTTTACTAATTCGAAAGATTATAGTTTTGCGGGAATTTATGGATGTATTTCCAGAAAATATTCCATGCTTACCCCCAAAACGAGACATTGAAGTCATTGTAAAGTTTCTACTTGGAGCAGTACCCATATCAAGAGCACCATATAGAATGAGTGTTCCAGAATTGACAGAGTTAAAAATGTAGTTGCAAGAGTTATTGGATAAAGGATACATTCAACCAAGTATATCCCCATGGGGATCACTTGTAATATTTGTTAAAAATAAATATGGTACAATGAGGATGTGCATGGACTACATATAACTTAATAAGTTGACTATCAAAAAAAAAAAAAAAACCCTTCCTCCTTTCAAACAATGACATAATCCTTTTACTCTCTCACTTGGTGAGGGTTTAGTTTATGAGAATAGAGGTCTTGGGTCAAAATCTCTTTCTCAAGCTTCTTTTGTAAAAAAAATTTGTTAAAAGGGGCGGATTGTTTTTTTTTAAAGTCGCACTTCATCTCGTTCCCGTAACTATTTGGCATCTTCAAGTCGTTTTTTCAAAAAGGCATAACTTCTTCATCCGAAAGCCATTTTTCGAGCATTTTTTTTTAAACAGCCTAATGTTTTGAGATATTTCCATTGGAGCAGTTAGTTTCAACTTATCTCAGCTTCAGTTTTTAAAAAAAATGGAAATTACATGCCCGATTATTATTAACAACATCAATTATTTCCAATGGCTACCTCACATGGTAGATACACTTAGAAGTAAAGGGATTTATAGAATAGCCACAGGGGTAGAAACTAAACCTTCTGATGATGATAAAGTCGCTAAATTGGAAAATAAACAAGATCAAGCACGAGGGTTGATAGGAATTTCCATTGCTCAAGATCTTCGATTTCATATTCTTGACATTGACACACCTCATGAAGCCTTGGATAAGCTAAATACTATCTTTGGAATTCAAAATCAAATCAGGGCTCACCAGCTTGAAAATGAGTTGCTTACTTTGGACCTTAATAATTTCTCCTCTATTGAAGATTTTTTGTCCAAATTCAAGACCCTTGGACTACTCTTAGAAGGTTGTAAGGTTAAAAAGGAAGATAGTAGCCTCAACTATTGAATTCTTGCTAAGCTTCGCCCTGCTTACTCTATATTTGTTTCCGCCTTCAATTACACTAGAGAAGCCATCATTTCTTCAAGAACCACCTACAAGAATCCCTCTTCTGATTCCTTCTGTGATTCTTTGATAAGAAAACAAGAAAAAATCTTACACCTTGATCTTATCACTTTTGGAAACGCTTCTAAGAAAGCCTTAGCAGCCCAAAGGAAATCATTTCAAAATAATCCCAAGAAGCAATATCCTAAAAAGTATGGTCCGAAACAAAAAAAGGGTCCTAAGCAATTTCAGCCGCAAACTGAAAAAGAAACTCACCAAAATGATAAGGCATATAAAAACAAAGGAAAGAAGATAGATAGACATTGCAAATTTTTTAATCATGATGGCCATAGAGAGTCCAAATGTTTTAAGAATATGGAAGCCTTAGAATCAACAATTAAGAAGCACAACATCAATTTCGAGCACTCTTCACCTTCATCTTCAGGAATGGCACTGTCTTCGTGTGGTTGTCAAGCATCAAGATATGGTTATGCATTAAATGTATCTTCCTCTTCTCATTCTCATGAGTGGCTCATTTATTCTGGAGCTTCTTATGAGATGGAAAAAAATAAAGCCATGTTTTCTTCTTTAAATAATTTTAACACCAAACATATTTATGTTGGTGATGATAGATCTCTTACTATTGTAGGATTTGGAACCATTCACCTCGATAATGGTCAGTTTAATGATGTACTATGTGTTCCTACCTTGTCATTAAACCATCTCTATCTTTATCAGATATCTCATTCAAGTGAAAGGAAAATAGTAGAATTCTCAGCTCATGATGTTGTAATCAAGGACCTCAAAGATCCTAAACATATTTTAGCTACTAGCATTGCTCATGATTCCACAATGTTGTATAACTTTGACAAATTTGGTTCATCATGTCTTCCCTCCATTTTTGTTGCTCATAATGGTGAAGTGAGAAAACTTTGGTATGAGCGATTTAGTCACTTAAACTATCACTCTCTTCAAACCCTATGTAACGAAAATATGGTGACGGGTTTTCCTATGGTATCTTGCAGAGATGGTGTTTGCTCCAGGTGTGTACTCAAAAAACATCATCGGGATATTTTTGACAAACATGCCTCTTGGCATGCTTCAGCCCCGTTGCAGCTTGTGAACTATGATTTATGTGGTCCACTTCCTGTTGTTTCTTTCTCTGGTTGCAAGTACTTCTTAACTTTTATTGATGATTTTTCTAGATGCACTTGGGTATACTTCTTAAAACTCAAGAGTGAATTTTTTAACATGTTCTTGGCCTTTAAGGCCTTTGTTGAGAAACAATCCGGACATCAAATTCTTAAGTTAAGATCATAAAATGGAGGAGAATATGTTAACAACAAATTTATCAACTTCTGCACTAAGCATGGCATTCAATTGCAACATACCGTTCCATATACTCCACAACAAAATGTTGTAGTTGAAAGGAGGAATCACACCTTAAAATAAATGGGTAATTGTATGCTTCAATCTAAAGGACTTGGTCTCAATTTTTGGGTAGAAGCCATTAACTGTGCAAATTACATATTAAATTGCACTCCTACTAAGCTTTTAAAGAATATAACTCCAGAAGAAGCTTGGAGCTCAATCAAACTAGATGTAAGTCACTTTCATGTTTTTGGAAGTGATGCTTGGGCCCATATTCCAGATGTGAAACATAAAGCCTTAGAACCTAAGAGTGAAAAATGCATTTTTTTTGGATATTCTGAAGATGTCAAAGGGTATAGAATTCTTCAACAAAAATCCAAAAATATATTCATTAGAAGAGATGTAAAATTTGATGAAAATATATCGGCCTAAGAGCCTAGTTCGCCGAGTGTGGCACCTTTGGCCTGGGAGCCTGATTCCGCATATGCACCACCTCTCTCTCTCTCTCCTCTATTTTTAATAGCATTCCTTCTAGTTCAGATGATGACAACGAGGATGAAAATCCTCCTCCACCTCTTGAAATATTTCCTTATATTCCACCGCTTCCAATATGGGTCCGCTCTACTCGGGATGCAGCAGGTTCTCTTGCAGGTGACCCAACCGATCGACGATGTACTCATTCTCAGTTTGAATGAGCCTCTTCCTTATTGGCTCAAGTTCTAGAAAATCATGATCCAGAAACCTTTGAAGAAGTTTCTGATCATCTATATTGGGATGCAGCTATGAATGAAGAATATCACTCCTTATTGGTGAATGATACTTGGGATCTTATTCCTCTTTGAAAAGGAAGAAAACTTGTCAGATGTAGATGGGTTTACAAAACAAACTTTGGACTAGATGGAAAAGTGGATAGATATAAAGCTCGTATTTTTGCTAAAAGATTTTCACAAGTTGAAGCAATTGACTATACTGAAACCCTCTCCCCTATTTCCAAAATGAATTATATCGGCCTTGTTCTTTCCCTTGCTGCCTCCTTTAAATGGGAATTCCATCAGATGGATGTTAAATTTTCCTTCTTACATGGAGATTTACATGAAAAAATCTACGTGGAACAACCCCCTGGCTTTATCAAAAAAGACTCTAGCCTTGTTTGTCACCTTACGAAGTCTCTCTATGGTCTGAAAAAATCTCCTTGGGCTTGGTATGCCAAAATGGATAGATTTCTATTAGATAATGGCTTTTCTAGGTGTCATTCTGACAACACTGTCTACACCAAGAAAGTGGGCAAGTCCTTCACCATCCTTGTTCTTTATGTTGATGATCTTATCCTTACTGGTAGTGATCCAAACCATATAAACCATGTGAAGTCTAACCTCAAAAAGAAGTTTGAAATGACAAACTTAGGACACTTGCATTATTTCCTTTGTCTTCAAGTCTTACAATCCAAGGAAGGCATTACCCTCTCTCAGTCCAAGTATGCGTATGATCTTCTACACCAATTTCACATGGAAGACTGTAAGCCAACCCCTTCTCCCTTTCATTCTGGATTCAAGCTTTCAGTCACTTGTACTACCCTTGAAGTTGATGCTACCTTATATCGTCAACTTGTTCGTAAACTTCTATATCTAACCCATACCCATCCTGACCTTTCCTTTGCTATTGGTCTTGTCGCTCGGTTTATGCACCAACCTCATGAAAGTCACTGGAAAGAAGCTAAAATAATACTTTTATATATTCGAGGTATAGTTCAGTTTGGGATTCACTATAGTGCGGGAGCATCTCCATTGTTGATTGGTTTCACTAATTTTGATTGGGCTGGTGACCCTAATGATCGAAAGTCTACTGCAGGATATGTATTTACTCTTAGTTCAGGACCTATTACTTTCTCTTGTAAGAAACAAATTTCCATCTCTCTTTCTTCAACAGAAGTGGAGTATCATGGTGCAGTTGAAGCCAACAAGGAAGCCATGTAGCTTCGTGAGATCCTGTCTAAATTTGGTCTTCATCAGCATCATCCAAATACACTTTGGTGTGATAATCAGAGTTCCATTTAGCTATGTAAATATCCATTTTAGAATCAGTGTATGAAACACATTTAACTCCACATACACTTCATCAGAAAGCTCATTCATGATTGTGTTCTTGAAGTGTAGTATTGTCCAACCAATGATCAAGTAGCCGATATCTTTACAAAGGCTCTCACAGAAGTGAATTTTACCAAACCTAGATTCATGCTCGGAGTTTATGAAAGTTTTCATTAAGGGGGGATAGGCTCTAATGCCTCCTTCCTTCTCCTATTGTCTCAATTTTTTAAATCCTTCAATCCTATCCCAAGTTTTTCTTAATGGGGGATGTTAGGATATTTCCACACATAGGAAATAGGCTCCTTTTGTGTCACCTTTGTAAATCCTTCAATCCTATCCCTAGTTGTTCTTAAGGGGGGATGTTAGGATATTTCGACACATAGGAAATAGTTAATAATAACTTAGTCTAGTTTAGAGTTAGGTAAAGCGTGCTTCTTTACCATGTACAATTGTAACTTATAATTAGACAGTCATGATTTGTAGTGATCTGATGGTTATCTCTCACCTTAGTATTAATGACATTTGATCCATGGCTTAGCACCCGATTGGTCCACGATCTCTATTTGAAGATCATGGCGGGTCATTTCTCCGGTAACTGTTTATGAGAGAAGCATATGTAACTTTTCTTTTTATATTAATAAATTGTCTGAAGTGGCCGCGTTGGCTCAGGTCATCGAATGTTTCCCTCTTTGAGGGTTTTAACCACGTGATTATATGGGTGTACTGATTTTTTATCTGTTTATGAGCAGTGACCTTCGGTTCTTGATTTACGGAACTTAACGTATAAATTCCTACATCAAAAATAAGTATCCATTACCCAGAATAGATGATATTTTTGACCAAGGGAAAGGAGCTAAAACATTTTCAAAGATCGATCTGAGATCTAGATATCATCGTATCCGAATTAAAGAAGAAGACATATCGAAAACATCATTTCGTACCAGGTATGGAAATTATGAATTTGTGGTATTTCCATTCGGGTTAACCAATGCATCAACAACCTTCACGACCTTAATGCATGGCATATTCCACCCATTGCTGGATAATTTTTTTCTAATCTTTATTGACGATATACTGATCTATTCTAAAAATGTTGAAGAACGCAAGGAACACCTTCGGTTGGGACTGAATATGTTATGAGAACATGTGATTTATACCAAATTTAGAAAATGTGACTTTTATAAAGAGAAAATATAGTATCTGGGTCATGCCATATCTGATGAAGGGATTTCGGTAGATCTCAAAAATATAAAGACAATAATGCAGTGGTGGGCTCCCAAAAATGTAGAAAATATACGCTCTTTCATGGGTTTGGCTAGTTATTACTAACGGTTTATTGAAGGCTTCTCTAAGATAGCCTGCCTTATCACTTCTTTGCAGCCAAAGGGGTGCGTCTTCAAGTGGACCAAGGAGTGCCAAGCTAGTTTTTAATGTCTAAAAGAATTATTAACCACTACTCACGTTTTAAAGGTGGCAGACCCAAATAAGGAATTTTAAGTCTGCACAGATGCCTGTAAGGAAGGGGTAGTGTATTAACACAAGATGAAAAAGTTATAGCATATAAGTCCAGGAAGTTAAGGGATCAGGAATAGATATATTCTATTTATGATCTGGAGCTAACTATAGTAGTGCATCCCCTCTGAATCTGGAGGCACTACCTATTGGGGAAAAGGATTTTGTTAAGAACCGACCATAGTAGGCTAACCATCTATTTTAAGAAAGATGATTTGAATGATCACCAAGTAAGGTAGAATGCATTCTTAAGTGAGCTTCACTTTGATATTCAACATGTAAAAGGGAAAGAAAACCATGTAGCAGGTGCCTTAAGTAGGAAACTGAATTGCATCTACGAACTCTATTTTAATCAAGAAGAATTTAAATTTCTGGAGCAAATTATGGAAGTAGCGAAAACAGACCATGAATATGTATTTTTGTGGAAGCAAGTAAAAGAAGAAAAAAAACAAAGAAAAGAGTTAGATTATGAAATTAATAAAAATAAAATCTTGTTGTATCGAGGAAATATAGTCATACCAAATCAAATGAGCTTGAAGGGGTTGATTTTAGATGAATACCATCAGAGTACCTATGCAGGACATCCTGGTTATAAGAAAATAATGAAAACAATAAGAAAATTCTATCATTGTTTTGGAATGCATAAAAACATTGCAGAATATCTTACCAAGTGTTTATAATGTCAGCAAATTAACATAGAACACCAACACCCAACAGGATTTCTTCCGCCTATCCCAGTACCGAAATGGAATTGGGAAGTTATATCCCTTGATTTCATTACAAGATTACCCAGAAGTAAAATACATAATGATTCAATTATGGTGGTAGTTGATAGGCTTAGTAAGGTGGCTCATTTTATACTTATTCAATCAACCTATAAGACTGTTCATATTGTTGACATTTTTATGAGAAAAGTTTTTACACTACATGGCATTATGAGAATCTTTATCTCAGATCGAGATGTTCAATTTACGTAAGCTTTTTGGACAGCACTATCTATGAGATTGAGAACATAGGTTCAATTTAGTACGGCTTATCACCCCTAGAAGGATGGTCAAACTGAAAGATTAAACCAATACTGGAAGGCATGATACACATGTATGTCATGCAACAACCCTCCACATGGGAAGAATATTTACATTTGATTGAGTTTGCATACAACAATGAGTATAAAAATGAGTCATTTCAAAGCATTGTATGGCTGACAATGCAAAACTCATTTCAACTGGAGTAGTCCAAAAAAAAAATCAATGCACAGACCGGATATGTTAGAATATATGGAACCTGAAGTAAATAAAATCTAGAAAAATATAAAGGGAGCTGAAGACACACAAAAAGTGTATGCGGACAAAACGAGAACATTTCAAGAATTAAAAGTTGGTGACCTCATCTATGTCTGGATTAAACCCAAGAAAAGTACTTTAAGGTGGAGTACTTGTCCAAATTTGGCCCCCAGATACTGTGGACCCTTGCAAATTCTGGAAAATATAGGAGCGGTAGCCTATCACCTGGCATTGCCTCGCCATATATTGGTGAACAATGTTTCATGTGTCACTACTGAAAATATTCGTACATGACCCCAAGAATGTGATACACTGGTAGAATGTACATGTAAGTTATGTTTGTGCTATAACGTTTATAATTATGTATTTTAAGTGAACTAATGTAAAAAATTATGTGTCTACAGGTAAAATTGGAAGATGAAATTCTAATAGAATCGCATCGCATTCTTGATGAGAGAGAAATAATGCTCCATAGATGAGTCATCCCCCAAGTTAATGTGCAATGGAAGCACTTTAGCCCGACGGAGGACATTTGGGAGGATGAGAACTCCATACAAGAAGTCTACCCTAAATTGTTTGTTGGAATGGAGTAAACACCAAGGATGGTGTTTCCCTCGAGTGGGGGAAGATGTAACACCCCGTTTCATTTTTAAATGATGTTTAAAAAGAATTTTTGATTTTATTAAGTAAAAATACATTTGAATTGGTTAGTGAAAAGAAAACTATAATTTTAATTATGAATAAATTTATATTGAGAAAAATATTAAAACGAAAGGTAAAAATAATTCCAAGACCCAAAGTGAAGAGGGAGAGGAAATTTCTTCTCATAGTTACCCTTTTTCCCAAAGAGGATAAAAATAAATCATGGGGGAAAGAAGGGGGTTCTATTAAAAAAGAAGAACAATGGTTAAAAACTACAAGGTGGAAAGGAGTTGTCGAGAGTTGGTCTAGAACTAGTTGAGCTCTAAAACCTGACAGGAGATTCGACTGAACTATGGTCGTGAGGTTTAAATCCCGGGAATTACTGCTCTCTGAAAGACTCTAGTGTGGAGATTTATGGGAGCAAAGGATGTAATAGCCTCTCTCAAGGTTGGGAGGAACCTTCAGTTAAGCCAAGGAAAATCTAAGATAAGTATATAATTCTTATCTTTGTGGATGTTAATCTACAATGAATATCTCTTATTTTTCCTAAATAAATAGTTATTATTGAAGAGTGCTTTGGAGTAAGAAGCTAGATAAACTATACAAGTTAGCATAGGAAAAGAAATAACATTTTTCTTTATGTTATTAAAACTCCTTTCTAGAAAAATATTGGTTACATAACCTGAAAATTACATCTCAAGGAATAGTAGCAGTTTAGATTCATTAAAGTGTGACAGACTTCACCGAGAAACCCTAGAAGTATCACCCATTCATAGAGTGGAAGAGGATGCCATGAGTATAATACATCTCCTCTATATATAGTACTGTCACCTCCAAGTTTGTACGAACCCCGGGTTGATAAAGTAAAGTAGGGCAACCCTCAGAGTTGTAGTAGTCTTGGTGCAATAGCAAGGCTCACTAGTGAGGATTATCAAATTTTTGTTGGGTCACAAGGACCTCCAATAGTTTCACCACTATTGAATAAATTATCACTTTAGAGATATGTGACTTGGAATGGAAACTTTGGAGGATTTAATAGTTCACATCAAACTATTGCTTATGATTTGAGACAACTGAATTACATTTTGTTTACTAATTTTTATCTTCAATGATTTTAATGTATTCCTTACAGCTTTTCTTTTGCAACATCTAGTGCAATTGCTAATATATTTTCTTGTTTAAAATAGATTTTTAACTACATATATTAGCTAAACATGTAAAAAACTTATGGAGAACTTAGATTGTGATGAATTTACAACTCAAACTTGTTGTGATTTAAAAAAACTATAAAATATTTCAAAAAATAAAACACATAAACTACAATTATATTTTTATTTTTATATTAGATACATTTTCTCATTAATTTTATTAAAAATTTAATGAAAAATTATTAAAATTAAATTTTTTAATGATACAACCCCACTTAAAACAAAAAAACCTCATATCTCAATATTAATTCCAAAAATGAAGACAAAACACGTTATAGCCTAACGTACTAATATTTTTTTATTTAAAAAACATTAATATAATATAAATTCACTTTTCATCAAAATGAAATAAATTAAGACATTGGTGTATTGATTTGTGATCTATTTGTGAGCGGTGACCTTTGGTTCTTGATCTATCAAACTTACCTTGTATATTCCTACATTAAAAATAAGTATCCATTACCTCGAATAGATGATATTTTTGACCATGTGAAAGGAGCGAAAATATTTTCAAAGATCGATCTGAGATCTAGATATCATTGTATCCGAATTAAAGAAGAAGACATATCCAAAACAACATTTCATAACAGGTATGGAAATTATGAATTTGTGGTATTTCCATTCGGGTTAACCAATGCATCAACAAAATTCATGACCTTGATGCATGGCATATTCCACCCATTGCAGGATAATGTTTTTTTAATCTTTACTGACGATATACTCATCTATTCTAAAAATGTTGAAGAACACAAAGAATACCTTTGGTTGGTACTGAAGATGTTATAAGAACATCAACTTTATGCCAAATTTAGCAAATGTGACTTTTATAAAGAGAAATTATAGTATCTGGATCATGCCATAACTGATGAAGGGATTTCGGTAGATCTCGAAAAGATAAAGACAATAATGGAGTGGAGGGCTTCCAAAAAAAGTAGAAAATATACACTCTTTCATGGGTTTGGCTAGTTATTACTAACGGTTTATTGAAGACTTCTCTAAGATAGCCTTCCTTATCACTTCTTTGCAGCGAAAGGGGTGAGTCTTCAAGTGAACCAAGGAGTGCCAAGCTAGTTTTGAACGTCTAAGGTATTATTAACCACTACTCATGTATTAAAGGTGGTAGACCCAAATAAGGAATTTGAAGTTTGCACATATGCCTGTAAGGAAGGGGTAGTGTATTAATACAAGATGACAAAGTTATAGCATACGAGTCCAACAGGTTAAGGGATCAGGAACATATATATTCTGCGTATGATTTGGAGCTAACTGTAGTAGTGCATCCCCTCTGAATCTGGAGGCACTACCTATTGGGGAAAATAATTTCGTTAAGAACCGACCATAGTAGCCTAACCATCTATTTTAAGCAAGATGATTTGAATGATCACCAAGGAAGGTAGAATGCATTCTTAAGTGAGCTTGACTTTGATATTCAACATTCAAAATGGAAAGAAAATTGTGTATTAGGTGCCCTAAGTAGGAAACTGAATTTTATCTACGAACTCTATTTTAATCAAGAAGAATTTAAATTTCTGGAGAAAATTATGGAAGTAGTGGAAACTGACCATGAATATCGATTTTTGTGGAAGCAAGTAAAAGAGGCAAAAAAGCAAAGAAAAGATTCACATTATGAAATTAATGAAAAGAAATTCTTGTTGTATCGAGGAAATATAGTCATACCAAATCAAACGAGCTCAAAGGGGTTGATTTTAGATGAATACCATCAGAGTACCTATGCGAGACATCCTGGTTATTAGAAAATGATGAAAAAAATAAGAAAATTCTATCATTGGTCCAAAATGCATAAAAACATTGCATAATATCTCACCAAGTGTTTAGAATGTCAGCAAATTAACATAAAACACCAACAGCCAACAGGATTGCTTCAGCCTATCCCACTACCGGAATGGAATTGGGAAGTTGTATCCCTTGATTTCATTACAGGATTACCCAGAAGTAAAATACATAATGATTTAATTATGTTGGTAGTTGATAGGCTTAATAAGGTGGCTAATTTTATACCTATTCAGTCAACCTATAAGACTATTCATATTGCTGACATATTTATGAGATAAATTTTTAGACTACACAGCATTCTAAGAATCTTTATCTGAGACCGAGATGTTCAATTTACATCAGATTTTGGGACGGCACTATTTATGAGATTGGGAACATAGGTTCAATTTAGTACCGCCTATCACCCTTAGAAGGATGTTCAAATTGAAAGTGTAAATAAAATACTGGAAGGCATGATACACGTGTATGTCATGCAAGAACCCTCCACATGGGAAGAATATTTACATTTGATTGAGTTTGCATACAACAATGAGTATCAAGAATCCCTAAAAATGAGAACTTTCGCAGCATTGTATGGATGAAAACGCCAAACTCGTATGAATTAGAGTAGTCCAAAAAACAAATCAATGCTCAAACCGGATATGTTAGAAGAGATGGAATGTGAAGTAAATAAAATCTGGAAAAATGTAAAGGGAGCTGAAGACACACAAAAAGTGTATGCGGACAAAACGAGAACCTTTCGAGAATTCAAATTTGGTGACCTCATCTATGTGTGGATTAAACCAAATAAAAGTACCTTAAGGTGGATTACTTGTCCCAAATTGGTCCCCAGATACCATGGACCCTTCCAAATTCTGGAAAGTATAGGAGTGGTAGTTGTTACACAACAATTTGTCACCGTCCCTGCAATCCCCTGTCCCGCACATTGAAGGGCTTATTTCATGACCTGTGAGCAGTGACGTAACCTGGAAACACTTTCATGGCATTCCCCTGAACATGTACTTTCATTCCCCTTAAGACAATTCCTTGTGCAAAACCCTAAAAATAGTCTTTTTTGCATTGGCGCAGTGAGCCAATTCAGTAATCGCGCCAATGGAGGAAATCCTTCAAAGAGGGCGCGTCAATTGGCGCTCTGTCCCAGAGTCGCACCCGCGCCAGGCTTAATAAGGAGTGTTTTTTAAAAATAAATGGCGGAAGATTGACTCCAACCAATTCCTAAACTAGTCTCTAAATTGAGTTGGGAGGTTTGGCTCCGGATCTCCATGTAGAGGAAGTAGTTTTCCACCTCTCATGGAAGCTTCCTTGAGGATAGGGCCAATCCCATGATTGTAGGGATCCCATCTCCCCTTCCACCATCTATATAAGCTTGCCATTTTCCTTTTAAAAATAATCACAATACTGATAGCTTCAAAGAATGTTGCATAGTCTCATAGAGCCAAATACAGGCAGGGAGATTTGAATTTATCAAAGAGAGAGAGGCCGAAGTCCCTATTCCCAAACAAGCTTTTACGCAAGATGAGCCCCACGTTCCGTCAAGGAGATTATATTTAGAGCTGTGTTTTATTTTCTTTGTATGAATTAATGATGTTTACTTTGGTTATGGTCTACTCGTATTGTTTCCTTGCTTGATCATGAGTTGTGTTCTCTTTCTAACCCATACATAATTGCACAGGCTGATTTCACGCTCGTGCTTGTCAAGCTGTGTGTAAGCCCATCCTGCCAGCGTGAGGATTGTGATCTGCCAGAGCAAGGGAACGGGAGCGCTACCTTCTCTAAAAACAACAGCATTGGATTCAAGGTAAGCCTTCTACGCAATTTGGTTGGATAGCATGTTACGATTGTTGCTAGACCCAATCTGGGCTAGTAGGGATCGTCTTTGTCCGCAGAGGGGATTTACCTCTACAAAAAATTGGCGACTCCGCTAGGGAGGTCTAGCTTGTTGTTTTCTTTGTAAACTATAGATGGAGCCTAAAGTTAGCCAGATAGCCTTCGAAACGCTCTTGCTCTACATTAGCGAAAGTAGATGAATGCTGCTTCAATCAATCTCCGGTCTAGTTTATAAACTAAACATTTGGAGTATTTTCTTGTCTTTTCGGTCCATCCTTGATTTTACTTGCTTGATCTACTCTTTTGGTTGGCTCTTTCTGTGTGTTTTGCTTTTTCTTGTCTTCGCCATCACTAGTCTATTTCTTGGATTGCTCCTTTTTATTTTTGCTTAGTAAACTCGACTGGCGCACTTATTAGCCTAACAGTCGTGCCCATTGGTGCATGTTGCCAGTGTGTTACCTGCGTCAATCCTGTTTTGGCGCTAGATTCCACCTCACAGTCGCGCCAATCCTATAAGGTGCTATGCTTTACTATGTTTTGAGCTTTCTAAGCTTGATCTGGGTGTTTGGTCTTATTTTTACCACTTCTTGAGTGTTCTAGAGCCTTGTTTGACTAACTGTGACCTTCATCCTTTGGTTGTTTGCCCGTTTCCATCGATTTTACATTCTAGCCCTAGGGCAACTAGGTGCTATTGTGTGTCGAGCCTCCCTTCAAAGTTTTTGGTTTCTATCTGCTCAGTCAACCTTGTGATTGCTTCTCTGCATTTGTTTGGTGGTTGTCTCTCGTTTTATTGCGCTATTAGAGTGATTGGTTTCTTCTTCATTCGAATTCCGCTTTGTCTCGTTTTGAGCCTATATTACATGGTTCATTTGAGTCTTTGGGATTCTCTTGGTTTTGAGGGATTGTTTTGTCAATTTAAGGTCTGATTGTGTGTTTGCATTGAGTGAAATTTGCTTGTTTTTACTCCTTTTCTACCGCTTCTCAAATTTCTCTTTTCATTAGTTTTCATTTTGTTTAGTGCACTTCGCTCTTAAACATTGAAAATACAAAAAAAATATCTTTTTCCTTTGACTAGTTAGTGTGAATTAAATCTTTTCCATGTTATTAGTGATTTGTAACCTTGAAAGAAAAGCTTTTAGTTTTCATTAGCTACATTAGAGACATTACTGGTTGTTGTCTGATCATTTTATTATTGTGTGAAAAGCTCTTAACTCTCTTATAATTAGCTTTCATTGAAAGAAATGATATACCGTGGCATGTAGTGTGCATTTAGGAGATTTTGAGACACAACACTCGCTAGGGCCTGAAAACTAAAATATAATTGAAGATAAACATTAAAATTTATTCAATTTACACTAAGGCAACATTGAAACATTAATGAAATATTTAGAGGTCTAGGCTAGAGACGTGTTCCAGCGTCTTTAAACCTAGTAGCTATCGTTCGCCTCTTGGCTTTAGACAGCACTAGTACGGACTTGTGCTCCCCGTATCATCGTGTATATAAAGGGAGACCCCACTAGGTTGCCATCCTTTATCCATAGGAAGCCGAGTCTGCCGCCCTACACCCGTGATACACCGGACACAGCATTCGGCGAGATTTCCTGTATGTACGTTATGTCCTTGGTTGATTTCTCTTTCATTTTGAAACCAAGGTGTTTATTGAAGTTCATGGTTATTTGGTACACCCTTTGCCTAGAATTCCTGAGCAGTCATTTTGATCTTATCCGACTCCTTAAATTTGAAAATATCACCAAGCGCTTGTCCTTTCACACTTGCTTCAAAACTAAAAGAGATAGAGTCAACTTTCATCCGTTTCTCGACTCTTAAAACATGAAATGGTGAAGTTTCTAAGTTTCAATGTCGTAAAATAAATCACCCGCAATCACACACCCTGTTATATTTTGCTTGTTGGTCGTTTGATTGTGTGCCTTGGTTCTTTTTCAGTCCATGTGTTCGTTTGATATTTTTCTGTTGTCTTTACCATCATAGTGGTGGAACCCTCAGTTTCGTCTACTGGTAGTCCATATACGGACGATTCATCAGAGGTTTCTCAATCCTCTGTTGAACCTCAGCAGCCCATCATTTCCGAGTTTCCTGATGGGGGACCGGTTCTATCTGAGCTTCCCTTTGGAGGACCAGTTGAGTTCAATTGGCCCTTATCTGACCCTTGGTCTGGATTTGGAGTAGGGGAACATTTCCCTTCTCTTACATCGGGTTCACCTTTTCTAGCTGCTGTTATTCCTCCTAGTCCTCGCCGTCTATTACGAGATCTAGCAGCAGGTTTAGATATGAGTGCATTCAGCCATTATCCTAGTGAGGAAATCCCCACATCTGGTGAATATTACTAGTTTTTCCCAGAAGAAAACCCTGAATTATCTATTATTTCTTCGCCCGGTCCCTCACTACCAGCAGGGTATAGATCCTTAGGTCAGATTATCACCGCGGTTGCCTCTATGGGGATATCAACTCCTTCTATGAGGCTGGTTATTCCTTCACTGGGGATGTCTCCTAGGACACCCATCACTTCATCCCCTTAGGTCACGTCTGTACCCGTCAGGCCCACTGTCTGTGTGGCCGCATCTACACCTGTTGTTAACACTCAGTCTGTAAGGGTTGTGTCGCTTCCCGAAGATGTTTATATAGCATCTGCTATGCCAGAGAACATATCTCCTGAGGAGTATCGATTTTCCCTACAAAAATCGAACCCCGAGGTCGGACAATCCTCTCAAGATCCCAACCGCTCGTATTTTTTGCATTATGCACAGGATGGTACACCCGTGTATGTTTTTCCATATCAGTACGATGAGTACAGGAATACTTTGTGTTTACCTGCTCCAGAGGCACACCTTCATGCTCATGGTTTTCTGTCTAACCAGGCTGGGCAGTCTTATAACCCGCATGGACAACCTTTTAAAGGCCAACCTTTGGGCCAACCTGGCTATCCTTATAACCCCCAAGGACAGCCCATACAGGGCTACCCTTCGGGCCAACAGGGACTATTATACGGTCCGCAAGGATAGTATTACAACCCTTCAAGTCAACCTATGCAGCCTCTCCCTGGAGTCCAACCTGGGTAACCTCAAGGACTCACAGGACAACCGGGGTACCAACCAGGGCCAGTATATGGTCCTAGGGGGCAAGTCCAACCTTCCCAACCCATGCAACCTCAGTATCCTATTGCTCCAAACATTGCACATCAGCCAGGATCATCTTATGGTCCTGCTGCAGGTCAAACCGGTTACCAGCCATCACCTGGCTCCATTCCTCCACCAATCCAACCGGCTTATCCAACACAACCTGGTGCTCCACAATAGCCAGGTCAACCTGTAAAACTGGCACAACCTGTTCACCCGGGTCAACCTGTTCAACTAGGGAAGGCCATTCAGCCAGGTCAGCCTGTCCAACCAGGCCAGCCTACACATTCTGTCAACCCTGCCCAACAACTGATTTATTCAATGCTGCAACTGAATCAACCAGTGTGCCCTAATTATCAGGCTCAGCAGGGTCCCACCTATCAGCAGCCTACTCAACCTTAAGGCAGTTACTATTCTCATGGTCAATACCGACCGAATTATAACTAGCCCCAAGGTTCTAACTATTATCCTCAACAACCCGGCTACACCTATACTCAGCAGCCAAATCCGCATACTGCTCAAATGGGGCTGACATATAATCAAGGTCCATACTCTGGTTATCAATCCCCATACACTGGTTACCAGCAACCGAGTCAGACTGGTTATACGCCCTATACCCCCTGCGGTCAGAATCCTGCGGGACAGAACTCATGGGGGTAAGGATATGCTCAACCAGCATGGAGTACAGGTACAGGTCAATATCGACAGCCTGGTATGTCATTCAATCCACAATTTTCGTTCTTGGCTACCTTGGAATTACCGGATGTTTCTAAATTAACCAATGATCCGACTCTTCACAATCCTTATTGGCCTCTAGTTCCAACCAAGGTGCCCGGTGACTACCCTAAGTTAGAGGGTAAAGCTGGAGAGGACCCCAAAGATCATGTAATGATTTACCATATTTGGTGTTCATCCAACACTTGGGTGGATGATTCAATTCATCTACGTCTCTTCCAGCGCACTCTTATTGGCGCTGCTGCTACGTGGTATATTGAATTACCCCGTGGCATCTTTCAAGATTTCAATACGTTAGCCATGGCTTTTCTAACTCATTTCCAGTTACCAGTTCATTACAAGGATGGGACGCATCTCCTGACTTCTTTGAAGCAGGATAAAGCCACCCACATATCTGATGACATTCATGAGTGGCGATAGCGTTGTAGACTAATCAAGTTTGATATACTTGATCAGTTACTAACTCATTGGTTCACCACATCCTTCGTTAACAAAATCGCCCAAGATATTGCTATGGGGGCATGTGTGACTGAAGAAAAAGCCATTGTGCATGCCTAGTATCTTGATTTGGTATACTCTCAGTCTGGCATGCTTTATGATATTTTGACTGATGCTCCATGCCCGGGAACCTCTAAAGCTCCACCTAACCCAGTGGTGGATGGTGTTATTGGTTTTGTATCTCAAAATTCTTGAAAGTCCTCGAACGGGAAGCAGAAGTCCAATTCTTCCAATAATTCTGCTTCTCCCACCCCTCCAGATTCTGGCAAGACTGCGGAGATCAACGTCGTTCAGGATAATCCTACGGAAAAAGCCTCCAAAGGAAAGAAGAAGGACAAAGGAAAATCCAAACCCGATGCCCCAAAACCAGAGTCTTCTACACCTCGTACTGATGACGGTTCCCAATGTAAACTGAAGTATCCCCGCCTTATTTGTGAAGGAGATCATTTTACCAAAGATTGTCCATGACGATCTGAAATTAGTCAAATTCTCAAAGGCTCCAAAGGGACTCTGACAGTTCTTAAAGAACCGTTCCCATCTCAGCAGACCCAAATGGTTGAACATCCTTCACCATCTACACCATTTGGGTCCCAGGTCTTTATGATGAATGGTGTTGCACCAGTCTCAATTGCTACGCGTTTGAAGGATTATGCCAGATCGCATCAAGAAGCTGGAAAGGAATTTGTGGATGGCCCACCTCCCCCACCTGTCTTTGGTCCTTTGTAAATTGAGAAGCCTACCGCTGAACCTGTTGTGAGGCCACCTTCTAAAGCTGTTCTGCGAAGATCTTCCTACAACCCAAATGCCTGTGTCGCTCAGCACTACAGTATTGTTGAAGATTTGGCATAGGCACCTTCTGCTATGTCTGCATTGGAATTTCTTCAAATTTTCCCATCGCAACGAAAAGCTCTGTTGTCCGCAATCGGTGGAATTGATCCCACTGATTCTAATCTCCTCACCTTGGACCTAGAAAATTTTACCCCCCGACTTCCGCATCAAATTTCTCTTGTGATACAAGTCGGGATCAACAGTCTTAACATCTATAGAGCCATTGTAGATGAAGGTGCTTCTACCTGTGTCATGTCATCCGCCTCCTGGAAGGCCATTGGCTCTCTAGCCCTTTCATCATCTCCCAATGCCTTAGAGGCATTCAATGGTCGGGAATCAAAACCCCTAGGTGTTCTCGAGAGTTTCCCGATTACGTTACAAGGGAAGAAAGTCAACGTAGAAGTAGAAGTGGTTGACGCCAAGCTTAACTACAATCTGCTTCTTGACCGTAGTTGGACTCACGCCATGCTATGCATACCGTCCACCCTCTTCCGACTTCTTAAGTTTCCTCATGAGGGGAAAATCGTTACTGTCGATCAGTTGTCTTTCTTCACCTCAACCTCTAAGAACAATGTTCCTTACGTGGATCAAATCCCCAATCCCCCTTACAGTGTAGGACCCGGTCTCTTCAAGGACCCCATCCTCATGGGTATTTTTCCCGCACCACCACCGGACACCGTTCAAGTTGATATGATCTCTAGGTCTGACGACCCATGGATCATCCCTTCGCCTGAACAGGTGACTGATTTTGGATAATCGATGCCCTTAACTCCAGTAGAGATTAATTACTATGAAATCGTCACTACATCTGATCCTCCCCCTCCTCAACATGCTCCCTCGAGCTTGGCTTTAGATATCTATTCTCAATCCCCCTGGCTTGGCGAGGCCGACTCGCCTGATCCTCTTAAAGAGATTTTCCCTTCTGGCGAAGCCATTTCTGAAACAATGTCTCTTGAGGAGTTAGCTTGGAGCGATGGACATCATCGTTCCTCCTTCATGCCTAGCCTGGGGGAAATGTGAGATTGTCTAGAGCGTTTTGCATCTCAACTTCCCACTCCACCTCTCCAGACACCCATATTGACACATGAGGTCGTGTCAGAGGGAAACCTGAGAAAAATTATTCAAACCACTCCAATCGACATCTCTGTTAAACTAGGGATAGTTGAGAACATACATGTGGGAGTAACTTGTTCTCCTAATGAGATACGAGTTTATACCGATATTTTTCGAGTATTTAGAGACGTGTTCGCTTGGTCCTATGAGGAGATGCCTGGGATTGATCCCAACATAGTAGTGCATGAGATTCCTACCTATCCCATTGTGAAACTCATGCGCCCACGCCTGTGCCCAGTGCATCCTCGCAAAGCCGCTGCCATTAAAGCAGAAGTTGAAAAACTTCTGAAAGCGGGCTTCATTTACCCGATTCCCCTCATAAAATGGGTCTCAAATATTGTCCTTGTAGATTAGAAGCAGGGTACTATAAGAGTCTATGTTTATTACCGTGATATTTATCGGGCCTGTCCAAAGGACAACTACCCCACTCCCTTCATAGATCAAATCATTGACGAATGTGCTGGGAGTGAGATTTATTCCCTGATGGATGGCTTTTCCGAGTATAATCAGATAAATATTATACCTACCGATCAACACAAGACTGCATTCATCTGTCTATGGGGTACCTTTGCTTATAAAAAGCTCCTGTTCGACTTGAATAATATTGGAGCTACTTTCCAGCATGCTATGTCTTACACATTCCACGACATACGCCATATCGTTCAGCCTTATCTGGACGATTTTCCAACTCACTCAGCTCGGCGAGAGGACCATCCTGAACACCTCCGCTAGATTTTCTTTTGCTGTAGACGCTATAATATCCATCTTAACCCTCATAAATGCATCTTTTTCGTGGATTCTGGCCGTTTTTTGGGGTTCATAGTCTCCAAGGACGTGATTTACCTCGACCCTCTGAAGGTTGAGGCTATGTTCAATCTCCCATCACCCTCTTCATTACACCAATTGCAGAGTCTGCAGGGAAAAGCTAATTTCCTATGAGCTTTCATACTGAACTACGTGGAAGTGGCGAAAGGATTCATGCGTCTTTTAAACAAAATGTTCCCTTTCATTGGGATGACATTGCTCAATGATCCTTTGACAAGCTTAAGACGTTACTTGTTAATGCTCCGTTGCTTCGTCCTCCAAACTATCACCATGATTTCACTCTATATTTGGCCGCCGCGTTTAGCACCATAGTTATGGTTCTGGTGCAAGATGATGATGATGGCAACGAACACGTTTTTTATTATCTATCACGGAATATTCTCGACACAGAAACATGTTACGCTCACGTCGAGAAACTGGCATTAGCCGCAGTGCAAGCTGTGCAGTGTTTCCACCACTACATCCTTCTGCGTACAGTAACCGTGGTTTCGGATTGCAACCCCATGACGTACATTCTATCTCGACAATTACTGGGGGGAAAATACTCCAGATGGATCGTTATCCTTTAGTAGTTCGACTTAGATTTTACCACTGCTAAGTCGACCAAATCACTGGGTTTTGCGGATCTCATTTGCTCCCTCCTGACAGACTCCACTCCGTCTCACTCCGAGGATCATATCCCGAACAA
This sequence comes from Pinus albicaulis, assembly GCA_034641835.2. Taxonomy (NCBI): domain Eukaryota; kingdom Viridiplantae; phylum Streptophyta; class Pinopsida; order Pinales; family Pinaceae; genus Pinus; species Pinus albicaulis. The sequence goes on from CM076582.1 coordinate 482,204,079, forward strand.
AACCCTCTTCCTTATTAGTAATCATGATCCATGGTACGACGACACTATTTTGTATCTTCAAAAATCAACGTTCTGGTCTGAGTTGACCAAAGATGCCTAACGTCGGATTTGGCATCAGTCTCAACCCTACCGCATTTTAGGAGATACTTTATACCGGGTTGGAGTAGATTTGGTGCTCCGCCAGTGCTTAAACCTGGAAGAGGCTGAAAGAGTCTTGAATGACTGTCATAGTGGTGCCTGTGGAAGTCACATGTTTCGATATGCTATCGCCAAAAATATTCTGTGTGCGGGCTACTTCTGGCCATCGATATTCAAATACTATATTGTTGTAGTCCAAAAATGTCATGCGTGCCAAGTTTTTCAGTGCAAGATGCGCACGCCACCTCTCCCTCTGCACCCTGTCATTACCGTCGACCGTTTTGAAAAATGGGGCGTAGATTTCATGATGTGTAACCCTCATTCGGCTAGGGGGCATGCATATATAATCGTCGTTGTCGACTACTTTACTAAGTGGGCCGAAGCAATGCCTACACTAGCCGCCGATGGTAAGACAGTTGCCCAGTTTATTTTCAACCACATTATTGCACGTTTCGGGGTCCCTCAGGCCATTGTTACCGATCATGGCACTCACTTTCGAGATTACATGATGGTCGAGCTGACATCAAGATTGGGCTTACGACATGATAGCTCAATGCCATATTACCCCCAGGAAAATGGCCAGGTTGAGGTTGTGAACAAAGTTTTGGTCACAATGCTTCAACGGACAATTGGTATTCATAAGTCCAATTGGCACATCTAATTGTTCTCATCTCTATGGGCCTACCGGACGTTAGCAAAGAGTGTGACCGGATTCACACCATTCCAATTGGTGTATGGTCTGGAAGCAACTCTTCTAGTTGAATGCGAAATTCCTTCCTTAAAGTTGGCCGTGGAACTTTTTCCTGACACTTCTCCTCAAGAAGAGCGTCTCTTGTATTTGGAATGGCTGGATGAAACCCGCTGATTGGCTTCCTTAGTCATTGAAGCATAGAAGAAGCGGGTCAAAGCTCACTTTGATCAATCAGTCTCTCCACGTTCCTTTCTTGAAGGGGACCTTGTCCTCCTATATGACCAAGCGCACGAAAAACTTGGAGCAGGAAAGTTCCAACCCATGTGACATGGGCCTTACATAGTAAAACGAGTATTGAAAAATGGGGCTTATGAGCTCATTGATTATGAAGGAGTTCCGTTGGTGCAGCCTAGGAATGGGCTGTACCTTAAAAAGTACTACGCTTGAGTTATTTTTAGTGTGGTGTGTGTACATAGGTGTGTATAATCATTTGTGTGCATGTGTGGTGTGACGTGCGTTGTAAGCGTATTTCTGCTAATTGGGTCCTAATTGTGCAGATTTCTATTACTCATTCTGTCGGTTTCGTGGATGGTGCCTCCCGCAGTACCAGGAATTTTTCCTCGGCAGCCTGGGTAATCTATGATCCTGCTGGTGAGTTGGTTAATTTGCAAGGTGTGTGTCTAGGGCCTACCACAAATAATGTTGCGGAGTATAGTGATGTTTTAGAATTATTAACCGAGGCTGTTAACCTCGGTATTCATGCATTACTTGTGTATCTGGACTCACAACTTGTAGTATTACAACTTAACAGTCATTATTCAGTAAGAAACCCATCCATTTTACGTCTGTATCTATGTATTCGTCTACGGGAAAGGATTTTTGACTATATCACATATCAACACATACCCAGACATATGAATACATTAACAGATGTAGTAGCTAATATGGTTCTAGATAGACATTTGCGCAACTTGTAAAAAACATCATCACATGTAAAGATCCATCCAGAAATAGATATGGGTGTCAAAATTTTTGCATAGTGTGCATCACATAAGTCAAAAAATATACATGTTCATCTTAATACAGCCGGAGACAAAATGTCTCTCAAAAAATATGCATGAAAAAGCCCTAGATGTATAATATGCATGGTGCTCGTGGTAACATGTCACCGTGTGCACCAAGCGTCTCATAAGTTGGTGGAGGTGACTAGGCACCCCCACCATGTGTCTCTGATATGCCATCGGAACATCTGCTAGCCGGGAATAGTCTGGAATCCCCCAGGCAATGCCCTCAAGGTTTTGGATCAACTCTCCTCCTTCGGCACCCTTTGCTTGATGGTTATGAGAGAGAGGAGTTCTCCGTGCAATAGGCGACATGCCGACAGGTCTCTCTAGGCCAACATCTGCATATACATAAAACTTTTGTTAGAACGGACATGTATTAAAAAAAATCACAAATACATAAAAATCAAAAAAGAAAGTCATACCCAGATCCTCATCCCAGTCATCCCCCTCCGGGAGCAGAAGATGTGGGTCTCCAGTGAAATCAGTCTCAGCATAGGGCCAATCCTCAACCACGATCATTTGACGCCATAACCACCCAAAGAACTGAGGAATATAGGACATCTGTTGGCCCCCTCCTGACCTGGGAATAAGTGCTGCCCAGCGAGCCATCCTCAGCTCCCTCGGTATCTGCTCAGAAACTATTGCCCCTTGGCCTTGAAAAATGGGTAGTCGTTCCAAGATGAACGACACAAAAATGGAACCGTATCCAAACTGCTTTAGTTTGGCCTTCTTACACTTTGTTAGCTACCTTTTGATGTTGGTTGTCACTGCAGTAACCCAATTGAACAATGTTGGATTCATGCACTCAGAGTCTAGTAGGAGTTAGGCCTTGGTTGCCTCATGCAGTGCTTGCGATCCCGCAGCCTACGTAATGGTGTGAAGCACTACTCTAAGTGATAGATCGTGGATGGTGTGGATATCCACTTTCCCGCTTCCCAATCCTGTTCGTGCCCCTATGCACACTCTCGCCATTACCTGTTCCATCTTCTCTCTATAAGGCCTACTACCTGTCAAAATGGGCACTGGGCCTCTACGCGACAGCCCGATTATGAAATACACATCAGAGACCTCGAGTTCTAGCACTTGGTCCCGAAGTTTAAACACTTCTTCGTTTTCATCCCATATGCTGACCAAGTACTGTTTAAACTTATAATGCTCAGGCTAAGCTCATAAATATGGCATGAGGAAGAATTATTAAGACCGCAGTCTCGGAGTGCATTCATGCAGGCTTCGTTTTCCATAGCCATTTCATCTTCTTCCCCATGTTCCCTCTCCTTCCATTTGATAACCATTATGCTTGAATATCTGCATCAATATGATCAAAAAACCCTTGTTAGATCTCTGTTATACTTGAAAATCCATATGGATGGCTCACTCTTTAGAAATCTATAGTGGAAAACCACGTTGCGCCATTGGCGTGACCCCTTTGTGAGTAAAATTCCATTGGTGCGGGTCCGTGCCCGATACCCATGCCAATGGTGGAGCCCTAAAGTTTTAAAAGGTCTACTCCAGAGATCGAATGTGCAATGGAAACTCATAAACAATGGATCAAAATAGAGCTTAGGGGAGCGTCTCTTACCTAAAACAAACGAGGATTTGAATGGTGTCCTGGATCAGTCGCAATCATCGTAGGAAGTTCACACACAAAAAGACCACTGTTGCTCTCCAATAAGGTAAAAAGTAAAAGTAATTTTTTTTTTACCATTTGTGGCATATTTATAACTTTTGAAGTCAAAATTAGGTTTTAAAAGTCATTTTTCTCAATATTTTAATATATTTTGTCGAAAAATGGATTTTACACTTACCTTTATGTGCAGCGATAGGTTTTTACGTGACTTGAACGGTGATACGAGCTGTATTTTATACTTTTTCAGAATCGGTAAAAACACAAAAAAAGTCATTTTGGAGTCATCTTTCAGCTCTTTTCTAACTCTCTAAACATGAAAATATTGCTGAGTCCCTTGTCGTTTCGATCTCGTTAAAGTGGCCACGAAACGACATCTACCCAGTATACGTTTACCCCTTTTTCGGGCTGGGATAGATTATTTATGAAAAAGGAATACCCTAGCCTATCGCGACTAGGAGGTTTTCTCAGATATATTTGTCTACCTTTTCGGATCTGAGGAACTATTTACGAAAAGGGACCATTGGAGTTTACTTTTCTGATGTCTTTTCAAACTCTCTAAACATGAAAAGATGCCAAGTTCTTCCTTTGTTAGACTCATTAAACCCTAATGACATTGGATTTGATCATAATGACAATATTCGAGTTTCTCCTTCCTAGGGCTCGTTAAATGTACTAGGATGGATTCGTGTGAAGGACAGACTTATATTACAAGCATATGCTATCCCCTTCAAGCTTGTTTTCAAAAATAATTGGGGTACTCGCCAGAAATGGTGGGGGAAAATGGAACCAAAATCATTGTTGTGTCGGCAGTATGTCACTCTTGAACATGGCACTTTTTTACATTCATGTAGGGTTGAGGACATCTCATCTTGTTTTCCACTTGCCTCTGTGGGTTTGGGTAATCCCTTTTGACCTCTCATCTTGTCTTTGCCTCGTCATCATGACCTATGATCTGTTGATGTCAAATACTGCCAAACTCATTGTCGTGCCGCCATATGTTCAAGAGAAGTTGACCTCTGCAAAATTCCAACCTTCCTATGATTCTCATCTGATCATGATTCACAAAGACGTTAAGTTCCTTTGTCTCGTGTCGATGATGTGGAAAACAATATGGCCTACCTTCGATCAAGGTCACTTCCTGTCGACTTCAGCTCATTATCCAGGAAGTTGATCTAGAGACTCCCTTCTGGTACCTTGGAGCCTGCATGCCTCAATGGCAGGTTCTTCGCATTCAACATGAGCTTTTCATTATTGGCCTTCAGTCGAGTGATTCTACGGGTGTTCTATGCTAGCTCACTGATTCACATGCTGTGGATTGTACCTGCAGTACCTTGAGGACCATTATCATTAATGGTGGTTCATCTCACGTATGTTAACAGCTTCCATCATTAGCTGGTAATCAGATGATGTTCTTTCATGTACGAATTCAGCTCATTTATTCGCATGCTTGAACTTGTAGTTTGTTCGGGTCGAGATGGAGCGCAAGACCCTGGATTTTGTCTGTTAGAATCCAGGCTGCGATTTTGTGAATTATTATGATTAGTTACATGACTCACTGATTGGATGGTTGCGACCATACCTGAGTCTATTTAGTGATCCTTACTGGATGGTTGTGTCCATGCCTTGGATCTGGATTATTGTATACTTTGTTACGAATGGCTGCGCCCATACCACATATATCATGTATTTGAGATATCAGTTGTACTTCTCCACGTAGGTTTTTCGACAGTGGTGTTTTTAGTTGGACACGTTCTCGTAAAGCATTTCACCCCTCTCTCTCTTTCGGGCCTGACGCTTTAGGAGGCATCTATTACATAGCAATTTTTCACCGTCCCTGCAATCCCCCATCCCGCACATTGGAGGGCTTATTTCGTGACCTATGAGTAGTGACATAACCTAAAAACACTTTCATGGCATTCCCCTGAACATGTACTTTCATTCCCCTGAAGACAATTCCTTTTGAAAAACCCTAAAAATAGCCTTTTTTGCATTGGCATGGTCAGCCAGTTCAGTAATCGCGCCAATGGAAGAAATCCTCTAAAGAGGGCACGCCAATTGGTGCTCTGTCCCAGAGTGGCACCTGTGCCAGGCTTAATAAAGAGTGTTTTTAAAAAATAAATGGCGGAATATTGACTCCAACTAATTCCTAAACTAGTCTCTAAATTGAGTTAGGAGGTTTGGCTCCAGATCTCCATGTAGAAGAAGTAGTTTTCCACCTCTCATGGAAGCTTCCTTGAGGATAGGGCCAATCCCATGATTGTAGGGATCCCAACTCCCCTTCCACCATCTATATAAGCTTGCCATTTTCCTTTGCAAGCTAATCTCCAAGAGCCTTGATAGCCTAAAGAATGCCGCAATAGTCCTCATAGAGCCAAATCAGTAGCAAGGAGATTGACGATCGAAGAGAGAGGCTTTTCCCCATTCCTGACAAGCTTTACTGAGACGTATTCCACTAACGACCCGTCGAAGGAGGATTCAGCGTCAGAGCCAGGTTGTATTTTCCTTTGTATGAATTAATGATAAGCAACTTTTTTTATGGTTCCACTCGTATTGTTCATTATGATCATGAGTTGTGTCTTCTCTGACTGATACATAATTCCATATATTGGATTTTACGCTTGTGTTTGTCATCTTTCTTGCATGTGCAGGTTTTTGATCGCGGCGAGCGTGAGGATTGTGATCTTTCGAAGCAAGGGAACAGGAGCGCTACCTTCTCTACAAACAACAGCATTGGATTCGAGGTAAGCCTTCTTCACAATTTGGTTTATTGCAATTAGGGACTTGCGCCATAGTGTGTTACGATTGTTGCTAGACCCGATCTAGGTTAGTAGGGATCGCCTCTGTCTGCAGAGGGGATTTACCTCTACAACAGTAGCCTATCAGCTTGCATTGCCTAACAATATATTGGTGAGCAATGTGTCATGTGTCACTACTGAAAATATACATACACGACCCCAAGCATGTGATACACTAGTATAATTTACATGTAAGTTATGTTTGTGCTATAATTTTTATAATTATGGATTTTAAATCAACTAATGTAAAACTTTATATGTCTACTGGTAGAATCAAATGACGAAATTTTGATAGAATCACATCCCATTCTTGATGAGAGAGAAATAATTCTCCATACACGAGTCATCCCCCAAGTTAAAGTGCAATGGAAGCACTTTAGCCTGGAGGAGGCCATTTGGGAGGATGATAACTCCATACGAGAAGTCTACCCTAAATTTTTTGTTGGAATCGATAATATGTAACACCCTGTTTCATTTTTACATGATGTTTAAAAACAATTTTTGATTTTATTAAGTAAAGATACGTTTGAATTGGTTAGTGAAAAGAAAATTGAATTTTAATTATGAATAAATTTATATTGAGAAAAAGATTAAAATGAAAGGTAAAAAGAATTCCAAGACCCAAAGTGAAGAGGGAGAGGTAATTACTTCTCATAGTTTCCCTTTTTCCCAAAGAGGATAAAAATAAATCATGGGAGAAAGAAGGGGGTTCTGTTAAAAAAGAAGAAGAATGGTTAAAAACCACAAGGTGGAAAGGAGTTGTCAAGAGCTAGTCTAGAACTAGTTGAGCTCTAAAACGTGACAGGAGATTAGACTGAACTATGGTCGTGAGGTTTAAATCCTGGGAATTATTGCTCACTAAAGGACTCTAGTGTGGAGCTTTGGGGGATCAAAGGATGTAATAGCCTCTCTCAAGGTTGGGAGGAACCTTTAGTTAAGCCAAGGAAAATCTAAGATAAGTATATAATTCTTATGTTTGTAGATGTTAAACTACAATGAAAATCTTTTATTTTTCCTGAATAAATAGTTATTACTGAAGAGTGGTTTGGAGTAAGAAGCTAGATAAAGTATACAATTTATCATAGGAAAAGAAATAACATTTGTCTATTTTTTATTAGAACTCCTTTCTAGAAAAATATTGGTTACATAACCTGAAAATTACATCTCAAGGAATAGTAGCAGTTTCTAGTATTTTATAACAATAATAACTGTCTAGAAAAGTGAAATTAGGACATCCATATATTCTTTGTGAGTTATATTTCATAATGAAAAGATAGTGAAATAGTAACTAAAAACATACAGTATATAAAGACGATAGAATCCATTAAATTACTGTAAAACCTGTAAGAATACTATAACCATTTACCGAGCTCAGGATTACAACTTTCTCAGAGGTTTAGACCTGTGACAGGCTTGGTCCTCAAGCTGTTGAGGTTCCAAGCTTAAAGATAACAGAAAAAATTATGCCAAGAAAAGGCAGATCCATAAATACAGAAAAGATAATGCTGAATATAACATAGTCACAAATAATATCAGTGATAAGTTATGGTGGTAACATAAAGATAAACCAATTATATCCGTAAGCAATACCCTCTCACTTGAATGAGAGGTTCGTATATAAACCATAAGTTATAAATGTTGTGCAGGAGTAAATTGACTGAAACAAAACTCTAGTTAATGAGTTTGCAAGACTCATACATAATTTACGACGTAGAAATTAATTGAAATTCCATATGAAACAAAAGCCCCAAGGATTATAAACCCTTCAATTGTTTCATGATTAAATATAAACTATACAAATTATGTTAAGACACAATAAGTATATTTTCACAAGGCAGGAGGAATCACCAGCAAATGAGATGACCCAGTTAGCGTCTTAACAATGTAAACTTGTACATGCAATAGTAACGGCAACTCAAAGACCAAACCCCCGGGCCGAATTTTACCTGAAAGAGAATGATGAAAGCTAGAAACCAAGGGTGATAACATACGTGGCAGTATGAAGACAGTATGGACCGTGGAAGGAAGTGCAATGAACAACGATACCTCGGGGTGCAGAGGTGCCTTGTATATCAAGGAAAAGAGAAAAAAGAACATTAGTGCTAATCAAAGTCTCAACTTAAAATAATATAATACGAAATTAAAGAATTAAAGAAAACAACAGAGACTTGAAAAATATGGCGAACCTCAACTTGAAACTTATATTTTGGGAAGAGGAATTTTTCCATGAACACTAAGAAAGGAGCTTGAAGAATATCGCAAACGTGGAAGCGAAATTCAGTAATCTTGTTGCGAGCAAATAAGTAAATATAGGAATTATTTAAGAAGGGAAAACAATCATTAAAATTTTTAGTTAAATACCCAAAACAATTTCCTTCGAGAACTTACCCTCGAGTATTGGACGATGGTTGTTGAGCGGAGCAGAGAAAAGGTAGTAGAACTCACCACAATAGAACAAACCCATAAACGCCTCCGGCAAGAAACCCTCTCCATCGCCAAGAAACCCATAAATACGTGATGGTGTATAGCTGGCAATACTTGGAAGTAAAACCCCCAATGAGATAAGCAATCAATTCAAGCCAAACCCTTTGATTATTAAACCTTTCATCAAATCTACTGTATGTACTTGGTATGCGCTATGTAATTGCAATCAAAATAGTGGAGGTTAACATAATTACTTTCGATAGGGAATGGAATATATAATCCAAAGCTTAAAATTTATGCTCATATCTTTCAGCGAGCCAAGGTGGCTACACAAACCAAGAAAATAGGGAGTGTATAGGTGGCTACACAAACCAAGAAAATAGGGAGTGTATACACTCCCTATTTTCTTGGTTTGTGTAGCCACCTTGGCTCGCTCAAAAGATATTAGCAAAAATATTAAATATATTATAAAGACTAGAATAGGACGAATACTTAATCCTTGACTATTGAGTTACGTAGATATATATAGGTGTTAACTCATGAAAGCATTATCAATATTAATACATTATTGTGTTTTAGCCTTCCCTTGACACCTTTAACCCCTTTTCTTCTCCAGAATGCAATCAATACTCTTTCAATTAGAATTAGGTCATGAAAATATTTATAGATAGAAGCATTATAGATAAAGCACAATATAAGTAGGGTGTGTTTAGCCGATTGGCCAAGTTAAGTGTGGTTTAGAATTAGTATCATTTCTGTCATTTCTTTTCATAATTTTAATTTAGTTTCCTTTTTGTCATTTCCTTTGTGCAATTTAGTTTAGATCATTAAAGTGTAACACACTTCACCAAGAAACCCTAGAAGTAGCACCCTTTCATAGAGTAGAATAGGATGCTATGAGTAGAATACATCTCCTCTGTATGTAGCACTATCACCTCCAAGTTTGTACGAACCCCGGGTTGATAAAGTAAAGTAGGGTAGCCCTCATAGTTGCAGCAGTCTTGGTGCAATACCAAGGCTCACAAGTGAGGATTATCAAAATTTTGTTGGGTCACAAGGACCTCCAATAGTTCCACCACTATTGAATGAATTATCACTTTAGAGATATGTCACTTGGAATGGAAACTTTGAAGGATTTAATAGTTCACATCAAACTATTGCTTATGATTAAAGACAATTGAATTACATTTTGTTTACTAATTTTTATCTTAAATGATTTTAATGTATTCCTTATAGCTTTTGCAACATCTAGTACAATTGCTAATATATTTTCTTGTTTAAAATAGATTTTTAACTACATATATGAGTTCAACATGTAAAAAACTGATAGAAAATTTAGATTGTGTTGAATTTACAACTCAAACTTATTGTGATTTAAAAAAACTATAAAAATTTTCAAAAAATAAAACACATAAACTACAATTACATTTTTATTTTTATATTTGATACATTTTCTCATTAATTTTATGCAAAATTTAATTAAAAATTATTAAAATTAAAAATTTTAATAATACAACCTCACTTAAAACAACAAAACCTAATATCTCAATATTAATTCCAAAAATGAAAACAAAACACGTTACACCGTAACCTACTAATAATTTTTTATTTAAAGAACATTAATATAATATAAATTCACTTTTCATCAAAATGAAAAATTGATAAACAAAAATTGAATATTACATTAAAAATTTTGAATTTTAAAAATAAATTACTTATATATATTATTTGTTATTAAAATTTAAAAAAAATATTCTACTTTACTTTTAAAAAAGAACCTGGTAACCAATATGCATTTCAGACCAATTCATACTAAACAGGTATAAAAAGATTTTGGTTTAAAAAATTAACCAGGTAAAACCAACATGCATCTCCTAAAGCAATATATCAATAATTTGAGATGTTTCAAATAATAATAATATAATATTTTTTACAAATTAATTTTTATATACATTATGTTAGTTTTTTTTAAAGGAAATATAATAATATACAAATAAATAAAATTTTAACATTATTGATCTAGTACAATTATAGTTTTTTGGGTATATTTTTTTTTCTTTCTTTTATTATAAAAATAAATTTTTGAAAAGTTAATTTTTTTATTAACTTTTAAATTTATTTTTTTCATTATAACAATACAATTTTAAAGAGTTAATATTTTTAAAGTTTTATAGACAATATTGATTTGTAAAAACTCTTTCGGTAATAATCACATGCAAAATAACATTGTGGACGCCTTTTGAACCAACGCCTCGACAATGTTATTTTGCATGTGATTATTACCAAAAGAGTTTTTACAATTTTATAGGGATCACAATGTTATTTTGCATGTGATTATTACCAAAAGAGTTTTTACAATTTTATAGGGATCACAGAAGGGTAGATTCTAAAAATCAAACAATATTGATCTTAATCATAGCAATATAATTTTAAAGAATTAATATCTTTAAAGTCCTATAAACAATATTGATCTTAATGAAAATTAATTATTATCATCATCATCATTTAATATTAAAATACATTATTTTAATAAAAAATAATATTTAAAAAATATTTGTTTTTAATAAAATTAAATAATAAATTGATAAATATAATTTAAATTAATAAAAATTATTGATATTATGAAATAAATTATATTACATAATTATTTATAATTAAAATAAATGATTTTACTGAAAATAATATAAAAAAAATAAAATATATTTTAAAATAAAATAATATAATTTAAATAATATAGTAACTTTGCTATGATAAAAATAATGGTTATAGTATGCCCAGGTCTTCAAAGCTTTCCTCAAAGCGGAGAAAGGTCCTTAAAAATAAAATAAAAAGAACTTATTGAATGGTATGGTAAGCACGCTCTTCCGTTCATCGTGAGAGGATAACAACAGGATCGCCAAACCTTAAAAAGCATAAGGTATCCTCTTATTTCAAGCCCCTTAATACAATTCGTAGTTCTCTAAAATCGGTTAAAGATCCGATTGACCCCAGGGATGGAAAAGGTGTCTACATCATTCCCTGTTCCTGTGGGACTCCTTACATTGGTGAGACGGGTCGGTCTATTAATCAAAGGATCTGTGAGCATGCTGCCGATATCAAGCATAGAAGATCTCGCTCGTCCGCCTTAGCTGAGCATGCAGAAAAGACTAACCATCATATTTGCATAGAAGATGCTAAGGTCATTGCTAGAATCGACCATTTCCATCATCGTAAGTTGAGAGAGGCTATTGAAATTGAAAAAAGGCCCGTTAATCTCAATAGAGATGACGGTTGGAATATCAGCAGATGCTGGATTCCTGCCTTATATTCTTGATTATTATTATTATTATTATATATGTATTTATTTATTTTTATTTTATTTTATGTAGTTATTTTTACTTTATTTATTTGATTATTTTTATTTAAAATATATATATATATATATATATATATATATAAAATAATAATAATAATCATAATAAATAAAATAAAAATAAATAAAAATAAATAACAATAATAATAATAATATTAATTAATTAATTAAAATAAAATAAAATATTTTTATTTATTCTTATTATTTATTAATTTATACTTTATTTTTGTTTTCATTTATTTATTAATTTTTATTTCTTATGTTTTTGGTTATTTTTATTTTTATTATTTATTTATTTTTTAAATTTATTTATTTGTTTTTTAGACTCTATGTTTGACTATTTGATAGATGGTTTGTTATAATTAAATTATATGAATAAAAAATTAATTATATTTATTAATTAATAATAATAATTAATTATTATATAATTTAATCAAAATTTACAAAAATTTACATATATACACCACGATTTGTTAAATTACTTACCATTATATTAATTAATTGGTTAATTAGTTGTATAAATATATTAAAGGTTTTATAAATAAATAAAATAATAAAATTAAATAAAATAATTAAATTTAATTAATTAATTAAATAAACAATGGAATATTTACTTTTTCAATAAATAAATCAGCTTCTCATATCCTAACTAGCTAGTTAAGTCACTTCTACATCTATATACTTAATGTATGACCTACCCTCACATAGTCCCCATGATGAACCATGACTGCTGGTTCGAAACGTCATTAATTCATGTTCTTTGCATGATTATTACCGAATACTTACCAATGATAAAAATAAATTAATCCTATGTATTATTTATCAATAGAATAAATCATTTTAGAAGAAAATAATATTAGAAAATAAAATCAAAAGTGTCCGTGATAAATAAAGTCAATTGTATCATGGCCGAGGGCTTATAACTCCAATTTTTTTTAAGAAAAAAACCTCCATGTAACAATCCGTTGTATTGACCGTTTAAAATTAAATAAAATTATTTAATTAGAAAAACTAATAAAAGATGTACTCCATAAAATATAACAACCTCGATTACGTTTTATTTATGGAAGAATGTTCACATTGAAACTTAAAAAAAAAAACTAAAACTGTTAATAAGTTTTATTTATGAAAAACGTTCACATTATTGCAGTGCACTATTATACTATCAACTCTTAATGAAAAAAGGTTCACATTGATTTTTTTTAATCGTTAAAAGATATTGTTGTTTCTGGCGATGCACTATAAAAAGTCTGAGAATTTCTCAATATCGCTATCGGTGTTTGAGGAAACAGCCCATCTTTTTTGAATTCTTTCTTCTTCGAAGATATTAGCAGACCCTAGCTATTAAGGGCTTCATTTGTCGTTAAATCTGTGCTTTCATTGTTCGAATATATTAAGGGTTTCATTTGTCTTTAAAATCTGTAGAACTGCTTTCTAGGGTTAAGGGTTACTCTGTGACTGTGGAGGATTAAGCAGTGATGGAAATTGAAAGAGTGACTAGTGAATCCCCAGGCTGCTCTTTCCTGCCAAAGGAACTGCAAGAGAAGATATTGGCATGGATGCCATTTGAATGTGTCTGTAAATGTAGGAGAGTGTGCAGCCAATGGAATGCCCTCTTTTCATGCAGTAAATTTATATCTACTCAATGGGCTGAGTCACTGCCAAACCAGAACCCATTACTGGTTCTGATTCCCATAGAGGTTCGAGATCATTGTGTGGCTTATTGTTTTTACACACAAACATGGAAGAAGTGCACCTCCTCACTTTTCTTCCTACAAGAAAAGCCTTTAATTAATCGTATAACTTGCCAGGGATCAGCTAGAGGTCTCTTGTTGGTCAAGTTGGAAAAATTTGTGGACGAGTCAATATCTGGCAGTCTTGCTGTCTGCAATCCCCTCACCCAAAAGTTCTTTTACCTTCCTGCCATGTCGTCCATACGAACCGTCATGGCCATCGGCATTGGCAGAGGAGACGAGAACACACATAAAGTAATGGCAGTGGGCAAATCAGGTCAAAATAATGAATACCCAATAGTGGAAATCTACGATGTTTTGGAAAAGTCATGGAAAATTGGGGGCCATCTACCAAAAAATCTGAAGGCAGTCTACCCTCGTAATATCGTTTGCAGTGAGGGTTTCTTCTATTGTATCACAAAAGGGACGGCAGAGCAAAAGGACGTTATGGGTTTCAACATCCAAGATGGTACTTTCATTTTTGTGCCATTGCCTAATGTGCCTGGTGCTGAAATATTGCCTTACCTGATTGCATGTGGGTCCCGGATTCTTGTAGCAGGGATCATATACTCATATATTATAACTGAACAGAAAGTGATTATCTGGGAGCTTCAGAAAATGGGTGCGGCTTTAGGTTTAAATTCCCCTCCTGCGTCTTCCTCCTTATCGTGGAAGGAGATCACAAGGATACCACCATCCATGTGGGAGGGTCTTTGGAAGATTATCCCTCCCGCTTGGCCTAAGATTACAGGAGTGGGGGATTATGTCTGCTTCAGAGTAAGGAATAAGGTGATTGCTTACAGTTTAAGTAAAAGGTCACGGACTTGGCTTCTGGAGTGTCCCTTTCATGGTAACTTTGGTAGTATATGAGCCCTGCTACAAGAATCCGCGACCCACAAGCAAGCAGATGTGGCGATATTTCAGCATCGGGCAATGGCACAAAAATGAAAGTACCATCTAGAATTCTGAAACCCATAACGTGCGTCTGCTCATCAGCCTCTTTTGCGATACAATAACAGAAACCCTCGCTGAATACGACATTACGTAGGTAGATTACATTCAAATTTCGTGGCAGATTCCCAACAATAGTCCATGTCTTTTCGAAGGAATCGTACATTTCCACTATCTGGTCTTCGTGATTTCAACCTATCGCCATCACTATATGCCTATTCTCTTCTCCTGCCGCAATGCCGATGGCCATGACCGTTTCTATGGACGACATAGCGATAACGGAAGGCAAAAGAACCTCGAGCTGGAGGATTTGCAGATCGAAGTCGGAATTAATTTCAAGCCGCCGTAAAAAAGTAGCAAAGAGACAGTTGAAGACAGAAAGACATTCAATGTGTCCACAACAGTTGAGACTAGAGCGGAGACCATGCCATGTACCAACTCCGCCGGGTCGATGAAGTGCCAGGCCGGAGGAACGAACCCCAGAGGTGCTGGATTGCCATCGCTAGCCGGCCAATATTAAATGCGTTATTACAAATGGTTGCGGGGTTTAATAATTTTCCCATCGCACATGTTTTTAAATCAATGGTTGGTTTAATGTTTTAAAGTTATTTGTTTTATTTTTAATATATGCAATACATATATATTAAAAGGCCCGTAAGGTGAATATATTATTGTAATACACAGTATGTAATTTTTATTACACTACCTATGGAACACAAAGGAAAAGACAATGAATTGTTTACATTACAATGCAAGCTTTATGTAAACACAGCATATGAAGAAATTTGACAAACAATGTCACCAAGCCAAATCTATCATCAATGCATTTTCAAAATTATGGCCGGCATAATAATGTTGCCAAATGAATTTTTGCTTGGATTAGCCAATGAATGACATTAAATTCAATCTGAGATATTTTTGTTAATATACAGAACAGAGTCATGTTTTTATATATTATGTTTTTATGCACAGCAGAGTGCGTTTGAAAAAGACAGAGAGTGTTTTAGGAAAAACAGAGTATACACAGCAGTGTATGTTGTTTTAGAAAGACAGAGTATTTTTTCAGGTGGAGACAAACAGAACGTATGGTGTCTGACATTGTGTTCCGTATAATGCCTCAAAAATGTAATCCTTTCCGAGTTGAGGAAGAATTTGTACCAAGTTTTTTTTATGGAATATAATTTTTTTTATGTGAAAACTCTGTCACTGTGGATGCAATTTTGAATATTTCTCTGTGTTAAGGAAGGGACTTTTATTATTTTTGGAATTTTGAAACATTCCAACATGGTATCAGAGCTAGTCCAAGCTATTTGAAGGTGAAATAAGCTGAAGGAAAGGAATTCTTTGTTGCAGCAGCTTCTCCTGCAGTGTGAAGACTCAGACAAGAAGAATCCAAAGGTATTTCTCTATATAGTTTTGTGTTACTGTTGCAGTACAGTTAGTTAATTTTAAACACACAGTCAAGTGTTTTTTGAATCATAGTTAAGAGTGCAGAATGGCTAGAGCCAGCACTGGTATGGGTATGGGAAATATCCATCTCCCAATGTTTAATGGGAAAAATTATGACTACTGGTCAATAACTATGAGAGAATTATTTGTCTCCCAAGACTTATGGGAATTTGTTGAGGATGGCTTTGAAGAGCCAGCAGATGAACTTGAGTTTAATATGTTAACTCAGGCAGAAAGAGAGATTCTGAAGAGAAATAAGAAGAAAGATGCCAAGGCTCTTTTCTTCTTGTATCAAGCAGTGCATGAGAGTGTGTTTCCGAGGATAGCAACAGCTAAGAGATCCAAAGAAGCATGGGAAACTCTCAAGACAGCTTATCAGGGTATGGAGAAAGTGAAGACAGCAAAACTTCAGTTGCTGAGGAGAGACTTTGAGACTCTCTGTATGAAAGAGTCAGACACTATTGACTCATTCTTCACTCATGTGATTGGCATGGTCACACAAATAAGATCACATGGAGAAACTCTTGAAGACAAGAGGATTGTTGAAAAACTCTTGAAAAGTTTACCCTCAAGATTTGATGTGATTGTCACCACCATAGAGGAGACTAAGGATCTCACAAAGTTTTCAGTGGATGAACTTCATGCATCACTGATGACCCATGAATAGAGATTGGGTAGGAGTGAAAAGTCATCTCTAGAACATGCTTTTAAGACCCAGATGTCTTTCGAAAGAGGAAGAGGGCAAGGAAAAGGAAGAGGAAAAGGCAGAAGCCAAAACAGAGGTGGAAGGAACATTCCAGCAAATGCTCAAGGAAGGGGCAGCAATCCAAATCAGCGTCAAGGCCAAGGCAGCAGCCAGCAGAGTGGTCAGCAAAATGATCAAGGACAAAGGTATGATAAATCCAATGTCCAATGTTACAATTGTAAGAAATATGGTCATTATGCTAATGAATGTAGAACGAAGAAGCAAGATATGAGAAGTAGAACTAGTGCAAATTTCACTAGAGAAAATAGCAGCCAAAATAATTTGTTTTTAGCTTGTAATATGGCTGAAGAAAAGAATGAGGATTTATGGTTTCTAGACTCCGGTTGTAGTAACCATATGACAGGAAACTTAGCAATGTTTTCTATGTTAGATGAGAGTGTGCAGTCACAAGTCACACTAGGAACTGATAGAAAAGTTTCTGTTATGGGAAAAGGAGATGTAAATGTTTTAACAAGATTAGGTGCAAAGAAATCCATAGCAGATGTTTATTATGTTCTAGGAATGAAGTGTAACCTCTTAAGTATTGGACAACTTGTTCATAAGGGGTATAATGTTTTCTTTGATAATGATGTTTGTACCATCATGGATAAACCACCCAGCAAACAGTGTATTGCTGAAGTGAAGATGACAAGGAACAGGATGTTCCCTCTCAGAATGAGAGCAGATTTGAAGAATGGTGAAGAGAAAGCAGCAGTTGCACAAGAGACTTTCCAAAGCGAACCAAAAGATGATAATTGGTTATGGCACTTGAGATTCGGTCATCTCAACTTTGGAGGTCTTAATCTGTTGAAAAGAAAAGAAATGGTAAGTGTTTTACCATTGATAGAGAAACCGGACAGCCTTTGTGAAGGTTGTATTCTTGGGAAACAACAAAGAGAAAGTTTTCCTTCCGGGAAAATCATAAGGGCAAAAGCACCCTTAGAGATTGTCCACTCAGATGTGTGTGGACTGATGCAAACTCCATCACTTGCTAACAGCCACTATATCTTAACATTCATAGATGATTTTACAAGAAAAACTTGGGTTTACTTTTTGAAAAATAAAAGTGAAGTGTTTGAAAAATTTTGCAATTTCAAAGCACTTGTTGAGAAACAAAGTGGGCTGCATATCAAAGTCTTAAGGACTGATAGAGGAGGTGAGTATATATCTAAAGATTTTCTATGTTTTTGTAGAGAAAATGGTATTCAAAAGCAGTTTACAACTAGATATACTCCGCAGCAAAATGGAGTAGCCGAAAGGAAGAACCGAACCATAATGGACATGGCGAGGAGTATGTTAAAGGCAAAGCATTTGCCTAATGATTATTGGGCTGAAGCTGTACATTGTGCAGCGTATATTTTGAATAGGTGCCCTACAAAAGCAGTTATGAACAAAGTGCCAGAAGAGGCATGGAGTGGCGCAAAGCAAAGTGTCACACACATGAAGGTTTTTGGATGTGTAGCTTATGCACACATTCCGGATCAGCTAAGAAAGAAGTTGGACAGCAAGGGGGAGAAATGTATTTTCATTGGATACATTGAGGAATCCAAGGCATATAGGTTATATAACCCATCCAGCAAGAAGTTTCTTGTGAGCAGGGACGTACAGTTCATTGAAGAGGAAGCTTGGGATGGAAGCATAGAGAAAACAGTGAATGTTAAACACTGTTTATCTCATGATGAGAATGATGATGAGTTGGCCGAAATACATCCCCAAACAACAACACCAACAAGAGAGCAGCAAAGCACACCCTTGAGGAGAAATGACAGTGCTTCTCCAAGCACACCACAAGGAGGAAATTCAAGTGCTTCTTCAAGCACTTGTACACCTACTGAAAGAGGTAAGAAATTCAGAAGTTTGAAAGACATTTATGAACAAGATATAGCTAATGAAGGTATCAATTCTTTGTTTTCTTTATATTGTCATGTTGATGATCCTGTTCATTAACAATGTTACCGATGAAATAGGTAACCTGACCTCAAAACGGATGAGGAAATAAATGTCATAGAAAGAAACAAGACTTGGGATTTGGTTGAACTCCCAAAAGGTAAAGATGTCATTGGTGTTAAATGGGTCTACAAGACCAAGAGTAATGCTGAAGGAAAAATAGAGAGACACAAGGCAAGACTTGTTGTCAAAGGCTATAAGCAGAAGCATGGAATAGATTATGAGGAAACTTTCACACCGATTGCTAGAATGGAAACCGTGAGAGCAGTGTTGTCCATAGCAGCACAAAACAAGTGGAAAGTCTACCAAATGGATGTGAAGTCAGCATTTTTGAATGGAGTGCTAATGGAAGAGGTTTACATTGAAAAACCTCTCGGTTATGAAAAGAAAGGCCAAGAGCACAAAGTATGCAAGTTGAAGAAAGCTCTTTATGGGCTGAAGCAAGCGCTAAGAGCGTGGTACAGTAGGATAGATTCATATCTACTGGAAAATGGTTTTGAAAAGTGTGAGGGAGAACCCACCCTCTACATCAAAGAAAAAGATGGTAAAATATTGATTATAGTCTTGTATGTTGATGATGTTATTTTTACAGGTAATGATGATTATCTTATTGAACATTTTAAAACAGTCATGAAAGAAGAATTTGAAATGACTGATATGGGTTTGTTAAGATACTTCTTGGGAATAGAAGTAGAACAAGATGAAAGTGGGATTTTCATCTCACAGGCAAAGTATGTTAATGAGGTACTTGAAATATTTAACATGCATGAATGCAAAGCAGCAATCACTCCCACAGTGATGGGATTAAAACTCAACAGAGAGGTCAGCAGCAAGGATTTTGATCCTAGTTTATACAAGACCATAGTTGGCAGCCTTATGTATTTGACTGCAACTAGGCTGGACATAATGCATGTTGTTAGTTTGATTTCTAGGTTCATGGAAAAGCCAAAGGATGCACATTGGTAAGCAGCAAAAAGAATTTTGAGGTATGTTAAAGGTACTAAAAGGTTTGATATTTTTTATACTACTTCAGAATGTTCAGATTTAGTTGGATACACAGACAATGATTGGGCTGGAAGTGTAGATGATCGGAAAAGCACTTCCGGTTATGTTTTTCACATGGGTTCAAGAGCCATTTCATGGGCTTCTAAGAAACAACCCATTGTAGCATTGTCTACAGCAGAAGCAGAATATGTGGCAGCTACAGCAGCAGCGTGTCAAGCGTTCTGATGTTGGAATATACTTCAACTGCCACCAAGTCGCAGGCGGCTGCATCGTCGCTCTCCAACGCAAAGGTTTAAACAGCGCACACAATATTATTCTTAAGTTCGATCAGTTACATCGGCCTCGGAATTTGGATTTTGACCTCAGCAAAATGGAGGTAGACCAGGATATTGGTACTGTATAGTGTATGTGAAGTAGTTCCTGATGCTGGAGGTGGGATTCCAACTGCCACCAAGTCGCAGGCGGCTGCATCGTCGTTCAACGCAGAGGTTTAAACAGCGCGTAAGTTGGTTCTTAGGTTCGATCAGTTACATCGGCCTTGGAATTTAGATTTTTGACTCAAAGCAAAATGGAGGTAGACCCCAGGATATTGGTACTGTATAGTGTATGAAAAGCAGTTCCCGAATGTGGTGAGAATTTCCAACTGCCACCAAGTCGCAGGCGCTGCATCGTCGCTCAACGCAGAGGTTTAAACAACGGGAGTTGAGACCAGCAAATCAACGGCTACGATTTAGTGCAGGGCCTCACCCCAATTGATGCGTACGGGCAAATGGCAGCCCCCGTAACCACCAGGAGAGGTGGCTCCGCCCACATGCTCCGCCCACGCGCCACCAATCTGCCACCACCATGAAGAATCTGCCAAACGATGCCAAAATTCAAATTTGTCATAAATTGTTTTTGCGGTGCTGACAGAATTTTAATGCCATAAATGAAAATTTTCAAGCGGTGATAATTTTTCAATTATGTCAATGAATGACATTAATTGTTTTTAGATATTTTTCTTATTTTTATATATATAAAACAGAATTGTAATTTTTTAGTTGTTGTTGTTGATATATAGAACAAAGACGTTCTATTTTTTATGTAAGCACAACAGTGCGTTTGTAAAAGACAGAGAGAGCAGAATTAAAATTTTACACAGCAGTGTAAGTTTTATTAAAAACACAGTGAGTTGTTTTTTTTGTAAAAACAGTAGTAGTGAATGAAAAAATTCACACAACAGTTTTTTTTAAGAGACAGAGAAAGTTTTTTTTGTTTTGGAACTGTGCTTAGAAGTAGTCCAGCAACAGTTGTGATCCCTCTGTGATTGAGGAAGAACTTGTAACATATTTTTTATGGAATAAAAATTTTGTTTTATAGAGTTGAAAACTCTGTTTTCTGAGATTGAATTTATTTCTCTGTGTTGTGGAGGGGAAGTTTTAATTTCTCCATTTTTAATTCTGGAATTTGCAATATTCCAACACATTCATGAGAATAAAATCGAAAATTCTGAATACCATTCCCTTTAAAAACTTCTAAAATTCTGATTACTATTCCGCTTCGTTTAATAATTCGGTAACTTTAAGTTACGGCATTTTTAATTAATAACAAAATTATATTAAAAGTAATAAAAATTAGTAATTTCCTAATAAAATGGGAGAGAATGTTTTACATTAATAAAATATTAAAATAGTAAAAATTAGTAATTTTCAAATAAAAATGTCAGAGATATTTTACATTAATAAAAAAAATGTGATAGAAATTTTATATTAAAAAAATAATATTTAAAAACAAGCACTTTCTTATTATAATAGTAAGAAGAATATGGTACTTAAAAAAATGTAAGAAGAATATTATAACAATAATGTTTTGTAAAGAAAAATAGTAATCATGGTTTCATATTTTAACACATTGTTTTGTAAAGAAGAATACTGAGTTTTATATTTAAAAGGTTGTAAAATTTTTTAAATTATATATATATTTTTTTAGTTTACAAGATTATTGTTGTGAAATTTGATTCGAGTTCATTTTTTAGATTATTATTGCGGAATTCGATTTGAAGATTTCATTTGATGTGGTTTATCACAATGATTAATCCACACATTTTTGTTGAATAAATTTAGAATTGATAAAAATAGTGATAGAGAAAGAAGCTTCATGGTATGTACACATCAATTGAAACTTATTATTAATATTTAATACTTTATTTTTTGCATTGGAATCCAGTTTTGAGTTTTTGTCTGACACTCGGTTTAAGTACCAATTATTTGTTATGTTATTTTTTTAAAAGAAACTAAGACATTTATTTCTTTGTTAGAAAAAATACTTAACAAACAGAAATTAATTTTGTTTTGAATTAAAGGTAAATAAAATTTAGTTATGGAAAGTGGTTCCATAAAAGAGGAAAAGTGAAAAAGACTGATGGTAAAAAGTATTCCAAGAACTGAGAATTGGTTGAACATAAACAATTTAGTTAGCAACCCCTTCCTTTGAGGATAAAGCTACATCCCAGTGAGGAAGAGGGGTTCTCATGGCTAAGAGAAGGAAAAGAGGAGAGAGTGTGAATTTCATGAGCTGGTGGTGACCAATGGAAATACTCTCAACAATCCTGAATTCCCTGGAAAGAATATTGGACTTGGGGTCCTGAGGTCTCTTCCAGATTCTCTGTTAACATACTTATCTCAGGTGTGGAGCACGGGGGGAGATGAGGACATAATCGCCTCTCTCACGGTAGGGAGGACATCATCAGTCAATATCAGATAAAGAAAATAGATAAGTGAATTTGTTGAGTCCTTCTATCGAGACAGAGGTGTATTTTTCTACAATTCCTAGGATATTTTAAGTTGCCTTTCAGTTAATATCTTTGTTATGGTTAATGTTTTCTAATGGTAATTTCTTATTGTTTACTTTCTATTCTGCTGAAGAAATTTTAGTTACATTTATATTTCTCTAAGAGCCGTAGTGTAAACTTTGAATACCTTTCTTTCCTGAAAAATGCATACTGTTATAGCTAAGTTTCTCGACTTATTGGTTGATACAATAATGATAAATTTTGGAGGTGAGGTGTGTAGTTCCTGTTCCTGAAGGTTGTGAACATAAAGTTAACATTTCTTTATTTATACAAAGACAAAAACAATATAAAATAAATGGTTACGACTAGACTGAAAAGGAAGCCATAATGGAATATAATGAGAAAAAATCCTAGAGAGAAAGGCAACCAAGATATTATCGCATAAATAAGAATAAGCCAAGAACCTGTAAGTATTAGAGTAGCAAATCCTTAACCCAGGTTCCAAAGTTGAAAGCTCTAAATCTTGGGTTGGGTCATTCCTATCATTCTATGATATACAAGGACGGGATTTGGGGATGGTTCGGACAACCCTTAACTCAACAAATTGAAAGATTTAAACAGTAATTTATATTCATATCAAAGAGACGAGAGTCACTGTCGAAAGCCAAGAACTGATTTCATTATATACTATAAAACATAGCAACCTGAAGAATTCTTTCATAACGTGCTATTGAAGAACATAAATTACATCATCACTCAGTTAATGAAAAAGAAGTGGAAATGCAAATGGGAGTGTCCATATATCATCTGTCTCAAATAAGAAGTATAACTCAACATAATAGTCGGAGAATCCAGAGCAAAGCCATTCGGTAATTGTCGAGTCATAAAAAGGTATCTTTTGAACACCTAATTAGCCCACATTAATCATCAATCCAGGAGCTTCTTTTTATTCCAAGAGTGCACTCTGTCTGAGGCTGCAATTGTCTAAGAGCAATGCTGTGAAGATTTAGTATAAGATAACGAAATCAAACGTAACCAATGCTTGAAAAGAAACCTAATTACAGTGACATGAATGGAAAGATTAAACTACTTCAATCTTTGCAGAACATTGATCAGGGATATAGTAGCAATAACTCTTTCCCTTAGAAATCGATGCAAGATGACCAATCTGGGGACTGGGAAGCTAAAGCCTCTATCCTCTACAGTTGGAGATCTTTAAAGAAATCAAACCGAAAGCAACTTAAACAAAACACAATCTGAAAGGAACAGCAATGTGTGACTACAACTCTTCTGTCTACCAATCAAAGATTATAAATAAGTAATGAACAAAAATGGAATAGCAATTACAATTCTAACATATTCAAGGCACTAGATTTCTATGCTTCAACTCTGTCAACCACTTCTCACCGCGCAACCATCAATTATAACAGATTATAAACTAAAGGAACAGCAATTCAAATCAGATACAAGTCAGTGAAGCTTCTATGATAACAACGAAGTAATAGAACAGCGAATTATTCTTATTGTAAAGAAACGAAACAACGATGACTCAGTATTTGATCCAATCAATAATAAACCAATTCAAACATTAAACGCACTCCACATGATAGTAAACAAAGATTAGAATACAAAGAGCGAAGTAATTCCACCAGAGTCGGGCCCTTAGCGCCAGTGAAATACCGCTGGGCTAATTCAGAATTGCAGAAGGTAAATAGAACGTGTGTTTTGTATTAAAGCAACATAAAGTCTTACAAAAAGGTTTTCTCTCAACAGAGAGTTAATATAACAGAGAAAAATGCAAAGTCTTTCGACCGATTCCCAATAACAATAACGATCCGTTCCCCCGTCACTAAAGGACGTGGTATTATATATCAATTCTTCGACAGACCAATCAAAGAACAAGATAATTTTGAACAACAATCCCTTAGGATCGAAAGATCCTGAGGGATTCGCTCCTCTGTGTTTAGTCATCGTTCTGTTTGTGCTGACTGAGGCCGAGTTGTTCCCTGCCTTTTCTGGGCTATTCGTTCAGATCTCCTTGCCTTTGGCTGGATATGATTCAATGCTGATGGAGCAGCAGTTAGATTGTTCTCAACCACGCCTTTGGTATAGCTGTTCACCTCTCCGAATTCCTGTTTGTCAACCAAAAAGTAGCTTTTAGTCACCTTTTCATAGTAATCATAAACCTTTCCAATTCTATTGTAATTCCTATGATAGATTACCTTTTCAAGGCAAACAGGAGTATATTTATGATAAATAATGAGTAAATATACGATAATTTCATACCTCTTTCACTGCCCAACATACCCCCCTGCTTAATCATTTTCATGCCCTCATGAAAACTATAGTTCACATGGAGAGCAGTCAAAGAATAAGCCGAATAAGGTTTATCATCCACAGGCCTAAAACCATGGTGTGCAGCTAATTCCTCAAAAGTATGTTCTGTCTGTCCTTCAGGAAATTCATAAATAGCCTTGTAATCCGAAGCAGGGTACCATACAATAGGGCTGCGAAATCTACATCCTAACCAATATGGTCCTTCTTTTAAAACAAGATGGCTATAGGAAATGAGACGGTCTGCAGCTAGCCCAAAGTTTCTATAATTAAATGGTTCCCTATTTTGCACATTCTGATTCGAGGTTCTCCACCAGACTTTGGCTGCTATGTAGGCTTGGTTCCTAATGGATGAAAAATAATATGTTCCATTCAAAATGACTGATTTATGGACAAGCCCCAGAGTTTTGGTAACGCCTTCCCTTGTCATCAAGAGTTTCTGTCTAGCCCAAAATTGAAGTGGGTTCTGAGGTTCACTTCTGACCCATAGATCTAATCCATTTTCCTGTCTTTGAAAGGCGTTATAAGCTTTAAGCCATTTTAATTGGTTTACAACAAAGGAAATGAATGCCTGAAACTGAACATCTCCAATAAAAGGGCTAGGGTTTGATTCACAATCATTTTCAAGTATTAGATTATGCAAATAAAACTCACATAATAGGTGTTGTACTTTGATCCCATAAAGTTTGCAGCATGATATCAAATCATCTATTGTTTTTAGCTCTATGGATTTCCCTACCCTAACTGCCTTAATCTTTAATTGTAAATATCTTTCTAGTAAAAACAGAGCATAGTTTTTGGCGGGGCATCTACAGGCTAAGACATTAGTATACAAGGAGCAGAGAGTGTCCATTTGAGTGTAGGCTAATTTTAGTTGGTTCATTACCTTATCATCCTTTACCTCTACTTTCCGTCGTTTTTCATGAGCTTCAGCTTCTGCTTCATGAATAATTCTCATTTGTTGCTGCAATTCCTGATATCTTGTTCTTGGAATAGTATCTTCCTCCAATCTCTTCCTGATATCTTGTTCTTGGAATAGTATCTTCCATTCGAGCCTGTGTCAATTCTTCCTGAAGTCTGAGCAATGTTGGCTCACTGAAAGTGTGCTGACTGCTAGATTGCATATTTTCACTCAAAAATGGTTCCTATGGAACAGCTTGTGTTGGAACAGCTCTTTGTTGCTCCGCATCCTCAAAATTAGGCTCAGGTATGGTTTCTTCTGCAACTTGAGGGTTCTTATCAGTGGTCACTCTTCTTTTTTTTGAGTTTCTTTTGATAGCAATGCTTCTTTTCCTAGGGGCTCGCTTGGGTATGTATTTCATTCTCAGAACCCTAATGGTCTACCTGAGTTGTTCAACAAATTTATGAAGCTTTATTCGCTCCCTTTGAAGCTTCTCAATCTCAGTTGTTTTCTTCTTCTTTCTTAATGGAACAGTCGTTCCTCTATCTGTAGTCATTTTCTCAACGAAATTTTGGCCCATATCAGCCATGCCTTCAGTAAAATTCTCTTCTTGCTCTTCTTCTCAGGGCTCCTCTTATACATTTGTGCGCCCTTGGCTCAATTCTCCTGGAATCATATTCTCAGCTAACTCTACAGTCCCCTGGGGGCTTCCAGCTTCAGCATTTTCATTCTCCTGCTCACATCCCTTAGGAGAAGCAACCCTAGCTTCGCTAGGGTTTGTTGTTTCATTCAGTTTTTCTCCAGCTGTTTCTTTGTCAATAGCAGAGTATTCTGGTAGTTGAATAATATCTATATTGAGGTCCAAGGGACTATGCGGCCATGCATAATCACTCATATTGGCCAAAATCTGGGCCAATTGATCTTCCTGTAAAGGGCTTACGATAACATTCTCGGAAAGCTCTGTTTCATCCTTATTGCTGCTATGATTGTCCTCATCCTCCACATCAGTGTGATAAATTCCTTCCTCTTCATCTGAATACCGAATTTCTCCCTCAAATTCTTCTTCTTCTCCAAAATTTCCTTCGATTCCTTCTTCCTCCTTATCTCCTTCCTCTGCACTGGGTTGTTTTTCACTACTGGATTGGCAGATTATTTCTTCTTCGTCTGAGTAGTGAATTTATCCTTCCAATTGTTCTTCCTCATCAGTCTGAGGGCTTACTTCCTCTAATTGCTCTTCTTCGTCAGTGCGAGGGCTTACTCCCTCCAATTGTGGAGGATGTTCCTCCTATGAGCCATGCAATTCCAGGGGCTGGCTGTTGCCTGGAAGTTCTTCCACCATCCTTCTAATTCATTTCAACCGGCGAGGGTGTCTATGAGTAGAAGGCTCATCAATTGAGCCGACCATCCTCTTTCGATTTGGAGCAGGTAGAGCTAACCCTCCATCAATGGAAAATATTAATTCTTCCCAGCTAGTCTGTTGCTAGACGAGGCTATGACTCGCTATTAAATGAATTAAAAAATGGTGGCTGACCACCATATCTGCATGCTGGGCTTTCCTTATACCACGAGCAGTATCATGCAACAAAGAATTTAAAAATGCAGGCAAATTAATAGTGCATTTTTGTTTTAGTACAACTAGCAGCTTAAGGTGGCAAGGTCTTACCACATCCTTTCTTCCGTCGCACGTTATGTAAGCCTGCACGATTCTGGATAACTCTATCCATGGCTCTCCTAATTACGCTGGCTGGACTCCTTTACCTTTGATGACTAACGTCTGACCGTCATCTTGAAAAAAATTTATGGCTTCCCGAATCCTAATCTTCTTCTGAGTCCAGACAGTCCCTTGCGCGGGAATGCTAGACACTTCTGTAATTATCTCGTCAGATACAATGATCTACCTCCCTCTGACCATGGAGGATCCTTCCTGTAGGTTCAATAAAAATTCGGTGGCCACAGCCTCATGGGGTTGCTGCATTCTCAAGAAATATGTAATCCACCCCAGTGTTTCTAAGATTGTTCGTGTAGCATCAGAGACGATCAATACTTGCGGTTCACTGCGAATTGGCCATCCTCCCATCTCTACGTTCCGTTAATTTTCTCAACACACAGTAATCACAATGGAACAACACAGCACGGTTCATTGAAAATTTGTTATTTCCTAAAATGCAGGGGTTTGGTTCGAGGAAATCTTGGAGTTTGATTTGCATGCAGACATCCGCTCCCCTCGAATGAATGAAAGGTTGTCCTCGACCATCAATTGAGAATAACATGTGTGGCACAACAACAGTACAGCAGTAAAAAGCGGTCGTAATTATGATACGTTCAATCAAATTGCAGCAATTACTGAAATCAATGCATGTAATAAATCGTTAATAAATAGAAAATCGTTTTGTAATGATTCAAATACAAGGAGAAGGGACAGCATATGATAACCATAAATATAATTGCGTTATTTACCACTTTGGATTAATATGATCGACTTATAATGATTTTCATGTGTAATAGGTTCAGAGATAAAGGTAAGGGATTCATATTTTCATTTTACATTTAAATAAAGATATAGGAAAAAGGGTTAAATATAACTATTGATGTGTATAAGTGTGACTCCAATACAATCAGCAGAGCTCTGCTACCCACATGTGTCCATAACCTTGACAGAGTTGCTTTCTTACCCACGAAACCATTGTCCTTTATGTATGCTGAGGAAGTGTTTTTTATTGAATGTCATGACGGAGGCCATTGTGTTGGCTTGGTAACCAGATAAACCACAATGCCGTTCACCGGGGAGAAGTGAAAGGTGGGCAGACTGACTCGTGATGAGACCTCCTATTCCAAGGACTTTTTGATTTTTTCAATTTTTCTGTTGGACTATTTCCCTGGTTTGGTGGCCATAATGGGAATGCCACTTCACTGCCTTCCTTATGATCACGGTAGGCTGGCTCTTGATGAGACCCCCTATCCTCCATATTCAAAATCATTATTAATGAAATATATATTTTTCTTCTTTTGTTTTGCACATAGCAATTTTCCTCAGTTAATCATAAGGGATGGCTCAACACTCCTTAAGAGTAGGGATGGTGGGAGAAGTCTGAACATCTCAATAGAAAAAAAAATGTGCCCTTATTCTTATTCCATAGATAAACATCAAAGAAAATTATAGCATGTGTGAAAGAACCAATCATGATAAAAATATTCGATCAGATTAATTCAATGGTAATAAAATAGCAAAATTATGTTATTGATCATGCCCCTTTTTCCTTTTTTTTCTTATCATTACTAGAAAATTTTCATGAAAAGATGACGATTTCTTTTGATTTGTTAATTATAGTAAGCTTTAATTTGTATGATTGTATATAAATGATATATTTTCCTTAGGAAAAGTAATTAAAATTTCAAAATGCTGGCTTAAAACAAAAAAACAATCCACACAAAAAGTGATGTTCCTTTTAAAAAGAACAGCAAAAACAATATGTGGAACTGTTGTTCCTTTCGAAAGGAACAGCAAGAAAATACTCTGCGAAGGTGTTGTTCCTTTGAAAAGGAAAAACAAGAAAATACTCTGTGGAATTGTTGTTCCTTTGGAAAGGAACAGCAAGGGCATTTCTGCGAAACTGTTGTTCCTTTCAAAAGGAAAAGCAGAGTGCTGTTCCTTTAGAAAGGAACAGCAAAACAAACGAAATAAACAGAATTTTTTCTCTTTCAAAGAAATTAGATTTCATGAAAAAAACGATGCAGAAGTAAAGAAGTAATATGAACCGAATGTCTGAAAACAAATTCCATAAAACAACAAGCGAAAAAAACAAAAAAATGCTTTATGTAAAAAATTTCAAAAAAAGAAGTGATTTATCAAACTGATGCCGAGGAGGATTTCTCCCCTTCAGCAAGAATCTCCATTGTAGAATCTTCCAAAAACTGTTGGTAAAAGGATTCCCGGGGGAGCAGTTTATGATATAATCGTACTCGATGACCGTTTACCTTAAAGGAATGTCCAGATCCGTCAATGGTAACTAATGTAACAGTGCCATTATCGTGCACCTTCTGTATTTCATAGGGTCCAAGCCATCGTTTCTGGAGTTTTCCTGGGAAATCCTGGAACCTGGAATCATATAGGAGTGCCCAATCTCCTTCGTGGAAGATCTTTCCTTTGATATGGGCGTCATGCCATTTGGCTCTATGTTGCTGAATTAATGTTGTGTGCTGAAGAGCAGAGAGTCTGATTTCACCCAGCTCATTAATTTGCTGCAGCCTTTTAGCCTGGGCTTCATTCAAATCCAGACCCACCTTTTGAGCTGTTCTTAATGTTTGAACCTCGAATTCTATAGGGAAGATAGGTTCCTTTCCGAATACCAATTGGTATGGTGAATATCTTGTGGTAGGTCTCCACGTTGTTCGATATGCCCACAATGCTTCTGGCAATCTGTAGGCCCAATCTCGTCTATGAGAGGCAACTGTTTTTGTTAATATAGATTCGATTACTTTTTTCGTGCTCTCTACTTGGCCATTGGCCTGTGGGTGATATGGAGTCGTAATCTTGTGCTGAACGTGGTAGTTTTGCAATGTTTCGGCTAATTTGTTACCTACAAACTGTGGTCCTCCATCTGTGATTATATTCCTTGGGAGGCCATAGCGCACAAAGATTTGGAAAAGAAATTGTATTACAGAGTCTTCTGTAGCTTTTGAAAGAGCTTCTGCCTCAACCCATTCGGTGACATACTCAGTTGCAACTAGGATGTACGTTTTTTGGTTTGATGGGGGGTTAATAGGACCAACAAAGTTGAGGGCCCAACACTCAAATGGTTCAATCACTAGTTGGGGATTCAGAGGCATTTCATCAGACTGCCTAGGTTGACCTACCCTTTGGTAGCTATCACAGGCCTGCACAAATTTTTTTGCATCTTTAAATATAGTAGGCCAATAGTAGCCTGTTCGTAAAACTTTGTGGGCAGTTCTATGATCTGCAAAATGTCCGCCACATTTTCCATCATGGCATGCTTGCAAGATGTCAAATACCTCATCCTCCCTAATGCATCTCCTTATTTGCATATCTGCACCTGTATGAAATAGGTAGCCTCCTATCCAAGAGAAGCGAGTACTGCGATGTATTATTTGCTTATGTTCATTAACAGACAGATGTTTAGGTAATTTACCTATTGCCAAATAGTTTTCTATATTAGCATACCACGGTGTTCTGATAGTAACAACGAAGAGATGTTCATCTGGAAAGTGGTCTTCAACTGCTTCTATATCTGTTTGCTTTGGCATTCTTGACAGAAAGTCAGCTACAGGGTTCTCTTTCCCAGGTCAATCTCTGATTGTGATGTCGAATTCCTGCAGTAAAATTAACCATATCGTCACTCTTCCATTTGTAACAGGTTTATTTGCTAAAAATTTAATGGCAGAATGATCAGTATATAGTACTACAGGATACCTAGTTATGTAATGCCTAAATATGTTTAGAGCATGAACTACAGCTAAAAATTCTTTCTCAGTCACAGTATAATTTAATTCATCAGGGGATAGGTTTTTGCTAATATAGTAAATTGCATATGGCTTCTTGTCTTCCTCCTGCCCAAGCACTGCTCCAATTGTTGTGTCTGAGGCATCATATGAGATTTGGAACGACAAATTCCAATTTGGGCCCCTCTGCACTGGGGCTGTTGAAACAAGCTTCTTCAAATCATTAAAGGCATTGTCACATTTATCTGTCCAAGTGAAATCAACATTTCCAGTTAGTGCATATAAAGGTGCAGCTATTCGAGAATAATGTTCTATAAATCTTCTATAGTAACCAGAAAATCCAAGAAAGCTACGTACCTCTGTTTGTGTAGTAGGTGTAGGAATTAACAAGAGTATTTGAATTTTAGCCGGGTCTACTTGAATTCCAGCTGCTGAAATATAATGCCCTAAGATAACTCCTTCGGTCATCATCATAAGACACTTTTCATTGCTTAAGCAAAGCCTAGTGTCAATACATCTTTGCAATACCTTTTCTAGGTTTTCCAATGCAGGCTCAAAGTCATCCCCATAGGGTGTGAAATCATCCATATATACTTCAAGGCCTTCATTTATTAAGTCTGCAAAAATGCTGAGAATTTCCCTTTGAAAAGTAGCAGGGGCATTGCATAGGCCAAAAGGTAAGACTCAGTAGGCAAATGTCCCCCATGGACAGGTAAAAGTAGTTTTTTCCTGATCTTCAGGGGCAATCTGGATTTGATTGTACCCATTGAAGCCATCGAGGAAGGAAAAGAATTTCTTTCTTGCCAATGTGTCTAATACCTGGTCAATGAAAGGAAGGGGAAAGTGGTATTTTTGTGTTGCTTTATTAAGTTCACGGTAATCGACACATATCCTCCACTTCCCATTCTTTTTTGGTACTACCACTAGTGGGGAGACCCACTTGCTATCAGATATTGGGTAGATGAAATTAACATCCAATAGTTTTTGTAATTCTTCTTTCACAATATCTTTAAGGTGAGGATTTAGTCTCCTTTGAGGTTGGCGAATGGGTCTTGCATATTTTTCAATGTAAATGTGGTGAGTACACAATTGAGGATCAATTCCTTTCATGTCGGGGTAATCCCATGCAAAGGCTGCTTTGTATTTTCGTAATAATTGGACCAATTTCTCTTCTTGTTCAGCAGTGAGATTTTTATTAATATTTAAAGTTTTTCCCAGCTCAATTTCTACAACCTTGCTATTGCTCATAGAAGTAGTAGGTATTGTTTGATCAAGAATATCTTTGAAAGGATTTTCTTCTTCTTTATTATCGAATGCTGCTTTGATCATGTGACATTGCAAATGAGATCTGGTCTATGGCTTATTAATAAAATTATTAATGATATCATCCTCTATTTGATCTTTAAAATCAAGAGCATTTTCTATGGTTAGAGGTGATCTCATATTCTCCATAAGGTATGATGCAGGTGGTTTTCTTGTTGTGATTATTGATAGACTTGGCTGGGCTGGGGGATATAGGGCTAAATTCTTAACATAATTTCCCCTTGTAATTGTCATGTTGCCTTGTCGGCATCCAATATAAGCATCGGCAGTTGCCAACCAAGGTCTACCTAGAATTAACAGATGTCCATCTAGTCGATTCTTTGGATTGATAACCAGGAAGTCAGCAGGGTATTCCCAGGAATCTACAGATACCATTACATCTTGTAGTATACCTTCTGGTTTGACTACTGATCGATTAGCCAATTCCAACAAGGTTGTTGTTGGTTCTAGTGATGTAATGCCAAGTTTTTGACAGGTGGTGGTGGTTAAAATGTTGATTGCTGCCCCCAAATCAACTAAGGCATTTGGAAATGATTGACCATTGATCTGTATTGTCACTGTAGGATTTCCTGGGTCTTCATACTTGATGGGTGTTTCTATTCCTGATAATAAGTCAGATAAGGTCCGAATATTTGGACAATAGGATTGGTTGGTGTTCTCCTCTTCGGCTTCTTTATGCATAATTCCTTAATATTTTTTGCATATATAGGAATATCTTGAATAGCTTGGAGGAGAGGGATTTTTATGCACAAATTTTTTAATTCTCCCAGAAGATCGAAATTAGGTTGTTCTAATGGACGAGGTATAATTAATCGTTCTGGGAATGGTGGAGAGGAAGTTGTTACTTGTTGTTGATTTTGTTGTTGGTTATGTTGTTGGAATTCCTTCTTGCTTTGTTCTGTTTGTTCTGTAGGTAACAGATCTTCAATGTGGACATCATTGTTTCTCTCTATTTTGACTATACGCCCATACCTTAATTGAAGATCATTACACTCCCTTAGTTTAGTTTCTACTTCTGGGGGTTCCATGATTTGAATGGACTGAACTGGCCTATTGTTTGGGTTTCGGTTGGGTTGGGCTGGGAGTTGTGGTCTTAAATTGGTCTAGGGGTTTGTATAAGGAGCTGGAAGTGTAGGTTGAGAGAGAGGAATTGATCCAGCTGGTTGATTTGTAGGTTTTTTCCAGTTTGACTGCCAGGCCTGACTCTCAAAAGTAGAAGGGGACCATTGTGTAGGCCAGAAAGGTAGATAGAAAGGAAAGTTAGGCCAATTATTTTGATTTGTTTGATTTGGCCAAGATGTGGGAGGAAATGGCTGTTGTGACCAATTAGGGAAAGATGGTTGATTCTGCCACATCCCACTATATTGTTGAGTATTATATTGAGGAGGTTGAAAAGAAAATGGATCATTTGGCATACCTGATTGTCGTGGCTGCCATTGTCGGCGCTGATTAAGCAGACATACCACTTCCGATTCTTCTTCTACCTCCTTATAGACTGCTTTTAGGCGAGGAAGCGAAGGACATCCTTCTGTAGGGTGATCTTTTGTGCAAATGGCGCAAACTTTAATCATATCCAATGGGCATTCTTTGTGGCTATGCTTCTTTCTACATCTAGGATAGAATATTGCCAAGTTTTGCTCTACTTTTGCCTGTTTCTGTTTGGCTTGCATAATATCGAACTGTGTTGTTAGAACCCCGAGTATGTCTATCTTAAAGTCTTCCAACAGATTTCCAATCTCTGCACGAGTCACACCTTCATTAGAGGTCTTATTTTCCCTTGTGATCGTATCACGTTTTGCTGATTTCAATCTCGTATTGCCCCTCGAACACCTGATACACAAATCAATGATGTTAGGATAATTTTCCTGATATATATCACCTTTTCCCATAATGTTCAATGTTTCAACCCATTGATCTTTCATTCCCCTAATTAATGTAGTTTTCAAAACATTATCAGGTAAGGGTAAAGATGCATAGGGGGATCTCTGAAGATTATATTGAAACCGTTCCACATACTCTTCCAAGGTCTCATTTGGTTTTGCTGTCATTTGGAATATCTCATCTTTTAATTCCCGAGACCTACAATAATCTTGATATTTCTTTAAAAATGCAGCTTTCATATGATCCCAATCAGTTATGACACCCCCACCTAATCCCATAAACCATCGTAGGGCCGCCCCTTTTAATGTAGAAGGGAATAGTTTTAGTTTTTGGGCATCGGTGGTGTAATCATATCCTCTGCACAACACATCAAACTCAAATAAAAATGCATCTGGGTCCTCTGATGTTAAGCCGTGAAATGTAGGAATATGTTGAAGAGGAATAGCTTTCATGGGTGCATTAACTGCAATATCTACTATATGATATTGCAGTGTAGAGGTTTGCTACTGATTCTGGTTTTGGTTCTGGGCCATTTGATCGAAGATATGCCAATATCCTTCTGGGATTTCCAAGGAATTTCTAGGTTGGCGAGCAGGGATAGGAATAGTTTTGACAACACTCCCTTTATCTGGGATAATAAGTATTTCCTATTGACCTACTGTTTGAGGTGATTCAGGACCTTGGTTTTGAATAAGTTGAACAACACTCCCCTTATCTGGGATACTTGTTGTTTGGGAAGTTTTAATAGGAGATTTCAAGTCTGTGATTTCTCCCATTTCCCCTTCTCCTTCTTGGAGATTACTAACATTCCCTTCGTGAAGGAAACCTGTGCAAGGATTCTCAATTTCTTGGGAATCTTGCTCAATTCCCTCTGTTTGATTGTGTATCTCGGCAAAGGCTTCAGATGGTGATTTTGTAGCCTGAAGGGAACTAGTAGGCTGTCTAGAAG
Organism: Pinus albicaulis; assembly: GCA_034641835.2. NCBI lineage: Eukaryota > Viridiplantae > Streptophyta > Pinopsida > Pinales > Pinaceae > Pinus > Pinus albicaulis. The sequence goes on from CM076582.1 coordinate 482,239,615, forward strand.
TAGCTCTTTTAAATCCTACTGATGGTTGAGATTCAGTTCTTTTAAAGATTTCATCAATAAATGTTGTGCACCCAAGGGTCACCGGTCCCTTAGGTTTTTCAGTTTTAGGAGGAATTTTGTTTCGCTTAGTTGATTTATTCATTCAAAGAAACAAACCTTCATTCCTACCTAGAGAAAGAAGCTTACCTACTTCTGCTATGAAGCGGGCTACGACCAAGTGTGTTTCTTGCCCAGTGCACAGGTTCTTACCTTCCGTCTTTAATACCCAATTCTTCGCAAGCAGAAGAAAATCAGATGTGCATTACTCCTTTAAAATGGCATACACTCTCCCCAGCAACGATGCCAAAATGTTGAGCCATGAAAAGGTATATTTTGAACACCTAATTATCTCACATTAATTATCAATCCGGGAATGTCTTTTTATCCCAAGAGTGTCCTCTGTCTGAGGCTGCTATTGTCTAAGAGTAATGTTATGAAGATGTAGTATAAAATAACAAAAACAAAAGTAACCAATGCTTGAAAAGAAACCTAATTACAGTGACATGAATGGAAAGATTAAACTACTTCAATCTTTGTAGAACATCGATTAGGGATGCAGTAGCAGTAACTCTTTCCCTTAGAAATCGATGCAAGATGACCAATCTGGGAATTTGGAAGCTAAAGCCTCTATCCTCTACAGTTGGAGATCTTAAAGCAATCAAACCGAAAGCAAATTCAATGAAAGCAACTTAAAAAAAAATGCAATCTGAAAAGGAACAGAAGCATGTAACTACAACTCATCTATTTGCTAGTCAAGGACTATGAATAAGTAATGAACAGAAATGGAACAGCCATGCGAATTGAACAACAATTACAATTCTAACATATTCAAGGCACTAGATTTCGATGCTTCAATTCTGTCGACAGCTTCTCACTGCGCAATAATTATGATAGATGATAAACTAAAGGAACAACAATTCAAATTAGATACGAGTCAGTAAAGCTTTTATGGTAACGACGAAATAATAGAACAACGAATTATGCTTATTATGAAGAAACGAAACATCGATGACTCTGTATTTGATCCGATAAAAAATAAATAAATTCAAACATTAAACTCACTCCACACGACAGTAAATAAAGATTAGAATACAAAGAGCGAAGTAATTCCACCAGAGATGGGCCCTTAGCGCCAGTGAAATACTGCTGGGCTACTTCAGAATTGCAGAAGGTAAATAAAACATGTGCTTTGTATTAAACCAACATAAATTCTTACAGAAAGGTTTTCTCTCAAACAGAGAGATAATATAACAAAGAAAATGTAAAGTCTTTCGACCGATTCTCAATAACCATAACAATCCATCCCCTTGTCACTAAAGGACGTGGTTTTATATATCAAATCTTCGATGGACCAATCAAAGAACAAGATAAGTTTGAACAGCGATCCCTCAGGATCCTCTGTGTTTAGTCATTGTTCTATTTGTGCTGACTGAGGCCGAGCTGTTCCCTGCCTTTTCTGCGCTATTCGTTCAGATCTCCTTGCCTTTGGCTGGATATGATTCAATGCTAATGGAGCAACAATTAGATTGTTCTCAACCACGCCTTTGGTACAGCTGTTCACCTCTTCGAATTCCTGTTTTTCAATCAAAAGTAGCTTTTAGTCACCTTTTTGTATTAAACATAAACCTTTCCAATTTCTATTGTAATTCCTATGATAGATTACCTTTTTCAAGGAAAATAGGAGTATATTTATGATAAATAATGAGTAAATATACGATAATTTCATACCTCTTTCACTCGCCCAACAATAATTACTATCGAAACAAAAGAATTTAAATAAGCCATTAATATAAACAGAGTCCTTGCTATATGTAAAGAGGCCTCTAGACACTTGGACAAATAAACCATTCACCTAATATCCAAACTATAGCTCTTTATACAATAGTAAAATTTTAACATTTCATAGCTATTAAAGCCTAAGGGCTATAAAATAAACGTCACCGCTCTAAATATTAGAGGATTTTCTGTGGGCAACCCGGGATACAGTCAGAGTAAACCACGACGAGGTGAGACCCATATCTTCATTAAGAGGCAAAGATAGAGCAGACGAACAAAAGCACCTATAACCTCCAAGAATCTTACCTACACAAGCCAACAATGATGTTAAGATATGTAGTATGTAATTGCAAAAGAAAGGTAAATGGTAATGTAGGGGACAAAGTGAATAGAAAAACCCTGGCATACTTGTGTTAAGGAAAGCTGTGAGTGGAATATGAACTCTACGAAAAATACTAGAGGGAGAGTAAGCAAATATATCGCCGAGAGCAGGGATAAAGGAAGAACTACCTCTTGAGCAAAGGATATTGCTAAAACACCTTACTGCAATGAAAATACCAACCAAGTATGATGTCGGTGAAGGCATGATGCATCGCACAACTCGCGAATTACATAGATGACTGTTACATAACGAAAGGGAGAAATATCTCAAAGAAAATTATAAAACAATGCGGAGCAAACCGCTGAAGAAACGACACTGCTATATTGAACGAAAAAAGGGAACAATAACCCAAACCAAGGTGAACAACGACGGGGCCATGAACATCTCAAGCTCAGAAATGATAAAGGATAACATAAACAGTTGAAGACTACAAATTTCTAATCGATAACGCCAAGGAAGGATCGGAAATGAGGTGAAGACCTAGATATGCGACCGGGTTGCAAAGTAGCAATGTCATAGAGCTCCCGCCCAAATGACCAAAGTAGTTAGGGTTTGGTGGGGTCCATACCCTAAGCCATCATCCATCATTCCAGATCATAGATCTCTTTCCTTAGATCCGATGGTAACCAAAAAAGACAAGTGTGCATCACTTAAAACTAAATTCAATGCAAGGGTAGAGCCAAACCACATGATATTAGTTATTGAAACCAAATTTGAAAATCCCAATATGCGAATATATCAAGCTTGAGATTTGTTTTTAAAATCATTAAGTACTCTCGGGAATTTTAAAAGTAATATGTATCGTGCATCAAATGAAGTGAATCTTTCCCAAACGCAAGAAAGACAAATGTGTATTAATGTATTGTGTTACCATAGGGATAACCATTAAGGGTGAAGCTTAATACTTTAACAGAAAAATCTGAGAGCTGAAGTGTGAGAATAATATATGTGTGGCTAATACAATAGTAAATACCTTCTATGAAGTACATCTCATTAAACGAGGTAAGAATTAATTTTTAATTTTTAATTTTTTTATGTTGATATATGTTAGATGTGACAAGTTGTTATTTATATTATTAGATTTTATTTACACATTTTTCCCAATGTGTAATACAAACCAACCTAGATCCATCTTAACTCTAGATCTACCAAGCAAACATAGGGATCAAATCCCTTGAGATGCAAACCTCTTTTTAGAGTGAAAATAAATTTAATTGCTTTAGACATTGGTAGATTTGGAATTAAGATACATCTACACTAATTTAATGTCTCCCTTTAAATAGGCTATATTCCACATGAATACCCTAAATCAAATACCATAGATTCTCATGTGAAAATTTACCATATAATCCACTCATATTATTACTATAAGAACCAAATACTACTCTTGCATAAATAATATACACACTCATTTCTCTTAAATTCTACACAACATTTTAGATAATTCATCATTATGCTTTCCCCTTGATCTTTTTATTGAGAAAGGGAACTAGTTGTTGTTTTGATAAGTTAGTTTTTTTTATCTTTCATTATCTCATGATGAGATAATGAAAGAAAAAATTATCCCTTCCTCTTTGTATCAATAATTCAAAATGTTATCCAATTAGTATCAATTTTTTTAAATGGACACCCTGCATGTTGTTATTCTATGTCATACGATTGCAAGACATATTTTAATTGTAACCACGTGTAGGATTTGTTGGCATCAACATATAAAGGAAATTAGGTGGAAATGCTTAATCATTTTACATGGTGTTCAATGTGAATATTAGATCAACCCTCATGAGAAATAAAATCCCCTCATGGTTAGTCATTTTATATTTCAAATGGTGGATTTATTGTAATGTATTAATTTGTATGGTGATTCAAATGAAAAAGTTGTTTTCAAATAAGTTTACTATATATTCTATAGAGCTTGGTTATGGGGATGAAATTTACATAAGAAGTATTAGGTATGAGGTATTTGATCTAGGTGATGTGCAATATACCAATGATTTTAGGGAACACTCCCTTTTCAATGTTAGAACTAAACTAGCCTCTTGCTTTTTCCAACCCATGTTTTTGACTTCAAAATATGCGGGATGTGATGAATATTACAAATATGTTAAAGTAGATAAAATCCAAATAATCCTTCTTTCTACTTTTTGATGTAAGATAGTATTCTTTCAAATTAATTCTAGAAAATGGGAATCCTTTTATAGGCATCGCATTGGGCATCTCTATTACAATTGTAGGAAAATTTACGAGAAAGGGAGGGGCTAAATTAACATTTGACATATACTGACAATGAATTCATGTTGAAGGTGGAGGACGGGTCATTTGGAATGGTTTAGACAAATGAAATCCATGCTTTTCACATGCATACCTAGTCAAATGACTCTAAAAATGATATCTTAGAGGGTACATCTTGCACTTTTTGTTGAAATCATCATTATTTGATACCAAAAAAATAAAATACAACATTTATTTATTTAAGTAGTTTGAGGCATATCTTTCTGCAATAATGTGCATCCCTAGAATGTTTAACTATTTAAATTTATTAACGGAGGAAACATATTCTAAAAAATAAATGATTTCCCTAAGTTTCTAGTAGGTGCACCAATGTTTTGCATAGAGTCTTTATCGAAGATCTACTTGATCACAACTTCAACTTCCATTAAACTAGTGTTCCTACTTCCTAATGCAACTTTCAAACTATTAAAACCATAATGGCTTTCATAACCATAGTTCATTGGGACTCTTTTATGATCAATATTAAGAATTTATCAAACTTATGTCATTTTATTCTACTATGTTGCCTTTTTATTCAATCGTCATCCTCGTGATCTTTGATTCTTTGCCACCTCTCTCTCATAATTTTGTTATTTTTCCCTCATGTAGGAATTATGCTTCGTATATCCTCATCTCACACTCCATTTTATCATTTAATCCTACTTCCTAATGTAATTTAATATTTCTTATGCCATAATGGATTTCATAACCTTGATCCATTGGGTTGCTTTTTGTGATCAAACTGTAGCAAGCTTGTAGACTCATGTTAATCAATCATGTTTTGTTGGGTTTTTTCTTTCGATATTATTCCTCTTGGTCTTGGAATCCCCCTGCGCCTCTCTCTCATATTATTATTTTCATTCTTTTCCCCCTCATATAGGGGTATTTTTTGTTGTTCATTCAAGTCTTCTCTAAGACCTAGAAAAATAAATGAGATATTTTATGCAAATAAAACATAGCGAGTTTGTATAGCTTGACTTGAAATTGGATTTTGAGGTTTCATTAGTGATTTAACCATCTAATTTTCTTAAGTTTCCTAAGGAGGTAATTCAATGTCCTTCAATGCCAGAATTATTTACAAGATGGCCTAAAAGGAAGAGAGCTTGAAATCCCAGATATTATCTCTTATTGGTTTTTGAAGTTATTGAAGTAGATGTGTTCCCTAAGGATAAATATACTCCAATGAGAATATCAAGCAAGATATCCAAGTGCAAGAAGGCACTCATACATAAGTGATATATGCATGCAAAAACATTTAGTGAGGATAGGTAATAGTCAAATGGTATTTTCTGAACAAAATAAACAATTTTTACTTAAATTTTTTCGGTTAAAATCACATGAGAATGAGTTTTGTCGACACATTTCGAACTATTGGCTTGAGGGGTCCTCGATCGAGGTTCGGTGTGCAAGGTTTGCCAACAAACCCCTATACTCACCGCTCCTTTTCGCAGTGACCTTCTTGCGCAGTCATAGTCTCACCCGAAGTAGTATGGGTGGGTGTCTGGAACCAAGTTTCCGCACCCTAAGAAAGGAAGGGTAAGGCAAGCAGGGATGCATTCTATTCGATTACCTCGTCTCGTAGCGGGGGTTAAATATGTATCCAATTGCATCCACATGCACTAGATCTACAACTATATGCTTTTTCATAATATCAACACAACATTACATAACCCGAACAAAACAGATCTAGATTTACTTCAATACACGTACTTTCGTAACATGATATAACCGAGAGCGAGAATAGATCCAATCATTCAATATACGAGACCTTCACGACGCAAAGAAAGAAAAATTCATAATATAGTAATTATCGAGAAATCCATTCAATAGTACTCACGTATTCAGATCTAATAATCTTGCATATTCATCCATTCATCACCCTTACAATTCCCTTCCCAACTCGCGCACATAGCAACGAGGGTCCGCTACACAGCTGGACTAGGATCTCCGTGCACACAGCCCAGCAGAGTCCTGTTCCCCAAAAAAACCAAACATGATTGCTTACACAATAGACCGCATCAATAGCTCATCAAATCCTACCTCTTACAATCCAAAATGCCTCTCTATTTATAACAATCGGCTTTAACATTCCTATGGTCCGCAACCCATGGTTTTCGGACCCCTAGTTTACCCTTTAACCCCATTACAATGCTTTTGGGGGCTTTAACCCACTCCAAAACCCTTGCGCTATACTAAATATAAGAAAAATAACCAAAATGGACCGGTTTCGTAGCTTGTTAGGAGACCCCGTTCCAACAGATCCCCCCAACACAATCTTGTGACTCGTCCCGAGTCACTTGGGTGGTGCGCCTTCAACTACGTGCACGTAAGGTAGCCATGGAGCGAAGGAGGGTTGGAAGCACTTCCTTGCTTCGGGCTGCCTCGTGTTGCGCAATATTGATCATCATCGGAGAAGCGAGGCCCATCGAGATCCCGGACCAACGCGTTCCAACAACCGGTGGAGGCATGCAATGGTGGATTGTGCATCATGTGCAAGCTGGAGTGCGGCATCGGGCCATGGTTTCAACTTTTTGCACGCAATCTTCTTGGAGTGACGAAGGTCCTCAATCCGGTGCATGGTGGCCGAGCAGCGTGCGGGGGGCCGGGGGAGGTGTGGAGGCCCGAACTAGATCTAGAGCATCTTCCGCCTACTTCAATTCCCATTGGGCATGCTGAAGCATGGGGGTGGTGCCGTGATTTCATCCATAGCTACGTAGCCTCTTCAAAAAATTGGGCTTCCTGTGCCGGTTGTTCTTGAATAATGCGTGTTGCATTAGTGACCACGACAATTCGGTCGGGCGCGTTCTTCCGGGGTCATGACATACTTCTTGCACCATTCTTAGTTACGGCGGTGTACTTCTTGCAATACTGCTGCGTGACAGTATTTGTAGTTCTATAGTAGATCGTCGTGCTAAGTCTACTTTAATGTCCCTAGGACTTGGTTCTGAAGTGTGAATCGTGACAGTGCGGGGGAGTAAACATATGTTACTTCTAGCGGGCGTGGCCCCGGAAATGGCGAGAGATGTCGTAGCAGTCTCGGTACCACATTGTTTCGCCGAAATTGGTTCGCGACTAATCCTCCCAGCGAGCAGACTCGCGTGCACTCCTATTATCGCACTCAGGGAACTCCCGGCCCTCTTATTAGTTCCTCCCGTGAGTTGGGATCCATAACGGAGAGACGAGCGTTATAAATCGTAGGAATAAGTAGAAAAAACCATAATGCGAGTAGCCAATACCATTTGACAATTGAATAAATAGCTCGAGCCAACATTTTCTAGCCATCTCGTGCCCCAATCGAAGCTACTTAATGGCGAGGCAGCTCATATGTGGCGCATACCCTCGATCCGTCGAACCTTGCTTATCATAAATGGTGATATTGATAATCTACCGCCCTTTTTCGCGTTTGTAAGCATATTTTCACATTAACTCGGGATGAGTCGACATTATTCCTTTGTAATCAAGGTCGTGTTCCCTATAACATCGTGGCATGGTTGACGCATTGGGGGTCCTTCTATATTTCGACGAAAGGTTGACATACGGTGATCCTATAAGTTGATTGAGAGTCTTTTTCGAAGCATTTATGTTGTTCGTGGAAGGAGAATTTTTGTGTAGGGACGGGTCGCATCATACATCCGTAGGTGATTTAATTCTTCGATTGTTCGCAAATTCTCCTGGATACTCATGATTGTAGACGGGTCGGTAATCTGCTTGGGCAAGGGTTGAGCGCACCCTTAAGTGTTGTGTGCAAGCGAGTCACCACGTGGGTCGACCGATCTTGGGGCCCATATGGCTAAGGGGGTTTCTATATGCGGGATCACCCTACTCCAATGCTTCCTCCGGGTAGGGAGACAGGTCCCTGTGTAGGTGCTTCATATCGGGTTAGTGGTAGTGCCTCGGACCTATATTCCGTGGACCCCTTAGGCTTTGTAGGCTTCGGAGTGTCATATGCGGCCTCTTGGCAAGGCAAGGTTCTTTCCATGGTAGAAATGCGACGGAAGCTTCGACGGTCCGAAGGCTGCGAAGTGCCGAAACCTCATGCGACTAGCTTTCGCCAATTCTCCAACTCCTCACTGGAGTCGGAAAAATATTCATCGTCCTTTTCCCAACGAGCATCCCTTCATCCGTGGCGTTAACTCGATCTTCATCTTGCACGGTGTTCTTATAGATATGATCTAATTCTTCATTCATATGGATAGGCTCGGTATACCTGGGCACCTTCCGTGGGATCCAGGGGGTACTATGACACGCGTGCCTCCGCTTTCAAACACCATGCTTAGTTTTTTTAGGTTAATAATGCCTCCCATGTCCATTACCCATTCTAGTCTAAGGAGCGTAGGGTAGGGGGTCCGCATCTTCAACTATCTCAATTACTTCTAAGTCGGCTAGGACCCTTGCCGTTGCAACGTCAACCATAACCTTTGATAACCTACCCAAGGGAATGATTTTCTATTGATTCGCCATGGGTAGTTTGGATAGTGGACCATTCTAATTTGGGCTTCGCCATTCGTTTCCCGGGTTTGCTTAGGTAAAACATTGGCATCGAGATCCAAGATCCAAGATAACTTTCGATCCATTTCATAGTCCCCGATTTGTGCGAGTTAGCCACATTTCTTTCCCCGTGTGTTTCTTAGAGGCTGCACAGGTTTGTGCATGTCCTTGGTCTCGGGGATCAAGGTAGGTTGAGCTCTGCAGTATTCATTAAATCCAGGAGGTTTCTTACGGCTGCGGGTTCTTGAGAAATTTCAGACATGCCTTCAAAAAGGTCTCAATTTCTTCCTTGCTTTGAGACTAGCGCAGAGGGCCGCCGGTAGTGCTTGTTCTTCGCAGGGGTACCTCTTTTCTTCCCTTGGTGTCCAGCCCACTACGTGTTATGACCTTTACACTTGGATCTCGCTTCTCTTAGCTCGGCTTTAACCCTCCGTACGTTCCCGCGTAGCGGTAGGTTGCTTTTTCTCGCATTCCGGATATCAAGATCGGGTAGTCTTCTACCTCATGGTCCCGCTATTTGCAGTATTTACACGATGGCCTCGGTGGGATTAGGGAATTCTCTAGCAAAGTTCCCTATTTCTCCAAAAATTATAATAGATTAGCCGACCTCATCCTCGGCTCGCACTTCCTCCCCGTCCTCCTCCGCCTCGGGCCCGGTGATCCTCCAAAGTGCGCAGTCAGTCTAGGCGATGCGGGTCCGATTGCACCCGATATAGGTTCCGACGATCCATCATCAAGTCATACGTTCGGAAATTTTGCTCGTCATGTCCTACGTGATCGACATAATCGGTACCATTGTTATTTTAGCTCCGAGACATATGCACCCTAGCCGAGGGCAATGGTTCGTATCATGTAGGCTCGCTACCCGACAATCATCACACCATAGTGCAAATCCGCTTGATCTTGGTCACCACGAGACAGTGTTCCCTACTTACCCATGGGTGCAGCAGGGCTAGGGTCCTCCAACTTGCATATAATCAGTCAGTAGAGGGCACCGATCCTTTTTGTGACCAGACAATCGACAACGTATACACTAGATATCCGCGTAGATGTATTTTCCTCGCTCTTTTCATAGGTTCTGTATCTCTAGGTGCATAGCCCCAAGTTTTTCCTAGATTTGTTGGACTCCCCGCTGAGGTATCCTCCCAGGGGAGAAGCTTCTAACTTCATAGCGGCTTCTACAGCTTTTCTCCTACGATTCAAAGGTCTCGTCGATTCATTGGTGTGCGCAGGTGAGGTAACAACATGGTGATGAACCATTCGTATGTTGTCTATCATCATACTCGAACCCCCCTTCCCCGAGTGCCTTATTTAACCGTTGATCTACCTCCTACACCGATTTAGACACACCTTGTTTGAAGTCCTTTACGTCCACCACTAACTCGGGAATAGGACTTTGGTTTGCGGAATTTTTTGCTTCGAGCATCCTTAATATCCCGAATGGAGGCGGTTCCATTTTGGGCAACATATCGCATATACTGAGTCCCGCAGCTCTGTCTTCGAATGCTAAAGACAACCTGCACCCTTTTTATTGTATTGCTTGCCACGTTTCGCAAAGTCCGGACTGAGTCCGCAACGAACCAAAATCGATCCATGCCCTCATCTCCTACCCCCTTGAAGGTAGGTCATTTCGAATGCGCAACCATATCACTATCCAGGGGACGAAGTTATAGGTGAGTTCTTACCCCCCGCGTTCCCTAGGTGGTGATGTGGCCGATTCCTTCACCGGGCTATAGGCGGCCCTTCCTCCGTCAAGATTGGTCCGATAATACTTACCACTCGCATGTCGCACTCCCTGTCTAGATCCGAGGTCATTTAGTCGGTATGGCTACACAGTAATGCTCTTCTTGCACAACAACTTCTTGATCAGTAATGGTAACATCCTCGGAAACTTACCCCTGAATCCTTTGAAGAATCGTCGCTCGACATCGCAGGATGATATAGATTGATCAATGGAAAACTCGTCACAAAGCCTCCCTAGCACACTATCCACCCGAGTGATCCACCGTGCGTGTAATAATGTTATCGGTTCTTTCCAGCTATTCAAGCGGATATGGAATCCACACGAGTGACTCGCTCGTCCTTCCAACACTTCCGGGAATTCTACCAACCTCGGCCAACCACTCCCGAAGCCGAATTGAAAAGCTTACAAAGAATATTTCGTAGCTTTTAGTAAGAATGTACATATTCTTCCACCTTTCCGCTATTAATTTTTCACTTCGGTTTTCTCTTACTACAAACTCCTAGATCTCGCTTTCGAACTAGTCCCCCGATCTCTTTTTTTTAGGCTTCCAAAGTATTCTCTTTTCATTACCCGATCCTTTTCTCAGATCTCTTCTCGTCCCAACAATGGAACCATTTTTTGGCTTGAGGGGTCCCCGACCCGGGTTCGGTGTGAAAGGTTTTCCAACAAACCCCTATACTATTGGCCCTTTTCGGCAGTGGGACCTCGCCAGTGCAGCCGCGCCTCACCCTGAGTAGTATGGGTGGGCGCGGGAACCGAGTTTCCGCACCCTCGAGAAAGGAAGGGTAAGGCAAGCATGGTCTGCGTCTGTCTGGATTACCTCGTCTCTGCGCAGGTTCAATATATATCCAATTGCATCCATGTGCACTAGATCTACAATTATATGCTTTTCATAATATCAACGCAACATTACATAACCCGAACAGAAACGTATCTAGATTTACTTCAATACACAGACTTTCGCAGACATGATATAACCATAGCATAATAGATCTAATCATTCAATATAAATACCTTTGCATCACAAAGATGGAAAATGCATAACACAAAGAATTATCAGCAATCCATTCAATAGTACTCACAGATTCATATCTAATAATCTCGCATATTCATTCATTCGTCACCCTTACAATTCCCTTCCCAACCTCACGCTACACAACAGACAGGTCCACACACAAATTGGACTAGGATCTCCACGCACACACCCAAAGCAGGGAGTCCGTTCCCCAAAAACCCAAACATATCGCTTACACAATAGCACCGCATCAATAGCTCATCAAATCCTACCTCTTACAATCCGAAATGCCTCTCTATTTATAAACAAATCCGGCTTTAACATTCCTATGGTCCGCAACCCATGGTTTTCGGACCCCCTAGGTTACCCTTTAACCCCATTACAATGCTTTCGGGGCTTTGACCCACCCCAAAACCCCACGCTATACTAAATATAACAAAAAATAACCAAAATGGATCGGTTTCGTAGCTTGTTAGGAGACCCCTGTTCCAACACGAATCAATGAGTGTGGTTCATCTTCGGGACAAGATGAACCACACTCGTTGGTTTCGAAACGTGACGACAAAGCTCATTCTCATGTGATTTTTAACCGAAAAAATTTTTCCGAAAAATTCTTATAGATCGCGAAGCCTAAATTCAATCTATAATTTTTACTTAGTCGATACCACACCCCACATATTTTTTTTATTACTCTCTACTCATTGCCCTTAGTTGATTTTTTTTTCAATTTAATTCTTATATGAATATGATGTCTAAATGTCTCATCACTTAAATAGTCATGATAAGGGCTTTGGTACTACTACAGAGAGTAATGTTTAACTATTTTCACAACTAAGCATAGAAATATGCTCGAAACCTATGCTCTTGAGATCTCTAGATGTTTTAATGGTCATCGGCGTGGGAAAATCCAAAAATCTCGTTGAGATCTTTAAAATTTTTTTATGGTCTAGCAAGGGCAATCCAAAATCCCATTTTTTTCTTGCACAATTGTTTTACAAAAAATAAAACAAGTGAATGCCTTGCCACAAGCAAGAAAACACAAATATTGCCCTGGGGAAAAAGCATATCAAGATCTTCAAACCCTAAACCCTTCCCACTTTAATAAGGAAAAAATTGTCAAATACCCAAAATTCATCCAATTTAGTGGGTTTCATATCGATTACGGGACACTCGTATTTTCCGGACACCCATGCCCCTATTCCTCATAAAAAATTTCAAGACAGGACATGGAACGTGATGAGATCGCCAACATCAATGTGGTTGTAGAGCACCTCTACAATTCAAACTTGGGTCGGCTTTCTATAGTTCAATGCATGTGAGAATAGTAATTGCATTTGGTAGAAATTCAATCAATATTGTCGTAGCAGAAGGTGAGGACTATTTTGGATCTTGAGAACATCAACAATGTTTTCTTTGGAGGAATTTTCAATAAACACTACAATTCAATGGACAATTTAGGAATAGGTGCATGCTAACTTCTCCAACTAGGACAAAGGGAACTCCCCCTCTTGAAGTGATGTGAGTTTATTAGATAAATAAATTAGACAAAGAACATTTCATCAATTTTTTTGTGACAACTTAAAAAAATGGATAATCATAACAACTTTAAAAATTCATCTTATTTCTAAATATTATAGTAGAAAGGAAAAAAACATATGAAGAGTTTGTCATCACTGAAAAGATTCAAGGATATTGGTTGATGTTATAGGGACTTACAATAGCATTAAAATCCCTAACATCATCATTTACATGTTTATTTTAGGCATTTAAATTATTATATGAATTAGATTATTTCATATTAAATATATTGATAATTTTCATATTAAATACATTGATAATGTTCATAAACAATTAGTACCTCTAGTTATTAGGTAATGGCAATCCTTAGGTCTCCTTGGTTTATATTCATATTTTATAATAGATCATTGACTTTGGAGATATGTTTCTTTTTTCTAAGCATGATTTTGATATTAGGTTTATTTATTTATTTATATTTAAGTAATTAAATTTTTTTTAATGCAATTCATTATTTATAAGATGCATTTTTTTCCTTTTTTATTATAATATTAAATAGATCATATGATTGTAGCTTGAAAATTTGATTCAAAAGTCAATTAAAAATCAATTCATTTTTTTATAATTTTTTTTAAACCAAAGTATATTAGATTTATGCAATGAGATGTATAAAATTTGACTATTAATGAGGAGTTTGATATTTTTTTTATCTTATATATAAATATGGTTGTGTGTTTTATAACAATTTTTTTTTGAAATTATAATTTTCAATATTTAAATTAGATTTTTTAAATGAATAAATGAATGTAGTTTTTTTTTAAATCTAGTGTATACTTGAATTGTGCAACCTACACACCTCAAATTAATTTGAAAGAAAAAAATAAATATGAAAACAATAAAATAATTAAATAAGAAATTTAATTTAAATAAAAAACTACAATATTAAGAAATATAGATTAATTATTAAAAAAAATTGTTATATTTATTTTATAAAAAAAATTGTTTTATTTTTTAAAAATAATAAAATAATAAAATATAAAATAAACATATAACATTTTAAAATATAAGGTGTTGTCTAACTAGCTAGAGGAATTGTCTAGACCAGTCAAAATTGATCTAAGGGCAATTTATTTTTTCAGGGCAATTTATTTTTTAGAAATTTTACAATAGCAGTGTTTGAATCATGTTTTTTGATGGCAAAAAATAGATTCAAAGATCATCAAAAAACTTTTAGAGCACCCAAAATATTAAAGATTGATAACTATAACCTCGGATTTACAAAAATCCTTGCCCGATTTTCTTAAAATCTTACTCGAATTTTGATCATATATAATCTTTATATATTATCATTACGCCGAAGGTGTTCCTTAATGAGCTTTGCTGGGATGAACAAGGCTCCTATGCCCTAATCTCATAGCTCCACCTATCGCCCTTTCCGCCCGTCAAAAATTAACACTTGGCGACTCCCCTTCATTGCACTCTGCGTCGTCTCGTAGCTCGGCCATGCCGCTATCCAATCGAGGCTACGCCGTGGTTTTGGCATGCCTTCGTCGTCTGCTTGCACACACGCGCCCGTGCAAATACTGAAGTATATTTATAATCATTTTATTCATCATTTCATTGATTTTGGCCTCCTTTGGACCTCCCTTGGGTTCTTAGACTCTTAGATGGACTCTTGGCCTTTGGCCTTTTGGGTTGACCTTTGGTCCTTTTTCTTATTAGCTTTTGACTTCGGCCAACGAAATGTTAAATGTATTTTTTACAAATCTATCGACGGATCCATATGCTCCGATTGAACCGGAAGCTTTCAAACAAAGCGACTGGTATACCACCATGATGAAACCGCCTCTCTATTTTTCCCATCTTGATAGGATTTCCGTTGGCTCTTCCCCGGAGGCTTGCGTAGTTTGTTACGCGCTCCGTAAGGATAAGTCGCATTGGAATCAAAAAAAGTGAATTTCAATGATTTTTTAGGGTAAAAAGATACTTCAATTAGATTTACGGCTAAATTAATAATAAACTTGAAACCAGTTGGAATTTTACTTTGAATTCCAAAATAATAAGACTGCCTTCCTTAACACGAAAGAAATATTCGAATTTCATACACAAGTGACAGAGTTTCAATTCGAAAAAATTTATATTCCATATATAAAAAAACTCGTTATTACAATTCTTCCTCAAAAGAGGGATTTACACTGTGATCGTCGTTGTCACAAAGGCACAAATAAAACTCACCGTCTCGTGTAAAAAAACACTCGTCTCACTAAAATAAACACTATCATGTATGCTCTGTATTTTTCCAAAAACACTTTGTTGTGTGTAATTAAAAAAATACGATTTCTCAGTATTTACAAATGCACTCTCGCTCGTGCATAAAAACTATTCTCTCGTCTCGTTAAAAAAATACGCCGCGTGTATAAAAACATTAAATAATACACGACTATGCTCGTGTGTATTACAAACAAAAAAATATCTCATGTCATTAATTGACACAACCACTAAATTATCACCGCTTGACAATCTTTAATGGTCTCAATAACTTCTCACAAGACCGCTACAATTCACATTGATGGCAAATTGAATTGATGGCACCGTTGTTCTTTCTTCCTTCCCACACCGTTGTGCACATTCACCTGTCTGTATTTAACAATTCCCGTTGTGTAATTCCAAATTACATTGTCGTCTTTTTATCTTTTTACATACACCGCGTGTAATAAAAATGAAACATACAAGCCTCACTGCTTCTTAATATATATATGTGTTATATATTAAAAATAAAACAAATGCCGTAATAAACATTTTAACCCGCAATCTTTTGTTACCATATAACATGTGGGCCCCCGCATACGTCGCCAGGTCCGAGGGGGTTCATACCTCCGCCCACAAGAGTTCCACGACCCCCGCTGACTTACCTTTCGCCGCTGTTTTTTGCGCTCTTCTGCGAAGCTGGAAATTAATTCCAACACTCTCCCTTTAATTTCAACCGCTGGGTTTTTCTTGCATACCCATGCATTTCCCTGAAATGTTCAAAGCTTTTCTGCTGTAGTGGCTTTGTGAGGATATCTCGCAAATTGATCCTCCGTTCGCAGTCTGCCGCAAAACAATCTCGCCATTGCTTACCAATTCCCGTATGAAATGAAACTTGGTGTCAATGTGCTTTTGTCCTTTTATGAAAGAAACGAGTTTTTTAGACAATGCAATAGCCGAGCTATTGTCACAAAATATCACTGTCCCTTTTACTGTTCTTGACATAAGCTTCTCAACATTTTTCTCATCCAAATCGCTTGACACGCTGCTGCTCGTAGCTACCACATATTCCCGTCTTCGTAGACAACGCTACAATGGGTCTGTTTCTTAGAAGCCCATGGGATGGTCTCATGAACCCATATGAAACACATAACCGAAGTGCTCTTCCGATCATCTACACTTCCAGCCCAGAAATCACCTGTCCAGTGTATCCAACTAAATCTGAACTTTCGAAGTAGTATAAAAAATACCAAACCTCTTAGTACCTTTAACATACCTCAAAATTCTTTTTGTTGCTTGCCAATGTGCATCCTTTTGGCTTTTCCATGAACTCTGGAAATCAAACTAACAACATGCATTATATCGGGCCTAGTTGCAGTCAAATACATAAGGTCGCCAACTATGCTCTTGTATAAACTAGGATCAAAATCCTTGTCTGCTGTCCTCTCTCGCTGAGCTTTTAATCCCATCATCGTGGGAGTGATTGCTGATTTGCATTCCCTCGCATGTTAAATCTTTCAAGTACCTCATTAACATACTTTGCCCTGTGAGATGAAAAATCTCATTTTCATCTTGCTCTAATTCTATTCCCAAGAAGTATCTTAACAAACCCATATCGAGCTCATTTCAAATTCTTCCTTTCATGACTCGTTTTAAAATGTTCAATAAGGCAATCATCATTACTCGTAAAATATAACATCATCAACATACAAGACAACAATCAAAATTTTACCGTCTTGTTTTTTGATGTAGAGGGTGGGTTCTCCCTCACACTTTTCAAAACCATTTTCCAGTAGATAGGAATCTATCCTCACTGTACCACGCTCTTGGCGCTTGTTTCAGCCCATAAAGAGCTTTCTTCAACTTCTATACTTTGTGCTCTTGGCCTTTCTTTTCATAGCCGAGAGGTTGTTCAATGTAAACCTCTTCCATTAACACTCCATTTAGGAATGCCGACTTCACGTCCATTTGGTAAAATTTCCACTTGTTTTGTGCTCGCTATAGACAACACTCGCTCTCACGGTTTCCATTCTTGCAACCGGTGCAAAAGTTTCCTCATAATCTATGCCATGCTTCGCTTATAGCCTTTAACAACAAGTCTTGCCTTGTGTCTCTCTATCTTGCCTTCAACATTACTCTTGGTCTTGTAGACCCATTTAACACCAATGACATCTTTACCTTTTGGGAGTTCAACCAAATCCCAAGTTTTGTTCCTCTCTATGGCATTTATTTCCTCATCCATAGCTTCTATCCATTTCCTATCCTTGATAGCTTCTTCGAAATGAACAGGATCATCAACATGACAATATAAAGAAAATAAAGAATTGATACCTTCATTAGCTATATCTTGTTCATAAATATCTTTCAAACCTCTGAATTTCTTACCTCTTTCAGTAGATGTACAAGTGCTTGAAGAAGCACTTGAATTTCCTCCTTGTGGTGTGCTTGGAGAAACACTGTCATTTCTCCTCAAGGGTGTACTTTGCTCTTTTGTTGGTGTTGCTGTTTGGGGATGTATTTCAGCCAACTCATCATCATTCTCATCATGAGATAAACAAGTGTTTAACATTCATCGTCTTTCTCTATGCTTCCATCCCAAGCTTCCTCTTCAATGAACCGAACATCTCTGCTCACAATGAACTTCTTGGTGGATGGGTTATATAACTCGTATGCCTTGGATTCCTCACTCGTATCCAATGAAAAATACATTTCTCCCCCTTGCTTTCCAACTTCCTCCTTAGCCGATCCGAAATGTGTGCATAAGCCACACATCCGAAAAACCTTCATGTGTGTGACACTTTGCTTTGTGCCACTCCATGCCTCTTCCGACACTTTGTTCATAACTCGCTTTTGTAGGGCACTCGTTTCAGAATATACGCTGCACAATGTACGACTTCAACCCCAATAATCATTAGGCAAATTCTTTGCCTTTAACATACTCCTCGCCATGTCCATTATGGTTCGATTCTTCCTTTCGGCTACTCCATTTTGTTGCGGGAGTATATCTAGTTGTAAACTGCTTTATGAATACCATTTTCTCTACAAAAACAGTAGAAAATCTTTAGATATATACTCACCTCCTCTATCAGTCCTTAAGACTTTGATATGCGACCCACTACGATTCTCAACAAGTGCTTTGAAATTGCAGAAATTTTTCAAACACTTCACTTTTGTTTTTCAAAAAAGTAAACCCAAGTTTTTCTTGTAAAATCATCTATGAATGTTAAGATATAGTGGGTCGCTTTCGCAAGTGATGGAGTTTGCATCGGTCCACACACGTCCGAGTGGACAATCTCTAAAGGTGCTTTTGCCCTTATGCTTTTCCCCGGAAGGAAAAATTTCTCTGTGTTGTTTCCCAAGAATACAACCTTCACAAAGGGTCGTCCTGGTTTCTCTATCGATGGTAAACCACTTACCATTCCTTTTCTGTTCAACAAATTTAAGACCTCCAAAGTTGAGATGTCCAAATCTCAAGTGCCATAACCAATTATCATCTTTTGGTTCGCTTTGGAAAGTCTCCTGATACAACTGCTCGCTTTCTCTTCACCATTCTTCAAATCTGCTCTCATTTCGAGAGGGAACATCCTGTTCCTTGTCATCTTCACTTCAACAATACACCGATTGTCGGGTGGTTTATCCATGATGGTACAAACATCATTATCAAAGAAAACATTATATCCCCTTATGGACAAGTCATCCAATACTAAAGAGATTACATTTCATTCCCCGGAACATAATAAACATCTCGCTATGGTTTTCTTTGCACCTAATCTTGTTAAAACATTTACATCTCCTTTTCCCATAACATAAACTTTGCTATCAGTTCCTAGTGTGACTTGTGATCGCACACTCTCATCTAACATAGAAAACATTGCTAAGTTTCCTGTCATATGGTTACTACAACCTGAGTCTAGAAACCATAAGTCTTCACTCTTTTCTTCGACCATATTACAAGCTAAAAAGCAAATTACTTTGGTCGCTATTTTCTTTAGTGAAATTTGCACTAGTTTCACTTCTCATATCATTCTCGCTTCTTCTTTCTACATTCATTAGCATGATGACCATATTTTTTACAATTGTAACATTGGAAATTGGATTTGTCATACCTTTGTCCTTGTGCATTCTCGCGACCATTACGTTGGTCGTCGCCTTGGCCTTGATGCTGATTTGGATTGCTGCCCCTTCCTTGAGCATTTGCTTTCGGACTCGTTCCTTCCACCTCTCGTTTTGGCTTCTCGCCTCTTCCTCTTCCTTTGCCTTGCCCTCTTCCTCTTCCGAAAGACATCCGGGGACTTAAAAGCATGCTCTAGAGATGAGTTTTCACTCCTACCCAATCTCTGTTCATGGATCACCAGTGATGCATGTAAGTTCATCCACTCGAAAACTTTGTGAGATCTCTTGGTCTCTTCTATGGTGGTGACAATCACATCGAATCTTGAGGGTAAACTTCTCAAGAGTTTTTCAACAATCCTCTTGTCTTCAAGAGTCTCTCCATGAGATCTGATTTGTGTGACCATTCCAATCACATGAGTGAAGAATGAGTCAATATTCTCCGACTCCTTCATAGAGAGAGTCTCAAAAGTCTCTCCTCGACGAATCGAAGTTTTGTCTGTCTTCACTTTCTCCATTCCCCGATAAGTTGTCTTGAGAGTTTCCCATGCTTCACTCTGGATTTCTTGGCTCGTCGCTATCCTTGGAAACACACTCTCATGCACTGCTTTGATACAAAAAGAAAAGAGCCTTGGCATCTCTCTTCTTATTGTTCTTCAACTGACTCTCTTCTCGCTCGAGTTAAAACATAAAAACTCTGCTTCATTTTTTGGCTCTTCAAAGCCATCCTCAACTAATTCCCATAACTCTTGTGAGGTAAATAAAGCTTTCATAGTTATTGACCGAGTAGTCATAATTTTTTCCATTGAATTGTGGGAGATGGATATTTCCCAAACTCATACTTGTTCGGAGCCGGCCCATTCTCGCACTTCTAACTATGATAAAAAACACTTGATTGTGTGTTTAAACTAACCAACTCGTATCTACAATGAGAACACAAAACTATATAGAGAAATACCTTCGAATTCTTCTTGTCTCGAACCTTCACATTGCTCGGAGAGGTTGCTGCAAATAAAGAACTCCTTCCCTTTCAGCCTTATTTGACCTTCAAATAGCCCTGGATTGGCTCGATACCATGTTGGAATTTTGCTAAATTCCAAAAATAATAAGACTCGCCTTCCTTAACACAGAAATATTCGAATTTCAAACATAGTGACAAAGAGTTTCAATTCAGAAAAATTTATATTCCATATATAAAAAAACTGTTGTTACAATTCTTCCTCAAAAGAGGGATTTACAATTGTGACCGCCGTTGTCACAATGCACAAATAAAACTCACTATCCGTGTAAAAGCACACTCGTCTCACTAAAATAAACACTATCGTGTATGCTCGTATTTTTCCAAAAAACACTCGTCGTGTGTAATTAAAAAATACAGCTTCTCTGTCTCTACAAATGCACTCGTCGTGCATAAAAAACTATTCTCTGTCTCTCGTTAAAAAATACGTCGTCGTGTATAAAAAACATTACATAATACACGACTCTATTGTGTGTATTACAAACAAAAAAATATCTTGTCATTAATTGACACAACCACTAAATTATCACCGCTTGACAATCTTTAATGGTCTCAATAACTCGTCAAGACCGCTACAATTCACATTGATGGCAAATTGAATTGATGGCACCGTCGTTCTTTCTTCCTTCCCGCATTGTTTTGCACATTCACCGTTCGTGTATTTAACAATTTCACTGTGTAATTCCAAATTACATTGCCTTTTTTTATCTTTTTACATACATCGTTGTGTAATAAAAAATGAAACATACGAAAGCCTTCACGTAGCTTTTTAATATATATATGTGTTATATATTAAAAATAAAACAAATGCCGTAATAAACATTTTAACCCGGCAATCTTTTGTTACCATATAACATGTGGGCCCACAGCATACGTCGACCAAGTCGAGGGGGTTCATGCCTCGCCCACAAGAGTTCCACGACCCCCGCGGACTGTCTTGCCACTGTTCTCTGCGCTCTTCGGGCAGTTGGAAATTAATTCCAACGAAACATTTAAAAAATAATAATAAAAATAAAATTAATTCTATATATCTTATTTTTAAAGAAAAACATCATGTTCAATCCTTCTATCTTTAAAAACTGAATGGAACATATTAAAATCTTGGAAAGACATTTTCAAAGAGATAATTTTGATCTCATATATAGGGAACAGAATGGAGCAACTAATATGCTCTCAAAAAGGATATCAACATGGTGAGTGGTAAGATCTTTTTTGCGTCCTATGCCCAAGGAGCTCTGGTCAACACAGGGGCTATCAACTTCAACCGGTGGTAGGGATGGACATAGAGGTAGGCGGGAAGACCAACAGGAAACGATGCATCTCTTGCCGTCTATTTTTTATGTTGTTTGCTTAACATTTTACTGGACTTTATTTAGAAGTAATGTCTGCTGTGTTTAAATTGTTACTTAAAAAACCGTAGAAAATATCAAATTTGTCATGTATGGCCTACCTTAGTAATATATAAGTAATTGTTTAATTGTTTTTTTCTTCTGAAAAAAATATATTAAGTTTAAACATTTTAATATATAGCCGAACAAAATTTATATTTATAGTTTTTCAAATCTTTCATATATCTATATATTTATATTTATTAAAATTTGACAAAAATTTAAACTTACCCAAAACAAATGAATACATCGCAATAAAAGGTGGATGCTGCACACATGTGTAAATTAAATATGAGTCCGTGGATAACAACAAAAATGTATATATATTCCCATAAAGTCTTACGCGAACCCGAGGAAACCCATTACCTTTTATCAAAAAAATCATTCCGATAAAAAGAATAGATGCCACAGGAGTGTAAGCTTCAAATTTCTCTTTGGTTGTCAACAGAAATTTGGTATCCGAACCTCATGATTCTCTTTTATTGTGAAGATGAATTTAGAATAATTATCTAATCAAAACTTTGATAGAATTTTGATAACAATTTATATCTGGACTAATTGCAAAAGAGCATAGGCAGATCTCATAAACTTTAAAGTAGCACGATACATATAATTCTTATTTTATATTTGGAATTTTTACGTGTTTCTTATCTTTGATTTTAGAATTCTTCCTGTAATCGAGAAAAATTTCCCTCGCTACAAGCACCATAAAAGCTTGCTTTATCCTCCTTGCATTTCGTCTTCATGATCGCTGTGATCAGGGAAAATCTCCAGTGGGACTAATTTCTGAGGCAGGATATTGAAAACATCGTTCTGCATCTCGTTTTCGTCATTGCTGTTGAATCGCTCGTAATTCTCACACGGAGGAGTTCGTCTCGGGGAGAATCTCCTCGGGGTGATGGGACTCGTGGAGCTCATGGCGATCTCTTTCATGCGCAGAAGAGATGACACCGTCTTAATAACACAGCTACAAGCCACCTCCGATGTTAATCAAGGGCTTGCCGTGAAGCCTTGTTAAACTAAATGCAAAATAAGTCACCTATTTTCGCACAAAACTTAAAACTTAAAAGCACCGCAGTACTCATTAAAGTACTCTCACAACTTCCAGAAATGCTCGTATCCAAATAAAGAGTTTATAAATAATTTCTCACAAATTGCTACACCCTTGTATGCATTAACTGGAAATTTTTAATTCCATTGGTCTGATAAATGTGACACTGCTTTTTCAGATTTAAAGAAACTAGTCTTGACAGCACCAATCTTACGCGGTCATAACTGGAAGTTTCCCTTTCACATTTCTTCGGATGCATCCGACACAACAATAGGGGTATTTCTCGGTCAAGAAGAAGATAAAAAAGCCTTGTGCTATTTATTATATCAGCAAGAATCTCACTCCTGCTGAATTAAACTATACAGTGACTGAAAAAGAGTTCTTGGCTGTCATTTATGCTATCAATAAATTTAGACATTATATATCTGGCTACCAATTAATCCTGTATATTGATCACTCTGCCATTAGATATCTAGCCAATAAACCAATTACAAATGGGAGAATAACTCATTGGTTGTTGCTTTTATAGCAGTTTGACATAACTATCAAATATCATCTAGGGAAGGAGAACGTGGTTGCATATTTCCTCTCCCGTGTTCCTAAATCAGATGACACACTAGCGGTGGACGATCAGTTTCCCGACGAACATGTGTTTGCTGTAGCAGTAAAAACACCATGGTATGCAGATGTAGAAAACTACCTGGCAGTAGGAAAGTTGCCCAAACATTTGACATCAAAGGGTGGAAGTTGATTGTTCAGCGCAGTGCTAGATTCTCCTGGATCAGTGGACATATTTTTCATACAGGAGCTAATATGCATATACACAGATGCATATGATAAGATGATATTTATGACATTCTACGGGCCTGTCATGATGAACCTTGAGGTGTCCATTTTGTAGATCGTCAAACGAGGCACAAAGTATTGCAAATGGGGTATTATTGGCCTACGATTTTTAAGGATGCCAAGAAATATGTCCAAGCTTGCGATAGTTGCCAAACAGTGGGCCGCCCGGGCCAAGCTGATGAAATTCCATTACAACCACAATTGGTAGTGGAACCTTTCAAACGGTGGGCACTGGACTTCGTGGGACCATTCAACCCACCATCAAACCAAAAAATTTACATACTGGTTGCCACAGATTACATAAAAAAGTGGGTAGAAATAGTGGCTTTATCAAGAGCCACGGAAGAATCTGTGATTAATTTTCTTCTTGAGCTATTTGTGTGATATGGCTTACCATAGGAAGTGATAAACGATGGAGGGGCACATTTTTTGGGAACTAAAATTATGGCCACCCTGAAGAACCACCATATCATCAATAGAGTCACATATCCCTACCACCCATAGGAAAATAGGCTACCAACAAATTCCTTGAGGAAATTCTCACTAAAATAGTATCAACACATCGTAGGGATTGGGCTACAAGACTACCAAAGGCCTTGTGGGCTTACCGTACAACATGGTGAAACACCACTGGATATTCTCTATACCATCTGGTATTTGGGAGAGAACCAATTTTTCCTATCGAATTTGAAATAAAGACTCTAAGGACAACCAAAGAGGTTGGGTTGGACTTGAGGGAGGCCCAAATTAGAAGACTCCAGAAAATAAATGAATTAGATGAAATATGGCTACTGGCTCTACAATGCACCACAATCATCCAATAACAACGAGCTGAGTGGCATGACAACCTCATAAAAAAGAAGGCATTCCAGAAGGGAGATTGGGCACTTCTCTACGACTCCAAATTCGAAGACTTTCTGGGCAAGTTACAAAAAAGGTGGCTTGGTCCTTACAAAATTCAAGAAGTACACAGCAATGGTACCCTCACCTTGACTACCATAGACGGGTCCGGTTCTACATTCCGAGTCAATGGACATAGAGTGCACCTCTATCACAAACCACTCACAAGGGAGTCTTTCTTCCAGCAGGTATGCGACGATCACACCATCCAAATTTTAGCTGCAGAGGGTGTTAGCCCCACAACTTTAAGTGCATGAAAGCTTGTTACTTCCTTTTATAAATATTGTATATATGTATATTTTTCTCATTTTTTGTAAATTATTCATACTCATATCCGTACTCTTTTCCTTCATCCTTATTTTTGTGTGTTTATTTTCGTTGTTCAATCCAATCGAATAGTTGTTGTTCAATCAGATTGAACAACCCCTTTATGTGTTTATTTTCTTTGTTGTTCAAACCTATGAACGACTTTTGTTCAATCCAATTGAACAGCTGTTGTTCAATCAGATTGAACAGCTGTTGTTCAATCAGATTGAACAGTCGTGCATGTTTTTTCTATTCAAATCTTTAAACGACTATTGTTCAATCCAATTGAACAACGATTGTTCAATTGGATTGAACAAATGTATTCTTGCGTGTTTATTTTTGCTATTCAAATATTTGAATGGTCAAATATTTGAACGGCTGCTGTTCAATCCAATTGAACATCGGTTGTTCAATTGGATTGAACAACTGTATGCTTGCATGTGTATTTTTGTTGTTCAAATATTTGAACAGCTGTTGGTCAATCAAATTGAACAACAGTTGTTTAATTGGATTGTACAACATCTATTCAATTGCATTGAACAACAACTGTTCAATTGGATTGAACAACGACTGTTCAATTGGATTGAGTAGCGGTTGTTCAATTGGATTGAACAGTTGTATGCTTGCGTGTTTATTTTTTACTGTTCAAATATTTGAATGGTTTTTGTTCAATCCAATTGAACAACTGCTGTTCAATCGGATTGAACAGTTGTGTCCTTTTGCATGTTTATTTTTGCTGTTCAAATCTTATAACGATTTTTATTCAATCCAATTGAACAGTTGTTGTTCAATTGAATTGAACAGCCGATTTTTCTTTTTCTTCCCCTTTCTAAGCATGTTTTTTCTTTTTTTATCTCTTCTTGAATATCCACTCCTCATCTGACACCCTGGCCATAAAATACATTTTTGAATAGGAATTGGCACCTGAAAAGGAGAAAACTAGTAATGTTACTAATATGATGATCCTTTGAAACTTTGATGGAAATCTCTACTCTGGAAGCTGACACGGTTTATCTATGCAATGAAGGGCTAAGACATCTCCTGTTGAAACATGTTATCATACAATTCATAGTCTTATAACGATATATCTTTCTACACTCTTGAGTAGTATTTCCCCTTGAAATATAGGAATAAGGAGTATTAATTGTATTGGAATTCTTTTTACTTCTCACACCATCCCTAACTCTTAAGGAGTTAATGAGCCTCCCTTCATGTATAAAGAATAAGAAATATTATGTTTATATGCAATTTTTTAAGAGAGAATAGGGGGTATCATCACGATCTAGCCTACCATGATCATACATATTTAACGGGGTGGCATACCCACTGTTAAATAATCTGAAATCCCGACAAAGCTTCCAGAAAGGAGGGTAAGGCAAGCATGGCTTCAGGTCCTCAGTCTCTTTTTTTAGGCGATGCAGGGTCTGATTGCACCCGATATAGGTTCCGGCGATCCATCATCAAGTCATACGTTCGGAAATTTTGCTCGTCATGTCCTACGGATCGACATAATCAGTACCATTGTTATTTTAGCTCTGAGACATATGCACCTAGCCGAGGGCAATGGTTCGTATCATGTAGGCTTGCTACCCGACAATCATCACACCATAGTGCAAATCCGCTTGATCTTGGTCACCACAGGACAGGTTCCCTACTTACCCATGGGTGCAGCGGGCTAGGTCCTCCAGCTTGCATATAATCAGTCAGTAGAGGGCACTGATCCTTTTTGTGACCAGACAATCGACAACGTATACACTAGATATCTGCGTAGATGTATTTTCCTCGCTCTTTTCATAGGTTATGTATCTCTAGGTGCATAGCCCCAAGTTTTTCCTAGATTTGTTGGACTCCTGCTGAGGTATCCTCCCAGGGAGAAGCTTCTAACTTCATAGCGGCTTCTACAGTTTTCTCCTACGATTCAAAGGTCTGCTGATTCATTGGTGTGCGCAGGTGAGGTAACAACATGGTGATGAACCATTCTGTATGTTGTCTATCATCATACTCGAACCCCCCTTCCCTGAGTGCCTTATTTAACCGTTGATCTACCTCCTACACTGATTTAGACACACCTTGTTTGAAGTCCTTTACGTCCACCACTAACTGGGAATAGGACTTTGGTTTGCGGAATTTTTGCTTCAGAGCATCCTTAATATCCTGAATGGAGGCGGTTCCATTTTGGGCAACATATCGCATATACCAGTCCAGAGCTCTGTCTTCGAATGCTAAAGACAGCTGCACCCTTTTTATTGTATTGCTTGCCACGTTCTGCCAAGTCCAGACAGAGTCTGCAACGAACCAAAATCGATCCATGCCCTCATCTCCTACCCCCTTGAAGGTAGGTCATTTCAGATGCGCAACCATATCACTATCCAGGGACGAAGTTATAGGTGAGTTCTTACCCCTGCGTTCCCTAGGTGGTGATGTGGCCAGTTCCTTCACTGGGCTATAGGCAGCCCTTCCTCCGTCAAGATTGGTCTGATAATACTTACCACTGCATGTCGCACTCCTGTCTAGATCCGAGGTCATTTAGTCGGTATGGCTACACAGAATGCTCTTCTTGCACAACAACTTCTTGATCAGTAATGGTAACATCCTCAGAAACTTACCCCGGAATCCTTTGAAGAATCGTCGCTCGACATCAGAGGATGATATAGATTGATCAATGGAAAACTCTGTCACAAAGCCTCCTAGCACACTATCCACCCAGTGATCCACCGTGCGTGTAATAATGTTATCGGTTCTTTCCAGCTATTCAAGCAGATATGGAATCCACACAGTGACTCGCTCGTCCTTCCAGCACTTCTGGAATTCTACCAACCTGGCCAACCACTCCTGAAGCTGAATTGAAAAGCTTACAAAGAATATTTCGTAGCTTTCAGTAAGAATGTACATATTCTTCCACCTTTCCGCTATTAATTTTTCACTTCGGTTTTCTCTTACTACAAACTCCTAGATCTGCCTTTCGAAGCAGTCCCTGATCTCTTTTTTTTAGGCTTCCAGTATTCTCTTTTCATTACCTGATCCTTTTCTCAGATCTCTTTCTGTCCCAGCAACAGAACCATTTTTTGGCTTCAGGGGTCCTGACCCAGGTTCGGTGTGAAAGGTTTTCCAACAAACCCCTATACTATTGGCCCTTTCGGCAGTGACCTGCTTGTGCAGGTCACAGTCTCACCTGAAGTAGTATGGGTGGGCGCAGGAACCAGGTTTCCGCACCCTGAGAAAGGAAGGGTAAGGCAAGCATGGCTGCGTTCTGTTCAGATTACCTCGTCTTTGCGCAGGGTTCAATATATATCCAATTGCATCCATGTGCACTAGATCTACAATTATATGCTTTTCATAATATCAACGCAACATTACATAACCCGAACAGAACAGATCTAGATTTACTTCAATACACAGACTTTCGCAGCATGATATAACCATAGCAGAATAGATCTAATCATTCAATATAAATACCTTTGCATCACAAAGATGGAAAATGCATAACACAGTAATTATCAACAATCCATTCAATAGTACTCACAGATTCATATCTAATAATCCTGCATATTCATTCATTCGTCACCCTTACAATTCCCTTCCCAACCTGCGCACACAACAGCAGGGTCCACACACAGCTGGACTAGGATCTCCACGCACACAGCCAGCAGGAGTCCGTTCCCCAAAAACCCAAACATATCGCTTACACAACAGACCGCATCAATAGCTCATCAAATCCTACCTCTTACAATCTGAAATGCCTCTCTATTTATAAAAATCTGGCTTTAACATTCCTATGGTCTGCAACCCATGGTTTTCGGACCCCTAGGTTACCCTTTAACCCCATTACAATGCTTTCGGGGCTTTGACCCACCCCAAAACCCCTGCGCTATACTAAATATAACAAAAATAACCAAAATGGATCGGTTTCGTAGCTTGTTAGGAGACCCCGTTCCAACACGAATCAATGAGTGTGGTTCATCTTCAGGACAAGATGAACCACACTCGTTGGTTTGAAACGTGACGACAAAGCTCATTCTCATGTGATTTTAACCGAAAAATTTTCTGAAAATTCTTATAGATCGCAGAAGCCTAAATTCAATCTATAATTTTTACTTAGTCGATACCACACCCCACATATTTTTTTTATTACTCTCTACTCATTGCCCTTAGTTGATTTTTTTTTTTTCAATTTAATTCTTATATGAATATGATGTCTAAATGTCTCATCACTTAAATAGTCATGATAAGGGCTTTGGTACTACTACAGAGAGTAATGTTTAACTATTTTCACAACTAAGCATAGAAATATGTCAGAACCTATGCTCTTAAGATCTCTAGATGTTTTAATGGTCACTGGCGTGGGAAAATCAAAAATCTCGTTGAGATCTTTAAATTTTTTTATGGTCTAGCAAGGGCAATCCAAAATCCCATTTTTCTTGCACAATTGTTTTACAAAAATAAAACAAGTGAATGCCTTGCCACAAGCAAGAAAACACAAATATTGCCCAGGGGAAAAGCATATCAAGATCTTCAAACCCTAAACCCTTCCCACTTTAATAAGGAAAAATTGTCAAATACCCAAAATTCATCCAATTTAGTGGGTTTCATATCGAGTACGGGACACTCAGATTTTCCAGACACCCATGCCCCTATTCCTCATAAAAAATTTCAAGACAGGACATGGAACGTGATGAGATCGTCAACATCAATGTGGTTGTAGAGCACCTCTACAATTCAAACTTGGGTCGGCTTTCTATAGTTCAATGCATGTGAGAATAGTAATTGCATTTGGTAGAAATTCAATCAATATTGTCATAGCAGAAGGTGAGGACTATTTTGGATCTTGAGAACATCAACAATGTTTTCTTTGGAGGAATTTTCAATAAACACTACAATTCAATGGACAATTTAGGAATAGGTGCATGCTAACTTCTCCAACTAGGACAAAGGGAACTCCCCCTCTTGAAGTGATGTGAGTTTATTAGATAAATAAATTAGACAAAGAACATTTCATCAATTTTTTTGTGACAACTTAAAAAATGGATAATCATAACAACTTTAAAAATTCATCTTATTTCTAAATATTATAGTAGAAAGGAAAACTACTATATTGGTTGATGTTATAGGGACTTACAATAGCATTAAAATCCCTAACATCATCATTTACATGTTTATTTTAGGCATTTAAATTATTATATGAATTAGATTATTTCATATTAAATATATTGATAATTTTCATATTAAATACATTGATAATGTTCATAAACAATTAGTACCTCTAGTTATTAGGTAATGGCAATCCTTAGGTCTCCTTGGTTTATATTCATATTTTATAATAGATCATTGACTTTGGAGATATGTTTTTTTTCTAAGCATGATTTTGATATTAGGTTTATTTATTTATTTATATTTAAGTAATTAAATTTTTTTAATGCAATTCATTATTTATAAGATGCATTTTTTCCTTTTTATTATAATATTAAATAGATCATATGATTGTAGCTTGAAAATTTGATTCAAAAGTCAATTAAAATCAATTCATTTTTTATATAATTTTTTTAAACCAAAGTATATTAGATTTATGCAATGAGATGTATAAAATTTGACTATTAATGAGGAGTTTGATATTTTTTTATCTTATATATAAATATGGTTGTGTGTTTTATAACAATTTTTTTTGAAATTATAATTTTCAATATTTAAATTAGATTTTTAAACGAATAAATGAATGTAGTTTTTTTTTTTTTTTTAAATCTAGTGTATACTTGAATTGTGCAACCTACACACCTCAAATTAATTTGAAAGAAAAATAAACATGAAAACAATAAAATAATTAAATAAGAAATTTAATTTAAATAAAAACTACAATATTAAGAAATATAGATTAATTATTAAAAAAAATTGTTATATTTATTTTATAAAAAAATTGTTTTATTTTTAAAAGTAATAAAATAATAAAATATAAAATAAACCATATAACGTTTAAAATATAATAATAAACCTAAAACATTTAAAAAATAATAATAAAAACAAAATTAATTCGGAGTATATATATATATATATTATTTTTAAAGAGAAACATCATGGTCAATCACTCTATCCTTAAAAATTTGGATGGAAACATTAAAATCTTGGAAAGACACTTTCACACGAGAGAATTTTGATATGGGGAACGAATTGGAACAACTAATATGCTCTCAAAAAAGGATATCAAAATGGTGAGTGGTAAGATCTTTTTGCGTCCCCTGTACCCGGAGCTGCGAGTGCTTAGAATATCAACTTCAGCCCGGTGGTGGGGATGGACATGAGGTAGGTGGGAAGACCAGAGAGACGATGGCATCTCTTGCCGTCTATTTTTGATGTTGTTTGTAACATTTCTTGGACTTCATTTGAAAATAAAAATTTTTCGCTGTGTTTAAATTGTTACTTAAAAAACGGTAGAAAATATCAAATTTGTGATGTATGGACTACCTTAGTAATATATAAGTAATTGTTTAATTGCTTTTTTCTTTTAAAAAAAATATTAATTTTAAACATTTTAATATATAGCCAAACAAAACATATATTTATAATTTTTCAAATCTTTCATGTATCTAAAATTTGACAAAAATTTAAACTCACCCAAAACAAATGAATACATCGTGTTGGAATTTTAAATTCCGAACAATTAAAATGTCCTTCTTTGCTCACCGGAGAATAATTAAAAAAAATCACTCATGAATGAGAATTTTCAACTCGAAAAATTATAACATATATAAAAAAAAAGCGCACTCATTACGGACTTCCTCAAAAGAAGGGATTTTACAAACAAAATTAAAGCCTATGCCAAACACGGTTCGGAAATATCCTCTTGTCATTTCACAAATGACTTACTCTGTCTTTTCTAAAAACATTCAACTATTTGGAATACTCTGTTTTTCAAAACATACACTCCTAACTGACGTATAAAAAATTAACTCCTTGTTTTTACAATACGCTGTGTATTGAAAACGTTACTAACAATATGGCTGTTTTTGTGTATTAACCAAAAAATATCTCGGAAATATCTACATTGTTTGTTTTAATGCCATTCATTAGCACGAACATAAATTCACCACTTGAACAAATCTTTAATGTTTTGCATTTATACCATTAAATATGTAAAGCAAACACTTATTGATCTGACTTGACTTGGTATGTTGTGATATTTCACCTTCCTTGTTCTGTGTTTTCCTTTCTTATTATTTACAACTGTTTGTGTAATTACAACATATGCTTCACGGCCTTTTTAATATATATGTCACATATATATTAAAAACAAAACAATTAACATTTTAAAACCAAATTTTTGTTTTAAATATGCGATAGACAAATTAAAATTTAAACCCCGCAACCTTTATATGACATATAACATATAGCATATGGAACGTATTATCTATGTGGGCCCCCGACAAATTTGATGTCGGCAATCCGAGGGGTAAGGACCTCAGCCCACAAATCTTGATGGACCGCGGACTCCTTTGCGCGGCCTCTTCTGCCGTTTACAAGTTAAAGCGATTTTGGAATTAATTCAACACTCCTTAATTTCAGCTGCTGAGTTTTCTGCATACCCATGCATTTCTGAAATATTCAAAGCTTTTAACTGTAGTGGCTTTGTGAGGATATACCAAATTGATCTCAGATTCTGCAATCTTTCTAGCTCAATCTCGCCATTGCTTACCAATTCCCGTATGAAATGAAACTTGGTGTCAATGTGTTTTGTCCCTTTATGAAAAGCAGGTTTTTAGACAATGCAATGGTAGAGCTATTGTCACAAAACATCCCTTTTTGTTCTTGACATAAGCTTCTCAACATTTTCCTCATCCAAATTGCTTGACAACATTTGCTTTAACGATGGCTGCCCACGTAATGCCAAAACACAACGTAGACAACGCTACAACGGTTTGTTTCTTAGAAGCCACATGAGCCATCATGAACCATGTAAAGGCTTCCCATAACCGAGTGCTCTTGAAATCTTGCTGGCCAATCCTTTGTCGGTGTATCCAACCATCTGAACACTACCGGAAATGGTATAAAAATACCAAACTTTTAGTACCTAACATACCTCAAAATTCTTTTCGCTGCTTGCTGATGTGCATCCTTTGGCTTTTCCATGAACACAGAAATCAAACTAACGACGTAGTGTATCAGGCTTTAGTTGCGGATCAGTATGGTGCCAACTATGCTCTTTGTATAAACTAGGATCAAAATCCTTCTTTACTTAGTCCTCTCCTGTGAGTTTTAATCCCATCCTTTGGCCAGGAGTGATTACTTTACTTTGCATTTCACCATGTTAAATCTTTCAAGTACCTCATTAACATACTTTTCTGTGAGATAGAAAATCCCACTTTCATCTTGCTCTGCACTTCTATTCCCAAAGTATCTCAACAAACTTATGTCAGTCATTTCAGAAATTCTTCCTTCATATTGTTTTGAAATATTCATCCGACAAATCATCATTACACATAAAAATAACATCATCAACATACAAGACCCACAATCCATTTCACCGTCTTGTTCCTTGATGTGAGGTGGATTCTCCCCTCACACTTCTCAAAACCATTTTCCGGTAGATGAATCTGTCTCATGCCCGCTCTTAGCGCTTGCTTGACCCATAAAGAGCTTTCTTCAACTTCCATACTTTGTGCTCTTGACGCTCTTCTGGCAGGGATTGTTCAATATCCTTCTTATTCGCACTAATTAGAATCTTTGACTTCACGTCCATTTGGTAACTTTCCACTTGTTTTGTCTTTATGACAAACAACCACTTTGCTCTCACGGTTTCCATTCCTTGCAACAGTGCAATTCCTCCCTTAATCTATGCCATGTTTACTGTATAGCCTTTAACAGCAAGCCTTGCCTTGTGTCTCTATCTTACCTTGACATTACTCTTGATCTTGTAGACCATTTAGCACCTATGACATCTTTACCTTTTGGGAGTTCAACCAAATCCCAAGTTTTGTTCCTCTGTGGCATTTATTTCCTCATCCATAGCTTCTATCCATTTTATCCTTGATAGCTTCTTGAAATGAAACAGGATCATCAACATGACAATATAAGCAAACAAAATTGATACCTTCATTAGCTATATATCTTGGTATAATGTCTTTCAGCTTAATTTCTTACCTCTTTTCGGTAGGTTATTTTAGTGCAGAAGAAGCACTTGAGTTCCCTCCTTGTGGTGTGCTTGGGCTTACTTTCATTTCTCCTCAAGGGTGTACTTTCTGCAGTGTTAGTCTTGTTGGTGTTTAGGATGTATTTCAGCCAACTCATCATCATTCTCATCATGAGATAGCAGGTATTTAACATTCTGTGTCTTCTCTGTGCTTCCATCTAGCTTCCTCTTCAATGGGCGAACATCTACGCTCACAAGCTTTTTCTTTGGATGGGTTATATAACCTGTATGCCTTGGATTCCTCCTTGTATCCAGTAAAAATACATTTCTCCCTTGCTGTCCAACTTCTTCTTAGCTGATCCGGAATGTGTGCATAAGCCACACATCCGAAAACACTATGTGTGTTGCTGCCTTGCTTCCTCCATGCCTCTTCGGCATTCTACTTCCTTTTGTAGGAATTTTTGTTTAGAATATCATTGCACAATGGCATGGAAACTACCCTTGTCGTCATTGATGAAATGCTTTGCCTTCTTATCCTCTACATACATGTCCATTATGGACCGGTTCTTCTTTCGCTCCTCATTTTATTTCGGTGTATATCTGAGCGTAAGCCCAACACTTGAATACCATTTTCTATATAAACGTGAAAATCTTTAGATATATACTCACCTCCTCTATCAGTCCTTAAGACCTTGATATGCGGCCCACTGCGATTCTCAACAAGTGCTTTGAAATTGCGGAATTTTTCAAACACTTCACTTTTCTTTTCAAAAAGTAAACCCAAGTTTTTCTTGTAAAATCATCTATGAATGTTAAGATATAGTGGTACATGCAAGTGATGGAGTTTGCATCGGTCCACACACATACGAGTGGACAATCTCTAAGGGTGCTTTCGCCCTTATGCTTTTCCGGAAGAGAGAAAACTTTCTCTGTGTTGTTCCCAAGAATACAACCTTCACAAAGGGTGTACGGTTTCTCTGTCAATGGTAAACCACTTACCATTCCTTTTCTATTCAACGATTTAGACCTCCAAAGTTAGGGGATGACCAAATCTCAAGTGCCATAACCAATTATCATCCTTTGGTTATTTTGGAAAGTCTCCACTATTCACAAATGCTTTGCCCCTACTCTTCACCATTCTTCAGAAGTACGCTCTCATTCGAGAGGGCATCTTGTTCCTTGTCATCTTCACTTGACAATACAACGTTCTTGGGTGGTTTTATCCATGATGGTACAAACATCATTATCAAAGAAAACATTATGCCCCTTATGGACAAAGTGTCCAACACCAGAAAGTTACCTACACTTCATTCACGGAACATAATAAACATCTGCTATGGTTTTCTTTTTTTTCCTAATCTTGTGAAACATTTACATCTCCTTTTCCCATAACATAAACTTTGCTATCAGTTCCTAGTGTATTGTATTTATGCACACTTTCATCTAACATAGA
Organism: Pinus albicaulis; assembly: GCA_034641835.2. Taxonomy (NCBI): domain Eukaryota; kingdom Viridiplantae; phylum Streptophyta; class Pinopsida; order Pinales; family Pinaceae; genus Pinus; species Pinus albicaulis. The sequence goes on from CM076582.1 coordinate 482,275,279, forward strand.
AAACATTGCTAAGTTTCATCATATAGTTACTACAAACGAGTCTAAAACCATAAGTCTTCACTCTTTTCTTGACCATATTACAAGCTAAAAACAAGTTACTTTGCATTTGCTATTTTCTTTTATGAGAATTTGCACTAGTTTTCACTTCTCATATCATTAACCAACTTCTTCTTTCTACATTCATTAGCATAATGACCATATTTACAATTGTAACATTGGACATTGGATTTGTCATACCTTTGTCCTTGTGCATTCTCTTGTCTAGTCTGTTGAGCTGTTTTTGTAGTATGATGCTGATTTGGATTGCTTCCTTCCTTGAGCATTTAACTGAATTTGTTCCTTCCACCTACTGTTAAACCTTTCCTCCTCTTCCTTTGCCTTGCCCTCTTCCTCTTCAGAAAGACATCTGGGTCTTAAAGGCTTGCTCAAAGATGAGTTTTTGCTCTACCCAATCTGCGATTTCATGGATAATCGGTGATGCATGTAATTCATCCACGAAAACTTTGTGAGATCCCTTGTCTCTTATGGTGACAATCACATCGAATCTTGAGGTAAACTTCTCGAGTTTTTCTAATCCTCTTGTCTTCAAGAGTCTCTCCATGAATCTGATTTGTGTGACCATTCCAAAGAAATCACATAAGTGAAGAATAGAATGACATTATCGACTCTTTCATACGAGAGAGAGTCTCAAAGTCTCTCTACGTGATTGAAGTTTCTGTTGTCTTCACCTTCTCCATACCACGATAAAAATTTTGTCTTGAGAGTTTCCCATGCTTCAACTAGTTCTTAGGCTATGTTTTATCCTAGGAAACACCTCTCATGCCTTTGTGATATAGAAAAGAAAAGCCTTGGCATCTTTCTTCCTATTGTTCTTCAAACTGTTCTCTTCACCTTGATTTAACATAAAAAACTGCGCTTCATCTTTTGGCTCTTAGAAAGCCATCCTCAGCTAATTCCCATAATTCTTGTGAGGTAAATAAAGCCCTCATAGTTGTTGACCCGGTAGTCATAATTTTTTCCATTGAATTGTGGGAGATGGACTGTTCCAAACTCATACTTGTGCTAGAACTTGACCGATACGCACTTCTTCTGATTTAAAAACACTTGATGACAGCATTAAAATAGCTCAACGTGCGCGATGGCACAACAAATTTTATAATCACACTTTGGATTCCTTTAGGTAGGTCTTCACTATTCCCTTTGGAGAAGCTACTGCAACTAAGAACCTTTCCTTGACTTATTTGACCTTCAAATAGCACAGTTAACTTCCGATACCATGTTGGAATTTTCGAATTCGAACAATTAAGCTGTCTTCTTTTAACACGAGAGAATAATTAAAAAAATCACTCATGGACGGAGTTTTCAACCTGGAAAAATTATATTTCATATATATAAAAAAAGCTATTATTCTGAGACTTCCTCAAAAGTTTCATAAGGTACATTAACATAAACACGGTTAGGAAATATCACTCTGTCATTCACAAATATTTTTCTGTCTTTCTAAAAACATTCAACTGTGGAATACTCTGTTTTCAAAACATACACTCTCTTGTGTATAAAAAAAAAATTCTGCTCCTTTGTTTTTAATCTCTGACTGCGTGTGTTAGAAACGATTACTAACAATATGGCTGCATTTTGTCTGTTAACCAAAAAATATCTAGAAATATCCTAGAAATGCTTGTTTTAATGCCATTCATTGGCACAACCACTAAATTCACCACTTGAACAAATCTTTAATGGTACATTCATACATCGGCCCCCGCTTGGAAACGCATTGATCACGAAGCAACTTGGTGGCAGCGAGATATTTCACCTTCTCGCATTTACGTGTTTTCCTTTCTTTTATTCTGATTTTTCTTGTAATTACAACATATGCTTCACGGCCTTTTTAATATATATGTCACATATATTAAAAACAAAACAATTAACATTTAAAACCAAATTTTGTTTTTTTTAAATCTGTGAATGGGCAAATTAAAATTTAAACCCGCAACCTTTATGTGACATATAACATATGGCATATGGGCATGTTATCTATGTGGGCCCCCCAGCTCCGTGATGTCAGCAATCCAGGGGTAAGGACCTCCGCCCACAAATCTTGATGGACCCCGCGGACTCCCTTTGCCGCCACCAGCACTCTTCTGCCGTTTGCAAGTTCTGGCAGTTGGAATTAATTCCAACACCATCACAAGCAAGGGTGGATGCTGTACACATATGAAGAGTAAAAATGACTCCGTGGATAACAACAAAAAATGTATATATATTCCCATAAATTCTTCAGTGAACCCGAGAGGAAACCCATTACCTTTTATTCAAAAAAATCATTCCGATAAAAAAGAATGGATGCCACAGGAGTGTCAGCTTCAAACTTCTCTCTGGTTGTCAACAGAAATTTGGTATCGAACCTCATGATTCTCTTTTATTGTGAAGATGAATTTAGAATAGTTATCTAATCAAAACTTTTGATAGAAATTTTGATAACAATTTATATCTGGACTAATTGCAAAAGAAAAGAGCATAGGCAGATCTCATAAACTTTAAAGTAGCACGATACATATAATTCTTATTTTATATTTGGAATTTTTACGTGTTTCTTATCTTTGATTTTAGAATTCTTCCTGTAATCGAGAAAAATTTCCCTCGCTACAAGCACCATAAAAGCTTGCTTTATCCTCCTTGCATTTCGTCTTCATGATCGCTGTGATCAGGGAAAATCTCCAGTGGGACTAATTTCTGAGGCAGGATATTGAAAACATCGTTCTGCATCTCGTTTTCGTCATTGCTGTTGAATCGCTCGTAATTCTCACACGGAGGAGTTCGTCTCGGGGAGAATCTCCTCGGGGTGATGGGACTCGTGGAGCTCATGGCGATCTCTTTCATGCGCAGAAGAGATGACACCGTCTTAATAACACAGCTACAAGCCACCTCCGATGTTAATCAAGGGCTTGCCGTGAAGCCTTGTTAAACTAAATGCAAAATAAGTCACCTATTTTCGCACAAAACTTAAAACTTAAAAGCACCGCAGTACTCATTAAAGTACTCTCACAACTTCCAGAAATGCTCGTATCCAAATCTCTCACATTCCTCTCTTCTCAGCACATCTCGTATATATATAGTATGCATGGGTTTAGTGATATTCTCGGACTCTTCTCATTACATAATGTGAATACATTAGGTTTGAAGTTAAAGAAAATGGTTCTTATATTCACACTAAAACACTTATTATTAAAATTGTGTTAGACGGTCCAAATACTTATCACCAGAATTTGAGCTGTCCACACTAGACCCTTTACTTTTTGAGAAATTTAAATCAGCAAAATAACTTCCGTCATCAACTTCTCCTACTAAATACTAAACACCATCAAATAGTTAACCCCATCGGGATCAACTAATGCACAGCACACGTCCTCATGGAAATGGGTATATAATAATTCTTCTTTAACTCACACCCATGTTTTGCAACATTTAGCTTTTGCGAAACTCCTTGGAAAATGGAAGTCCGGTTGCCTCGGCGGCTTCAATGACGGGATGAAAGATAATTGTGAAGTGATAAATTCCATGGCGGCTGCAATGATAATTTAATTTGTGTGAGTACGAGTTTCGGTTGCCTGTGATTGGTTGAATTTTTTGTCCAAAGTCACGGTAGTTTAAATTGTGCCCCTTTCGAGTTCCAAGAGTCTATGTGTTCATATTATTCTTGGCAAGAAGATTTATGTTTTTGACACTCGATCTGTAAATGATTATTAAAGATTTCGAGAATCGGTTTCTTGGTGCCTCGTCGGCACTTTCAAGAATTGGCGTGTCATATTACTGTGCACCAAGTTTGAATAGTCGCTGTCATAATATTCACAGTTTTGAAAGTCGCTTCCTCAGCATTTCCCCTGTGCGTTGTCGGCAGTAAGATTCAGTGTCACATTATTATTCAAAGTTTTGAGAGTTGCTTCCTCAACTCTTCCTCAGTGCTTCGTCGGCAGTTTTAAGAGTGGCCGTGTCATATCATTTTATGCCAACGTGTTTTAATGGTCCCTGTGGCATATTATTCTTAAGTTCGATCAGTTACATCGGCCTCTGAATTTAGATTTTTGACTCAAAGCTAAATGGAGGTAGACCCCAGGATATTGGTACTGTATAGTGTATGAAAAGCAATACAGTGACATGTGGTTTAACGGTCAGTTTTGTTGGGTGAAACTCACCAGATCTCATTGAGTATATGGCCTGTTGTGTCTTGGCTAGAAGAGTAGTGGACGTCTTGGCTCTTGTTGAGGCATAGCCAGTATTAGCCAGTATTTGTTGTGTCTTGGCTAGAAGAGTAGTGGACGTCTTGGCTCTTGTTGAGACATAGCCAGTAGGATTCCTGGGCCTTGTTCAGGAAAACTCTCACTAGTTACCGATTATCCTAGATTAAAAAAAAAAATTTAGTAATTTCCTAATAAAAATGTGAGAGAATATTTTACATTAATAAAATATTAACTAACAATTGCATCGGAGGCGCAAAGGAACACCGGGAGGTGGAGCGACTATGGAAGGGAAGTGCAATACAGTGACATGTGGTTTAACGGTCAGTTTTGTTGGGTGAAACTCACCAGATCTCATTGAGTATATGGCCTGTTGTGTCTTGGCTAGAAGAGTAGTGGACGTCTTGGCTCTTGTTGAGGCATAGCCAGTATTAGCCAGTATTTGTTGTGTCTTGGCTAGAAGAGTAGTGGACGTCTTGGCTCTTGTTGAGACATAGCCAGTAGGATTCCTGGGCCTTGTTCAGGAAAACTCTCACTAGTTACCGATTATCCTAGATTAAAAAAAAAAATTTAGTAATTTCCTAATAAAAATGTGAGAGAATATTTTACATTAATAAAATATTAACTAACAATTGCATCGGAGGCGCAAAGGAACACCGGGAGGTGGAGCGACTATGGAAGGGAAGTGCCTTGATGTGCTACATGTGGGAATCAAGTCCAACTATAGTAAATTTAGCAGGACCTCCTCTGTATGCCCCCATCTAGATAAACAAGTATGCGGCAATCCCATATGGGCGAAACACCCTCTTGTTCGGATCTTCTTCCACATGAATTAACTCAGTGCTTCTGTTGGTGCTGTTCATTGCTATGCTGGTATTATGAATAATAATGGACTTTACCATCTGCTTTACCTTTGTTGCTCTGAATTCGAAACTGAATGCACCCGCCTTCGAATCTGCCTCAAGAAATGATCCTCCTATGAATTTACAAGAGAAGAAATTGTGTTGGCCAAATGGCATAAATTTTGATTTGAGAGATCTGACCATCTGTTAATTGGACACCAACACATTTAAGGTGAAACAAAGGAACAATGATGCTTATGAAGGCTAATTGATTTGGGGTTTTCTATCCATCTTATAAGTCTGCCATATTAATAATGGGTTTGATCCAATCTAATAATGGGTTTGATGGAGCTTCCTCATTACGAAGTACATCGAATTCTACATATTAATAAGGTTGTTTTTCATGCTTTACGAAGTACATCGACTTCTATCATTGCAGCCTTTCGATACTTTTGTAATCCACGGATAATTTTAATGGCCACAAGATCCTTTTATTTTCAATCCCAACACTCCAACACTTGACCAAATTTTCTTGTAATCATTGCTAATGTTACCATCAAAATAAAATCCATCCATCTCACCGGTCAAGAATCCAAAACCAAACCAAAAAAAAATACGCATTGGAGAAAAAAGAATCTTGTGAATGTCCAAAAACCAGAAAATGCAGCATTTTGCCCCTTATTGAGAGTGTCGATGACCCAACCTTCTAACAAGAAACGCATCTACATGTTAACCCTACAGACCCTTAATGTCTCTGCGATCTACAACCTATCAAGAAGAGGGATTTGATGTCACACTAAGTGTGGCAAACCCAGCCCAACTTAATAGGCATGACCCACACCTCTGGAGGCTTCGACCCCAACTTAGGTGGCACGACAACCCCAACCCGACTCAAGAGACATGACAGCCCAAGTCCAACTTAACAGGCATGACCATGAGCTCCAGAATGTCTAAAAATCTAAAAATGCTACTACTTTTTGCCCCTTTAGACTCTTGATGTCCCATCCATCTATCAAAAAATACATCTACATGTAAACCCTTGACCATTGAGACTAATGTCCAAGCAATCTACCAACTATCAAGAAGTGGGATTTGAATGTGACAACCCCAGACCGTCTTAACAGGCATGGCCCATGTGGTGAGAACAAATCACATCTTTGGAGACTTCGGCCCGACATAACAGGCATGACAACTAGAGTCCAACTTAACAAGCATGACCTATGAGGTGAGAACAAGCCACATCTTTTGAGACTTGAACTCCTGGTAGGTTAATAACAACATCCAACTTTCACCGACCTAGGAAACACACGTGACATGTTCAATAATAAGGGAAAATAACAAGAAATGTAGACCCCCTACAATTCTTATCTTCACCCATCTTATTGAGAATAAGCACTTAATTTCCAGTAGGCAAACATAACAGTAAGCTGTCGAAGAAGCATTGACACTTCAAGACTAGTTGCCATATGTTCTAAGATGTAAGCAGACTAGTTGTTTACTGTAGAGATGTAAATAAATGAGGGTGGCCAGCGAGTTACTTGACTTAAATCTTAGCTATGTCAACTACGTATGCATCCTTTGTCCTTGTATCATTATATTGGAGATGCGATAAACAAGAAAGCAAATATATAGTAGGTTAATGTTATGAGTAGCAAGAATCTCTTCCATTCTTCTTGTACTATACCTATTATCCATGTACCAGTCTGATTATTAAGTTTGTAACTTAATAATCTAGAAAATTTTTCTATTCTGAACCCATATTTCTTAAGAGGGTCAGAAGGATAGGTTTCCCTCTATTCCATTTCTCGGAAGATATGTTGTGAAGTCATTTGAAATAGTCTGCAAATTTACATCCATAAATTACTCAATTTCATGATTGTTCTTACTTGTAGAATCTGGAAAATCTATGGAATACAGAGAATGGTGTCCATGTTGAGAAAAATCACTCAATTGTTAGTAGCCACATCATATTTTGATCATGACACTTTGTTAGTCTAGAGGATATTATCATTTTAATGTTAGAAAATTTATGGGGCAACGATAGTAAGACTGTGGATAGCTCTTGTACAGGCCCATGTAAAATACCCACATTTCTGCTGCACAAACAAACTGAGTTAGATGCATGGTTGTCATAAAGAAGTAAGAACAAGAGGCGGCTTTTCAGAAGCTAAATTGCTAGACCCATTGTTCTAAATGCATGGTCATCATAAATAAGCAAAAATATGAGCCCACTTTTCCGAAGCCATTTTTCCATAATTCAGTACTTAGTGTCACAGACATAAAAGCGAAGAGATTGCAGCAAAGCTCAACAGTTCGAATATTAAAGAATGTAAGCAAGTTGGCAATTTTTTACTATCCAAATTAGGAATCCATCAACCTAGAAATATTTAAACCATCATAAAAATCTTTGCAAGTCAACCCACCAACTACAAAGTTATAAACATCCAAACTTGAGCGTTTTGCAAAATCATATGGGCAACAAGGCAATTTCTTAATCATAATCAGTTTTTGGCAGAAATGCAAACTATACCTATAATCCAGCTATAACAAAATATATAAAGTCTAGCATACCCTTTCTAGTCCACCACGAGCAGTTACTTCTCTGTATAAAAAATGAAGATCCAGAACCTTCCCTCCTATTTTTGGGATTCTGCACATTGAAAAGATAACAATGTGAAAAGTAAAAATAGATGTAAAAAAAAGTTGTATAGATTAATTTTAACCTTCAATATTTTAAGCAGCCCTTTTGAAATCTTCTAGATATTTAAAGGATCTAGGGTTAATCTAATAACTTTAGCCTCAGAAAACAAAAAAATTATTAGTGTGTCTGATAATACAATTGAATATTTCATCACTACCAACACCAAAAAAGGGTTTTACAATTGCAGTGATTTGTGCATGCCCATCTTAATAACAATCTTTTCGACAATTATGACATTGCATATATATAGTTTCTACATAATATAATTTATGAAATTTATATATATATATATATATATATATATATATATATATATATATATATATATAAAGAACAGAAAAGATGTAGGTCTTTCTAGTAAATCTTTTAGACAATTCGGAAGGTGCACACAGTTTCTACATAATATTTTTTTGTGAATTCATAAAGATTAGCAAAGAAGTAAAGTATTATGTAGTCAAAAATTGTGAATCTAGTTAATTAGGTTTACTTTGAGTGTTCAATTTTCACAAAGGACATATTAAGCTCATAGTAAGTATATTGTTATAACAACTTCAAGCCTTATTGTTATACATCTTTAAACCTTGACGATATTTGACTCTTTTGTTATACAACTTTGAACCTTTAAGAGATTTTACTCTTTTTCTATACAACTTTAAACCTTGAAGATATTTTACTCTTGCGAATAGTGAAATTCTTTGTTACATGGAAAAAGAAATTCTGAATCTACCTTTTTTTCCTCTTTGAAAGTAGCTTAGCTTAAAGCTGGTTATGTTATATTTGAAGAGAAAATTAGCCAATCTTGTGAAGAGTATTGGTTCAGTTCAGGCACTTAAAAACATAGTGAGGAATTTTTTCTATTTTTAGCTTCCTACATTTATTTTAATTTTGTATCTATTTAAATTATAAGGGGAAATTTTATAGTAATGGACCATTTCAGGTTGCTTTAAAACTAGTGACTGTATTGTAAATATTTGTCTGAATGATCATGGTATGCAAACAAAAACTGGCATACACAAATTGGTAAGTGAAACGAATACCCAGGAAATAACCCAGTTTTGTGTATTTGGGTATAGGAAATTTTATGCTGTATTGGAATCAAGAGGCGACACAGTTGCTGCCAGTGAAGATATTAATGATAAAAAAATTTCTAGCTCCACAACTCAAGCAGCTCTATCAAGGGACCAGAAATTTCAGCCATTAAAGATACATTATCTGTATGTTAGATAAATCTTGTCTGAGACAATATTAGGAAGGAATTATTTCAAAATAAATACAGAAATTACAATAGAGACATGTCCATAAGAATTGCAGAATCAGCTATAAACACACCAAATGTAATCACTTCCCTACAATTTCTGAAAAAAATATGACGAGCGTTCTTCTAAACAGAAAGATCACTGTCCTACAATTTCGTAGACTTCTCCACTCTAAAATCTAACGATATTTATGCCTATAAAATAAAATAGCCAGAAGTGACTTGCTTTGAAAAGTTTACCTACCCCTCATCTTCCCCATAAAGCTTGGGGTAAACTATTTGAGGAGATTGTGGGTTATTAGGGCAAATTGATTTATTTTTTGATATCGCGTGTCCCTTTTTCACGCAACGTGAAGCAATTCAAGACATAACCAGGAAGTTCAATCCTATTCAAATAATGAGTTAAAATATGTTAAATAATTTCTAGACCAAAGTATTGCATTCTATGAAATATATCTCAGCGAATCATACACTTCAAAAGCCCATTTTTGCCTATGGGTTTTGGTTTGATTTTAAAGCAGATTAAATTCAGGCCCTTACCTGGTAGCTGATGCCAACAAAGACCAAAATCTCCCGAATCACTTGAACTCAAAAGTGGGCACCGGAGCGCTGGGCTGATCAAAACTCTCCAAAACCTCATCCTTGCCACCACCACTACTATGTTGTGATTCTTCTTTCTTGTCCTCAAAAAACCCCTTGAATCCTCCAAACCAGGAGCTACTCTGCGTGGGGGCTTGAGCTGGCTCAGCCCCAGGACCCCCACTATTGGCAGGGATGGGTCCATAGCCTTGAAACCCTGGAATGGGACCCTGCATATTAGGCACATCTTCAACCATGGGCAGAAACTGTTGCTGCGCACTGAAAACCCTATTCAGCGTAATCCCGACACCCTCTATCAAAGTAAGCAAAACACCGCCGAATATAGTGGACCTGGTAGCGGCCCTGGGTCCCTGCGATTATAGAATTCCATGGGTCCTCTCTTTGCCTGACGTACACCATCGAGAAATTGAAAGCCTAGAAGAGACCACCCCACACTGCGAAGCTTCCGCCAATGCACAGGACATTCAGCCTCACGGCCTGCGTGTCGCCAATAATCCATTCACCCTTGGGCGAATTGGTCGTCACTGCGCCATGGTGGTGAGCCAGTCCAGGAGCCCTCTTCTTTGGGTTTTATAATGGAAGAGGCAGACCGACTACTGTGTGAACCAGAGGTGGAGGGTTCTGTCCCAACTAAGAAAGGGACATTCTCCCCTTCATTTGTACTTACGATACCAAAATATTTCCCAGTAAATACCAGTGTTGGCTAGACCTACACACACACACACCTGTTTTTCATTTTCCAGGAGAATGCAAAACTGTTTAACCATGTTTCGTGAAAGCTTGAATACCAGGGAATGAAAACACCGTCCTCTAAAATCTAACAAGTAGATCTACAAGAAAACAGATCAAGGCAATGAAAATTTCAACTTGTGTTGCTTCTGCGAGTGTTGTTCATGGATATGATGGTATGCACCCGCCTTGAGTGCACCGAAGAAATGATACAGCCGAAGATACGCAAAGACTAGGTTGGTAAGAAGGCAAGGCTCGGATGATAAAAAGTGCTAGGGCTTCTGAGAACTCAATCACCGCAACCTCCCTATGCACTCCGTTAGCTTACATCTGCAAAAAAACAAAGAAAACCCGGTCACAAAAAAGAATAACCCTAAAAACAGAACAAAAGCAAGAAACCCTGGCAACAAAGAAAAATGATGTCTCAGGTTCGAATCCTAACCTTGCGGTAAAACACCTTAAAACAGTTTCAACACATGTCAGAATATGATTATCCAATTTTAAAACACCTTAAAAAAGTTTCAACACATGTCAGAATATGATTCGTGAGAAGGGCGATGAGAAAAGGTTGTGATTGGGTGGGGTGAACAGTGTCACCCCACCCCACTCCAGCAAAGATAACGCCTGTTTGGTGTAAAAATAGTAAGAATTAGTAATTTTCTAATAAAAAAAATGTCGAGATATTTTACATTAATAAAAATGTGAGAGAAATTTTATATTAAAAAAAAACATTTAAAAAACAACCAATTTCTTATTATAATAGTGCAAGAAAGAATATGGCACTTACAAAATGTAAGTTTCATATTATAACAATGTTTTGTAAAGAAAAATAGTAATCATGGTTTCATGTTTAACACATTGTTTGTAAAGAAGAGTGAGTTTTATATTTAAAA